>JARHVA010000398.1:65000-1265000 GCA_037957365.1 Torreya grandis | reverse complement strand
AAAACTTAAGTTGAAAACATTTACTTTTGAATAGAAAAAAAAATTAAAGAACCAAAATTAAATACAAAACATAACTAACTTAATAATAACATATGAATTATCAAGACTTAATTGGAAACAAGAATATATAAAACATAAACAAATAATAAAATAATATAAATACAAAATTAAACAAATCAAGCCCAAGTTAAGGAAAGACACAAGCGATTTTAAAAATATTTTTAGACATGACACTTGAAATAAATAAGTGAACAAACCAATAAACAAAACACACATTACACAATGCAATTAGGATAAAGAGACTTAATGTAAAGAATCAAAAATTGTGCATGTGTAATCAATAAGGTGATACACTTGGAGCATGAAAAATTTGACTAAATGAGGAGGAATGGAATAATAAATAAGGGGTGGTCGAGCTACCCCCAAATTCTCCTAGAAAATGGGCACTACCTACATAGTATAAAGGGACATCAAGATGATGTAGTTATCTCGAGAATAGGGATAAAATAAATGTGATGATAAGTAGAGAAGAAATGACTAATAGAATAAAAATAGGAATGGAATCACAAAATGATGAAAGCATATAGGTATATAATTACTCATAAAATGGTGATAATGTAAAGGCACAGGGTACAATAACATGAAAACAAAAGTGGTCGAGCTAACCCGAGATGACCCATGCATCCAAGTGTTACCAACAAAGTTTGTGTGGACCTCAGGGAAATGTAACTCTCCCAGAAATGGGAGCCAAAAGAAAGAATGGTAATGATGGATATAATAAAGGGGAGTCCCACCCAGAAGATGACCTGGATTTATAACTCTCATGGATATTTTAATCCCATCTTCTATAACTAAGAATGTTTTTGGTATTTTGTCTATTGTTTTCTAATGTTGTTAGAATTACCCTTTGTTTAGGATAATTTATTTTATCCTAAGTTTATTTTTCATGTGTGAGGAATTTATATTTATGTGAATTATTAATTCGCATAACTATATATTCCATGAGGTGTCACTCACCTCTTTGTGTTCCTTTAGAATTTGGGAGTCACTTGAATGAGTAACTCCTTCTCCCACACGGCACACACCTCCTTTTTCTTTATAAGGGATCAGGACACAAGTGACACACACTTAGGAGGCTTGTAAAGTCATAATGGGATTCTATTTAACTCTCATTTTCTTCTTCTATATCTATAAAAAATCCCTTCATCTCCTCTTCTCCTCACTAAGAATCTCATAGCTCTCTCTATTGTTTTCTTATGCTCTTGATTTAATCTTATACTTGTGAAGATTTTGGTTGCAAGACTTCTAATAATATCACGTGGGTTTTTCTCTAATATGTTTGGTTTCCCACTTTAAAAATCTTGTTTCATTTATGGTTGCACTTTAGAGGTAACTTAGTCTTTTGAATTATTTTTTCTCACACTTTCATGCTATGTCATTGATGATTATTCTTGGGATGAATATATCATGGTATTATATCTATGGTCATCTTATTGATGTGTTTTTGAAAAGTGTACAAATTTTTAAGGAGATTGTAGACACCAAAAAACTACACATTTATAGTTTTTGATGACTAAATGCCTCAAGATCACTTAAAACTTTTTATACCTTCCCAAAACCTCCCTTAACCCAAATAAATAACTATTCTCCTAGTCACAAATATCATTCAAAATCACTATTCAAAAGTACTATTCACCATCACTATTCACTATGGGACCCACTAACACTATTCATGATGACATGGTAAGTGACATTGGAGGTGATTTGGGAGGTGATATGGAAAGTGGCGTGGCTTAGAAGTGATGTGGCTTGATGTGGGACATCATACCCCACTTGGAACCCTTCCCAAAGTGCTTGATGACCTCATTCAAGCAACACAAGGGGCCCCCCTTGAAATGTGGTGAATTGCCCCGTAAGGGGTCATTATTAAACATGTATTTCTATCTTCCCACATGAAATTATACTTTAAAAGAGACACCTACCGCTTTAAGACTTTGGGAAAGACAAAGGGCACCCATTTTTGACTTTTTAACCCAAATGAAGGCTCACCAGCCCAAATAGAAGACTTTCCAACCCACATAGGAATCCCTACCAACCTCACCTTGGAATTTTAATCCCCCACATGTAAAATTGTGCCACATTTGTTGTGCTACCTCTTTCAGTGCTTGAATGAAGACAAATAAGGGTGGTAAAAAGTTTTTGGTCTCATTCAAACCCATGTGCATAATTTTCATTCAAACTTAAATTCATGTGCAAAGAGGGAGATTTTCCAACCCACAGGGGAATCCCACCAACCTCACCTTGAATAAATCATTCACCACTTGAAAAAAATCTAATTTCTTCATTATCCCACTCTTTTGGCATGTTTCCCAACATCAAATGATATAAATACCCCCCCCCCCTCTCCTTCACCAAAGGTTAAGTATGAAGTTAGTCTTTGGTTTTTAACATCTTGTTGCACATTTTTGGAGAATGTCATCATATTGGAGGAGAAAATATCAAAGCAATGAAGCTCTATCGAAATTGCTTCAAGCTTCATCAACATTCAACCATCATCAACATCTTCAAGCCACTTCAACAACATTGAGGTAATTTACTTTGTTTTGTAATTTTAGTTATTTTTTCATTTCCCTTTGGAATTTTATTTTCTTAACATCTATAATCTTGAGCCCTTAACCAATTCCTCTTTATCCCATTCATCCCATTTAATTATTTTGGCTATTTCCATTTCATCTATCCCCTTTATCCCATTCACCTTTTTGCCTCATTTACCTCTTTTCCCTCTTTGCCATCTTTACCTTTCTTTATCCTTTGAAATATTTAATTATTTGTCTCATTTATCTATCCATATCTTTATATACTTATAGACTTGACCATCTAACCAAACCAACAAAACAATCCTTTTAACCCTCACCACTTTACTAAACCAAAACCATAACCTTTACTAATTTTCAACATTAGTATTAATTAAACTATTGCATTCATTCAATTATATTGTACAAAGAATTTAAATTTATTGTATCAATTTAGTTATTTTCTATTTTATTATCATTAATTTTCTATTTTTATGAAAATCTACTTCTTTTATCATTCTAAATTATGTGTTTTGAAGAAGGTGGATTGACAGCGTCCTAGAAAGTTTCACTTCTAGGATCTAGCTCCTGCTAGACAATCCACCCATCTACTTATCTAATAAAAAAAATTATTTTGGTGTTTTCTTATTTTTAGGTCATCCTCCAAATCCAAATAGGATATATCCACAATCACTTAGATCTAATGCGTGTACATTCAACAGGGTTTTCTACACACCCTATTCCTAGTTTCTTTCTTTCCAAAAAAATTAAGAAAATAAAAAATTAGATAGAAACAATTTGGCACGCCCAATAGGACCCTTGAGTTTTCTTGGGTTCATAGATGTTGATGGATATTTAGAATTTCATTAGTGAAATTAATTTAGTTGAATTATAATAAAATTAAGCTTTCTTTCTTGCTTACTAGAAAAAAGAACAAAAACACAAGTTTTAGTTGCATTTGTAGAAAAGTTAAAGTTTATTTTCCTTGCATCTTTAAGAGAAATAAAAAGAGAAATCATCCTACGATTAGGACTTAAATTTTCCTCTTGTATTTATATTTCATTTATATTTTTTGTATGCATTTAAATAAATCTGAAATTTTATTTTAGCTTTAAAACAAACACTTTGCATCCATCGAATTGCTTTTTGATCTTAGTTCATCTAGTAACTAGGAGGAACAGTTATTTTATCATAGCTTTCACTTATCTTCACACACTGATCCAAATTAATAAATAATTAAAACATCAGAATAATACTTGAGACAATGACCAACTAGGATGTCATCACCTCATAGCAACCTTACCCCCTCCTAGCTACCCACTTGGATTTTACCACCAAGGGGAGAACCAACTCAGCTCTCTAGTTGAGTATAAACTTTGGACTCGGTATATCTTAGTTAATCACCCATCACCCTTATCATTGTGGGATTGTGAATTGAGGGGATAATACCCAATACCAAGCCATGGACTGAAGTTTAATATAGATCTTTCTTTTGAGCACCTAAACAACCTGAAACCAACCATAACTTTCCTTTTTAGTACCTATTTCAAACCAACTTCCCTATCACACTCTTTAAGGCATAAGCCAAAAGTGATTTAAAAGTAATCTTAGGCTAAATTCATTTCTAGTGTTTGTGTTGATTTCTTTGAAATATTTTTGATTGCTTCTTGTTTGAGTTGAGAGCTTTGCCTTTTCATTCCTTGTTTTCTCATATGGTCCCTACCAGACAACTCAAAAATCAAGTTAGCCAACCCCCATCTTCTTCTACACCTATGGAATATACATTAGATGTTGAGAGTTCCCCTCCTCCATTTCCTTCTAGGGTCCCAATCATATCTGAAGGAGATCCTAACTTTGCTACCTTCTTTGATAATAATTAGGTGGATTTATAACACCACCTCATACCATGCCACACTGTACCTCTTTTGCTTCAATTTCCTCTACCAAACCCCCTCTTGGCATGCCACCCCACCTTATAGTGGGTGCCACTTCAACCCAACCATTATTGACCCACACCTCTTCCAACATCCCATCCACCCAAACCCAAATGAACCTTCCATCCCCAAACCAAACACCTCCTATCACACCCCAAGTGGGTTCAACCTTGCCCTTAGTCACCTACACCCCACCTACTATGGAATTATCCTCCAATCATTCTTCCATCCTCCCTTCAGTAGAAACCAATACCTCAACCACAACCCAATGTCAAAACCTAGTGCTCTCCATACCACAAACACTTCCCCCTATAATTACTTTGTTCACTACCCACTTTCAACCAACTAAGCCACTAATCACTTTGATGCCACACATAAACCCCCCAACCTCAACCTTCTAACATGTACCCATGACATTTTATTAATATATTCCTAACACATAAGTATACATACCTTCACCTTCCACCCAACCTTATGTGACCTCACACACACAGGTAACATCATCCCAACCATCTACTAGTTATTTCCATGTCACCCAACCCCAACAAAATGTGTCATATACCTATCCAACCCAACAACCCCAAATAGACTTGGTCAAGATGATAATGGAGAAGATGACTACCCTTGATTCATCCATCTTAGGATCACATAACCTTATCTCTTATGACCAAATTTATAATGAACCCATCCATCCATTTGTCCCTCTCTAACCATATCCTCTATAATGGGAATTGCCAAAATTCTCTAAATTTCAGAGCAAGGAAGACCCCAAAAAACATTTAAGAGCATTTAGGCATGCATGTTACTTGGTTGCCCATGATGATGCTCTTATTCTCCATACCTTTCTTATGTCCTTATCTAGACTAGCATTAGATTGGTATAGTTCCATCCCAAAACACTCCATCTTCTCCTTCACCCAACTAGCCTAAACTTTTTTGGATCACTTTTCGATCAATATATCTAATAAAGTTTCTATTACTGACCTCTGCTCCATTTGGAAATTTAAAGATGAATTTGTTTCCAATTTCATGGCTCATTGGAAGAGCCTAATCAACCAACTTTATTTTTCATTGCCTCAACCTGATCTTATAAAGATCTCTGCCCAAGCATGTGAAAAACACATCTCATCTACATTGCACATCCAAATCTTCTAAAAATTTGATGAAGCTTTTACCATGGCTCACAAACTAGAGAACAGAGCCATTGATGAGGGAGGATTAAAGTTAAATAAAAAAACCCAACTTACAAAACCAATGAGCCCTATTCTTCCAAAGTAAACAACCTAACTAGTACCAATTCCAAGAGCAAAGCCACCACCAATGCTATTATCCTCAAAGTTGCACCTTCACCATCAACCAACTAAAAAAACCTAAGGAACCATACCTCTGACCCCTTCAACTATCCAAATCAAAACCAAAGGAGCCAAACTTGGAATAACCATAAGCCATTAACTCCGCTTGGTGAGCCTGATCCTTCTATTCTGGAAAAGTTACTAAAAGCCAATATCATCCAACTCCCACCAATTAAACCACCCCAATAGTTTGATACCTCTCACCCCATACCCAGTTGGATAATGATATTGACCATTATACTTTTCACCGATTCATAGGACATGACATCAACAGGTGCAATACCTTTTAATACCTTGTCCAATCCCTCATTGACAAGGGGGAGCTCACATGGAACAATCCTAATGCACCATCGAACTAAGCCCTCGACATATTCTATAATCCTTCTACCCCTCATCATGAAAATAAACTTAAATCATCTCATGAGGCACATACTATTAATGTGGTTACTAGTGAACCCATTAATGAAGAAAATGTTACCTCAACCACTTCTCTCCCCATTCCCCTAATGGAAGAAAAAAGATTGCCTTCTATTCCTTTGGACACCTAAATAAGGGAAGAAACCATATCCACACTCCATTAGAGGATACCACACCTACCTTCCCTATCACAGAACCATCCACCCACCTTTAGAAGTTATCTATTAAGAGAAGATGACTCCATCCACCCAACCTCTAATTGCAAAACCTTTTATGACAGGTCAAGATAAAGGTAAGGGAACCAAATTAGAAATTTTAATCCCTTATTTGATAGACCAACCTAGCCCTTATAAATGGTAGGACCTAGGTTCCCCAAAGCTCTAACACAACTTGTCAGAATTAAGAGCACATATGAATACCTTTGTATAAGCAACTAAATATGCAAAAATAACCAAAAGTACAAGTAACTATCAATGAGAAATAGCACAGAATATGAGAGGCAACACACAATTGTATTCAACTCAGTTAAAAGGAAATTACAACAAAGAGATCACACTCTTCTTCCACTTTGTGGGCATACCAGTAATCTTCCCTCAAGAGTAATCTTCTCTCAATACAGGTCACAACACACAGCTAAGACAAGCTGTTGTTCACCTCATTATATTGTCAGTACAATCGAGTACGAACTGGTACTCCAAGTAGATCTCACCATGATCTTGCTCCTTGATGTATTGTTGTCACCTTGGATCTTGCTCCCCCACTGATCTCCTTTTGACCCTCGCATACACACACCCCTGTAGACCAACCCTGATCTTACTTATCACATGTAGATCTCCAACTTGATCTTACATACATGAAGAATCCTACTTGATTCTACCATGGGAAGAACTCTCCAAGTTCTACACTTTACAATACAGCCCATGAGTCTATTATATAGATCTCATGCATACAATAATTAGACAAGCGGCTCAAAGACTCGAACAAGTCTTTACATGCAAACAACCCATTCAACAAATTAACTATCCATCAACAGCAGTTTTAGAACCACACAGGAAATCAACGTCGGTCCCTATCTACCTAGAGGTGACCGACGTCAGTCGAATCCTACCGATGTCAATTGCTCTTCTATCGACCCCTGCCCGACGTCGGTGTGGCCTGTCGACATTGGCAACAATGACACTGTAACCCTCCTCAATGTTTGCATCCAAGTGAAGCTTTTAGCTCCACACCCTAACAATCTCCCACTTGGAGATAAACAGCTGCACCCATACCTATACCAATACTTTGTCTATTCTGCATCCTGGCTTGTATTCCTCTTCAAGCTCCCACTTGAATACCACCCACCACACACCCTGTGGTGCTACACCTGTGTCTGAATTTCTCCATTCTCAGCTTACCTTCTTCTGTCATTGTTATACTCCCACTCAAACAGAAACCCCTGTGAGTAACCTATAATTAACAAACACTAACCAGATCTGAACCACCTGTTAGTAAACCTCACTCTGAGAACCTCCAACCTCGCTCTGATACCATTTGATAGGACCTGGGTTCCCCAAAGCTCTGACACAACTTGTCAGAATTAAGAGCACATATGATTACCTTTGTATAAGCAACTAAACATGCAAAAATAACCAGAAGTACAAGTAACTATCAATGAGAAATAGCATAGAATATGAGAGGCAACACACAATTGTATTCAACTCAGTTAGAAAGAAATTACAATAAAGAGATCACACTCTTCTTCCACTTTGTGGGCATACCAGTAATCTTCCCTCAAGAGTAATTTTCTCTCAATACAGGTCACAACACACAGCTAACACAAGCTATTGTTCACCTCATTATACTATCAGTACAACTGAGTACGAACTAGTACTCCAAGTAGATCTCACCATGATCTTGCTCCTTGATGTATTGTTGTCACCTTGGATCTTGCTCCCCCACCAATTTCCTTTTGACCCTCGCATACACACACCCCTGTAGACCAACCCTGATCTTACTTATCACATGTAGATCTCCAACCTGATCTTACATACATGAAGAATCCTACTTGATTCTACCATGGGAAGAACTCTCCAAGTTTTACACTTTACAATACAGCCCATGAGTCTATTATATAGATCTCATGCATACAATAATTAGACAAGCGGCTCAAAGACTCGAACAAGTCTTTACATGCAAACAACCCATTCAAAAAACTGACTATTCGTCAACAGTAGTTTTGGAACCGCACAGGTGATCAATGTCAGTCCCTATCTGCCTGGAGGTGACCAACGTCGGCTAACTCTTGCCGATGTCGGTTGCTCTTCTATCGACCTCTGCCCGACGTTGGTGTGGCCTACCGACATCGGCGACTGTGACATTGCAACCCTCCTCCATGTTTGCATCTGGGTGAAGCTTTTAGCTCCACACCCTAACAATAAACCAACTAAAACCTCTACCCAACCAACCAAAACCTCTTCCCAATTGATTCACCCTTAAACACCTAAACCCACAAAGATAACTAAAACGACCAAATCCCCTCCAAAATAAACAACTAAAATAGCCAAAGAGGTAAAATCACCAAAGGGTCCAAAACCCTAAATTTGACCTCCCTCAACCTTGCCCTCCATTCTAGGTCCCTATCCGTCTACCTTAAATTCCATCATTTTTACCAAAATCCCACCACCTTTATTGGTCACACCTTTACACTTGCTTTCTAAACCACCTTTTCCCACTACCTAGCAATTCCTAAGTTACCTACTTTGCCCTCCTCTACCACTAGCCCATCAACCATTGTGCCTAAACCAAAACCATCAACCAATCATACCACTTTATCCAAGACACCTACCACCAAACCTACATCCACACAACCTCCCACTTCAACACCCAAAGAAAAAACCAATAAACATCCACCACCTTTAGCCAAAACTTACTTAACCATTATCCAGTGGTTATTAAAAAATCCTTGCTTGAGCTTACCACCCATCAAACCCTTTGACCCTTCATGTACCAAACCCTCTTGGTTTAATATTTAACTTGATATGTGCATATCATAGGGTACTAGGACATGACATCAAGAACTATAAATATCTCCAAGTACTTGTTTACAACTTGTATGAAGATTATGATCTATTATCAGACAAACCTCCTTCATCCCCATTTCCAATCCAACCACTGACTCAACCCATCCTATCTTTGATCTCACCCAAAATTGAAGAGGAGGAAACAAATCAACCATCCAATCTAGAGAACCCCCTTATCCACACTATTCACATGATTACCTGATCTCAGGCCCAATAGAAGGATAAAGGGAAGACTAAGGCATCTATTCCTTTGACTTACCCCTCTCTGAACTCCCAAGTAAATAATACCCAAATTTCTCTATCTTTAGACAAACCCAAGGTGTCTATCTTAGGTATCTCCCCATCTAACCCTCCATACCCTAACCCATATGCAATATCCATCCAAAAAACTATCCTCATGAAACTTTACCAAACACCAACAAATATGAGCTTGTATGAGTTAATCTCTACCTCTCCCCATCACTTTCAAGTACTCATAGAGGATCTACAATCCATCAAGGTCCAACCTGATGATCCTTAGCCTCTAGCCACTTTTGTTGGTACCCTTCAGACTTCCAACCTTGTCACCTTCAAGAATTCAAAAATACCTTCTATTCATTCAGAGGATCTTGATCCTTCTATCTTCATTACAGCATACATCAATCAAACTAGCATCAAAATGGTGATTATTGATGGGGGAGCTAGCATCAATATTATCTCCTCCCATGCATATGACCAGCTACAGTTACCTAAAAACATCTTGTCTAAAAGCTCAATTGTCCTTCATTCTTTCAATGATACTATAGATACCACCTTGGGCACAATTGTCCTCCACATCTATGTAGGGCCTCATACTATTCTTGAACTCTTTTATATTGTAAAAGGATATTTTCAATAAAACATTTTACTTGGATGCCCTTGGATTCATGCCATGAGTTGTACCCTTCCACCCTGCATCGATGTGTCAAGTTTGAACATGAAGGACAAATTGTGACTATTTAAGCTGACCCTAGGCCTTTTACATCTTTAAATATGACATATTGGCAAAATAAAATCCTTCTCCCTCCTTTATCCACCTCATAACCATTTGCCAACAACACAACCTCACCAACCAACACTCATAGCATTTCCATACCTAATGTTGATGAAGCTTCTACTAACTCATCTATCCCCTCTTCCTAAATTCTTGTAGAAGACCCTATGACAACCACACTCCAATGTCTTTCTTTTGGGGAATATAGACTCTTAGCCTTACATTCCCTCCTTACCCCTCAAGAATATGGGATTCTTAGACATGAACCTTATTATGACCCTAACATTGGAACCATCATCCCCATTGGTCTCCCTAACCATCAAATGAATTTCATTTATGGGGGACTTGATCAACCACTTCTAGCCCTTACCACTACATCATCCATCCAACCATTTACCTCTAACTTTTCCTATCTTAAAAAACCATAATTCACTAGAATATATCTCTATAGGTGTGCTTGGAAAGGATTTGGCCTTGATCACTATGAACAAGTGCCTCATGAGTTACCCCATCTCAAAACTTTGCAACCTCATGAGTCATTTGGCCTTTGATATGAACCACCTCAAGAATCCACCAATTAACCCAAACCCATTTCCACCATAGAGGAAGATATCTCATCCTTGCTAACCCAACCACTTTCTCCACTTGAAGACCATAATATTATCCCTCCTAACTTTTTTTATCAATATTGTAAGTTTGGGCCCTCTCATCTACCAAAAAAGTGGCCAAACCAAAGTCCTTCCACTTGTACATCTTGAAGTGGTAGAGAATGATTCTCCCACCATCAACACCATCTGGTATCAAGATGATGATTCAATTATTACCTACCTCGGTACAGGGGATTCTTCTATCCACAAATCCCTTCCTTTTAAGGCCCTGACTATGTTGAATGAATCTATGATCGATATCAACTTGGGCACTCTAGATAACCCTCACATTGTCAAATTGGGATAATCATTGAATACCAAGGAACTTTATGATTTATCATCTTTCCTTCAAGACTGTAGCATAGCATTCACTTGGTCTTACAATGATATGCATGGGATTGACCCCACCATTGCTACCCATAACATAGTCACTCACCATGATGCCAAGCTTGTTAAATAGAAACTTTAATGCATGTATCCTCGCATAGCCCTTCTCATCAAAGAAGAGCTTTAGCATCTCCTATATGTAAACTTCATTCAACCCATTAACTACCCCTAATGGGTCTCAAACATTGTACCTATCACCAAAGCCACTGGGGGTCTATACATTTGTGTGGACTTTCATGACCTTAACCTTGCCTACCTCAAGGATGACTTCCCTCTACCTAGCATTGATAGCTTGTTGATATTATGACCAACCATGAAATGTTATCTCTCAGGGATGGGTTTTTGAGTTATAATCAGATCGTGATTGCTCTTAAATATCAACATAAAACTACCTTTATGACCCCTTGGGTAACTTTCTACTATAGAGTCATGCCTTTCAAGTTAAATAATGTTGGTGTAACCTACCAATGTGTCATGACTTATATTTTCCATGATATCATCCATAAGATTGTAAAAGACTATGTGGATGACCTTCTTAAGAAATCCAAACTCTAAACAAATCACTTGGCTACTCTTACAATTATATTCGAATACCTCATCCATTTTCATGTTTGCCTAAATCTCAAGAAATGCCTTTTAAGGGTCCTTTTAGGAAAGCTTCTTGGCTTCATCATCTTTCTTTGTAGAATTGAAGTAGACCCTATTAAAGTCAGAGCAATTTTGGAATTCCTCCTCCAACCAACCTTAAATAGCTTTATAACCTTCAGGGAAAACTTCAATCCATTCACAATTTCATTTCCCAACTTTTAGACCAGTGCCAACCTTTCCATCACCTTCTGAAGAAGTATGCCTCTTTCAAATGGAGTAGTGATTGTCAAAGGGCCTTTGATTCACTCAAATAGTACCTTTTGTCACCACCTTTCCTCACCCCTCCAAAGGATGACCACCTCTTTTACCTATATATCTTTGCCACCAACCATTCCCTAGGGGCAATGTTGGCTCATCGAGATGAACAACACAAATAATAAGCCATATACTACATTAGTATACAGACATCAAAAAACTCTACTTAGCATTGACCATCGTGGCCACCAAAATCCATCACTACCTTCTTAACCATAAAACCTATGTCATCACTAATACTGACCCGGTCAAATTCATGCACTCTAAACCATACCAAAATTAGTGTATGCCTAAGTGGCTCATGCTCCTAGCTGAATTTGATCTTGAATTCCTCTAACAGAAGTTGATTAAAGGTTAGGTCATTATCAACCAATTGGGTGAAGCTCCTTTAGTAAATAGCCAATCACCCCCTCTTGCCTTTTCAAATGAGTCTATCATGAATATTTTTCAATAAGATGACATAACCTACCAAATGACCATGTTCTTAGATGGCTCAAAATTCCAACAATGAGGGGGTGTTGGAGTTATTCTCATTCCTCTTGATGGTGAACCCCTTCCTCTGTCCTTCAAACTTGACTTTGAATGCACCAATAATATGGTTGAGTATGAAGCCCTAGTGATAGGTCTTCAAACTGCTCAAAGCTTGGGAATTAAGACAATCCATGTCTATGGTGATTCCCAACTTGTGGTCAACTAAGTCAATAGATCTTATCAATGTAAGAATGATTTTTTTCTAAAATATAAAATTTTAGTTGACAAAATCTTAAAATCATTTGAACATTACCTAGTCTAATTTGTTCCCCAATCTACCAATAAATTTGTGGATACAATAGCCTACCTTGCTTCTCAGATCCCTTCTCAACCTTCCAATTCTAAAATATTTGTCACCATTCATCATTTTACCACACCCTCTTATGGCCAATCTTACCTCCTTACCATTTGTCATGTAGAGGAATCCCCATCTGACATTTGGTATGACCAAATGTTCAACTACCTCAACCTAGGCATTGTTCCTCCCAACCTCTCTAGGAATGCTCAAATATATTTTATTCAAGGTTCCTCTTGTTACACCATACTATGGTGAATCCTTCACAAACATATTTTTGTTGGTCTCTTCATTGCCTACGTAGCCATGAAGCTTCCCATGCCATCAAGGAAACACATGATGGGATATGTGGGGAACACTTTAGTGGCCTAATAGTCACTAAATGTATCCTTCACCTTGGTTACTATTATAACACCCTCAACCAAGGCTATTGTGATTATGTAAAAAAGTGTGTTAAATGCCAATAACATGCTAATTTGCATCATGCACTAGCCAATAGCTTCCAAGTATCTAAGGAATTTTAGCCTTTTTCATAATGGGGGATCGATCTCATTAGGGAAATTAACCCCCATTCTTCACAATGGCATACTTCCATCATCATAACCACTAAATACTTCACCAAGTGGGTGGAAGTTATTCCTCTAATCTCTACCAAAGTAGAAAATATTGATAACGTTATCAACCACCATATCATCTACTGCTTTGGTGTTCCTCATAAGATCATCACTGATAATGGCAAATCCTTCAAGAATAAGCAAGTCCAAGGTTTATGTGATACATTTGGAATTGATTTAATCTTTTATTCACCTTACCAAGCACAATAAAATGGAAAAGTAGAAGCCTCTAATAAAATCCTCACCAAAATATTAACAAAAGTTGTCAGTGCTTAAGGTTAGGATTGGCACTTACACATCCCATTCACCTTATGGGCCTATCACACTAGTATTAAAACCTCCACTAGTGCTACCCCATTCTCTTTAGTCTTCAGAGTAGAGGTATTCTTGCCTCTTGAAGTCCAAATCCCCTTTCTTCACATATATTTGAAGGATCTAATTTTTTAGGAAGATTTTTGTCAGCATCATTTAGCTCAATTTGAGCTACTTGATGAGCAGCATTTAGTAACTCTCACCCACCTCTGTATCTATCAAGAATGTATCAAATATGCTTATAACAAGAACCTCAAACAATGGGAATTTAATATCAGATATCTCATCCTAAAAGAAAACCAACATGTGACCAACATGGAGAAGAGTAACTGAGGCAAGTTTGCTTTCAATTGGCTTGGACCCTACATCATCACCCATAAGTATGGATCAGGAGATTATCATTTGTCCTCTCTCAAAGGAAAACCAAAACCTGATCCTCTCAATGCTTTGCATCTACATCCTTTTTCTATTAAATGAGGATCAAGCTCACCTATTTGTCTAACTTAAGCTCATCCCTTAATTATGAGATTTTCACCTTCACCCACCTTCCTCCTCCCCTTTTGAGGATAATTGATTACAACATAGAACCATGTGATTAACCATCATAGTCATGGCCTAATCCTAAATATGGGTACCATGGCTCTACCCATAGCATGGTTCTCATGGATAATTTTCATCTCTAACACAATGAAATCCCATGGTCATTATCTCTCAAAACCACACCCTTTCACATATCATTGACCTTCTTATGTAAAGTTTTTCCCTCATAAAGGTAAGCCTCTAAACCTAATTAGACTGGTCCATGTCTAAACACATTTCATCTTGAAACAATTAATTGGGTGAGTATATTAAGCATTCCAGACTGCTTCCTCAAAGGACAACTACCTAAAAATAAAATAAAAATTTCCACATGTAAGGTAAATTTCTCCCTTGAAGGATAGCTATCAAGAACATTAAAACAAAGCCAATAAACTTAGACCAATCCCTTGAAAGATGGTTGATTTAACTTTGTCAAAAGTAGAGAACTTTCATGGAAGCTTCCTACATCAATTAGCTTCTCATATACAAAAATAAAGCAAAATACCCACTATCATAAAAAAATCTACAGCCGTAATCGGCTTTCACATGTAGACTTTCCACATTGATCAGTCTAATCTAACATATGACATGGACTTGTCTATTACCATTTTTAGGCCACCTATAGAAGGGATAAACTAATTCACATGAGGTTATCATACATATCACCCGTTACCCTTCACACCACCTATCACCCATCTTCCCTTTTGACTATCTGTAAATCAAGGGATTTAGAGCTTACTTGACACCCTATGATCAAGAAACCTTTTTTAACAAATAAGGACCACTCATGTGCAACATTTGAAGGGATTATATTCATTAAGTCGATCCCACTTCGGGTCTATTTTTAGTCCTTGTCAAAAATGAAGCATCATGCCCTATTCTCATCTTAATGTTCTTGGTTGATGTTTTCATCATAACTTTTACCATCTAACATTGCAACAACAATAGCCATTCCTTTTACATTGAGTGAGATTACAAAAACCATAATGATAACAATCAACCAACAACATATAACACATTTTATACATGTTTATGTCAAACTATGCAATATTTTATTTAGGGTGTCAGGAGTAACATGGCACATACATAGTCATCAGATTACACACACATTGCCTAACACCTAGGCATGCATTATTTTCCTACCTAAGCATTAGATTTATTATCTATTAACTCTAGATTTGTGTTCAACGATCCTTCTACTTCATTACTCCCTAAACTAACATCTATAGCATTCCCTATCTCAGAAACCACTAAAGGGTATACTCTATTCTCCTCTCCCACATTCATCCCCATATAGTGAGAATCATACTATGATCTAGGTCTTTCACAGTGATACATTCACCTTCTTGCCCCTTTTTCCCTCCTATTATTACCAACCCACTACCACATACTCTAAGCATCAAATCCCAATCATTAGTAGTGTCTACTCAAACATGGTAGTTTTTTCTTTTGTTCCAGCTGAATGTTCATCTATAACAAGGGAAACACCATCTTCTCCTATCCATGTAGCTTCTAGTTGGTTAGGTCCAAACTAGTAAAACTAATACGTCATTGGGTCTATGGAGCTAGGATAGAGGATGTAGACATGGCCACCATTTTTCTATCCTACCCATGTAGCTCTTGGGTTAGGCAAGGTCCATCCTCTATCGCTCACCATACTACTAACTTCCTTACTTATAAAATCTACTTGACTGTTAAAGAAATTCTTTGCAAGTCATCACTTCACTAATACCCTTAAAACTTAACTTGTGGTGGTGATGAACCTTGGCCACATCAACTCTATATATCTAGATAGACCCCCACCTCCTAATATTTAGCTCGTAATGGTAAACACTATATCCAAACTCCTACCCTCGTATAATTTTAGAAGGTGTAACCTCTTAATAAAGGCACCACTTCTTTGGATTAGCTCCATTGAAGATCATTTTTGGTACTTTGCATTGTGTTCCCTTATAATTTATCCTACCTTTCCCATACATATCTCTCATCCTACTAAATGTGGGATAATTATGGTAACTATTTACCAACCTACCCCATTCACTTTCACTGACACCTTCTCCCTCAGCTAATCCAGCCCATGTGGTCCATCAAATTGGGGTAGCCAATTTGAACACCACTCATCCAAACCTTATTGAACTACATGGGCCTCATGTCCATGGACTATGTAGGCACTTCTCTAGGGGTAGCTTGGCCACTAACAACTAATTCCCATCCCCTTTTTTCTTTTGACTCATTTCCACCACTAACAGTGCCCTCTTGCTTAGGGAATTCTACATCAAGGAAGCTTTGAATTCTTTCTTTAACATCCTTATGTTTTAACACCATCTAATACTTCATCTTAAGTCTTTCCCCCATTATTGTGAGAACTACATTGTCTTGAGGTCTTTTTGGACTATGTAGACATCGTTTAATTATTGAGGTCAGCTTGGCCACTTCCTTTACTTTATTCTCCCTTCTCACCTCATATATTTTCCTCCACATCTCTACCTATCTCCTAACCATCTCCCTATCTCCAACTTGTCAATCTATTTTAACATAAGGGTTGACAGCATTCCCCATTGGCCCCACTTACCTCCCATAAATCCACCTCTTGATCTGCTTCATTGGCCTCCCCATCATCTTTCCCTGTGCATGCTTCATGCCCCACTTCCCCACCCATAATTTGCATTTTTTACCTCTCTTTCACTTTACTACCAACCTTTCCCTTTATCCCCTTCAACTTCTTTCCCCATCCACATCATCTCCCCTCACCCTTGGCTATTTTTCATACCCTCTTTATCACTTTATTTTCCTCACCCATTCCATATCATAATATGTATCTTGCAAGTTTTTTGTTTCTTCTATTGCTACACTTTTTCTTTACATGTACCACCACTCTCCACCATTCCACCACTCTTCCCACCTTTCCCATTTTCCATTATTCTTGTTGCTTTTTTTACATCCTTTTTGTCTTCTTTTTTTCCTCCACAACTAGCTTCTAATTGGGCCTTTATCCTTTGAGAAGCCTTCCATAATTGCCCTTTTCTTCTTATCTCTTTTTGCCTTTTTCCCTTTTTTATTCCCCTTTTCCTCTTTCCCTCTCGATACTCACTTATCTTTTACATCTTTGTGATTATCTATGCTCTGTATCCCTATTTCAATTCTTTCTTTTTTGTCCTTATCATCCTTGATATTCATCCCTTAGTTTCATCTCACTCCCTTTCATTGTGTTCCCCTATTTCTTTACCACCTCACCACTTTTTGGCTTGACAATCTCTTATAATCACCCCTTCAGCTTGTCAATCTCTTATAACAAGTTGATTGATGCCTGACTTTACTTCCCCTTATTTTTCTTAACCCCTTTCCCATTTTCCATCCCATTCTCATCTCCAAAACCACCATCTTCTTTGCTTCATTTGGTCAAGATACCACTTGCTTCTTCACTCTCATGTCATCCTCTTTGTTTCCTTTTCTTCTATTTATTTCCTTGTTTTTCATTTTCATCACCAAACTATTTTCTCCTTCATCTTTTTTAGACTTGTTTTCAAACCTTTCATGGCTACCCATATCCCTCATCCTCCCCTTACCCTTCACTATTATTACACTTCTCTCCCCATCTTTTTCAATTCTCCAATCTATCATTCTTTAGTGCTTCTCTCATCCCCCATCTTCTACCATTTATTTTTATTCTATTTTCTTCATTTTATTTTAGTTTTTTCATCTCCCTTGATGCCCTTCCTTGCTCTTCTTGACCTATATGACCATGCCTGGCTTCTTCCATCCTTCTCCACCTTCATCTTTAAATGCGACCTCATTATTTTATCTTCATCCATCTCGTGGTCCACCTTTTACTCATCCCTTGTTGGATCTCCCTTATGTTCTCCAATTCAACCTCCACCTCTTTAGAGTGTGGTCACTAGTTGTACTACTTCTGCATACATCTCCTTGTCTGCTTCCTTGTATCGTCCATGCCCTTACCTTAATGCATGAAATATGATCAGGTTCCTTACTTTAGGAGAAACCCTTTCTTCCTTTAATACCTCTGTATGTTGCACTTAGACTCTCTTTTTTATCCCTCTCCAACTACTCCCTTTACCCTCCCTATCACATTTTTCCTTTTCAAACATCTACCCATTTGGAGCATGATATGGCCTCCAAGGTCTTCCACTCAATTTTGGTTTACTACGAGACATATATAAATCTTACAGATCTATAACATAATTGGCCAGGATTGTGGGCTCATATGACCAACCACCAAACCTGAGCATCATTCAACCATTGGGATGAAAATTCCTTCCCCACCTCTTCAAGTCTTTCCCATTTTAAACCCCTTTTACTCTAACCTTTGATGATGTTAGAATCAAAACTAAAACCACCTTCAAATGGAAGATTTGGGATACCCACATGGGGATGATAGCTACACCCTCTCACATGTCCTAACCTTCCAACCCATAATTTCCCTTGATTCTCCCTTTTGAACTACATCTTCTTACTCCTTGAAATAGCCCTACTCTTTAACTGCAATCCATAACCTACTCTTTCAATTAATTAACGTTATTATTATTAACCTCACTCTATATTCCAAAACCCCTCAGTGTCTTTCTTTGAATTCTCTCAAAAACTCAATGAATACTTATTTTGGGGCCCCATTGACTCAAAGGTCAAGGGTTTGAATATTTTCCACTTCTCATTTACCCACTCTACTACTTTGCTTCCCCAAACCATTGAATAATAAACTTCCATAACCTATTAACGACATTTTTGTGGAATGTGCACAATGTCAGCTTATTTATATGGTGATGAAAGAAACCATCAGATCACCATGACAATTCAATTAGTTTCAAATTTTCAAAACTTGGTACCATATATTTCTACCTTTCCTTTTCCTTATGATGGTGGTAGAAACTTCATGCTTCAACCTTCTTATCATGGTTGTGGATTCTTTTTACATAGTTGATGCAATCATCTAATTGCATCCTTGATAATCTCATCCACCATTTCTACCACACCCATTAGAAACTATTTGATAACCATCTTTTTCATCCTTTGGCACTTCTATTTCTCCAATGTCCTTCCCTTAGACCTACCTACATGATATCAAATTGGGCAACCAAGTTAACCAACACCATTCGCACCAACACCATTCACCTCAAAAAAACTACAATTGGCCTGACGATCTTTTTAGATTCCTATCCATATAACTATGTAGGCAATGTCCACTTTCCATGTGTATCTGGAGTTAGCTTAGCCATCCCCTTCTAACTCATACCAAATCCACCCACACTTTCACCATGTCCACTTTGATGTCAGTTGTTTTTGACCCAGAACATTGGTGTTTTCTATAATAAATTTTTACCACAATGACCAGCCTTGTCGTGTTGAAATTTTAAATGTTTGCACCACCTCATGCAAAACTAGACCATTCGTGTTTTCTCAAGATAACTTACTACCATGGATACCTGAGTCAACACTGACCCTATCTAGGAACCTTAATAAGACTAACATGATCAGCTATGACTAATGCTAAGGATCAATTACCTTGTTATTTATCTTAGAACCTGACCTTATGGTTATCAACATTTTCACCTTTAGTCATTGCATAATCTTGATTATTTCACTTAGTCATATTTTGTGAACCCATGGTCATTTCACATACCTAGTTACCTTATGGCACCACTTAGTTGTTCCCCATCAACTACTTATCAAACCTACACCTGATTCAACCTTTCCTCATTGACTCTAGGTTTGAGGTGGAACACCTCCTCCCATACTCAGGGTATCTTGACCTTCAACTATGTGATTTATTTTTGTTTTGTAGCTTATTAATTTAAATCTACATGACAAGAAGGGGCAAAATGTAGACACCAAAAAATTACACATTTACAGTTTTTAATGACTAAATACCTCAAGATCCCCTAAAACTTATTAAACCTTCCCAAAACCCCCCTTAACCCAACTAAATCACTATTCTCCTAGTCACAAATTTCATTCTAAATCACTATTTGAAGGTACTATTCAAAATATCTATTCACCATCACTCTTCACTATGGGACCCACTACACTATTCATGATGACATGGCAAGTGACGTGACATGTTACATGTCAAGTGACATGGGAGGTGATTTGGGAGGTGATATGGTAAGTGACATGGCTTAGAAGTGATGTGGCTTGATGTGGGACATCATACCCCACTTGGGACCCTTCCTAAAGTACTTGATGACCTCATTCAAGCATCACAAGGGCCCCCCTTTGAAATTTGGTGATTTTTCCATTAAAGAGTCATTATTCAACATGTTTTTTTATCTTTTCACATGAAAATAGACATTAAAAGAGACACCTACCCCTTTAAGACTTTGGGAAATATAAAGGGCACCCATTTTTAACTTTTTAACCCAAATGAAAGCTCACCAACCCAAACGGCAGACCTCTCAACCCACATGGCAGATTATTGTTTTAGTATCATTCATTTGATTTTTTTATGTAAAATATACTTCTTTTATCATTCCAACTTAAGTTTTTTGAAGAAGGTGGATTAACAACCTCCTAGAAAGCTTTCGCTTCTAGGATCTAGCTCCCACTAGGCAATCCACCCATCTACTTGTCTAACAAACAAGTTTATTTTAGTGTTTTATTATTTTAAATTCATCCTCCCAATCCAAAGAAGAGCTCTCCACAATCACTTAGATCCAACGCATGCACATTGAACAGATTTTATACACACCCTATTCTTAATTTCTTTTTTTCCAAAAAAAATTAAGAAAAGCAAAAATTAGATAGAAATAGAGATTTCACAAATTTTTTTGCAAGGAATATAACCCTTTCTACTTATTTAAAATCCATTTCTCTCCTTGCTTAAATTTAGTGGTCTCTAACTCCTTTTTTTTGTAGTTTTTTCAACCACAAAAAAAAAATTAACCCTCCGGTTTTTTTTTCAAATCAATTTTTTTTAGTAATTTATTACTCATATTTAGTTTTTTTTAAGAGCATTAAATTCTTTTATATCTCTATTTTATTTACAGACATATTCTATTTTTTTTTCATCAAATTAAATCAATCTCTTCTTGTCTTATTGATATTTTGGACTAATTTCTACTTAACAAGATCTTGGTTAGAATTTTTTTTGCTAAGTTCTATTTAGTTTTAATTGCTACTCCTTCTCACATAACTGTTCTAACACTTTATTTGGACATGTCTTCCTTTTCTAAGGTTTCCACTCTTCTCCTAATGCCTTTTTACTCAATTCATCCAACTTGACATTAGAAGATTTAATACAAGTCACCTTATTCTTTGTCCTAATAGTTTTTTATTGTACATGATGCCTTTCTATTTATTCATTGCTTTGTCCTTAAGCAGTTTTTCACCCTCCTTAACTCCTTTTCTATTATTTTCTCTTGACATTATCACCCTCCTTCAGCTGGGCATTTCATTTTACATTTTTTGTCTCTTCTCTGCTCATTGGCGTCATTCTAAGCTTGCTTCATCCTATACTTGGCATCTTATTTGTCCTTCCTACCTTCTATGTTCGTACACCTACTACTGGTCTATAAAGTTTTTTTTTTCTAGTCCCTGACATCACTTTATCTTACTCCATGCCTGGCATCATTATTATTTTCAGAGAGTAGGGAATTGACCTTGCTAGAACACCACCTTCAACTCACCTTTCCAATTTGGCCTCACCTTTGACAGCTACACTTTGATCATTACTTTTGCATTTTTAACTAACATATCAACTTTTATATTTCAAATTTTTGCGTATTTTTATTCCATATATAGATTCATTGAGTAATAAGCCATTTTATTTTTTAGTAAAAGCATTTTAATTTTATATGCATTGGTCAAATTCATTTATATCATTAATTAAGATGTTTCTCTTATCTTATGTCTTTCTTTAAAACACTTTAATATAAATTTAGTTTTCTTTGTGTTTACATGAGAGTGGGGATTCAGGCCACTTGTTTTTTTCCAACAAAAAACAAAACATTTCTTTTTGAAAAAAATATATATTTATGAGATTTTTTATGTTCATGTAATTAAATTCTTCCTTATACTCTCTTTTCTCTTTCAAGCTTACATTTAATTTTTTTACATCAATTCGACACTAAGAGAATAATATTAAAGTAAATAACAAGATTCTTATAAATTAAAACCATTGTATTAATCATTTTTTTATCAAAGGTATTTCTTTATTATTTGTTTTCAAAACAAATTTTCTAGTTGTCATTATCTTTTTTGCATCAAATTGGCAATTTTTTTATTTCAATTACCTATCTTTTCTTTGGCTCCCATTTATTACTAGTTATTTCTTTTGAATTCTAGCAAATTCATTCCTTTGGTTTCTTTCCCTTTTTATGCCTTTTTTGTCTAAATGATTTTTTTCCCGTTCGCTTTCCATTCATTGGGTGAGCTTTCAAGGCACAATGAATCAATTATTTCCTGAATTTAAACTCACATCCACCAATTACTATTTATGGAAATCGCATATACATATTTTCACTTTCAAACATTTGATGCACATAGTAAATGATATGAACCCCCAACTAGATTCAAAGACGACCTCCACCAAAGTTTAAGATAAATGGCAAGTGAAAAATCACAAAGCTTTGGGATTGATTGGCATGGCCATGACCCCCGAATTGCATGTCCACATTGATGGTTATTCTTTTGCCTCTACTGTCAGGAATCTAGAACAACAAACATGCTCTGATACCACTTGTCAGGATGCGAAACACCGAAAGCATACAATTGATTACCAAATACCAAGCAACTATAATATGCAGAAATAACCAGATTCACCAAGTAACTAGAATTCAGAATAACACAGCATATGAGAGACAATACACAACTTGTATTAACACTTTATACAGAAAAGAATACAATAAAGAAGATGCCACTTCTTCTCCACCACCTTACAGAGGTTTCCCACACCTCAAGTGAACAGTAATTCTTCTCCCCAAAGCTCTCCCTCTCACAGGTCCCAACACCCAACTCAAATACAGAGTTGGTGTTCACCTCCCGTGCTCCACGCACAACACAAGTGCTCCACGCACTCCACAAGCACTCCACGTGCTCCACAAGTACTCAAGGTACTTCAAGTAGATCTCCCATGAACCTGCAACAACCTGCAATTCAACAGACCATACTTATGGAAGGAACTTCCTTGCCTTCCTCTTTGCTCTATCCGAGTACACACCTGTACTCCAAGTAGATCCTGCCTGATACTGCTCCCTGTTGTGTTGCTGTCTATATGACCTTGCACACCTGCAAATCAAACAACGGTTCTGCTCACCTGTGAACCTCGACCTTGCACACACATACACCTGCAGATCAACGATCTTACTTACCATGTAGATCTCCTATATAGGCCATGCAACTGTGACCAAGATCCTACACTCTTGAAGAACCCAGCTGGCTCTCCAATCCAGCACCAACACACCTGGTACTAAGGCACTAGGAGGAACGCACCATTGCTCTACCTCACACACAGAAGGAGCTTATAATTATGCTCTCTTACTCCCTAGCACACTTTTCCAATACAACCATGAGTCTATTATATAGATCTCATCCAAACAATAATTAGACATCTAATTACAATAATTAGATCCGCAGCTCTCAGTCTAAAAATATATCTCTTCATGCAAACACTTGGTTCGTTAGCTAACTGCCCGTAATAAGCTCGCAGTCGAACCACACAGGCGACCGACGTCGGTCCCTCTCTGCCTGGAGGTGACCGACGTCGGCCGATATATGACCGACGTCGGTTGCTTCCCTTTGCTATCCTGCCGACGTCGGCTGATCAGACCGACCCCAACTTCTCTGCAACTCAGCAACCTCCTCTCCTGTTTGCATCAGTGAAGCTTTTAGCTCCACAATCCTAACATCTACTACTTGGTTTAAACTTAAATTTATTTATGATGTTGTGAATGAATCTTGTAAAATTCAAATTCAGGATCAATTATCTGATTTAAAGTATAATGACTTCAAAACTATAGATGATTTCTTAATTAAATTTCATTCTTTACATTCTCAATTAGCTAATTTACGTGTTAAATTTTTAAATTAGAATTTGATTTATATTATCATAAAAAAGTGTTTATGTCAACCTTTTAATCAATTTATTACTAATATTTATATGCAACTAGTTTTTCCTACTTTATCTACTTTGTTATGTCAAGAAGAATTAAAATTGATTCAATTTGGTAATCTTAAGACTAATGAACATGTTTTTTTTATAAACACCAACATAAAAATGGTAAAGAACATGCTAATTCCAATAATAGACATGAAAATATAGATAAAAAATATAACTCTAAACCTAAGAAAAAATTAAAGTGTAATTATTATGATAAAAACACTCATGATGAAGATCACTACTTTTAAAAGAAATATGACATCAAAAATGGAAATATTAAGGTCAAAGAAATAATAATAAGACTCAAACAAAACAAAAGTCTAATACTATAGTTGATTTTACTTGTGTTTTCTGTGCTTCTCTTATTAAATAGATTGTTGATTCTGGTGTTACTCAACATATGATATTTAATGTTAAATTATTTACTTTTTTAGAACCAAATATTTATAACAATCATTTAAGTCTTATAAATCACGCTTCTTACAATGTTGAAGCCACAAGAACAGTTACAATTCCTAATGGTGAATTACGTAATGTCTTACTTGTTCCTGATTTGAAATTAAATTTGCTTTTCATACCTCAATTATGAAAATAGAACTATAAAGTAGAATTTATTAATGATACATGTTATGTTAAATATACTAAGCAAGATTTTTAAGTAATTGCTACTACTTTTTTAAATAATATTGATTTATTCAAATTTACTGGATTCTCTTCTCCCTCCTCTTTTCATGCTTTGCTTGTTTCTAATGATGCTAAATTATGACATGAAATATTGGTACATATAAATTACCAAAGTATTACAGTTAGGAACAAACTTAATATGGTGCAAAGTTTGCCTAAAATTTCTCCCATTAATTCTACTTTTAATGGTTGTATGGATGGTAAAATTCATAGAGAATCTTTTCCTAAAAATCACTCTTGATGAGCTAATGAAAAGCTTCATTTAGTTCATAGTGATGTTTTAGTCCCTATGCAAACTCATTCTATTAATGGTGATAAGTATGCTTTAACTTTTGTTGATGATTGCATTAGGTGAGTTTATATTTATTTATTGAAAACTAAAGATCAAGTTTTAGATACTTTTATTGAGTTTCATGCCTTTGTTGAAAAACAATCTAATTGCTCTTATGCATGTTACATGCTGATAATGGTACTGAATATGTTAACAATGATTTTCTTGTATATTGTAAGTAACATGGAATTAAACATGAGAAAATTATTTCCTACACACCTGAGCAAAATGGTGTTGTTGAACGTAAACATAAAACTATCACTGAAATAGATAGGTGTATGTTGTATGCTAAAAATATACATTATAAATTTTGGGTTGAATCCATGTATTGTGTTGTCTATCTCATTAATAGGACTCCCACTAAATCTATTTTAAATATTATACTTGAAGAAGGTTGCAGCAGCAGGAAACCTAATTGAAAGCATTTATATGTTTTTGGTTGATATGTAATCATAATCAAACAAGTATCGTAGTAGCATAAAACATATTTACAATGGATCAAAACCTTAATATAAAAATTTACTTAAAATTGACATTTTAAATGATTACAAATTTTTTTAATAATTCATAATTGATGGAATATTTAAGAGTAAAAATAAATGAGACAAAAATCGATAGATAATACTACATGATTTGATAACGGAGTTTGGCTATAAAGCCTACATCTCCATATCTGCTCCAATAGAGGATAGCTCCTTACTAATTGTATTAAAAATAGCTTATAATAATAACAAGTCTTCAAATTCATCTTTACAAGCTTTGCTCTGTCTAAAAGATACTCTCAAAATAATACAATTTTGTTTGAGGCCTTTAAAATATCTGAGTCCATAATCACCCTCATGCATTCCTTGTCTCCATAAAATTATATTGAAAAAAATGCCTTCAAATACAAACTCAAGCTCATTTTATAATGTTAAAACTTGTAGCCCACTCGGTTGGGCCTTATCACTTTTGGATGGGAGGATAGGTTTCAAGACCCATAGGCATAGTTTTAGTGTTTAAAAATAAATCTATTTGTTCCATATTTAGGATGTGGGTTTAAATTTGGGTATTAAATTTCCATGAAACTCATGGTATATAATGCCTTTAGAGGCATATTCCATGAAGTGGATGGTATGCATATTGGTTAATTCATGGTATGTGGAAAGTTTGGTATTTCGTGGGAATGTGTGGTATCATGTGGATGTTAGAGAATGAAATGTGGCATGGAACATAGAGTCTTGTGGTATGTATGTGGTAAGTATGCGGTGTCAAATGGAAAGTTGGAGGGGCTTTGGCATGAAATTTAATTAATTACATAATATTCAAAATTCGACCATAGTGAATGGTAATAAGCCATGTGATGGCTTGAGGACCCACCACATGGTCTAATCTCCTCTCGCCACTTGTCGTTCACTAGTTGATTGTTGAACACTCTCTACTTATCGATGTCTAAGCCCCATTTTCTTTACTTGCCTTTTTTGATCTTCCACATGACATAATTTGCGCATATGGGCTCCATTTTATGATCCATGAAATACACCAAAAATATCTTGATGAGCCCTTCATCATGATAATGATCATCCTAAAATTTAATGATTTGTTTTTTGGAGTGAAATATAGATCCTCCTAGATCAACCCTCCCCATTAGGAGATTTTGGACCTCCAAAAATTGATTAATTGGTAAATAGGTGAGGGTATTACTCCCTCACTCTTCTGTATTCCATCCATTTGGCCTTGTTCAAGTGCATCCCTTTGAGACCAACATGAAGATATTCAACATTTCCCCTTCATGAATTCCAAACCTTCCTATCAAGTATTGTATCTTCCTAAAGTTTTGTTAGATACTCAAGAGAAAACTCATCAACAGAAGAATGGATACACTCTCATCATGATCTATAATCATTGAAGTCTCATATAATTTTAGATTTTCCACATTTACAACTAAATAAATCTGCATATAAGATGTCAAATCCAACTAGAAAGCATTTTTACCAATATTTTTCGTAATCCAGAAAGGACCGTACCAGATTGGTTTGAAATGTTTACCTTCACCTATCAACCTTTCCTTACTAATGTGAAGCCATACCAAATCACCTACAGAAAACTAGTGATCAACACAATGTTTGGCATGTCTTGCTTTGAATTTTTTTTACTTTTCTCTAATTGATCTTGGATAGTCTGGTGTACCTGTTGTATCTTTTCAATGAACTTATTAGATTTAATAGCATCTTTATAATCATTAGCTGTTAAATCTTGTCCATAACAAACATCTAGAGGAGATTTAGGCAAATATCCATAACAAAATTCAAAAGAGATTTCATAGTAGCAGAATGAAATGCACAGTTGTAAGCATGTTGTATATAGCATAAATTCTCATCCCATAACTTGGGATGTTTATTAAAATAACCCCTAAGTAAATGTACCACTATGTGGTTTACAACCTCTATCTGGCCATCGATCTATGGATGAAATGAAGTTCTCTTATTCAACTTAGTGTCCATTAATTCCCATAGTGTTGACCAAAATTCCCTAATAAATCAAGAATATCAATCAAAAACAATAGAAGTGGGTAGACCAAAATGAACCCATACATGCTAAAAGAATAAGTGTGTTGTACCTTCCCCTGTAATCTACTCAGTGCAAGGAATCAAAACACACATCTTTCTAAATCTATCCACTACCACATACAAGTGATCATCTTTTTCTATGACATAGGCAAACCCCATAAAAAATCCATGGAAATACTTTCCCAGGGATGAGTAGGAACAGGTAAAGGAGTGTAAAGTCCCAGTTTCCTATTACTAAGTTTGATTGTGGTACAAAGGACACACCCCTTGATATATTTGGCAACATTTTCCTACATATGGGGCCAATAACAATAAATTATTAAATGTGCAACCATTTTACCAACTCCAAAATGACCAAAAATAAGAGAAGTATGTGCTTCCCTAATCATCTACACGCTTTCATTTTGAAGAATTCAAAGTTTACCCAAATGATACAAAAGTCTATTATGCACATGATAGTTTGATTCTTCTACCTATTTACCACTCATCAAGTCTTTGTACACATCCTTAAAGTTAGCATCATCAACATACTATTCTTTATAACTTTCATGAGTCAAATAACTATGTTGTAAAAGAATAGATGCAACTAGCATAGGAGGCCTAGAAAGCATGTTAGTAACTTTATTTTGAATACCTTTCTTATACCTAATCACAAGATGAAACTGCTACAGGAAATCCATCCAATGAAAATGCCTAGCCTATTGTAGCTTGGCTTGTGACTGGAGACATTAGAGGGGTTGATGATATGTATGTATCATTGTCTCCTTGCCCATCAAGTAATATTTCCATTTCTTAACACTCTGAACCAATGCATATAATTACTTATCATAAGTTAGATAGTTTCTTACCACACCTATGAAGGTCTTAGAATGATAGCATACTGGCTCTTTCCTTGCATTAGAACAACTACCATAGCATAATCACTTGCATCTATATCAATTTCAAATGGCTACTACAAATCAGGAAGTGCCAAGACAAGAGAAGTACTAATCTTTGTCTTTAAAGTGTTAAAGGCCCTTTGTTTCTTGCCTTCCCACTAAAAAACTTGTTTTGTACTAGTCAAAGAATGCAAGGGTGATGAAATAAGTGAGAAATTAGCAATGAAATTTCTCAAATATTGTACTACACCAAGAAAACTTCTAACCTCAATTACATTATTGGGTTTAGGCCATTTAACTATAACCTCCACCTTTGTAGGATCAATTTTCAATTCACCATGTCCTACAATGTAACCCAAGTAAACCAAAGAGGTCTTGTCGAATTCACATTTAGACAATTTCAAATAAATTTTATCCCTTCTTAATGTATCCATGACTTTCCTAATATGAATCACATGATCTTCCCAGGACTAACTGAAGATCAAAATATCATCTAAGTAGACTATAACAAAATCATCAAGGAATGGCCGAAAAAACATCATTTATCAATCGCATGAATGTAGTTGGTGCATTTTAAAATCTAAAAGGCATAATAAGCCACTCAAATAATCCTTGTTTATCTTAAAAGTAGTTTTCTAAATATCACCATTATTAATTCTAACCTAATGATAACCACTTTTCAAGTCTAACTTAGTGAAATAGATAGCATTTCTTAATTGATCTAGAAAATCATCAATACAAGGAAGAGGGTAATGATTCTTAATAGTAATTTTGTTCAAATCATGGAAATCAACACACATTCACCATGTGCCATCTTTTTTTGGCACTAGAATAATAGGCGAACCAACATGAGATGTACTAGGACAAATAACTCCCTTTTTAAAAAGTTCCATTACCTTCTTATTGATTTCCTCATTTTCCACCACCGATAACCTATACATGCCAATGTTAGGGAGAGGAGAATCCTTTAATAGTTGAATTTCATGTTGAACTCCCCTTTTAGGGGGTAACCCTTTGGGATCCTGAAACACATCATCATAACTAGAAATGATTTCAACCAATTCTTTCTTATATTTAGGATCACAATTTTTCATAGCCTGGGAATATTCTTTTTCCTTAGACTTAATCAACATGAGACAAAAATTCTTGCTTGAATTGACTAGTCTTTTCATTTTCCCTATTGTAACCAAGGAAAGACTCATCTTAAAATGATGTGCTCTGACTATATATTTAACTCCATCCTTTACAAGCAAGTACTTATTCTCCTCCCTATAGAAGATTGTTTTTCTATCATAAAGATAAGGACTTCCCAAAACAATCCTGCATATGTCTAGAGGGACTACATCCAGATCAACTTCATCCATGAATTTGGATGTAATGACAAATTTTGATCTGCAAGTTTTGGTTACTTGCATCTTTACATCATCACACACTCAACCAATTGGATAGGGTTTCAGATGGGGAGTTGTTTTTAAGCCTAACTTTTTAACAATCTCTTCAAAAATCAAATTTGCCTATGATCCATTATCAAATAGAGTGTCAATCTTACTATGTTTTACAACAACCTTAATGTGGAACAACTCATTTATTTTCTTATTATCATGCACAAATATTTTTTTTGAAGAGGAAGAAACATTAGATGACTTAGTGCTAGAAAGAGAAGAACAATTCTAAATACTCATAGCTGTGATCTTAGTTTCATCCCTGGAATCTAAACCTAGATCTTGAACTATAGTATTAGCTTTCTTATCTTTCTTCTTAAACCTATTAAAAAGACATAACTTGGGATGTAATTTCCAACACTTAGACTCATCATGATTTTTCTTACAATGATTTCAAAATGGGTTACCCTCTTCTTTATGAACAATAACAGTGAATTTTTGTTGACCCTTTCTAGAACTTTGCCCTTTAGAATGCTTAAGATTAGATTACTTACTTTTAACTTTAATAAAATATTGTTTTATTTGTTTTCCTCTAGCCTCTAAATGAATGGCTTTAACACATGCTTCATCTAAACTAGTAGGATTGAGAACCATAATCATGTAGTTTCAAGTAACTATGCAACCCACCTACATACTTAAGTAGTGTTTCTTCTGTATAAAGAGGAATATTCAAAAGTAAATTCTTTTTCCTAAATTCATGTGTATAATCTTAAACACTTTGGCCTTTAGTTTGTCTAAAAGATTGCCAATCCATCATGGCTTACTACATATAGTCTAAAGGATAAAATTACTTTATGAGTACATCAACAAATCCATTCCAAGTGGAAATCAAGTTACCTATGTTAATCTCATTTTTCTTCCACTTATTCTCCCACCAAATGAGATTTGTGGCTCCTATTCAAAGAGTAGCTAGGTTAATTTTAGTCTCATTATCTACAATCTTCTAGACCCTATAATATACTTAAATTTTCTTTATCCAGTTATCTAGCTTTTTTGCATTAATCCCACCATTAAACATCAATAATTCAAATTTAATATCTAGCTTTAGTGAAGGAAGAGATTCAAAAGCTTTTTTATCTTTATCATCACCCGAAGAGGAGGAAGGTTTCTTAAAAATTTTACCACCTCTATCATGCTCCATCTTAATTTGTCATTAACGGTAAAGTTCCTCGACCATGTCCTTCATTTCCAAGAAGGATTGTTAGAAAGCTCATTCAGACTCTAAGTCATTTCCCATTTCTATTGTACATCTTGATCCAATCTCTAGATTGTACTATGCTAATTCTCCTTCACCCCACCTAGATCTCAACCTTGTCAACATACACTAGCAATCCACATGGTTAAATATTAAATTTAGGCAACACAATTTGGCTCTGATACCAAAAATATGATACATAATCATAATCAAACAAGTATCATAGCAGGATAAAACACACTTGCAATGGATTGAAACCTTAATATAATTATTTATTTAAAATAAACATTTTAAATGATTATAATTTTTTTTAATAATTCACAATTGACAGAATATTTAAGCGTGCAAATAAATGAGACACAAATTGATAAATAATACCACACGATTTGATAATGAATTTTGGCTATAAATCCTACGTCTCTAGATCCACTCCAATGGGGGATCGATCCTTATTAATTGTAGCAAAAAATCACTTACAATAATAATAAGTCTTCAAAATTGTTTTTACAGGCTTTACTCTGTCTAAGAGATACTCTCAAAATAATACAATTTTGTTTGAGGCCTTTAAAATATCTATGTCTATAATCACCCTCATGCATTCCTTGTCTCCATGAAATTATATTGAAAAACATGCCTTCAAATACAAACTTGAGCTCATTTTATAGTGTTAAAACTCGTAGCCCACTCAATTGGACCTTATCACTTTTGGCTGGGAGGATAGGGTTCAAGACCCATAGGCATAGTTTTAGTGTTTAAAAATAAGTCTATTTGTCCCACATTTAGGATGTGGATTTAAATTTGGGTATTAAAATTCCATGAAACTCGTGGTAGATAATGCCTTTAGAGGCCTATTCCATGAAGTGGTTGGTATGCATGTTGGTTAATTTATGGTATGTGGAAAGTGTGGTATTTCATGGGAATTTGTGGTAGCATGTGGATGTTATATAATGAAACATGGCATGGAACATTAAGTCTTGTGGCATGTACGTAGGATGTATGAGGTGTCACGTGGAAAGTTGGAGGGGCTTTGACATTAAATTTAATTAATTACATAATATTCAAAATTGGACCATAGTGAATGGTGTCAAGCCATGTGGTGGCTTGAGGACCCACCACATGGTCTAATCTCAACTCATCACTTTTTTTTCACTAGTCTATTATTGAGCACTCATCACTTGTCGACATCCAAACCCCATTTTTTTACTTGCCTAGTTTGATCTTCCACATGCCATAACTTGCACATACGAGCTCCATTTTGTGATCCATGAAATAGACCAAAAATATCTTGAAGATCCCTTCATCATAAAAATGATCATCGTATGATTTGATGACTTATTTTTTAGAGAAAAATATAGATCCTCTTAGATCATTGGTTGTGATGCATTTGTTCATATTCCAATTAAAAATTGCAAGAAGTTAGATTTTAAAGCAGATACTTTTATATTTATTGGTTATGATGAATTATCTAAAGTTTATAGGATGTATGATCCTTAAACTAACAAAATCAAGATTAAAAAGGATTTTAACATTTACTGAAAATGTTGTACTTGATTGTGCTTCCAATTTAGATTCTCTTGATATAGTTTTTGCTTCTTTTCTTTTTTAAACTAGTGATGATCATAATGATGTGTTGCATAATGATGTTGTTCCTCCAATTATTTATCCTTCTTCTAATCTTTCTCCAATTAAAGCAATGCCTAAGTTGGCCAAGAATATTATAGAATATTTTGGAATTAATGTAGATCTTAATGATACTCATAGAACTAGGCAACAATTTTTTAATTATGCTTTGATATCTAAACTTATGCACAATAATGATCCTCAAACTCTAAAACAAGCTTAAGGTCACCCGCATTGGGAAAAAGCAATGCATGATGAATACAACTCTTTGTTTTCTAATAACACTTGGGACTTAGTCCCACTACCTAAAGGACATCATTTGGTAAGTTGTAAATGGTTGTTTAAAACTAAGTTCAATTTTGATAATCAAATTAAAAAATATAAAGCTAAATTAGTTGCTAGAGGTTTTTCTCAAATGGAAGGAATTGAATATAAGGAAACTTTTGCTCCTATTGCTAAGATGCCCAAAATTAAAGTTGTTTTACCTTTAGCTGGTCACATGCATTGGCATGTTTATCAAATGGATGTTAAGAGTGCTTTCTTAAATGAGGACTTTCATGAATGAATTTACATGTCTCAACCCCTCAGTTTTATTAAGCAAATCAATGAACATCTTTTATGCAAGTTGAACAAAGCTATTTATGGTTTAAAACAATCTCTTAGAGAATGGTACTCTAAAATATATTATTTTTTTATAGCTCAAGGCTTTATTCATAGTTCTAATGATCTTAATTTGTTTGTCAAAAATACTTCAAATGGCATAGTTATCATTGTTTTGTATGTTGATGACTTAATCATAACTAGAAGTAATAGTTCAATGATTTCTTGCACTAAAAAAGTTTTGAATAATACCTTTGAAATGACTTATTTGGGTCTCTTATATTCCTTTTTAAGCATTTAAGTTTTATATGAAAAGTATAGCATCTCGATTCATCTCTCTAAATATGCATATGATTTATTATCTAGGTTTAGTATGTTATATTTCAAACCTATTGCTACTCCTTGTAAAATTGGTGTTAAATTACATAATTAAAGGAGTTGTCTAGGATTAGACGTCCAAGATCGATGATTGTAGAGCAAACACACACAACTGTTGAATCAAGAAATCTAGAAGAGATCAAAAACTAAACACAATGTATTTAGTAATGGAGATGAACTGCTTATACAAAGAGAAGTTCACAACTCTCATAACTGTCACAGCTCACAACTAAGAAGCTCAATGAATGAATGATAAATGAATAATACAAAGGGAGAGAGGTATTTATAGGCTGGAGAGATAGTAAAACCCCACATTCCAATGAATGTGATACTAATGTTTCTAAATAACCTCTAGATCCTTAAGCAAGCTAATGTAACCATGTAGCTAAACTCATAGAAAAAGGCCTACACTAACACCCCTCATAAGCATTGCTTAGGTAGGCAATGATATAAAAAATGAGTCCCAAAAACAAGGCCTGATGAGGTATCCATGTATAATGTAATCTCTCATAAATTAGAGAAAAGGAGAAAACTCAATGGAAAAACACCCCCCTCAAAAGAGAAAAAAAGAAAGAAGAAGAGACTAAAAAACCCCCCATAAGAAGATGTTGAAGCAATCATTACTCCAAGTATAGATCACAAGATGATGAAGATCAATGATGAGATCCTTTGTCTGAAGACTGTAGAAGCTCCATCTACATTAAAAAATGTTTCTTCCCTTTGGCAAAGGAAGAAACTGATGTGTGTACTAAAATTATGCCCATTCCACAATAGAAGATGAAGGTAGAAATAATAATATCTCTAAATGTGGTCCAAATCATATTTGTGGCATAGATCTAGCAAGAATATGCATATAATTTGAAAGTCATACCATTGAAGTGAACTAGTCAAAAGAATGACATAGAACATTCACTGAAAGATTATCCATGTGAAGAGTGGATCATGAATCACCAACTAAAGAAGGAAAGTCCATAGAAAGAGATGATTCATCGATGCTCACAATAGGTGTATTCATGCTGTGAATAGTGGAGTCCTCTGAAGTACAAGGTTGTGAAGGCTCTAGAAGAACAATAATCGGCATAAGAATGAAAGTAGAATTTGAAATAAGATAATTGAGGTCTGGAAGAATCTCATCCTATGGTGGAGGCTTGACAGAAGGAAAAACACTATCCATTATGGATGTATCATCATAAGAAATAAAACTAGGAGGTAAGAGTACAATAGTCTCAGAAGAGACAATAGAAAGTGGAGGAGGAGGTGTGACATAAGTCTCAACTAGATTTCTAAAAATACTCTGAAGAGTGCTATAAATAGTGGAGGGACACTCTATGTGCTCTACATGGTGGTTTAAATCCCATGAAATGTGTATCAACAAGTGATCATAAACATAGTCACAAGAGTTGGCCCAGTCATTATATTGAGTTGGGTTAATAGGATCAGGAATTTATCCATATAAGAATGGAATAAGTTCTTAATCCATAAGTAAACATTCCATAAAAGCATGCCATGAGGCATAGTTTTCCTTCCTAATAAGGATAATTGGAGATGAAAAAACACTCCTCAATAGGGATCTCTCAAGTGGATTCAACATGACCACAACTGAGAGTAAAGGTGCATACTCTAGAGATGAACTTTAGACTATACCAAAAATGAGTCCAGTCAAATAAGAGCAATTTGTGCGCAAGTGATAATGCATGCTCAAATGGATGTTAGGCTATACTAATAATGCATCAAGGAATACAATATAAATTTATGAAATTAGTCACTAAATGGGCACAGGTAACAGTATGAAAACTAAATGTGTACATGAGAGAATGTAAGGCCCACAAAAATCTCCCCGAGATAATCAACAATGACCCCCCTTATGTTTACAATTATAAATCACACTTAAGAAATGAGAAATATGTGCTTATGATCATGTACCAGTGCATGATCTAAGTATGGACATTAGAATTAACCAAAATGGGTCCACATAAATAAGAGCAATCAATAAATGAGTGAAAAAACATGTCTCAATGAATCGACATCAGACTCAACTAACAATGCATCTATAAATGTGAGCAATCAATGTAATATCCATTAAATTAGAACAAATGAAAACTACAAATAGGCCAAGTAGGAGGACGTTGGACTCTGTCGATAATGTATCCGTATGAGGAGCAGTAAATATGTGAACTAGTCAGGTAGCCCCCCCCCCAATTTTGGAACTTTATAATTCAGTGAATTTTAAAATAAAAATGGGCTAGCTACGTGGGAAATCAAAAAATACACACTTTTACAAAATATGATGGTCAATTTTGGGCTACCATTTACAAGATATTAATAAAATAAATTCGCATCAATAGTCCATTTTTAATAAAAATTACACTAAATGATTAAAATACACCTAATGCTAAGGGGTTACCTAGCATTGTAACCACTCATTGGAACTAAAATTTCACCATGGACTTGAAAAAGTCAATGGAATTGATAAAAAGTTTACTTGGTTACCTCGATATGTGTGAAGGCAAGATTAACTTCCTCTTTTGGCAAAAAAATATAGCTAGTAAGGCAAAAAATGAATTTCCAAATGTGTAAAGAGAGGAAAGGGGTGGATATTGTTTGTTTTTGCTCCAGATCTAAACAAGAACTCAAATAAAGTAGAGAATAGATCTTATGTAGATCAAACAACAGAATAGAGATCTTAAAAGGAATAATGAAGCATAAGTTTTCAAAAAGCTGAAAGAAATAAGGTCAATTGTAAATATTTATATGGCACACATAAATAGCATAATCCCTCCATAAATTTAGGTCAAATCCCTCAGATGACACCAAGGTTAGGTAACATATCTATCAAATGCAATAGTAACAAGTTTTATAGGTTTACAAATAAAAGGTTGACGCCAATCTTGAAAGGATGATGCCTTTTCACTATTTGCAATGCAAAAAAATAGAGAATACAACAAAATACCTTTATTTTCCTTCCTCGTATCTTAGTTCAACACCTATCCACAAAGCATAGCTAGATCTAATGCCATCCACCTTCTCCAATGCCAAATATCCTTTCTTCAATGCCTCAAGCTACACATTAATTCTTCCCTTTGGATTGTGAACAAACTCCAATGCAGTAGACACCTTTTTTTTCCAATGCAACAATGCCGAAGCAAGAAGAGTGGGGAAGGTTTTAAGAAGCTTTAATAAAAGCTTCCATAAAAACAACATAGACAAAAAAAAATTACATGCTCCTCCACTCCAGGCTATGCTTGGATTCCAATGCTTAGCCCACAAGTATTGATGTAAACACAAATCAGCCTACAGACTGCTCATAGTAATCAAAATGTAGACCATGTAGCATTGAAAATTGTGTCAGAATCAAACAAAATGTTTTTATCAACTGAGTAGGAAGGTAAATGGTGATAAGTCTGAAAATGGCACCAAAGTGGGAAAAAATGCCACATATCCAATAGGCTTGAAAGCACACAGATCTATCTCTCACTAGTATATCTCTATCAAAAAAAATATAGAATGGAAAAATTCATCACCATCATGTGTAGTAAAAGGCCAGATCTATCAACAAAGGATAATCTTCTAATGCCAAAATTAAAAGATTTCAATAGATCTAAAACTATGTCCTCCAAAAGACCATAAAAGCATTGTCCTCCACAAGGAAATTTCCAAAAAAGATGAAAGGATAATAAAATAGTGCTTTGGAATATCTAATAAAGATGCATTTATTGTAGAAGAAAAAAATAGTGCTTCAATAAATAAGATCTAAGAATGATATGATAGACCCAATAAACCAAGTTTTCCTCAAAAAAACTCTCAAATCTGAAATCTCTTAACAATTTATATGAGATAATAGTAAATCTTAGGATTTCAATAATGAACAACAAAAAATAACAGTGTTCAATTCAAGATATCCAGAGCTCTAATACCATAAAAGAGTTGTCCAAAATTGAATGTCCAAGACCATTGACTGCAGAGTGAACACACACAACTGTTAAATCAAGAAATATAGAAGAGAGCAAAAACTAGACACAATGTATTAATAATAGAGATGAACAAATTATACAAAGAGATGAAGATCACAGTGCTCACAGCTCTCAAAGTTGTGACAGCTCACAACTAAAAATCTCAATAAATGAATGTTGAATGAATAATACAAAGGGAGAGAGGTATTTATAGGTTGGAGAGATAGTGAAACCCCACATTCCATCACAAATGGATCTACTCCTAAGATCACCCTCAAATGCACATTCTCTTACTTGGACAAGTTCCTTGAACACTAGTCTCTCAGATTCAATGCAACTTCACAAAATATTGTCACAGTCTATTAAAACACCAACTTTTACACTTACATAGCAAAGTAATATTCTAAAAGCTAAAAGGATTTCAATCACATCAATTTACATTCATAAAATAAGAGAAACACAAAGGTACAAAATTATCACTTCAACATGTTAACTTTCATTGATTCCTTCTTTATTACATTTTAAACTCTGTCACCATGGACAGAATACAGAGTTCTTAAATTTTATGTCAATATTCATCCTACTCCATACCCTACCTCCTCCTACCTTATAACTAAATCCTTATAATAATCTATCACCTTCCTACTTACTAAAACTCATTGCATTCTTCATATATACATGAGAAATTGCTTTCTTGATAATTGCCATTTATGACAACTACCTTGACATGGTAATTTCATTCAAGACTCTTAGGAAATAGCATTTCCCTCATGATATGCATGTAAGACACCTTCCTACACCAACCTAGACTCATTTATGACCTTATAAAAGCATTTTATAACATGACACTTCTTGTGATTTACTCAAAAGACTCTTAAACACACTAACACATTTATAATATTCAAAATGCCCATGTTGGTAGGAAAATGCCAAAGAGATACCAAAACACACTAAAGGAATATTTTAATGACTCAAAGGCCTTTAAGGGGACTCTAAGAATTCCTCATACAAATTTCACACCTAAATTTATACTCATGACCAAATTTACATAGTTCTTATTGACACTCCTATATGATACTCCCTGGCAAGAAAAAAATTATGGTTTATTCTTCTTTTTGGTCTTCCAATTCATGCCTCTTGGATCATCCTTCTCTACTATTGTTCCATCATGCCTCAACTAAACCTTATATATGTTCTCATGCTTGCCTCTATAAAAGATAATTTTGCTTCTTTACTTCCAATGCTTGCTTGCATCAACTAGCATTTGATGTCCACTCATACCTTGAGCTTTTCTTCTATCATATGGTTCTGTATGCCCTAAAATAGTGTTGGTATAGCTATACTTTCTTCATCTAATTTTTTCCTCTTCACATCTCTAGTAAAAATAATGCAAATTTCTTACACAGTTGTTATCTTTCTAATTTGTGGACTTATATAAGTCTCTTTGTCTTCAATCTACTTCATTGTTTCCATCAATTTTTCCTCTTGATGTTCTTTGTCCTCCATCATGTGGACCTCAACTACTTCAAACTATACCTTCTCTTCATTATCCATCATTTTTCCATTCAAAGCCTATTCTATTGTTTTTATTTTTGCCTCCAATTGCTCTTAACTCTCATAAACAAACACATAATAAGATTTCATGCCTTTGTCAATCAATTATACTTCATTTTCCCAACCTTCATTTAGGTCTACAAACTAATTTGCCTCTTTCTCTTCATCCTTTCCATCATCTAGCTGGATGAAACTAATGTTTTTCTTCTCACTCAAGGTCATCTCATCCTTGTAAGGTACTGTTCACTTTCATCTTTTTACTCACTATGTTTCTCACTCTTGTACACTATGTTGCTCATCTAAAGTATTTTCATCTCTTTCTTGAGTTGCTTAAAAAATAATCTTTTATACTCTCTTTTCTCTCTCATATCTTTCATCTTTCTCTTTTTCATTTATAGCTTTATTAGCCACTTGATTGTCTTGTTCTTCATGACCCATCCATAGTATGGTTTCTCATTTCCCTTCATTTTCTATATTATGAGAAATAACTGATCCAACTATTGCCTTACCTCTATCATTTCTTTTTCCGTCTCTTTCCTTTTGGTGTCTCCTTGCACCTTTCCCACTTTGTGGTAGCTCATCTCAACCATGCCCTATTTTCTCTTTCCTTTTTCTATCTTCATCTTACCTATCTCTTAATCTTTTGGTCTCTTTGAAACCTGTTCTCTTTGACAACCCTCCTCTACTTTCTTCTCATGACCTCACTTGGGTCTCTTTCTTACTCTATGACCTCACTTGGGTCTACATCACTCTTTCTTGTCCTTTGCCTAGGACTCCTCTTTCTCTCTTAAATATCTCCTTGAGCTCACTCTTGAACTTCCAACAGCTCTTTCTCTTTATCAAGCCTCATTGGCTTTAGGTTTGGTTACCACTCTCTCAACTTTCACTTCACTTCAACACTATTTCATGAACATATATAAAATGAAAACTAAAACAAGTATGTACCTTTTTTTTAATGACTTTCTTTCTCTTCATCCCAATGAACTTGTTGATATAATACCAAAATGATGTAGAGATCCTTCATTCTCTACTCTTTATACACCTCTGACTTTGATACTTGCAACCATCTCTTGAAATCTCTCTCCATTGTCTCTGCTTTGTGGTTTATTCTCTCTTTCTCTCACTATTTGATGTGTCAAGTCCTCAATTCCTTGTCCAAATTTATTTGATAGATCTATATGATTTATACAGGATTATTTCATCATATATGACTTGCCTCACTAAGATCCCAATCCTCATTCCTTCCTTAATCTTTCTAATGCAGCTCTACTCACTTTCACGCCTTATTTGTAGCCTTTTTTTAGGATTTTTCCACTTATATGGACAATATAAGACCGTACTTGTCTAAATAAATACATTATCAGGTAGCCCTTATCCTATTTCACCTTCCTAATAAGTTTCAAGATCCAAATATTCTAATGGACCATTTTTCTCACTCCTTTTCTATTATTGTCCAGGCATAATTAGGCCTCTTTGACCCCTATATTAACACACTCATTTATTACCATACATACAAATGTCATACCAATCTAAAACCAACACAATATTTTAGAGCATATTATTTTATAACTAAAAACCAAATTTTATATATTGTTGACCTTAGAGTTGCAAGATATACTCATTTAAGTCTAGAAACCCTAACCCAGGGTTTTCTCATTCTATAATGGCTTGAGAGGCTTAAAATATAGCTTAATGAGTCTTTACTTACTTTCAAATCTTCACAAGACCTAAATAAGTTTTGTCTTACCCATTTTTAACCTTTTCAATCTTTAACTTCTCTTAGATAATTTTTAATCACACTTAGATCAATAGGTCTACAAGATTCTATTAACGTAGTCTGCCTATGTAAACCAAAATAGGGTTTAATGCACATTATGGTTACTTAAGGTTACTAAAACACTTATTAAAGATTCTTTACCAATATGTTATCTTTACACACTACCTTCAAACTACAATAGTCCCAAAGCTTACATATAATTTATTAATAGGTCACACACACAAGTTTTTTCACTATCTTTTATGAGCAGAGTACACACCAAATATTAACTTTAACTCTTATCCTTAACTAGAATAAAACATAGAAATATTTATAAATAACACCACCCTCAAATTCATGTTCTCTTACTTGGACAAGTTCCTTGAACACTATTCTCTCAGACTCAATGCAACTACACAAAATATTGTCACAATTCATTAAAACACCAACTTTTGAACTAACATAACAAATTATTATTCTAAAATCTCAAAGGATTTGAATCACATAAATTTACATTCATAAAATAAGATCAACACAAAGGTATATAAGTATCACTTCAAACATGTTAACTTTCATTGATTCCTTCTTTATTTCATTGTCAACCCTGTCACCATGGACAAAATACAGAGTTCTTAAATTTTTTGTCATTATTCATCCTACTCCATACCTCTACCTCCTCCTACCTTCTAAATTAATCCTTATATGAATCTATCAACTCTTAATTACCAAAACTCATTGCATTCTTCCTACATACATGAGAAACTAGTTTCTTGATAACCACCTTTTATGACAACTACCTTGACATGATAGTTTCATTCAAGACTCTTAGGCTATATCATTTTCCTCATGATATGCATGTAATAAACCTTCCTGCATCCACCTAGACTAATTTATGACCTTATTCAAACATTTTATAACATGACACTTCTTTTGATTTACTCAAAAGACTCCTAAACACACTAACACATTTCAAATATTCAAAATGCCCATTTTGGTGCGAAAATGACAAAGGGATACCAAAACAAACTAAAGGATTTATTATTGACTCAAATTAATTTATGGGTACCCTAAAACATTCCTCATACACATTTAACATCTAAATTTCTACTCATGACCAAATTTACATAGTTTTACTTGATGTTCCTACATCAGGACCCAACCAATTGGCCTCAAAATTGCCTTTCTTTTTACACTTGGCATTGGTGTTTTTTTGGTTTTATTTTAGGACCAAGTCACCAAATTCAAATTATATAGGGAGAATACATTTATTATATCTATGACACAACCCATTTTGATAAGCTTTCAAATGGTTTAAGGCATCCCAATGCTTTTCATCTAGAAGCTCCAACTTTTGCAATCTATAAACTTTGTATTCTTCATCATCAATATTATCCTATAGTGAGACATGTAATTAAGGATAATTGATCTCAAGAATAATAATGGCCTCTAAAATAAAGACTAAGGAGTATAATGTATCTCCCTAGGGGTTTGGTGACTAGTTTGGTAAGTACAGAGGGTGGGCAAAATCTACAAGTGTCAATCACAGTCGATGTCATTGACAATCTTCTTAAGGATTGCAATAATGGTCTTATTAGATGCCTCAGCTTGACCATTACCTTGTGGGTTATATGGTATGGAATGTTTATGTTTGATCTTAAACTGGGTATAGAAGGATTTAACATCCATGTTCTTCAAATAACCACCATTATCAAAGATGATTTTAGAGGGGATGCAGTAATGGCATATAATATAAAAGTAAATAAGCATGGCTATATGCTTGTTAATTATATAAGTGAGGGGTATGGCCTCTATCCACTTAGTGAAATACTTTGTAGTAGTAAGGATGTGCTTATGGCCATCAGAGGAAGTAGGGTTTATTTTCCTCACAAGATCAAATCCCTGAGTTCAAAATGGCCATAGCATAGTAATCATTTGGAGTGGTAGTGAAGGTAAGTGTATCAAATGGATATGCTTCTGAAAAAAATGCACTTCTTGACAAAGTTGTAGTCATCTATCTCCATTTTGGGCCAAAAATATCATGTGTGGAGGAGTTTATTAGCCAACACCATGCCATTGGTGTGGGCTCCATAAATTCCTTTATGGACCTCTGTAGGCACCAACATAGGTTCTCCTGAAGATAAATAATGAATCATAATTCCATCATAGCCTCTACAATAGAGCATATTTCCAAGTATGGTAGAATAGGATGTTTGATGAAGGAATAGTTTTGTTTGGTTCTATGAAAGATTTAATGAAAGGGTTTGATCTTGGATATAAATAATTAAGTCTTGGTACCAAGGGGGATTGGGATCAATAATATTACATACTCTCTTTGAATTTGGCAATACATGAGTTGGCTAAAAAATATTTTCAATGAGGAACTAATACTCTTTGGCATCACTGGAAACTTGTATCATGGTCTTAATGGTAGTCATGGCATCTTCCACTCAATTACTGACTCATGGTATGTGTTTGAACTGAATAAATTGAAAGTGTTGTTTAATATTGTCAATTATACTCTTGTAAGGTATGATCTTCTCATCTCTTTTTTGGTACTAATCTAAGGTTTTATTGATGATTAGTTGAGAAGATACATATACCATCAATTTCTTGATATCTCATTGTATTGTAGATGAAGTCCTGTAACAAGGGATCCATATTTAGCCATGTTGTTGGTACAAAGGAAGCCTATGTGAATACCTTAGGAATAAGATCCCCTTGAGGTGTGACAAATAAAATTATAGATTCATATCCATGAGATGTGAATGAGTTGTCAACAGTTACCTCATCTAGGATCATGATTGATTCATCTATAAAATCAAATGAAAGAGGCTTGGTGTCGATCGAAGGAGATTCAGTGAGTTGATCTACTAGGACTTTCCCCTTGATGGCCTTATAATTTTGGTAGTCCATGTTGATTTCACTTAAAAACATAACCCATTTTTCCATGTGGCATGTGAGAGTGGTCTTTGAAAATAGGTATTTAAGCGTATCAACCTTGAATATTGTAATGGTTTTGTTATTCAGCATGTAGTGCCGTAACTTTTTAAAATGAAACACAATTGTGAGACAAAACTTTTCCATAGGTGTGTAATTATGATCATAAGTTAGTAATGTCCAGCCAATATAGTATACTACATGTTCCTTGCCCTGTTCATTATGTTGGGCCAAAAGTTCCCCTAATGTATGTTTTATTTCTAAAATGTACAAAAGAAATGGTTTGCCTGGTATAGGCAAATTCAATACTAGTGGATTAGCCAAGTAGGTCTTCAATTTGGTAAATACTTATTCATAATATGTATCCCATTGAAATGTGACACCTTTTTTCAAAAGGTGTGTAAATGGATGACACTTATCAACCAACTATGATATGAAATGGTGTATAGACTAAATTTTTCCTTGTAAACCATGGAGCTATTTAAAATTGGATTGAGGAAGCATTTAAATAATAACCTTGACCTTAACCACATCTACCTCAATACCTCTTTGTGACATAACGAACCTTAGAAATTTACTTGAAGTAATGTTAAATATGTACTTCTTAGGATTGAGATACAGCTTGTATTTACAAAGCCTCTAAAATATTCTTCATAGAATGTTGGGGTGGTCTGAATGTATTCTTGATTTAGCTAAGATATCATCCATGTAGTCTAAAATGATTTTGTGCATCCTGTCATGGAATTTGAAAGTCATGGCACACTAATAGGTTGCACCTAGATTCTTCAAGCCAAAGGGCATGACTTGATAACAAAACTTTCCCCATGGATTGGTAAACATGGTATTGTACTAGTCTTCTGCTGTAATCTTAATCTAGTTATACCCTAAAAATCCATCCATGAGGGACAACATTTCATAGCCAGTTGTTGAATCAAAAATCATGTCGATGTTAGGTAGTGGGAAATCATATTTAGGGCATGCCTTGTTAATGTCTCTAAAACCAGTATATAGGAGAATACCTTGTGGATTTGTTCTTATTGGGATGATGTTAGAGATCCACTCAAAATATTTGAGTGGTATAATGAAACCTACATCCAATAAATTTTCTAACTCCTTCTTGACCAGGATGGCTATGCACAGATGCATTTTATATAATTTGTGTACTAATGAAGGGTCAAGACTAGGCATGTTTGAGTAGGACCATGAAAATATATCAATTATGTCATTTAGAATGGTAAAAATTATTTCATGCTCATTTTTAGTGAGGGATGCATGCAGATAAACCATCTTGGGATCATCATATGAACCAATATTGACCTCCATAGTATTTTCAACTAGTAATGTTAAACTATCCTTAAGAATAGTACTCAAGGAAGAGAATGGATCCTCTCTAGTTATTAATTGATCACAATATTTGACCATATAGGAGGACTCTAAATTAGCCATGCTAGGCAATGGCTAGTGGGCAAATACTTCAAGAAAATCTTGAGCAAGGCACTTAAAAACATGATGTTCTTTAGAACTTATGCCAAATCTAATGGTAATGTTTGTGCTAGGTGGACACTATAATTCCTGAGGAGAGAGGTGAACTTCCCCATCCAAGAGAACCTAAAATAGGTTTTCACTCAAGGACTTATCTTTATAGTTACTATTTCCCTGACCCAAGGGCACCTCAAAGAAGTTTTCACTTGAGAAACTAGATGTTTTACTTTTATCACGACCAAGGAAGTTCATTAGCTCTACAAAATAGGTAGTAAAGTTTAAATTTAAATAAAATACTTGTTTGTGATGACCAGCCAATTATCCATCTTGAAGGCCCATGAATGCAACAATATATTAATAATTTTAAAACTCACCCATTAGTATAATATAATCTTGTTTGTCCTAATCGATTAGGTCAAGATGATAAAGGGTAAGTGGATAATGGGATATAATAGTCATGATAGCATTGGAATCAAATAAATTAGTATCTACTATCTCATTGTAGGCACTATAATGGGATGTTATGTCATTGTCAAGAGTTTTTTTGTCAGTTGATGAAGTGAAATCACTCTTGAAATTAATGGGATCACCCCTAAGTAGTGTAAATCCAAGACCTTGATTTTTTGTAAGTTTAGAAACTGAAATAGGTTCAAGGATTCCTCTTGCGTTGGATCCCAATCTTCTTCTTGTATATTCCAGGATGTCTATGATTCTATTTTGTATAGGGTACTTGTCACTCTAGAATTAATTATCAAAATCATCACCATACAACCAACCTCCCTCGATGCTGGTGGCTTGATCTTGATTAGGTGATGTATCAGGTACAAAAATGAGTGACTCCTATAGATCAAATTTGGATTTATTTTGCCAAATATTTTTGTTATGGTAAATAATTTTGGAAGGTTTAGTATGGTCATAAGACTTAGGATATTAAGCAATTTGTTGATGTAGAATGCATAGTGAATGTTTAATATGGTAATAACATCATCCTTAACAGTGGAATGGGTGGACATGGTAGAGATAAATAGATCAATAAAAGTGGAACAAATGTCAATAGGGTCAATATAATTAAACTTGGGAGGTTCATATATGATTCATAGTCATGGAGAGAAATATCCAATAGTATCTAGTTCTCAATCCAACTATCCACACTAACTTATTCAGGCTTGATCTTGATTGTCCCTGCTTCAAACTAGTTGCACTCTCTTTGAGTCTCTATGTTTGTTATCTTCCTTGAATGGTATATGTTTTTTGAGGTGTTTATTATGTTTTTATATTCTTCACTTTATAATCACATTCTATCTCTTCCTCATACCATTCATCTTATTCACAAACTATCCCTCAATCTTTTTCTAACTCCTTCTTAGGCACCACCCCTTTGGTTTTAAGAACCAAAACTTGTTTTGGGTTTCAAGAGTTCAATTAAAATGTTTTAATGGTATTAACTGAGGATTTAATCTCTTACAATTATCCAAACATACTTCACCTTTCAATTCCTCTTCTAAGATTCTCCATGTTCACATAAGGCTTGTAGCCTTTTTTGACTAATCTGAGTTATAAGGGTGTGCACCTTTGTACTTTGGGAATATAATAATATTTTTATCCACCCTCTATCCTTTTACTACTCTATGTCAAATTTCATGTCTAAACTACATCCCTAGAATGCACTTCCTTCTTTGACCTCCACTCAAATAGGCCTAATTAGCCTTATTCCAACTCCATAATCCTTAAATCTATACTGTACGGCCTAGTTTCAACTGAAAACCTCTTGATTATTTTTTGTCACCCAAAAAACATTATGATCATAATTTTTTAGAAATTTTTAACGGTTCAATCTCCCAAAATCTCTAAAATCCTAATTTTAGGGTTTTCCTAGCCTTGCACAAGCCAAGCGCATAATAAATTCTATAACTAACATTTTATAAGGTTTCAAAGAACCAAATCACCATGAATAGGTATGTGTTTACATATCACATCTCCAATAGTATATAATCCATGGTTACTTTTTATTTTCTTAGAAAGACCTCAAACATAGAATTATGTGTAGGATAGTTGACTGTGTAAGACAGATTGATAACAAATTGTCACTTGACCAGTTTTAGGTCACTTTACATGGTTTTAATACCTATAATATATCTATAGGACTATTATCTTACCTCTCCAATGATCACTAATTCTTTTCCTATACCAAACCGAAACTTATTCATCACAAAGTTCACAATCCTGAGTTCTAGCATGGGATTGTGCAACATTTATGTGGTTTGTGTCTCCTTGTCAACATTCTAAACTTAGTTTGGGTTCATTCATAGGTTTCTAAACATTATTTCATCCTCAAATTACCTTACATGATTTTCATTCACCTCCAATTATCAATTACACTTGTTTTATTTGTTGATTGTGCATGTCAACATTACTTACAAGTCTATAGGAACAACATGGTCTTTTCTTCACTTTCTACTCTCTCCCAACGTATCCAAAGATACATAAAATTATTTAATAAAATTTACACCCATCAAAATCATATATTAAATTATTCTTGTGATAAGAACAATGAGACAACTCTCTATCTTCCCTTTTAAGGTGATTGTGAACCCTAAATAGGGTAGAGGCAGGACACACAACATTTGAGATATCAAATTGTTATTAAATATTTCACTTCAGTTTAGGTCCTAAAAAATACCTAACTTGATTACATGATAATATAAGTACATTATTCAAGACTTTGGGATTCTCAACGCTAACTAGAAACCTTATTTGGCAACTCTACCCCCTCAACCATGCAATGTACAAGTTTCTAATAACTAAGTTGATTTCCATTAGTTTTCCATTCTAAGATGCCACCAAAGACAATAAAAAAGGTTATATGATTAAAATAAAGACTCAAAGACAACATCCAAACCTTATTCTTACAACACTAATCCATGACCACAACCAAACTCCTCTTCACATGCTTGTCACCTTGCACATATGTCTCAATCCTGCAAACATTATCAAGACATCTATTCCTCAAGGTCTCAAAGGATTATTAAATAAATATTAAAAAAATAACATGATGTACCTCATAAGGAAGTGAATGAACACAACAAAAACCTTTTCCTTTATTCATTTACAAAAACATTTCTTACAATATAGTCCAAAAATAGACCTACAAGGTTTTGTCAACCTTTGAGAGGTTCTTACACCAATTTTTCTTTTGATCCCTATTTTTCCTTTACTAGAGCTTATTATAACCTCTCTCTCTCTCTCTCACCTATCCTCTATTCCATCCAATGATCTAGGAAACACTTTGGGTGATCCGGGCAATGATTTGGGTGACCATTCGGGTGACAGCTAATTCCTCGAGGTGACCATTTGGTGACAGTTAATTCCCCAAATTTTGTATTGTTCTCATTTTGTATTGTCGATGAAAGTCTTTTCCTCGAGCTGTTATGTCCTCGAGTGATTATGTCCTCGAGCATTGTATTGTTTTAATGCTGGGAAGTATGCCCTCGAGCGTTGTATTGTTTAATGCAAGCGTTGTATTGTGTTAATGTTGGGACCTTAAATCGTCACCCGTTAATTCCTCGAGCCATGCAATCTCCCAAGGTTGTTTTGAAAAATATGTATAAATGCATTGTAACCCGAAAGGGGAAGGCAGACATCTCTTCTCAGAGATAAGTGTATGTTTTGCAAAACATCTCTTTTCAGAGATAAGCCTATATTTGTATTGCGGTTGTTAAGTAATACGACGTCTCTTCTCAGAGAATCCATTGTATTGTGTTATTTATGTGTTATTAAAATATTTGTCAACCAATAATTCTGAGTTTTGGATCATCCAATCTCTACAAAATGACTTTTTCTCTCTATTTCAACGTAGGCTCTTGGGTTGGTTACACCAACCTCTTTTCCATAACTAAGTCTACGTGAGGTTTTGGGTCTCATGCCTAAAGTTAACTCTTCACCTTATGAACATGGATATATATGTGTAATTTAACACCTCTTACAAATATTTATGACCCTTAGCACCAATATTCCCTCTTGACCACATTAAACCTACAAATGACCCTCCTAGACCCTTGTCAATATTTGAATTTTCAAATTCCCTATTTTGGAGGAAAAACACTTAGAACCTTGTTGACACAACTCTATGACTCCAAATAGATTTCAAGGACATAAATAGACCTCATAATTCCCTTCACATACATTGACACCATAATTTGACCCAATTTGACCTCTAATTGACCAAAACATAAAAAAATTGTTTCCTAACTTGATGCTCCTGCATCATACTCCCGAGGAGGGAGAAAACTTGAGCCTCCAAATTTATTCCTTGATTTCCAATTCCACATTTGAGGGTGTTTAATGTTCACTTGCATTTTATTCTTTCTTTCTTACTCCTTGTTTGCTAAATGCTTCCTTGTCCTCTTCTTGGCTTTGTCTAGCCTTCTTGTCCATACATCTTCCAACTCTATAAATTATTCTAACTAATATAGCTCTGTATTAGTTGTATTTACCACCCTTTCCATGTGAATTTGTCCTTTATCATACTCATCTACAACTAATTTGTGTTTATTCTTCTTCCTCATACTTGTTTCATAGCTCGTCTTCTCATTGTTTCCTCTTGATCCTTGCTCATCTAGTGATTTTTTATTCATGTTCATGCTAGCATATTATTTATTAGGATCTAATGGCCTCTCATGCATGTCAAACTCTATCCTTTGCCCATTTATACTCTCTTTTTCTGCCTCTTCTTCAATCTTCTTCACATTTTGATGCTCTTTCCTCTCATATTGATCACTATGCAAAAGAGACTTTTTGTTCCACTCATCTGCATCATAGTGCAATATGATTTGACCAATATTTGACATTCCATACTCATTTCATCAAGTATTAACTCATATTTAGCTTTCATAATTTAATATATCACCTTATTTTCTTGTTCATACTTTGTTTGTTTGCTTGCTTACATCATTATATGCGCAACTCTTTGTGCCTTCCTTTAATGCTCCTTTTTTGAGTTTTCTTGGAGTTCTTCCTTGATATTTATCTTCTATAAGTCACATTAGCCTCTTAGATGGACTGAATACCTCTTCCAACATCCTCGTCTCTTATTTCAAATTTTGTGTATCAATCTCTTCATATTCTTCATCAAACTTTGGTCTACATTGCTCTTCACTTGCTTGGACAAATTCTTGTTTGTATTCTCCTTGGACTCCTTTTATGAGAGTCATATCAACTTCCTCATGCTATATACCATGCTTCTCAAGCACTCTTTGAGGTTATTCATCCTCATCTTGCTTTGTTACACACCCATTCATCAATGCAATGGTTTCCATATACAATATGTCTTCATCATTAGAAGTAAATTCACTTATGTCATCATATACAACATTGGAAAACAAATATAACCAAAAATTATCTTCCTTTATGCAATCATTTTATTGCATACATGGTTGTACCTTCATCTCATTGACTTGATTTGTTTGCATTGTCTTTTTGGCTTGCTTTTTAGGCTTATCATCTTCTTCAATCTTCATGTTGGCTTGGAGTACACTTGAATTATGTTCTTCTTATGCTCTTCCATGTTATTTATCACCCATTTTATTCCATGTACCTTCTTGGGTTGCCACATATTCCTTATTTCATCTCTTTCATGCTTCATTCCTTTGTTCTCTACCATGCCAGCTTGATATACTTTTCCTTTTGTACTTTACTTCCACATTTGTGCTTGTTTTCCACCTGTACTTTTGTCTTGTATGAATACTTATTTGAGGTTTATCTCTTCCTTATCATCACCTCTTTGTTTCAACCACTTAGGCCATACATATCCAGACCCTTTTCTCTTTTTGAGGGTTGAATTTTATCATTCTTTCTCTCAACTTGAATATTAGCTTTTCCTTCATCACATGTGAAATCAAAATCAACATTTAGGCATTCATTTACCTTCAATGTCAACTACTGCAAGCTTATGTCTTCATAAGTGACCTTCATGTCCTATTTGAGAACCATTTATTTAGTTTCAACTTCTATGTATGGAAATGCATCATATTATTCCTCATTATCTTCAATTTTATCATGTGTAATGTCTTCCATCTCCATCATCTTGTCTTCTTCGAGAGGCTTTCTTTCTTTGTCATTCTTTTGACACTTGATGGGTGACAATCTTGGCCCATCCTTCACCAACTTTGTGGCCTCATGCTTGGCCTTCTCCAAACTTGTCTTCATACCTGCAAACCCAAATTTAAAAGCAATGTTATCATACAAAATGAGAGACCACATATTGTCTTTATTCTCATGTGCTCTTCTTAGCACTTCTCTCTCCTTCTTGTCCTCCTCAATGAGAACCCTTTTCTAAACTTCTCTTTATTTTTTCTCACTTGGAAACATCTCTATTCTCATGCCTCTTTGGGATGCTCTCTCTTTCTTCCTCTCATCTTTCAAGACACTCATCTTGTGCCTTCTTCTTCTCACAAGTGACTCTAGTGGCCACTTTACATTTCTTCTCACATTCCAGCCATTCCATTGCCTTTATTGTTCCTTATGAGCTTCATCATGACCTATATCCTATATATACCTTTCCCCAATTCTCTTATTATGTCTTCCACTTCCCTCTCTATATCCATCTTCCCCATTCGTCTTTCTTTTGTAGGCCTATTTAGACCTTCCTCTAGAAAGTTTATCAACCTTGCCTCTTAGACCTATTTTGGGCCTTTCTCTTCTTCCTTGATTCCTTTATCTAGGACCTCTTCTTATCCTCCTTGAATCCATTTTGGAGTCTTTTATCTTCCCTCTTCTCTCTTGGAGATCCAATGCTCTCTTTTTCTCTCTATCTTCTCTAGTCTTTTCTTGACTAGCTTCTTATCCTTTTCAAAGGACTTTGGGTATGTATCTCTTCTCTTCTCAATATGATATACCATTGTATTGACCTTAATGTATCAGACCTACAACATACTCCTTCTCCCACAATACAGTACAAGGTGTCATATCTCATGCATACCTCATAGCACTATGCATTCCTCTCAAATCAACAACTTGTAAGAATTCAAAACAAATATCAAATCTTACCTTGATCTGATACCAAATGATGTAGAGGCATGGGGAGAAATCTCCAATAGTATCTAGTTCTCAATCCAACTATCCACACTAACTTGTTCTGGCTTGATCTTGATTGTCCCTACTTCAAACTAGTTTCACTCTCTTCTAGTCACTATGTTTGTTATCTTCATTGAATGGAATATGCTACGTGAGGTGTTTTGGATGTTATTATATTCTTCACTTAACATTCACATTCTATCTCTACCTCGTACCATTCATCTTATTCACAAACTATCCCTCAATCCTTTTCTAGCTCCTTTCTAGGCACCACCCCTTTGGTTTTAAGAACCAAAAATTGCTTTAGGTTTCAAGAACCAAAACTTGCTTTGGGTTTCAAGAGTTCAATTACAATGTTTGAATGGTCTTAAATGATGATACCGTATCTGACTTAACCTCTTACAAGTATCCAAACAGACTTCACCTTTTAATTCCTCTTCCAAGACTCTTTATGTTCACATAAGGCTTGTAGCCTTTTTTTGACTAATCTAAGTTGCACGAGTGTGTACCTTTGTACTTTGTGAATCTAAGAATATTTTTATCCACCCTCTATATTGTTCCTACTCTATGTCAAATTTCATGTCTAAACTTCTGGAATGAGCATTAAAACTCACTTTTGGAATTAAGTTTAATTAGAATCAATTAAATAATTGTTGTGTCAAATATTTATACACCTATTTTGTGCATGTAAATATTCCATATCAACTAATATTTGTTTCACACACTAAATTATTTGTTGTGTGTAACAACCTTTATGCTTATTTAATAGGCACTCCTATTACTTCTCCTAGACCGGTGGAAGAGAGAATGGCTACAGATTGTATTATTCACTTGAGGAAATAATGGAGACTACTTGTGCATAATATTTGTCTAATGGCTTTGCTATTTCTGTGGTAATGATTTGCAGGAGAGACCCTGCTGGTTATGAGTTCTTATTGAAATCCAATATGGTATCAAAGAAATCTTCTGTAGCTATTATTCAGTGATTGTCTCTCTATGCAAAAGTTCTATTTAGAATTTTCTTGCCATACAGACTGCTATAGTTTTAGGGATTTACATAAGTCATACCATTTATTTTTGGGAAAATTATTATCTTAGTGGTATTATTTCCCTACATGGTGCTTCCACCATTGATTCTATGATTTGGCATCAAATCCTCATTATCTCTCCACGACTTGCACTCATGAATGTCCATGTTGAGAAACCCACCTGAATCCACCACCGATGGCTTCTCTCTCCAATACCATTCAAGGCTTTCTCTTGTGGCCAGTTCATTTTTTTGAAGTATTATGCATAGGCCATGGTAATACTTGGAGCTGTATGAAAGCATGACTCAAATCTATCATCACCATGTTTGCTCCTCCACTGCTACATACGGGCCTTACTTCTTGCCTGTACCAGACCTGTATTCATTGTTCTCTACCCGTGAGCACTCTACTTTATTGTGTAAGCTTCACATACTTCATAAGACTGTCTTTATCCTTTAGATCTAGGCATGTAAGCTGAGAATACTCTGTTGGTTCAATCTCCATACTGTATTTTTTTTGTAGATTCAAGGATTCCTTGCTTCCACCATCGGCCTACCTCTAGGTCTTGTCTCATCCTCGTACCCCAATGAGAACAGCTTCAGCAGACCGTCTATATTAGAGATCAGTGTTTTTTAACTAAACATTGGTGAGCTACTCTTTGATCTGAGTTGAAAACCTAAAGAATCTCCCCCTCCTCGCCCTATACACCAGTCAAACCGATGGCTATTAATTGGTACTTCTCCACCGGTGACACCTCCACCTTCATGCCCTCCATGACGTTTCAATCCACATGTCTCCTCAAACCCACTAACAATGGGCGATCTTTTTATATGTTAGAATGTCCATCGAACCGCTTGGGCTAACATCAACATCTCCATAATACCATCAACTTGTTTTGCCAAGCCATGGATTCAATTACCAACTAGTGGTTTTACATGTGGTATGACGTTTTTTTCTATTATTAAAAAAATACAAGTTTTTTATATTTGTTTCAGTGAAACCCTCAATCACAAAAGTCAAGGGGTCAAGCCCCACAAATTCGTTTGTGGAGTTTCTGGTATTGTTTGGTGTTGAAATTTTTTTAAAATGGGAGTGTTCTTTATAAAAAGTGGTGGTGATTTTTTTGTATAGCAAGGGGAACTACTTTGTAAGAGGGGGATTATTTTTTGACCTCCATTCCTTTTTTATTTAAGGAAAGACATTTATAGCATGTACATTTTATATGTGGTACAATATTATTGTAAAGGGTAAACATTTTTTTACCTTCTATTTTATTTGTCGAAGATGGAGGGTGAGGTTTAATCTAGCAAGAGGTCGGACTCCCTCACAAATAAAACAAACTTGTTCTCACCCTTCCTTACCTTCATTTTTTGAAGGTCATTATTATTGCACTTGTACTCTTTTTTGGCCCACACTATTGTCTTTGTCCTAAGCACTTTGTACTCATGGACGCATTATTGACAAAGTTCAACATCCCATTTTTCAATGTGTATTGTATTTTTGTGCCACTTTTGTACTCGCGAATTTATTTTCGGTAGAGCCCGATGTCCTACATTCTTGATTACGATTTTGTGTCACCTCCCTTGTTTTAAGATCAACTCTCTTGTTTTTTATGGTGTCTTCTACAAATTGATCACATTCTATATTTTATTGGTCCTCTGGTTTTTTTGTTATATGGGGTCTTTATTTGTGGTCATACTGAGAGTCATGGAGTCTTTTTCTTCATGTTTGTATGATCCATGTTGAGCACTTGATCTTCAGTTGTTGACTATCCCATCACCACCAGGGCCGTTTCCTTGAGAGATATTTGGTCTGTATCTTCTACATTTTTTTGATAGTCTCCTTCATATTTTTTGTGGAGCTTGATTTACTTCTAAAGAGTAGCTATTTTGGTGAATACAGTGTCAACATGTTAGTGTTCATGTAGTGGATTCAGTCCAATCATACAAACCTTTTTTACATCAATCTATCTGGTCAGTAGTATGGGGGGTATGGTGCAGATCTTGCTTCTTCGATTGTCATGTTCTTTATTAACCCTTGGTGCACTAAATTTTATGGCAATAGATCGAATTTAGTTGGTGAATAATTTTGCACTATCGACACCTCTGATAGTCTCTTTTTATAAGAGCTATTTTGGTGCATTCTAGTGTCAATTTTTTTTTTGTGATCGAGTAGTGGATCCAAACCACTCGTGCAGATTTGAGTTCCATTAAGACTTTTGAGTCATCCAAGTGCATTTGTATTTAATGGTATTCATTCCATCTAGTGTACATCTTCAACATTATGTTTGAGTATTGAGTCGTTTGCTTTCTTGGGACACTTTGGAGCATATGTTTTTTGCTATCTCAACTTTAGTTGTTACTAGTTTTTGGGCACCTTATGGTGATACATTTCATCTTTGGTGACTCTTTTTCCCAGTCTTTTTGATATCAATATTTTTTTTATAGATTTAACCTTGTACAGAGTACCAACACCTATTTGACTTAGTGGTTACAATGATTCATCATCCATGTAGTCTGATAAGATGGATTGGTTACCATAGGGATACTTTGTATTTCACTGTGATTTATACAAGGATACCTAATCAGGCCTTGTCGTTGGGACCCATTTAATCTCTTTGCTTTCTCTTTTCTTACTCCCTATTTTATGCTTAAGGAAGGGTGTTGGAGTGAGCATTAAAACTCACTCGTAGAAATAAGCTTAATTAGGAGTCAATTAATTGGTTTTTATGTGTCGAATATTTATACACCTATTTTGTGCATGCAAAACTAATATTTATTTCACACAATAAATTATTTATTGTGTGTGAAAACTTTTATGCCTATTTAATAGGCACTCCTATTATTTCTCCTAAAATGGTGGGGCTATGGATTATATTGTTCACTTGAGGAAATAATGGAGACTACTTGTGCATAATATTTGTCTAATGGCTTTGCTACTTCTGTGGTAATGGTTTGTAGGAGAGATCCTACTACTTATGAGTTCTTAATGAACTCCAATATAAACTCCATCCCTAGAATGCCCTTCCTTATTTAACTTCCACTCAATTAACCCTATTCCAACTCCATAATCCTCAAATCTATACTGTATAGCCTAGTTTCAACCCAAAACCTCTTTATTCTTTCTTGTCACCTCAAGAAAGGTATGATCACAATTTTTTAGAATTTTTTAAGGATTCAATCTCCCAGAATATCCAAAACCCTAATTCTAGGATTTTCCTAGCCCTGCACGAGCTAAGGGCATAATAAATTCAATAACTAGAATTTCATAGGGTTTCAAAGAACCAAATCATGATGAATAGGTTTGTGTTTACATGGCACAACATCTCCAATAGGCTAGAATCCATGTTTACTTGTCATTTGCTTAGAAAGACCTCAAACACAAAATTTTGTGTAGGACAGTTGACTATGTAAGATAGAATTGATAACAAATTATCACTTGATCAATTTTAGGTCACTTTACATGGTTTTAGGACTTGTAATATATATGTAAGACTATTATATTACCCCTACAATGATAACTATTTCTTTTATTATACCAAACTAGAACTTACCCATCATAAAGTTCATAATCCTAAGTTGTAGCAAGGGATTGTGCAACATTTATGTGGTTTGTGTCTCCTTACCAACATACTAAACTTAGTTTGGGTACTTTCCCTAGGTTCCTCCAACTTATTGCATCCTCAACTTAACTTACATGAGTTTAGTTCACCTCCAATGATCATTTACATTTGTTTTATTTGTTGACTGTGCATGTTAACATTACCTATAGGTCTGTAGGAACAACATGGTCTTTTCTTCACTTTCTACTCTCTCCTAACGTATCCAAAGCTACATAACCTTATTTACTAAAATATCCACCTATCCAAATCATTTATTAAATTATTCTTGTGATAAGAACAATGAGACAACTCTATAACTCCCTTTTCAAGGTGATTATGAACCCTAAATAGGGTAGAGACAGGACACACAACATTTGAGATATCAAATTGTTATTGAATCTTTCACTTCAGTCAAGGTCTTACCAAATACCTACCTTAATTCCATGATAATGTAAGTACATTATTCAATAATTTAGGATTATCAACACCATCTAGCAATCTTATTTGGCAACTATACTCCCTCAACCATGCAATGTATAGGTTTCCAATAACTGAATTAATTTCCATCAGTTGTCCATTCTAAGATGCCACCAAAGACAATAAGTAAGGTTATATAATTCAAATAAAGACTCAAGGACAACATCCAAACCTTATTCTTACAAAATTAATCCATAATCACAACCAAATTCCTTTTCACATGCTTATTATCTTGCACACATGTCTCGGTCCTACAAACATTACCAAGACATCTATTCCTTGGGGTCTCAACAGATTATTCAATCAATATCAAAACAAGAACATGATGTACTTCATAAAGGAGTGAATGCACACAACAATAACCTTTTCCTTTATTCATTCACAACAACATTTCTTACAATATAGTCCAAGAATGGACCTACAGGGTTCTGTCAACCTTTGAGAGGTTCTTACACTAATTTTTATTTTGCTCCCTATTTTTTGGTTCTACGTGATAACATAGCAGGCAAAAACATAGCGGTAAAAATGTAGTATGACAAAAATGTGGTATGAAAAAAATGTCATGAGGACAAAATATATTGAGGAAAAATGTAATGGTATTGATAATGTCACAAAGAGCATAATTGGGACATTTTAGTGATTATCACATTGTTTATTTGTTGTCTAGTTCATTTTGGTGATAGTAGTTAACATTTCATGGTGGAAAAGTAATGCACCAAATTTACAAGCAAAACAACAAAGGAAAATATGATTTCATGAGTTTGGACCTTTAGTTTAAAGTTGTGACATCTTTGCAATATTACCTATACTGCTACATTTTTTCCTCACTATGTTTTGTCCTCACGATGTTTTATCATACTACATTTTTTTCATGCTACATTTTTACCACTACGTTATTTATTGCTATGTTTTTTTCCACTAATTTTTCATAGGATGCCTATTTTCAATTTACTGAAGCTTCTTCTAACCTCTTTCTCTCACCTATTCTCTATGCCATCCAACCTCTATAAAATGACTTTTCTCTCTCTATTTAAACATAGGCTCTTGGGTTGTTTATACCAACCTCTTTTCCATAAATATCTCTGCGTGAGGTTTTGGGTCTCCTGCCTAAAGTTAACTCTTAACCTTATTAAAATGGATGTGTGTGTGTGTGTGTGTGTGTGTGTTATAACACCTTTTACAAAACTTTATGACCCTTAACACCAATATTCATTTACAACAACATTTATTATAATACAATCCAAAAATGGACCTACAAGGTTTTGTCAACCTTTGAGAGGTTCTTACACCAATTTTTCTTTTGCTCCCTATTTTTCCTTTACTATAGCTTCTTCTAACCTCTCTCTCTCTCACCTATTCTCTTTGACATCCAAACTCTACAAAATGACTTTTTCTCTCTATTTCAATGTAGGCTCTTGGGTTGGTTACACCAACCTCTTTTCCATAACTACCTCTACATGAAGTTTTGGGTTTCATGCCTAAAGTTAACTCTTCACCTTATGAACATGGATATATATGTGTCTTATAACACCTATTAAAAATCTTTATGACCCTTAGCACCAATATTCCCTCATGACCACCTTAAACTTACAAATGGCCCTCCTAGACCCTTGTCAATATTTGAATTTTCAAATTCCCTATTTTGGAGGGAAAACACCTAGAACTTTGTTGACACAACTCTATGACTCAAAATGGATTTCAAAGACATAAATGGACCTCATAATTCCCTTCACATACATTGACATCAGACTTTGATCCAAATTGACCTCTAATTGACCAAAACATAAAATTGTTGTTTCCTAGCTTGATGCTCCTGCATCAAGATATCATTCCATTACCTTTCTTTCCTACCAATTCATTACTAAGATAATAGGTGTAGTTATCATACTCAACTATTAGATGTTTTCATATTGGTATGGTTGTAAGCCACTATAAACAGTGACCTCTAGACCAGAATGGGGGAACTTGATGCATTGATGTAGGGTGGAAGAGACTACTCATACTTCATTGATCCAAGGATGATTGAGAAGTAGATTATAAGGCAATTATATATTAATGAAATGAAATAGGGTATAATGGGAAACATGCCCAAAAATGACCGGTAAAAATGGTTCCTACAACTTCTCTTTCTGAATTACCATAAGCCTTGATGGTGATGGTATTTAGTCGTATATCTATCACCATATACCCCAATGTTTGGACCAGTTTTAAGGACACTGTGTTCAATCTAGAGCCAATGTATATAAGAACCCATTGTTTTTATGATGGTAAATAATGGCTTCAATGTACAAGGGATTGTTATGTAGGGTACCAAGGGATGACATATCACACTAGTTAAAGTTAAGTTGTTGTTTTAGAGACAAATGCCCAACAAATGTTTGAAATTGGTCAAGATTAATGTCATTAGGCATAGTGGATTGTTGAATGAAATCATTCAATAAAGTCCTGTGAACTTCAAATGTACACAAGAGATCAAAAATAGAGACCTACATAGATGTTTTGCTACGCTTTTCATTAATACTATATGGCTTCTCAAAAATGGGGTGCACAGGTTTGGTTTTAATCTATACAGTGTTTGGTTTAGGATTGGTCTTAATTAGTATAGTGTTTAGCTCATAATCAATGTTAGAAGAAGGCAAATATCCATGGAGGATAAATTTTGGATATCTAATTATGATTACACAATTTTGAGTTAGGAGGGAGTAATTTTAATTTGAGGAATGAGGAGGTCTAGGAATGGTACCCACAGAAATTGAGGCATAAGTAAAGTGTCAAAAACTAGTGTGGAATTACCTAAAGTAGGGGATGGTGATACTAAAATAGAGGTACCAATGTTTTGAGCAACATTGGATAGTACATGGGGATTGATCTTAATGGTAGTGACATGATTACTAGTAATATGACCTACGGTGTTCTTGTAATCATATGACACAACACGGTACTCAATTTGATTAGTTTGGGTGTCATGATCTTGATTATGGTTATTGTTTAAATTTTGATTCTGTTTATAACCTGATTATATTTTTGATCATGCTCTTGGCCTTGGTTTTGATTCCTCCTCTGTTATTATTCATTATACTTGGGAAAGGAATCCTTGTAGACACCCATATTCGCATTGGTGTTAGGAGGTCTATGCTCCAGCTCAATCTCTCCATTCTCTAGTAAATTTTTAATAATTTGCCTTAATTGCACACATATGTAAACTATATGGATAAAAACATGATGAAAATCACAAAATTCATCTTCATGGTACTATTGAGCATGGTCATTGATGTTTGGTTGTCATTGAGGTCAAAGAGAGTATGTGGTACTTGTTGACCAAATTTGAATGTTAGGTCAAATTGGGGCACCCCTAGGTTAAAAAACTTATGTTTTAAGAATTTTAGGGGGATTAATATATTTTCATGGGGTGTTTTAAAGTTTATTTAATGCCATTAAATGTTATATTGACCTTGGTCAATTAGTTTTTAGTCCTTTTATCAGTTTGGGTCATGTTAAGGGTCAAATTTGAGCATTTAATACCTTGTACAAGATTTTTGGGAAATTTGAAGGTTAAAATGGGTTATTTCATATTAAATATGTTATAATAAGTCTTAATAAATTATTGGTAACTAAAATTTGTAGGTTTATCAGAAGAAAAGTTAGTTTTCTTAAAGAAAAGGAAGAGTTTGGCACTTGTACGACCTCCTCAGGAAGTGTACCACTTGAAAAATATTGAAATATGACTTTTCAGCTTCAACATGCTCAATTCCATGTTTGGAATGATCTAAAAGTTCCATTTCTAAGCCAAAATTATTGTTTCTTTCTTGGCTTTCTAGACACACTAAAGTGATTTATATGTTTGTATTTGGTATGGTCAGCACAAGGGGTTTCAGATAAAATTATCTTAGGGGTATATTATACACTTAGTCAACTTCCATTTCATCTTTATTTTTAGATGAATGGTGGTCTAAGGTTTATGAACCATCCCTAAGAATTTGACCTTCATAATTTGCTTACTAATCTATGCACCCTATGGGTTTTGCTCCATTTTTAAAAATTTCATACAATCCAGTTGGTCATGTTATCTCTAAATCATGTTGACTCCATATTCTCATATTTTCCATGGTTGTTTTTATTTTTGGAGTTGATTTTATAGTCTAAATATCTCACTTTGTAAGAGAGACACCATTCTATGTTGAAAAAAGATTTTCACTATTTGCAGAATCTTCAAGCTTTGGTAGTGATTTTAGGGGATCATTATAAGTTCATTATCATGTATCAAATGTTATTTATTCTCATCCCATTATAATTTCATTATCCAAAGAATACTCTATGAGAATAGAATCGTAAGACACCATGTAATCAATTGACTCTATAACTATCGTACACAATGAACCAGGTGCCATGACACATATTTCACATTGTAAGGAGGATGTTGGAGCCTAATGCATATGTTTTAAGGTGTGAAAAATGTATTTGAGGTTTTGAATTGGAGATAAACTCAAAGGAGGCCTAAAAGCAATACATATTGCTCATAGGTTGTTCATTGTCTATACCTCAGATTGCCCACCTACATGTAGCCCTAATGCAGGAGTTTTTGAGCCATTTTGGAAGAGTTGATCATAAGATGGAATACTCCTTGGGGTCTTGAGGTGTTGAGAGAAAATTACAAATCTTTTGAGGAACAAAATTGATATTTTGAGATAGTAATCACTTTCAAAACATGATGTGATTGAATTTAGGCCGTTTATCCCTAAACTAGCAAAATAAAACACCTGGATTTTTTGAAGAGGTCTCATGACAATGCTAATTTGAGTCATGATCACCCCTAGTGAATTCTTCACCTTGAATCCTCTAACAAGGACAAAGTCTTATCAAAATGTGAAAGGTAGATTTTTAATGTAGGATAGTTTTTGTGAGCCCAAAGTTGTGTTTTTATGTACTAAAACCAGACAATAATATCTATAGGCTTTCAAGTTTTGAAGGACCTTTGTGCTCCAAATTGGTAACCCAAACCATGTCATCATGTTGAAAGAGTTCCAATTGGTTGAAGGGAGTAATTTTAATCCAAATTTCATTAAAAGAGGGTGATACATGATTTATGGGCTTCTTATATCCACTCTCAGTCTATACATAGGCCTGATTAGCCTCTTACAGCCAACATAAACCTCAAACTTGAAAAATGCTTTTTTCCTTGTAAGGCATGGATGTTTGAGCATGTTTGATGGTTTGAAATGATTAAAATCATTTTCGGTCCAAAGGTTATGAAAGGAGGATTGAAATTTTGTGTTTATTCTCCCATTCACACCTACAAGTTTCTCATCAAGAGATAATGTCCACCTACAGTCAAGACAGGGTAGATAGTGACCTTATTCTGATGCTTAATTGGTGTTTTGAGACTCTTAGTAAGTGAATACTAGTTCATGCATGCATCTTGTCACCTCAAGGGATTTAAATGATATTCAAGGAGAGTCTCTAAGCATCATGAATAGTCATAAATAGAAGTAACTTCCACTTACAGTAGGGTTTAAAGGCAATTTTCTTAGTCATTCAAGGGAAGACCCAACTGTGGACCCACAAAGTATGCAGGGTAAGTATAATGGATGAAAGGTTATCAAATGGTTCTAATTATTTATGAATATTCTCTCCATATTATGACCAAGTCTCAAGGATCTCTCAAAATACCTACAGGAGGTAATTTGCATCTACAGGCAGGGGACACATAATCTTGGATAAAAGAAAGGTTTTTTAAGGATGAAAGTGTATGTAGAAGAGAAGTAATGAAAACTTCATAATAAATTTTTTTTCATAGATTTAAGTTCTTTTAAAGGAATATATTCATCCAAAAAGGTGTAGTAATATAACACATATGTAGATTAGAGGTATATGGAGTGAGAGTGAGAGCATGGAGAGAGAGTGCACCGTAATTGAGATCAATGCATGTGCAGGGTTGGCTGATGCAATTACAGAGATTATGGCTCTAGAAGATGACAAATTCTGTAGTAAAAAAGGCAAGGTAAAAAATTTTGACCCAAATAAATAGGATGAGCAAGTCAATGTGATCCCTACTCTCAAACCTGGGTTGTGGATAGAACTTTTGAAAAAACCACAGGATAAGAGAGTGGGGCCACAAGAATATAGATCCTCTAAAGGGTTTTCAATCTTCTCCAGTGGTAGGGATAGTCAAGGAATAATACACATTCAAATTCCTAAAGAGATCCTAAATAGATCCCTAATAAAGGTAGATCTGGTGCTGGTAGGGAAGTTCTTCAGGTCAAGACCTAACATAGATGCAATCAAGAAATGGGCTTGGAGGAAATGGAAACCAAAGGGTGATATGGTTATTTCAATCATGTCCCAAGTCTTTTTTTTGGTAAGATTTAATCAGAGGGAGGACCTTGACTTGGTTTTGTTGGGTGGACCATGGTGCATGGGCAATATGGGTTGTTTCTTAAAAGATGGTACCCAGGGTTTAACCCCAATAAGAAAAACATCAATACCATCCCTGTATGGTGCAGACTTCTAAGGCTACCATTGAAATTTTGGGATGATGAGATTCTATTGAATATTACTAGGAGTATTGGATCTCCTATAGGAATAGAAAATCCTAATAGGTATAGATCCAAACTTGCTTTTGGTCACTTTTGCATTTCATCAAATCTGGAGTAAGAACTGCCTGAACAAATCATTCTACAATCTAAGTTTATCCCATGGAAGTAAATCATTCAATATGAATCATTTGAAATGAGATGTTCAAAATGCTTTAAGCTTGGACATTCTCATAATAAATGCCCCTCTTCAAGATTGAACAAATATGAGAATCCATCAACTCAACAACCCCCTAAGAAAGTGAATGATGGAAAGATGGGACTTACAAGTTCAGATCAAAACATCAAGAATATGGGAGTTGGGGTTCTATATAAAAAAGAGAAATTAGGGCAAGCTAGTAATGAAAACTTATCTAAAAAAGGTGGGAATTAGGTCAAAGACAAAGGGAATAGAAGGAGGATTGTAACAGGAGAAAACATGAAGGAGAATGTGGAAACACCCTCTACTACCAAGAAAAACAATGTGGGGTATATAACTCCCTTTAAAAAAAACCCTATTTGTAGAAAGCTTTGGAGACCCAAAACCCTATAGGCTAAGGGGGAAGGGCAACTCCCTATTTTAAACAAATAAGATCCTTCTCTAGAAGAAGTCATGAAAGTCTCTATGTAGTATGATGAGGAAAATAATAGAATCAAAATGTCACTTGTTCCAAGCATGCTGAGGGAGGAAGAAAACCTATTTCAAATAGGAGCTGATCATGAAAATAGTACCTCAAAAGACTCCTTTAGGCAAAATATAAATTTAGGAATAGATCAAGATAGAGGAATCCATGTGGAAGATATGGAAGATTTGGAATTAAAATTGGAAGGATTAAAGCAAGCCCCTCTTCAAGTTATCATAGAAAATATGGATGATGAAGATATGTTTTCTGACCAAAATGATAATCAGTTAAAAAAAGTGGGGTCTCCACTATTATCACTAGCCTATGATCATCTTCAGAACAACCAAGATTCAGCCTTCGCATAACTTCTAGAAGTAGAGAGTGTTCAATTTTTAACAATAATGTAACTAAATTTGATTAGCTACTTAATAGCTTGGATGCAGTAGGTACTGTACAACCAGTTATCAGTTTAAACTCTCCTAGAACCCCTTCAACTGAAAGCGGAGATACTTTAAGGGATGATGAATGCTGTATGGAAGAATGAGAGATTACTCCTCTAAAAAGCAATATATTAAATTATTGTAGTAATGTTATTCTTCCAAAAGCTTCTGGCACTGAAGCTAGAAGGCCAAAGGGTACTGAAGGAGATCTTGATTCCCTAGTTTTTAACAAGAAAAAACAAATAGGAAATTGGGAAGCCTCCACATCAAGGTTCACAAGATCAGCAGCAAAAAATATTGTTGATATGAGATTAATTTAGCTAAAGTAAGACCTAATAATAGAGATTTTAGAAAGAACGAAATTGAAAGGAATATTTTAGATGGTACACAAACTACTCTGGAGAATCTGGCAAAAAGCTCCCCATTATTTTATAGATGAAGATTGTTTCTTGGAATATTCAAGGACTCAATGGGAGTCACAAACAAAGAGCCCTCAAGGATCCAATAAAAACTTGTAAGCTTGGGATTCTTGTTTTACAAGAAACTAAAATGAAGAAAGATACTTTGACTATTTGTCAAAAGAATTTTTGGGGTAAAGCAGATTTTGTTAATAGTGACTCTCAAGGAGCCTCTGGAGGTCTTTCTATTTTTTTGGGATTCTAAAAACTTCTCTAGTGAGATGATTGTTGCTTATCATAATCATTTAGCTATTCAATTATGTGCTCTAAGCAGTAATGAGTTCTGGATCTTGTCTAGCATAAATGCTCCTAACACTATAAATAGAAGAAGGAGACTTTGGAAAGATCTTAAATATTTTAGAAGGATGCATGCTAATCTTAACTGGATACTTATTGGAGACTTTAACACTCCTCTAAATCCTTCTAAAAAATAGGGTGGAAGCCAGGAGCTTAATTTAGGTATGGATGATTTTTTTGATTTCATTTCTGCCTTGCATCTTATTGACTTAGAGTTACATGGTAACCAATTCACGTGGAAAAATAAAAGAATTGGTGAGGACTTGATTTAGGTTAGACTAGATAGAGCTCTTATCTTAACTAATTGAATTTTAGATCAGAACTTTCACCTATCTTCTATGCCTAGAATTAGCTTTGATCATAATTGGATTGCCCTGAATCTCCTCATTTGGATTAAGCCCTCTCATAGCTCTTTCAAATTTGATAAAATATGGTTCTCCCATGAGGATATTAGAGATCAAGTGAAGGAGTGGTGGTAGTTGGAGGTTAATGGTACAACCCAACTTCCCCTAGTCTAGAAATTAAAAAATGTCAAAAAGAAAGTCTGAGGTTGGAATAAGGAAGTTTTTGGAAACATTTTTTAGAAGAAGGAGATTTTTGGGAAGCTTAAAGAGCTTGAAAAAAGGATCTCTTTTAGGGGGATGGAATTTATTGATTACCATTTAGAAAAGACCCTTCTTACTAATTTTCATAATATTTGCAATAAAAAAGAGACCTATTGGAGGTAAAAGTTTAGAGCACTTGGCTGAAATAAGGGGATTGAAAGACCAAGTTCTTTCATATAACTACTTTATAATGCAGGGCCTTCAATAGAATTTCTAAAGTCACTATGAGGAATGGAGTTGTTACTAAAGACAACACACAATCAAAGAAGAAGCTCTTAACTTCTATAAAAAACCTCTTATGTGATAACCACCCCGTCAATGAAGAAGTTGTCTCTTATCTGCTTGAGGCTATTCCTAATGGCCTTGTTTCAACTGATGATTTCAAAGACCTTAAAAAAAAATGTGCATGTTGAAGAACTTAAAAAGGAAGTCTTATCCCTTGAAGGTGATAAATCTCCTAGTTTAGATGGTTTTTTAGCTAATTTTTTTTCCAAAATTTTTGGGACATTTGCTTTTAGGATTTTCTCAAAGCTGTTAATGAATTTTATAGGATGGGAGATTTACTTAGAGAGCTGAATAATATGCACATTGTTTTGGTTCTTAAGAAATTTGGGGCTAAATATTTCAAGGACTTCCATCCTATTATCCTGGGTAATGTCATTTATAGGATCTTTACTAAGATACTAGCCACTAGGCTGCAACATCTTCTCACAATCCTTATCTCCAAGCAGTAAAGTGGTTTTATTAAAGGGAGGATTATTTAGGATGGGGTGATTATGGTTCATGAAACCATACATTCCATGGAGAAGAGCAAAAAAGAAGGTATGGCCATTAAATTGGACATGAACTTTTGATAGAGTCTCTTGGAAATTCCTTGATAAAGTCTTGGTAAAATTTGGTTTCACTGATAAGTTTAGAAAAATCATTTATGCCTACATTTCTAGTCCCAAATTTTCTATCATTGTTAATGGTGAACCTATGGGGTTCTTTTCCAGCTTGAGAGGCATAAGGTAGGGGGACCCTATCTCGCCTCTCCTCTCCATTATCATGGTTGATGGTCTCAATAGGACAATTTCAAAAGCTATCACCTTGGGACAACTCAAAGGATTTAGGCCTACCTCCAAGGGCTTAACAGCTTCTCATCAGCAATTTGCTGATGATACCATTTTATTGTTATTGGCTTCCATTATTGAGGCCAAAATGATGAAATATTTACTTCAACTATATGAGGTAGCTTATGGTTAGTAGATTAATTATGATAAAAGCTCTATCTACTTTTTCAACACCCCTCTGGCCAGGTAAAAGAGGATTGATACTATTATGGGTTGCTTGACAAATTCTCTCCCTACTACTTATTTGGGCCTTCCTCTTGGTACTAATAAAGTATCTATGATTGTTTAGAACTCTCTTTTTGATATATTTCATAGAAAATTGGAAATTTGGAAAGGAGTTGTGTTGTTTAATGCAGGTAAATGTCTTCTAGTTAAGAGTACTCTATGGAATTTACCTATTTACATCATGTCCATGTTCTTTATTCCTTCTACAATGATAAGTAGAATTGAGAGGATTCAAAAACACTTTCTTTGGCATGGGGCCAAAGAAATACTCTAGTATCATCTGATTGCCTGGGATCAAGCATGCCTTCCAAAGAGGTATGGTGGGTTGGGCATCAAAAACATCAGAATCATGAATGTTGCTTTAATTGCCAAGATGGGTTGGAGACTTATCAAGGACAATAAACCTTGGACTGATGTAATTAAAGCCAAATATATTTATATTAAAATGCACATTCTTTTATGAGGAGGATCTTCCTGGTGGTTCAGTCTTTTGGAATAATTTTCTATAAATTAGGAACAACTTAGTGAGGGGTTGCAGATGAAAAATGGGCAATGGTAAAAATATTTTATTTTGGGAGGATAAATGGACTACTTGGGACATTTTGAACAATTTTGGACAAGCTAAATACCTCCTTATTGCTAATTATGGGAGATAGGTGAGTGATTACATTTACAATAATAGGGGTAAAAAAGAATGGAAGCAGCTCTTTATGGATAGACCAGATTTGAATCTTGTTGTGACCTCCCTTCAAGTGATCCAAAGGTCAATTCATAAAAGGTCTTAAAGAAAACCAAAACCTACACCATGTCATATATCATGCTAAGACATTTCCAACGGTATGTGGAATTTAGAAAATATAGCTCATATGTTCCTTATGCAGCCAGTCAAAGTTTTAGTCAACTAGTTAAATTAGGGCAAAGTTGGTCAAACTATAGAAAATAACCATTATATAGTGATCTTATAATAGTTCCATGGTGAATATCTTGTCACAATATTTTAGGAATAATTTACGGTTCATGAAATAGAGATCGTATGCAAAATATATAGCCGATCAAAGTCATGGTCAAACTTGGTCAATAAGATGATGTGGCAAATCTAGACCAGTAAGAACATGACATGTGGCTTGCCACCACATTATTTTCCATTGTCCAATTTTTTTTGAATGTTCCAAACAAACCAATTATTTCCACATAACCTTATACTCCTGCCACATGACCCCATACTCAAACCACATACCATCCAAATCATGTCACATTTTATCCACAAATTTCTATGCCAAACCCATAAGCCTCCACATTCCACCACATATTCTATGTCCCCACTAACCACATCCATTTCCATGAGAATCATGGACATAATAACCAAAATTGTGGAGAATGTGGCTTAAGCCATGAAATCAAAGGGATAGAAAAGGCTTAATAAAGCCTTCATAAATGTTAAAACCCACAAATGTGGGATAAATGAAATGCATGCCCCCCACTGAAAATAATGGCATGGGATCGAACACTCATACTTTTAGATAAAAGGATAGGTGACCCACCATTAGAATTGGGGGCATGAACACTATATAAAGTGTTCAAAAATTATATTTAAATACATTCAACCAACAACCATAGCAAAATACTAAGAGCCAGGGAGCTTGTGGAGGGTACTTGAGACAGAATTGGGAAAAAGTCCAAAAAGGGACTTATATTATTTTTTCCCAATAAACAACTTTTTAGTTGTTCATTTTTCATTATGGAAATATTTGTAAGTACTTTTTAAACATTTTTCCTAATTTATCGATCGATATTAGACCCAGAGACGTAGGCCTTGTGCCGAACTCTGTTATCAAATTATTGTTAAATGTTGTGAATTATTTTGTTAAATTCATGATTTTAAGTCATTTTTTTTAATTATTCCATAAAATTATATTGTAAATCAAAATTAAATTATGCAAGCGTAATATTGCTTAAGTTTATGGATCAGTTTGGTATCAAAGTGGTTAGTGTGCTAGGCTAACCTCTGTGTAAAAATTGTTATGAAACATCAAGTTTGATATCAGAACTAAATTTTCAAATGAATTTGTGATTTTTTTAATTTACCAAAATCAGTTATTGTAGAATGATGGATCTAGTGCTAGCTCAGATTTAGTTGCTACTAAATTCCATTATCACTACAATAATGTAATTCCTACAAGCCCAAGAGCAAAATCGACAAGCAATAAAGCAACGACAGCAGCAATAGATCAAGAGGCTTCAACAGAGCATTGATGCACTATAGGAAAAACTATAATAAGAACATCAATAAAAGAAGAGGATGCATGGAGATTCAGAGATTTATGGACATTGTGCCCAATAAGGACATATTTTTGAGCAATGTTGGATCCTACACCCTAGTCAAGCTCTGATATGGTTTAGAAGGTGAAATGAGGAAAGAGGTAAGGCACCAGTTATGTCTAGTAGTGGTCAATCCATATGACCAACAGTACCTCATCAAGCAACTCCAGAGTCTCTAATGCAATAGTTTTTACCAATGGAAGTACCAGATATTATGCTATAATCTAAGGAAGGTCAATGATAGAACTGCACTATTATTATCAAAGAAAAGTTCATGCAGATCTATTTTAACTAGAGTTTTGGAGCCAGTTATATTACTAAAGGCCTTGCACAATTTATATAGCTAAGGACTCTTCCATTACCTCACACTAAGATAGTCAGAAGAGCTAATGGCATAGTATGAGGACATGCAACTCATTATGTCATTTTATAGTTTAGCATCTGAGGGCTATTCTTTGATCAAGTAACTCTTGATATAGTTCTAGGAGAAGCTGAGGAGATAACATTGGTAATTATTATCTCATATCTTGGTATGCCAGAAACACTACATCACGAGAAAGAATCCAACTGATGACCAATCATACCTATGAGATTCAGTTTGGGATAAGTCATACTACAAAGGTACAGTCTGGTTATAGTAATGATTCTTCTAATTCATATACTCCTGCTAGTCCTATCAATGAAAATAATGTTGTAAATCCAAAAGAAAATAATGCTCTGATTATTTATGTATCTTCTGATGTAAATTTTTAGGAAGAAAGCAATGAAATTAATTATTTTGGCTATATTAACAATGTTAGGGATACTAAATATACTAACCTTAAACATTTATCGAAGTCATTTGAAAAGCACACAAAGGGAATAGGTTCTAAGCTATTAACAAAAATGGGATTCGAAATAAAAAGCCTTGGCATTAATGGTCAAGGAGTTGTCCAGCCTATCCAAGTGGAAAAGAGACCACTCCGAGCAAGATTAGGATATGGAGGTGACGGACAAATATCTCAAGAAGCTAAGCTAGAGGATTACTCAAGCAATAAGCTAGGACATTCTGAAGAGCCAAAAGAAGTACTCTCTAAAGATGTGACAATTACATTTCATGAATAATATTCAAATGAATCTTCAAGGTATGCAACGAAGAAATACTTGAATGTATTTTTTGATTATGCACAAGAAAGTTCCAAAATGATGCCTAAGAAAACTGACAAAAAGAAATTTCCTAAGGAAAAAATGAAGTTAGGATTTTACTTCAATGCTAAGGGGAAAATGTTGAAATAGGATAAGTAGAATCATCCACAACCTTAGGCAAAGGTTGTAACTGCATCTTTAGTCAAGCAAAATACAGAGCCTCCTTAGACAAAATCTAATTAATCTAAACTAGAGACAACATCAACAAGGGAAATGATAGTCAATGAGAAGCTGATAGTTCAAAGTCTGTCACCCTGGAAAGGTAATTGACACTTCTTCAAAAGAATAATTTATAAGCATTCTAAAATATATGTTATATTTGATAAAAATTATCAAAGGAATTTGATATCTTAAGATGTTGTAGAAGACCTAGATTTGGAAACTAAGCCACATTTCCAACCCTATTCTCTGGATAGAATAGATGATGGTAAAAATGTATATGTAAGTAAAACATGTAAATTAGGGTTTGAAATTACCATCAACTTTGTAGATGAAGTTGAATTAGATGTGGTTCCACTTCAATTTAGTGGCATTATCCTAGGTAAACCATACTTGTCTCTGAGAAAGGCAACATTTTCCAAGAAGGAAAATTAGTATAGCATTGTAAAAGATGGGATAGAATATCTCATGCAAGCACATCGACAGTAATTGTTACAGGTAAATGATATATTTAGTGTTATTTTATTCATTTATGTTGTAGACAGGAACACTGCATGGTAATAAAAAGATGTCATCATGAGAAGCATCAGAAATAACTCAAAAAATAGATTGTATATTTTAATCTGTGTAGAGTGTCCAAGCATGTATATTTTATTTATATTTGTAAGACCTAAATATAGGCATTATTTATACATATAGACCCAATATGGGAAATGTTTTTAATTATTATAGTGTTTGTAAAAGACCCAAGAAGGGCAACATTTATAAATTGTGTTGCTAGGTAAAAACCCTAAAAGGACAATTGTAAATGGTGATTGTTATAACACCAAATGTCTTGCAATATTTTCATAATATCAGATCTTAAGACCCATTGAAGTAACTCTAGAACCAACTAGTATCTAACATTCAAGAGATCATTCAAGATAGAGCTGAGAGCCAGAGCTATGAAAAGATCTTCACATGGGGTACCAAGTCCAGTATTAGCTTTTTTAAGACAAAAAACCTTCTTAGTGAGGAGGATTGATCCAGAGGTCAATTCAAACAAGAATTTGAATAAGATCAAAGCCTAAACCATTGCATAGATTCCACTAAGACCTTTTCAATGGTATGCAGAATGCAGAAATAGAGCTCATATGTTCCTTATGCAGCCAATCAAAGTTTTAGTCAATTGGTCAAATTAGGTCAAAGTTGGTCAAACTATACAAAATGACCATTATTGAATAATCTGAGAATAGTTCCATGGCGAAGAGATTGTCATAATATTTCTAGCATAATTTATGGTTCATGAAACAAAGGTCGTATGTAAAAGATATAGCTAGTCAAAGTCATGGTCAAATTTGGTCAATAGGATGACATGGCAAATCTGGACCAATAAGAATGTGACACGTAGCTTGCCACCACATTATTTTCCATTATCTAATTTTTTTTTAATGTTACAAATAAACCAATTATTTCCATGTAACCCTATATTCTTGCCACGTGACCCCATACTCAAACCACATACCATCCAAATCATGTCACATTTTATCCACAAATTTCCATGCCAAACCCATAAGCCTCCACATTCCACCACATATTTCCATGTCCCCACTAACCACATCCATTTCCATGAGAATCATGGACATAATAACCAAAATGGTAGAGCATGGCTTAAGCCATGAAATCAAAGGGATAGAAAAGGCTTAATAAAGCCTTGATAAATGTTAAAACCCATGAATGTGGGATAAATGAAATGCATGCCCCCCACTGAAAATAATGCCACGGGATTGAACCCTCATCCTTTTAGATAAAATGATAGGTGACCCACCATTAAACTTGGGGGCACAAACACTATATAAAGTGTTCAAAATTTGTATTTAAACACATTCAACCAACAGCCATAGCAAAAAACTAAGAGCCAGGGAGCTTGCAAAGCTTGTGGAGGGTGCTCAGGACAGAATTGGGAAAAAGTACTAAAAGGGACTTATATTAATTTTTCCCAACAAAAAACTTTTTAGTTGTTTATTTTTCATTAAAAAAACATTTGTAACTAATTTTTAAACATTTTTTCTAATTTAACAACCAATATTGAACCCATAGATGTAGGCCTTCATGTCAAACTTCGTTATCAAATTATTGTTGAATGTTGTAAATTATTTTGTTAAATTCATGATTGTAAGTCATTTTTTAAATTATTCTATAAAATTATATTGTAAATCAAAATTAAATTATGCAAGTGTAATATTGCTTAAGTTTATGAATCATCAAGGGAATCTTAATCACGTTCCCATTAATCACATTGATATTGAGGATGAATACCTTTGGGCTCACTCTTTTGATGGTTCTTACACTGTTAAATCTAGTTATAACTTCATTTGTGGAAACACCCAAATTGATTATGATTGGATCAAGATCTGGTCTTCTGAACTTACTCCTAAGATCAATCACTTCCACTGGCTCACTCTTAAAGAAAAAATCTTAACAAATGATAGCCTCATTAAAAGAAGTTTTATAATGCCAAGTATGTGCAGTCTTTATAAGAATGGCCTTGAAGATGTTCATCACTTATTTTTACATTGTTATTTTTCTACTAAATTTTGGAGTGATATTTTTTCTAGGTTTGGTGTAAACTAGACTTTCCCATAGAATATTTTACAGGCCTAGATTCAATGGAACCCCCCTTTCAAAATTTGTATTGTGCAAAGACTTTGGAAGTTGATATTCCCTCACACCATCTAAAGAATCTGGAAGACCAGGAATTCACTCATCTTTAGAAACTGTAGAAGCACATAAAAGAGGCTCATAAAGGAAATCATTATGGCTATCAAAGATGATATTCAAAGGTTTAGACCTCCCAAAAAATAGAATTATCCAAAGGAGGAAGAAAGTGTTCTCACTAATTGGGGTTTTGATACTCATGAGCTTCAGATGAAGGTTCCTATCAGCATTGATAGATCTCTTGTCTAGTGGATCCCACCACCTAAACAGTGGTATAAGATAAATTTGAATGGAGCCTTCAAAGGCAATCCTAGAGCAGCAAGAGGGGTAATTTATTAGAAATCATCTTGGACTTATTGTTACAGCCTATACATGTAGTTTAGGGCATCAGTCCAATCACTATGTTGAATCTCTTTCCGCTCTTTGGGGCATCAAATTAGTAAAGGAATGCAAAATCTCTAACACTATAACTAAGGGGGACTCTATGAATATTGTAAATCACCTTAATAATTTATATCGTCCTAGTTGGACCATTAGGTACTTCATAAAATTATCAATTGAGATTTACAATTCCTTTGATAATTACATGATTAATCATACTTATAGGGAGGGCAATCATGTCATGGATGCTCTTGCAAATCAAGGCATCATTTCAAATCATTTGATTTATTGGCACTCAAGTGACACATGACCTATTAATATTAAGGACATTATATATAATGATAGAAAAGACATTCAAAATCAAGAGTTGTCAGCTGAAGTATGAGGGACATGTGAAAGAGTTCATCTCACTAGATTTTGCACACTCTAAGGTGAACTTAATAATGACCGATCAAAAAGGTTTTTGGTATCATAATTTTTGGGGCTGCTATTCCATTGTTCAAAAGTAGATAGGAAGTGGTTTACAAGCTTATCGAAGGTAGATTAGAGGCATTTACATCCATACTTTAGCCATGGGAGGGTCTCCTTGCTAGGTATAGCCTGTGATGGATCAAGCATGGAAAAACATTAAAACCCTCTAGCCTCTTCTATAGATTGGGGGCTTCTACAAATTGATGGAGCATATTAGAGGGCATGATCAGCAGATCTCTATTGAATTTGCTAGTAGCTGGAAGGATAGGATAGTCACTATGGGGGGAAAGAATTTTAAAGTGATTGAGGAGTTGATCGCTGAGGTTACATGTCTAATCATGGATGGCATTAAGTATTTTAGAAGGCATATAGATAAGGTGGTAGAGGATAAGCTATTCTTGGAAGGCAAAGAAAAACTCTCCTCTGTTTCAGTGGGTATTGTGCTTTATACTCTTCCCAAACCCTTCGATGATGTGGTGTAAATGATGGTCAGATACATCACTCTTGAAGGTAGGTAAGTTTTAGTTCCCCTTCACCACTTTGTCTTCTTAAATCATTTAAGAAGAGGAGCCCAGATTAGCTTTATGAATTTCATACTAATGTCTATGGAGAAATCAGTCCTTGAGGTTCAACATCATTTTAGGGCACTCCCTCTTCACCAAGGGATTACACTCCTCCTTTACCAACATTTCTTGAATCCTATCCCTTTGCCCAGTAGTTCTCCTTCTACTAAACAGATTCAATCCATTCCCACTAACCCCATGGGGAAGAGAAACATTTTCTCCAAAAACCTGTTCTATACTCTGGAAGATGTCCCCCACTCTCCCATAAGAGTTTTGAGAATTTCATATAAGGGTAAAAAATTGGAAGCAACCCATAATCTTCTTGAGATTTCTAGCCCTTCCAAGAAATTAGATGTGGGGATGGAGGTTAATGAAAAAATTGATGATTTGGAGAAGGCTATTGATTCCCTGAAGAAAGAATTCAAGCAGCTTTCTAAGGTTGCTAGTAAAAAATAGATGGCTAGCTCCTCAAGCATTAGTAAGGACAAAGTGACTAAAATTTTCAAGAAACTCTACTCCTTTAAAGATAGGATCTCAAACATCAAAATCAAACATGAGGAATTCTAGACTATAATCAAAGCCATAATGGATTTTATGGAATTTTACGTCTACCAAGTTTGTCAACTTTGTGGAATCAGTGAAGGCATTTGGCATAAAGACTCCTTGGCCCAAGAAATTAGCACTATCAATATGTCTGATCCCTCAAATGCTACTACCATGAAGCAATTCAATGCCTCAAAGGACCTACAGAATAAAATTGAAGAGGTGGAAAAGTGATCTGTTGTGAGTTTGATACACAATTTTTGATTAGTTGTTGTTAAGTTGTTGCTCTATCATTGTTTTGCATTCTATTTTTTTTTGTTCTTGTATAAACAGTCTTTATTATCCCAGGGCTTTCACATCTATCAGATTGTTCTTGTTTCGTCTAGGAAAAACCCTATTTTTTATAGGATTTGCATTGATTTATCTGGATATTGAGCCCTTTTGTATAAGGGTATAGTCCCTTTCAAAAAAACTATCTTTTGGTTTGTACTTATCTTTTTGGCTATTTAGCTTTTTGTACAAGGGTATAGTCCCTTTCAGAAAAACTATTTACCAATAATTTAAAACAAAGTGTATGTGGAAGAAATTAATGTATGAAAAGAGTAAAAATGGTGTTTATAACTTAAAATAGACCCTCAAATAGAATTCTCAATTCCTTACTCATATAAATCAACCTACAGGGGTCTTTATTAAGGCAAAACACATTCATAATGAAACTCAATTTTGACTGAGTAAAGAGAATATAGGGAGTATATGATAGGTTGGAAGGATAATTAAAGGTTGTTATCCTTTTAGTATGATAATTATGGTCTCATGAAATATATCATATCAGATAGAGTAAATGAAGGAACCCTCAATCACACAAAACATAGTCATTTTCTGACTATCATGCACACAGAGTATTTTGCAAGCGTGTCTTGGGGTTTTGTTGAGGTTGAGGGGTCTATACATGAGATAAAAGGCTGAAATTTTGTGGTTGGAACCTTTATGATATTATTAATTTCATCAAATATTAACCTTCATCTAAGTAAATAGGGGAGTGCCCTCTATTTTGTCTCAAATAGAGGACACTCCCTTTTGAGCACAAACCCTGCATTTTAGAAGTTTAAAGATGAAAGAGGAGTCAGGGAGATATTTGAACACGTAAATAAGGTGTATAAAGTTTAATCACACCTATTAAAACATTATAAATCAAATAGTAAAGCGTGTAATTTAATAGGCTACCCTACACTCCTAGAGTTTTAGTCAAGCATATTGAGGCATGGTTATGCCTAAAGGCCAAATAGGAGGTCATTTTCAATTTTTTCATGAGATAAGATTTATAGTGGATTTAAACATGTATATGGGAACATTTTTGATGTTTTAAAGACCTTAAATTTTTGGATAAACCACAAGGAAACCATTTTGACTCAAAAACCCATTCATGTATGCAGGAATAGAGGAGTATAAGCTCGGTAGGATAACTTTGAATGCTCACACCTTTCATCATGATTTTCATGGATACAATAGAATTTTATAGGATTTATAGGAGGCCCTTATAAACTAATTTGTGGCATTATTTTAAAATTTAAACATCTAAACTTTATGACAATGCTTAAGACCAAAAATAGGTCTAGAACCCTTGAAAACCCTTACTAGAGACCTGATTGGGAAAGTGGAGTTGAAAATCTAATATAATGGAAAAATAAGATCATTAAATATATTTTACCTTATATAGGACTCATTAAATATCCCTCACATGCTAACTAGTTGTATGAACTTGTATAGATGGGGGCAAAAACAAGGTTTTTCTCATTATTTTATGTGTTTTGAAGGTTGTAGGAAGTTTCAAGAGATGAAAATAATATGAATAGAAATATTAATACTTAATTTAACTCCCCATATCACTATTATGCCTTTAAATATATCCTAAGTGTCCAAACTAGGTGCTTCAACTTAGCCAGTCAAAACTAGCCTAGTGGACAAGCTAGTGAAAAGTGTGAAAACTCTAAGGGAAAGTAATTTTAAGGTTTCCTTGATGCTTATAAGGTCATATAGGGCCTTAAAAAATTTAATTAACTAAATTTTATGTATTTTCTTGAGTAATTAATCTCATTTTAGAATCTAAGTGTGTAAGGTGCAAGAAATATGAGTTTTTTGAATACCAGATGATGATGGTTCACTTTCAGAGGTTTCTAGAGGACCAAGTGCAACCAATGCCTGGAGAAGCATGTATAAGATCCTTCAATTCCATTAAAATCATTTTACCTACTCATAATTAATTATTTTATGTTCAAATACGTCCAAACCATGAAGGCATTTTTCTAAGCCAAAATGAGGAGTTCTTACCACTTTTCATGAAGTTTATGCCTTGAATTGACACTTGTGCTTCCAGACCTTGGATGGTTCTTACCATATCCTCTTATAATTCACAATTAACTAATTCTCTTATATTTAAAAGTGTCCTTGTGACCCTTGGAATTCTCTTTTTTCCTCTCTCTCTCTCAAGTTCTATAAGAACTAACCATTTTGGCTATTATAGGGGATGTTCTAGCTGATTATGGTGAATACCAACTTAAATGTATACATTTTGATCAATAATATAACTTATTTTTACCTCTTACATGACTATCTTATTGTGTTCATTTGGAATGTTTAATTTTTCATAAGTGAAGACTATGGATTCCATAGCACGTTTTGTCATTCTTTCATCCTATTTATAGTTGGAAAACTTCTTACAGGGCTTGTGAAGTGTTTTAGGAGATGTCAAGGATTGAGTGAGTTAGTATTTTCATTATTACCCTCATAGGCCTCTTGTCTAGTCCTCCTATCTTTGCACATTCATCCATAACCTCACAATGTAACATTGATGTGAGAAGATGAAGATTGGAGAAGTGTATGTTTAGTTTGTCCTTTGATTTAAAGTGTGATATGCATATGGTTGGATGTCATCAGTCAATTTGGTGTATCACCTCCCTTAATTTAGTTTTCTTTCATTTCTCTCTCTCCCTTTTCACCCCCCAAGTTTAGTAGTAGTTGCAATCCAAAGTGGTACATCAAGGGAGCTAGCCCTATCTAGAGATTCATCTCATTCCCTAAGTTACCCATAAGACTAGAGCTGATTCAATTATGTCACTTGGATGAAGAGAGCTTTACATCTCCTCAAAGGGTGCAAATCCAAGTGACAATAGTAATATTACATTAATGACAAAGTGGTCAATTTGATGGTTTAGAGGATGTTTGACTTGGTGAGGCAATTAATGGATGATATTGATGATATGGAAATGTTACAAAGACCCTATGGGGTGTTATGAGTGATTAGAGTGATTATGAAAGTGAACAAAAGTCATCAAAGTAGTTAATTGAATATCTAAGCTCAAGTAGTCATCTTGATAGATAAAACTAAGTGAGCAGATTGATGACATCCTTTTTCACATGTGTGAAGGTTTCAAGAGTAGCTTGATATATGGATAGATACCCCTATGTAAGGAGATCATATTGTTAAAATTTTAGGTTTGGACATGGAGCGTAGCAATAGTTATTAAGGTGTAAAGTTAGCTTCTTAGATAGAGTTAAAATAGTGTTCAATAAGTTCCCATGCTTAGCCAAATTTGTGATATCAAAGATCTATGGTTAGCATTTAATTAGATCTTAGATATAATGATGAGTGTTTATTCTGACCAAAAAATGATCCAATAGAGCATGTGATCTTTTCAGATAGAGATCAACAATGTGCATGAAGTCAAATTGTCAAAGGTTCCTAAAATTGCACGTGCTTGTGAAAAGTGTCTCAATCTCATAAAGTTGATAGAAGATGAATGGCATGTAGTTAATTATACATATAAATATTGATGAAGCACATCAAGTCAAAGATTCAAATGTGTAGAAGGCACCCATAACTACCAAGTGGCACAATCATGGAAGCTCAGATCAAAGATGAACAATGAGTGTTGTATGTTAAAGTCCATTTTAATCTCAAGGAGGTTGACAATGCATATTTTTTCAAAGTTACCAGGGAACATTAGATGAATTCAAAGTGTCTGATGTTTAGCGTATAATCAATGATCATTGAAATTTGAATATTGAAATTTATGAGGGAAAACTAATCTACAATTTTTAAGCTATAACTTTTGATATATACATAATTTAATCATGGTGTAAAAGGAAATATTGTAGAGGAATTCAAGGTGCATCAATATAACCTATTTATAAGGTCTTACTATTTTTAAAATTGAATTTATTGAGATCCAAAGTTTATTGTTTATTTGTTCATGGTGTTTCTATGTACAAAATATTGTTTGAGTAAATTATGCTTTGGTAGAAGAGTGTTTTGATGGGAGTAATCACCTAAAGATGTCTTACAAGTCATATGGAGTGGATCCATGTATTTGAAAGTGATCTTATGTTCTTAATTTTCTTAATGAAGTGTTAAATGGGTAATAGGTCTCCATGAGACCTATAAGGGCTTCTAAGGCCTAATTGAAAGGCATGGCTTCTTAAGTGTGACCCATAGATGGTATGGCCAACCTATGAGGATGATATTGAGATATATATTAGCATAATAGATGTCTTAAGGGTTAATTCAAGTATTATGTCCAACCTAGATGTTGATAATCATAAAGACTCTATAAATAATGGAGACCAAGGAAATGGTTTCTAAACTTGATGGGAATGTGTTGAGAGAATAGAATATAGAGGCAAAGGAAGAGATCAAAGAGAGTGTGCTCAATGGATGGACTGAAGTAAAAAGTATATTGAGGATGAGAGAAGAATCCTAGAGTGATCCAAAAGGAGTGTTTAGATGCATTTCTTGTATGATAAAATTTGAGTGTGTATGAAGGGTGAAAGAGAGGTGTTATACATTGTTTCTCCAATTATATTGATCTACAATCAGAGTTTTGGAGTTGATTTCATAAGGTGTTGTGTGGATGCTCAACATATAGAATAAGTGGGTGTTTATTCATACTTAGGGGTGGCTACTCCTTGTGAAGTGGGTGTTTCACTAAAAGGTTTCATGTTTGTAATCATCTTATAAGACAATTAGTCCATGTGTTTGAAATCTTGAGAGTGGGTTTTATTCCCCAAGAATGTTTCACATGTAGATCTCATGTTATGTATGTGATCTTGCATCATCTTGCTTATTCATTATTATGAACATCTTGTATGCTTTATGAATGCTTGAGGTCATTGATTACGAGTTTGAATATATTACAATTAATGTTTGAAATATATTGAATCATTGATTCACCCCCCCCCCCTCATCTTAGTGATTGTTCCTCCAATAATTGATAGCAAAGCAGGACCTTCATTACAAATTTAACCACTTCAAGGTGATCATAGGTGTTATCCCCCAAAAAATGTCACTCATTTTTAGGACAACATATAAGTTATTTTGGTCTTGTAAAGACCAAAATATCTCTTTTCGTTTCAAAAAATTGTTCTAAGCTTTCAAAATTGGGAATTATTCAAGCTTTTTTTAGTCAAAGGACTAATGGTGCAATAGGTTCAAAGGCTTCCACAGGGAGGTTCAATCAAAAGAATCAGTTTCCAACACTTAGTCATTTTCAAGATTGGTTCAATGCCTTAGTTCAAAGGTTCAATGTCATCACCAAGAGTTAAGCGCTTCATCAAGGTTCAACGGGTTCAAGGTTCAACGGGTTCAACACGTTTGGTTCAATGAAGATCAAGGACTCAGCTAAAACAAGGGAATGAACCATTGAACTGTTGAACCAAAGTTGGTTCAATCAGTTGGTTCAAGAGACAAAGTTCAAAGGAGTGCCCCAAGAGTCAAATACATAAGTGCCCTTGTGAAGGGAATTCCCGTGGCAAAAAGTGACAAAGGCAAACAAACGAACCGAGACAACAACCCGACAGAACCCCGTGGATGCTGCCAAGTGTCATCTTTTGAGACTCTTTTCACATTGATTCTAAGAGCCACGAAAGCTGCCACGTGTCCTCTATAATTTAAGTAGAACATGTCAAGTGGCATCGTCTGCATGAATCCAAATGAGTTCCACATAGATCTATAGTGTTTCTAAAATGTGATGGAAGCCACCACATGTCATCTTCTATAGGACATTCAAAAGGCATCCAAAGCTTTTACAAGTTCAATGGATGCTGCCATGTGTCCTTCATCAAAGTCAAGGCGAATGTTGCCACGTGTCATCCATTGAGACATAGTATAAAAGTAGCAAAACCTGCCACACGTCTCTCATCAAATGCAGTGGAAGATGCCATGTGTCATCTTCCATGAGAAACTAATATAAGTCTTGAAGAATTTTCAAAGGTAGCTAAAAGCTCAGCGGAAGCTGCCATGTGTCATCCTCTGCAAGATTCTTAGGAGGCAAGCTGAGGCTACCACCTTTTCCATTGTAACTATGCAGAGAGTGACACATGTTTGCATCCATGATTCTAAATTTCTAATAGGTTTCAAAGCCTTTATCAATAAATGTTTCTTAAAGAAGCTGTAGAACATGCCACATGTCCCTTGCAAAAAGTTTGGCAAAAGCTGACAAGTGTCAATCTCCGTAATTTCTCCCTCCTGCTTCTTATTTTTCATAAAGACTGTGGTGGACCCCCAATGAGCTGCTAAAGAAAATGGAACGCGCCCTGTGTCATCATCCACCTGACTCTTCAAAGACAAGCAGAAGCCGCCACCTATTCATTTATAACTCCATGGAGAGCGACACGTGTCTGCGTCTGAGTTTCAAACAAGTTTATAAGCTTCTCCTATGCATTTTTTAGAGCACAGCAGAGACCGCCACGTGTCATCCTCTGCCAGACTCATAAAAAATGTTTCTAAAAGCCTCTAATGAAAGCAAAAACTACTATGTGTCCTCGCCTGTTTCTAAGCAGATGCTGCCACATGTCAAATTTTTAGTGGAAAATGACCAAAGAATAGAGAGGCAATTTAAGGACCTAATTCAACAGCCAGTAAAGGAGGAACAATGAAGAAAATAACTAGAAATATCCATGCATGAAATATGTTTCAAATGATGGTAGACCTGAGGATGCCAAATTTGTGGCAATGAAGTGTCTGTTGATTTTTGTAGACTTAAGTGTGATAGCCCTAATGGATGTGAAGCAGAGGAAACAATATGAAAGATCTGGTGTGTCAACATAGTGTTTAGATCTAATAGACCTCTTGAACCTAGAAACGTGGATGTGGATTTATCGAGCCTTTAAAAGACACGACTTGTTCGTGAATAAAGGCAAAGTGAACAACAGTGCAATCAAGAGAGGGAACTAAGAGGATCGTCCAGTTGAGTTAAAATGTAGAATTGAAAGTACATTCAAAGCATTGAATGTGCAGCATGAGCTGTTCCATGGGATAAATGCACCAAACCTCTCTCGACCTTTATATATTGTAATCTCTCTGATTGTTATGGATATCTTTTTCCTGCCATAGAAGAAAAAACTCTGCCCAAATTGAAAGGCATTTATTGAGACTTTGAGCTTAGATTGTTAATCATTTTCCTTCATTTGAATAAGAAAGCAAGTGACTTTTTCAGACTTTGTGCTGGAAATAGCCTGTGTTATTTAGGGAATTGTTCGTATGTCTGTTTCCTATAAGCATTCTTGTTTATTTGATCTAATAAGCAGAGCTACAAGAAGTGGTTAGGAAGGTGTCCTGAAGACCAACTATGGGATGACTTTGTGCCCCCATAAGTACCTTCAGTATGTTTGTATTTTCTTTTTCCTATGTAAAGGACCTTGGGATGACTTTGTGCCCCCATTGTTCTTCGTATCTCTCTCATTGGGTAGTTAAGGTGGAGACTTTGTGCTGCATCTCATATTGTTGGGTACTTTATACTTTGGTTACCGGTTACTTGTTCCTTGAAAGGACTCTTGTTGTTTCCTGCAAGAATACTTCTGAAAGAAGAGAAGTGTCTTCAGTGTTTCCCAGGATTTCTCCTCTATTTGTTGGCATCATCTCTGAAAAAAGAAAGATGGATGGTTTTTCCTATCCATGTGTCTTATTTTATGCTTATATATATATATATATATATATATATCATATAGCTCTATATACTTAATAGGGAACCTCCCCTTAATGAGAGGAGAGATTTATCCCCTTTTGATGCAGTAAACCTGCACATCTGGCTGATCAATCTCCCTATTGTTGTGGTGATAGGACCTATTTTGCGCACCAGTTAGCTGGTCAAAAAAATATTCACCCAACAGTTTTTGGCAACTCCATTGGGGACCGAACGCGCAGTTTGAAGCCTCAAGTTTCAAGCTGAAGTAGGTTCATTTCTTTCCTATTTTTGTTCTACAATCTAGCAACTTCACACTATACCAAAAGCCATAAATCCCAAGGTGTTGTTGACCCTTTTTTTGAGTTGGTGCAGCAGAGCAATTTTGAGTTGTTTCCTCCACAACCTCACCTTCAACGAACTAGGAGTTTTCCTCCTACCAAAACCAGGTCACCAACACAAGGCAGAGTGGCTTTTTCTACTATTAGCATAACTTTGCCTATACATACACCACCCAGATTTGTTATCCCTACTTTCAATAATCCACTCATGGTATTTCAAGGCCCCTGGGGTAACTCTTTTGGCCCACTCAATCTTATTCCACCCCTGCATGAGCTTCCACTTAGTTCAAGGAAGAATTTCCCCAAATTCTTTGGTGATGGAAAGGTTCACCCTGATGAACACATTACACCCTTCAGCATAGCCTGTGGTGTGATAGACATGGAATTTGAGGACGTGGCAGTCAGACTCTTTGTGGAGATGTTGTAAGGTACTATTGTGGATTGGTTCTACCATCTACAGGCTAGATCAGTGACTAACTAGGACACACTCAAAGCCAAGTTTGAAGCCAGATTCAAACCTATAGAAGATGCACATGCCCTTCTGGCCTAGTTCACACAAATAAATAAGGAACCTCATAAACCAATGAGGAATTTCATCACCGAATTTGATAAGTTGAGGAGCAGGATCCCTACAATCACTCAGTCGACCCCTAAAAACCTCAAGTGTTTCTTCATCAACTCACAACTGCCTGAAGTGAGTTTTCTACTGAGACGTACTGGCCAGATAGACCTTATTGAAGCTCAAAACTTGGCTACTAAGGTAGAAGATGACCTTATCTTGGCTAAGAAGATAAGGAGAGATCCAAACAAAGGTAAATCTTCTTCATCTTATGATTACTCATCTACAACCACTAAGGATCCCATGGTGTAGAAGCTGGCAAATGAATTATTGGCTCTCAAAAGACAAATGGCCCAAGGGACATCATCTGCTCCTGCATATAGAGATATCCCAAGGAGGATGTTCTAAAATCATACATACCAAGGTAATGTTGCCAAGGGTCAATGGCAGTCAAATTGTCTTCCTCCCCCACAGAGGAACGTTGCCATTGAAGCACTTCCAACCAACTCAGTAGTTGGATATCTTGAAGTTGACTCAGGTTTCTCATTCTAGCCTGAGTTGAACCCTAAAGATGATGTTAATCTCTTCACTGAGAAAGAAGAATTAGCTAACGACTCCAACATTGGTTTCCTAAACTATCAGGACGAACCCAGAAGTGAAGGTAATGCAGTGGAGGGATCATATAATGTGTTCACCTGATCTAAGAATCAATCAACTCAAGAAGCTGATAAAGAGAAGATAAAAAAGAAACCTCAACCAGTAATCTCAATTGCTAAGCATGGAAGTACTCTGCCCGTCCAGCCAAAAGATCTAATGACTGCAAGATAGGTAAGTACACCAAATACCCTTGCACCTTCTACTTCAAATCCACAGTCTAGTTCTCCTCCTGCTAAGAATCAAAAGGATGAGCTCCCATCCTCTATTCCTAGCTCATTTCAGACATTTGACATTATTGATCATATAAAGAAAGCCAAAGTTCAAATGTCTAAATTTGAATTCTTGCAGTCCAAACCTGATTAGTTGGATAAATTGGTTCAATGTGTGAAGAACCAAAACACCCTAGCAAGACAAGAAGCTAAGAAAGCAACTCATGATCCTTCAAGGAACATGTCTATCCCAAACAATATTTTCATTGCTCCTCCTACTACTCCCAGGAAAATAGAGCCTTTCTATGTATCCCTATTAATAAATGGATATTAGGTAAACAATTGTATTATTGATTCTAGAGCTTTAGACAATGTCATGCCTGCCAAAGTGGCTGAATCCCTTGGCCTTACACTGACCAAGACATTTGGTAGATGTTTTTCCATGGAAAACAAGTAGGTACCATTGCTGGGGCAAATTAAGGATGCCCAATTTGCATTTGCAGCGTTCCCAAACAAAAGAATCAAGATGACTGTCTTAGTGGCCAATGTCCCAGCATCTTATGGCATCCTTCTTGGCTAGAATTTTTGCAAAGATGTTGGTGGTGAATTAAATATGGACTTGTCTGAGGCAAGAATATGAGTCAAAGGCATCATGAAAAGATTACTTCTTGAAAAAGAAACAAAATATGTGGTCACCCAATCATCAGCACTTAAAGCTCAAATTTTTTTTGAATCTTCAGGCATGGGTAACTACTTTCTGTCCACTGAAGAAGTTCATGAAACCCCTGTTGAATTTCTTAAGGGTGACGACTTGAAGGTTAGTTCATCTGGAACTATGGAAGAATCTCCACCTCCAAACAAGGAAGAATCCAAAGGAAAATTAGTGTCTAATGAGGTATGGATCCTTGAATTCAATGACAGTTGTTCCTCTACCAGTTCAGAGGCCGAGGTTGTGTTGATATCTCTATCAGGAGATATTTTTCTTTCATCCTACAAGTTGTAATTCAGCAACACTAATAACACAGCTGAGTATGAATCCCTATTGCCTAGATTAAAGGCTGCTCAGGACAAAGGTATCAAGCTTCTTCATGCTAAAGGAGACGTTGAACTGGTGGTTTGTCAGGGAAGAAACCTATATCAGACCAAAAAAAAGAGATTGCACCATTACCGCAATCTAGTCTAGGACCAAATTGAAAACTTTAATGCTTTCAGCATCTCTACAGTCTCCAGGGAATTCAATGATAGAGCTAACGCTTTGGCTGTCTCGAGCACTCTTCTGGTTCCCCACTTAGATTTAAAAGGAGACAGGTACACTATTGAACTAGTCTCTTGACCAAGTGTACTTGATAATGCCAGTCATTGGCAGGTGTTTAACAATGACAACCAAATCATTGCTTTTCTAGAGCAAAAGGATAGTTTTGAACAATCGCATTTTGAAGGCAGTGAACCTCAAGAGCCTGAACTAACCCCTGAATCAAGTTTAAGCACGGATGGAGAGTTCATGAAAATTAAAGGGAATAAGATTCCCAAAGGCCTAGTCTCCCTTGAGAATTTATTTTATAAGCATGACAGATTCATCAAATAGTAGCAAACGGAGGCAAGCTCCTCTCAAGGGTTTGATTAAGTAAATTTGGGTACCAAGGAAGATCCCAAGATGGTGAACATTGAGAAGTGTTGCAGTCCTAAGAAAAGATTCAAGTTCACTTCTCTACTTAGATAGTACATGTACATTTTAGCATACTCCTATGATGACTTGAAGTCACTCAGGCCTGATGTAATCTGACATGACATCCCTTTGAAGGCTAACTTAGTGCCTTATAAGCAAAAACTCAGGTAGTATAATCCAAAGATGTTAGGTACTATTTTGTCTGAGATACAAAAGATGTTAAATGCTAGGATCATTTTCCCAATCCATCATTCCACATGGATTGCAAACATAGTGCCTGTGAGAAAGAAGAATGGCAAAATTCACCTTTGTGTGGATTTTAGGAATTTGAATCAGTCACCCTTGAAGGATAACTATCCTTTGCCAATCATGGATCAAGTGATTCAGATAGTGACTGGTTCAGAGATGTTATCAATGCTAGACGGCTTCTCAGGATACAATCAAGTTGAAGTTGCTGAAGCAGACCAGAATAAAACTATGTTCACCATACCTTAGGGCACCTTCGCCTATAAGAGAATGCCTTTTGGCTTGATAAATGATGGCGCCACCTTTCAGAGAGCAATGGACCTCACTTTCAAGGATGAGATGGGCAAGTTCATTTTATTTTATCTTGATGACTTAATCATTTTCTCTAAGCATCACCCAGATCATGTGCACCACTTACAACAAGTGCTAGAATGCTGCCGTCAGAATGGCATTTCCTTGAACCCCAAGAAGTTGGTTTTTGGAGTAACAGAGGGAAAACTTCTCAGACACATTATGTCCAAAGAAGGCATAAAAATTGACCCAGACAGAGTCAATTCTATCCAAGAGCTTACCTTGCTTACAAGTAAGACTGTTGTTCACTCTTTCTTTGAAAAGGTGAATTTCTTACGAAGGTTCATCCCTGAGTTTGTTGAGAAGACTAGACATATTGTAAACATGATGAAGGGAAAGCCCACCTTTGGCTGGACTAATGAAGGCAAGTTAGCATTTAAATATATCAAGACTGCCATTGCTCATGCCCCAATTCTGGTTTGTCCAGACTATAACAAAGAGTTCACCATGTACAGTTATGCTTCAGAACACATGCTTTTAGTGATTCTAGTTTAATAGAATAAAGAAGGTATGGAGTCTCCCATTTCCTTCATGATCTATCCTCTCAAAGATCATGAGTTAAAGTACTTGAATATGGAAAAGCATGTTTATGCAGTGGTGAAGGCGTAAAGCATTTCCGCTTCTACATCTTGAATTCACGTACTACTGCCTTGGTTTCTAACACAACAATCAAATCCATACTAACTCAGCAGGAGTTTGGGATGAAAAGAGGCAATTGGGTTGCAAAGATTAAGGAGTTTGATCTAATCATCAAACCAACAAATCTGGTTTGGAGAAAAGGCTTATGGCAATTAATTTCTGACAACAAGCCAGAGGGAATAGAGCATCAAAAATTAGAAGAAGCAAAAGTGCCAATAGTCCTCTTTGTCTCTACCACTGATGAGTGGTATTTAGGTATTGCTCACTTCCTTACTTATGGTGAATGTCCTACTCACCTATCTTATAAAGAGAGAAGGACTATCAAGTTGAAAGCAACAAATTTCCTCCTTTGGAACAATGGCCTGTATAAGAGGGGATTTGATGGAGTGTTCCTTCATTGCATGGATAAAGAGCAGCAAAGCCAAATTTTGAGATCCTTCCACAATCAAGCCTATGGAGGACATTTTTTTGCTCCTGTGACTACCCATAAGATCCTTTGGACTAGATATTATTGGCCTACTCTTTTTCAAGATGCGTACAAGTGGGTAAGGAAATGTGAACTATGCTAGCAATTTGTTGGAAGACCCAAGCTAGCTGCCCTGCCTCCCAAGCCAGTAGTCATAGAAGAACCATTTCAGCAATGGGGCCTCAATTTTATTGGTGTTTTAGACCCATCTTCAAGTGTTGGACATGATTATGTCCAAACAACCACAGACTACTTCACCAAGTGGGTGGAAACAATTCCAACCAAGCATGTTACTTCAGAAGTAGCATGCAATTTCCTAAAAGAGAACATCATTTCTAGGTTTGGGGTCCCAACTAAGATTATCACTGATAATGTAGCTTGTTTCACTTCCTAGGAGATCACTCAATTCTATTTCTACTATGGAATTACACTCTCCCACTCATCTGATTACTTTTCATAAGGGAATGGACAAGCTGAATCAAGTAATAAGAACCTGGTGACTATCATCAAGAAGCTGGTTGATGACAACCAAAGAACATGGCACAAAGCATTGATTGATGCTTTGTGGACTAATAGAATTACACCCAAAATGGCAACTGGTATGTCTCCTTTCCAACTTCTTTATGGTATCAACGCTGAGATACCAATCACATTGGAATTGTCAGCATTAAAATTGGTCAAGGCAATTGAAGATCAAACGTATGAAAGTGCCCTTGATAAGAGAATTATGTGCCTGACTGAGCTAGAAGAGTAGAGAACTGTAGTGGCGGACCGAATCATAGTTCATCAAAGCTTGGTGAATAAACTCTTCGACAAGAAAGCAAAGAGCTGAGATTTCCAGGTTAGAGATCAAGTCCTGCTATGGGACAAGAGAAGAGAACCAAAGGGAATGCATGGAAAATTTGATTCTCTGTGGAGAGGCCCTTTTACTATCCATGAGCTCAAAGGTGAAAATAGCTTCTTATTGAAATGTCAATATGGCACACCCTTTTCTCTACCTCATAATTGGTAGCATCTGAAGCACTTCAACTCTTGAAGTATCAGATGAAATTGTCTGTACATATGTATATTTGTATAGTCTTTTCTACGTTATGTTATTTTTTTATTTTTTTGTCACCTTTCTTTCTAGGTAGCATGACTCTGTAGCCCAATGGCACACTTCAAGGCACTAGAGATTCTAGTTTTTACTCCCCTCAATTGTTCCAAGTTCTCATTCGAAAGAAGTTCCCCAACAGGAGCCAGTTGTTGTCCCCCAAAAAATGTCACTCATTTTTAAGACAACATATAAGTTATTTTGGTCTTGCAAAGACCAAAATATCTCTTCTCATTTCAAAAAATTATTCTAAGCTTTCAAAATTGGGAATTATTCAAGATTTTTCAGTCAAAGGACTAATAGTTTAATAGGTTCAAAGGCTTCCACAGGAAGGTTCAATCAAAAGAATTAGTTTCCAACACTTAGTCATTTTCGAGATTGGTTCAGCACCTTAGTTCAAAGGTTCAACATCATCGACAAGAGTTAAGCACTTCATCAAGGTTCAATGGGTTCAAGGTTCAATGGGTTCAACACGTTTGGTTCAACGAAGATCAAGGACTCAACTAAAATAAGGGAATGAACCATTGAACCAAAGTTGGTTCAATCGGTCAGTTCAAGCGACAAAGTTGAAAGGTGTGCCCCAAGATTCAAATACAAAAGTGCCATTGTAAAGGGAATTCCCGTGGCAAAAAGTGACCAAGGAAAACAAACAGATCGAGACAAAATCCTGACAGAACCCCACGGATGCTACCAAGTGTCATCTTTCGAGCCTCATTTCACATTGATTATAGGAGCCATGGAAGCCACCACGTGTCCTTCGTAATTTAAGTGGAACACGTCAAGTGGCATCGTCTACATAAATCCAAATGAGTTTTGCATAGTTATATAGTGTTTTTAAAATGCGACGAAAGCCACCACATGTCATCTTCCACAAGACATTCAAAAGGCATCCAAAGCTTTTACAAGTTCAACAAATGCCGCCACGTGTCCTTCATCAAAGTCAAAGTGGATGTTGCCACGTGTCATCCATTAAGACACAGTATAAAAGCAGTGGAACCTGCCACATGTCTCTCATCAAAAGCAGTGGAAGCCACCATGTGTCATATTCCATGAGAAACTAATATAAGTCTCGAAGACTTTTCAAAGGTATTTAAAAGCTCAGTGGAAGCCGCCACATGCCACCTTTTCCATTATAACTCCACAGAGAGTGAGATGTATCTACATGTGTGATTCTGAATTTATAATAGGTTTTAAAGCCTCTATCAATAAATGTTTCTTAAAGAAGCTATAAAACGTGCCACGTGTCCCTTGCAAAAAGTTCAGCGGAAGCTGACAAGTGTCAATCTCTACAATTTCTCCCTCTTGCTTCTTATTTTTTGTAAAGACTGTGGTGGACCCCTAGTGAGCTACTAAAAAAATTAGAATGTGCCATGTGTCATCATCCACCTGACTCTCCAAAGACAAGCAAAAGCTACCACCTGTTCATTTATAACTCCACAGAGAGTGACACGTGTCTACATCTAAGTTTCAAACAAGTTTATAAGCTTCTCCTAAGCATTTTTCAGAGCGCAACGAAGACTGCCACATGTCATCCTCCATCTGACTCATAAAAAATGTTTCTAAAAGCCTCTAATGAAAGTGGAAACTACCACGTGTCCTCACCTATTTCTAAGCAGATGTTGCCACATGTCAATTTTTTAGTGAAAAGTGACCAAAGAATAGAGAGGCAATTTAAGGACCCAATTCAACAGCCAAAAAAGGAGGAACAATGAAGAAAAGAACTAGAAATATCCATGCATGAGATATGTTTCAAATGACAGTAGACCCGAGGATGCCAAATTGGTGGCAATGAAGTGTCTGTTGATTTTTGCAGACTTAAGTGCGAGAGCCCTAATCACTACAAAGCAGAGGAAATAATATGAAAGATCTGGAGTGTCAACACAGTGTTTAGATCCAATAGACCTCTTGAACCTAGAAATGTGGATGTAGATTTCTCAAGCCTTTAAAAGACATGACTTGTTCAAGAATAAAGGCAAAGTGAACAACGGTGCAATCAAGAGAGGGAACTAAGAGGATCATCCAGTTTGAGGGGATGACAATTGAGTTAAAATGTAAAACTAAAAGTACATTCAAAGCATTGCATGCGAATCATGAGCTATTTTATGGGATAAATGTTCCAAATCTCTCTCGACCTCTATATATTGTAATCTCTCTGATTGTTATGGATATCTTTTTCCTGACATATAAGCAAAAACTCTGCCCAAATTGAAAGGCATTTACTGAGACTTTGAGCTCAGATTGTTAATCATTTTTCTTCATTTGAATAAGAAAGCAAGTGACCTTTTCAGACTTTGTGTTGGAAATAGCCTGTGTTATTTAGGGAATTGTTCATATGTCTATTTCCTAGAAGTGTTCTTGTTTATTTGATCTAACAAGCAGAGCTAGCAGAAGTGGTTAGGAAGGTATCCTGAAGACCAACTGTGGGATGACTTTGTGCCCCCACAAGTACCTTTAGTGTGTTTGTATTTTATTTTTCCTATGTAAAGGACCTTGGGATGACTTTGTGCCCCCATTGTTCTTTGTATCTCTCTCATTGGGCAATTAAGGTGGAGACTTTGTGCTGCATCTCATATTGCTGGTTACTTTATACTTTGGTTACCGGTTACTTGTTCCTTGAAAGGACTCCTACTGTTTCTTGCAAGAATACTTCTAAAAGAAGAGAAGTGTCTTCATTTTTTCCCAGGATTTCTCCTCTGTTTATTGGCATCATCTCTGAAAAAATAGAGATGGATGGTTTGTCCTACCCTTGTGTCTTATTTTCTACGTATATATATCATATAGCTCCGTATACTTAATAGGGAACCTCCCCTTTATGAGAGGAGAGATTTATCCCCTTTTGATGTAGTAAACCTGCACATCTGGCTAATCAATCTCCCTATTTTTGTGGTGATAGGACCTATTTTGCGCACCAGTTAGCTGGTCAACAAAATATTCACCCAACAATAGGTACAATAAAAGACATAGAGGCTGAGATTTTTCTTCAAGGTGAACTAAAATATTCTTTATCAAAACTCAAATTTTCAATGGAAAAAATTGTATGTCTAAAACAAAATATTGAAATATTGAATAACATGAAAGGGAGTAAAAATGTAGACCTAACTTCCTCTATATGTCACGAGATGCTTGCAAGCCTTGATAGTTTGAATACATAAATAGGAATAATAGAAGCAACAGTAGAAAATATTTAGGTTGTGGTTGATACAAATTTGAATCAAAGAATGGATCTATTGGAAGGTAAAGTTATGACTTATAGTGATGCACTTTTATCTAAAGACAAGCATAAATCCAACTCTACAAAAGAATCTGTGGATTAGATGTCTTAGGGTATTGATGATCAAACAAAATGTGTGATTAACATGAATAATTATAGTTATGTTTTCAATTGACACTTTTATACTTGTAATGAATATGGTCATAGATATATTGACTATACTTACTCTTCAAGGAGAAACAATGAGGTTCTCTATTATAATTGTACTCAATAGGGACATATATCTAAGTATTATAAAAGGGACCTTTGTAAAAAGGACTTTCAAGTTTTTGACACCATCAAATGGTTCAAGAAAGACAAAACCAAGATTCAAAGAAAGGAGCATGACTCAAAGGAAGAATCCATGTTTGTACAAACTACCTTACATACTCAAGAAGATGAAAACAAGAAATGGTACATAGACAGTGGATGCTCAAGTCATATGACAGGGGACAAGAGTAAGTTTATTTCTCTCAAAAAACACAATTTAGGTTCAGTAAGGTTTGTTGACAACAACTCTAATAACATAGTTGGGAAAGGCTCTATAAGTTTGGATAATGGTCATACTATAACTGAAAATGTTTTATATGTAAAAGGTTTGAAACACAATATTCTAACTGTTAGTCAAATGTGTAAACAAGGGAATGTTTTGACTTTTCAGGACAAAGGGTTTGAAGTGAGAAGTTCTAAATATAGTAAATTAGTTTTAAATATTCACAAGGCAAATAAAAACTTGTGTGTGTTATATGAATCCAATAAAAAAAGTGCTTCATGAATCAATTAGAGGAAAGTTAGCTTTGGCATAAAAGACTTGGACATCTAAACTTTGATAGTTTAGTAAGGATTAGTTCAAAAGGACTAGTGAGGCATATGCCTAAAATCACTAAGATTCCTCATACTCTTTGCAAGGCATACCTTCATGGAAAGCAAGTCAAAAGAAGATACAAATATAAGGAGCACTCTACCACAGTGCCATTGGGGTTGATCCACATGAACTTTGTGGACCTATGAGAACTCAAGGCATTAAATGTAATATCTACTTTATGTTATTAATTGATGATTTCACTAGGATGACTTGGATATTTTTTCTTAAAGAGAAATTAGAAAATATCAAAAAAATTAAAGCATTTAAAGCTCTTGTTAAAAATGAAAAGGATCAAGAATCAAGTGTGTAAGATCAAACAAAGGAGGTAAATTTTGATATTATGAGTTTAATGAATTTTGGGAGGAACAAGGAATTAGAAAATAATACTCTACTACTAGGACACCCCAATAGAATGGGGTAGTTGAGAGGAAAAATAGAACTATCTAAGAGATGACTAGAACCATGCTTCAAGATTCCAAACTTTTAGATGGTTTATGGGAAAATGTTGTCAATACTTTTGTTTATATCTTAAATAAATTCCAAGTTAGATCAAATTGTGATAAGACTCCATATGAGCTATAGAAAAATAGGGTAGCTAATGTCAAACATTTTAGAGTGTTTAGGAGCAAGTGTTTTATCAAAATAAATGAAGAAAATCTTGGAAAATTTGACTCAAGATCTGATGAGGGCATCTTCTTAGGTTATTCCTCCATAAGTTATACTTGTATATGTTTCAATAAGAGACTCCACAAAGTTATTGAAATCTCTAATGTGAGAGTTGAAGAAGCAAGAGACATCAATAAGCGCAGCTTGTAGACAACTATGACTACTGAGAATGCATACCTGATCAATCAGATGATGAAGAGGAAGAAGTAAGATAGGATACTAAAGACCCTTCTAGGAGAATATAGAAGGATCATCTAGTCTCCCAAGTTATTGGAGATGTGAATGTTAGTTTTTAGACTGGGAGGAGAATGTTGATCAATTAGAATCAATAAGATACAGCTTTTTTATCCAAGATTGAACCTAAAACTTTCTTATAAGCTATCAAAGATGAAAATTGGGCATTTTACATAGAGGAGGAACTTGATCAAATAGTAAAAAATTAAACATGGGATTTGGTTCCCAGGCCAAAAGACAAAAATGTGATAAGAACTAAGTGGATTTTCAAAAACAAGATGAATGAGAAAGGAGAGGTCACAAGAAATAAGGCCAGACTGGTGTGTAAAGGATATGTTCAAGTTGAAGGGATTTTAATGAGACATTTACTCTTGTAGCAAGAATGGAAGCAATTAGACTCTTTCTATCATATTCAAGCTTCAAACATTTCAAACCTTATCAAATGGATGTGAAATCTGCATTTTTGAATGGCAACTTAGATGAAGAAGTTTATATTGAGCCACCTAAAGGTTTTTTAATGAAAAGTAATCAATATTGTGGTTGTAAACCAAAGAAGGCTTTATATGGTCTTAAATAAGCTCCAGTCCTTGGTATGATAGATTAGACAAATATCTATTGATCTAAGGCTTCAAAAGAGGGATAGGTGATAGTAATTTATATATCAAGATAGATGACACTCATCAATTACTAGTAGTAGTCTATGTTGTTGATATAATATTTGGTTTTAATAATGACAACATGAGTAGAGAGTTTACAGATGCTATGAAGACTGAGTTTAAAATGTCAATTCTAGGAGAACTTTCTTTCTTCTTAGGATTAAAAATTAATCAAATTAATGAAGGGATATGCATTTCATAGGCAAAATACATCTAAGATATGCTAAGAAAGTTTGACATGTTGGATTATAATCCAATGAGTACTCCAATGATCACTAGATGAAAGTTAAGTAAACAAGATGACTCACTAAAAGTTGATAAATCTTTATATAGACCATTATTGGAAGTCTTTTATACTCTACTACTTCTAGGCCTGATAGCATGAAAGTAATGGGCCTTATAGGAAGGTTTCAAGTTGTCCCAGAGAATATCACTTGAAAGCAGTCAAAAGGATCTTAAGATATCTCAAGAGCACAATAGAGTATTGTTTATGGTACCCTAGGAGTAAATAATTTACTCTAAAGACATACACTGATGCAAATTAGGCAAGATGTGCAGATGATAAGAGAAGTACCAGTGGTGGTGTCTTCCTCATGGGTAAATGTTTAGTGTCTTGGATAAGAAATAAGCAAGCCTCTATATCTCTATCAATTTTAGACACTGAGTATATATCTATTGTTTCTTTTTGTACTCAAGTAATGTAGATGAAACAAACCTTGGAAGATTATAAGGTAAGACAAAATGGACCTTGTCCTATCTATTCTGACAATACCAGTGCAATTAGTATCTCTAATAATTCTGTTATGCACTCAAAAGCTAATCACAGTCCTATTATATATCATTTATTAAGGGAACAAATAAGTAATCAAATTATTAAATTGGAATATGTGTCTATAAAAGAACAACTTGTAGACATTATGACTAAACCATTGACAAAGGCTACATTTGAGTATTGCAGACAAATCTTGGCAGTCATATCCTTATCTATGAATCATTAAAAGGTCATTTGAGTAGGAGGAGAATGTGTTGTCATATTGTTGATATCATGAAGGTCTCAGAGTTCTATATATAAAAATATTGTGTATGTCATGGAGTTCACAATGTTTTAAGTGTTGTTGGCAGACCTAGTTCATTGAGAAGACTTATTGAAGATGATCTTTTTGAGATAAAGCATGAAGTTAGTGGGAGATAACTTAGATGGTTTGATAGGCTTGAAGAGATGTGCATGATGTTAGGGGAGATTTCTAAGCTCTATGAGCATTTTCTCAGGTCCAAGGATCAGAGAAGACTAAGTTTAAATTGGTGTATGTTAAAGGGGGAGCATTTTATTTATATGCTTGAAGGTATGTAAGTATCATGAGCATCTTAAATATTATTTAAATGCATACATTATGTTGAGGAATGTTTGTTAGCATGTTGAGGAAGAGATCCTTTGTCATTAATGTCAAAGGGGGAGAAATATAAAAATTAAGGAGTTAAAATGAAATCATTCTGAGGGTGTTTTTTCACCAATGACAAAGGGGGAGATTATTGATCATGGTCATTGATGTTTGGTTGTCATCGATGTTAAAGAGAGCATGTGGTACTAATGCATTAATGATAAAGTGATCAGCTTACTATTTTGGAGGTTTCCTCAATTGGTGAGGTAATTGATGGATGATATTGATGATATGGACATGTTGTAGAGACCCTATGGGGTGTTATTAGTTCTTAGAGTGCTTATGGAAGTGAACAGAATTCATCAGAGTAGTCAATAGAATATCAATGCTCAAGTAGTCATCTTGATAGATAAATTTGAGTGAGTAGATTGATGATGTCATTTTTCACACATGTGAAGATTTCAAGAGAAGATTAATATATGGATATATTACCCTATGTGATGAGATCATATGGTCAAAATTTTAGGTTTGGACATGGAGCATAACGACAGTTATTAAGGTGCAAAGTTGGCTTCTCAGACAGAGTTCAAATAGTGTTCAATAAATTCCCATACTTAGCCAAATTTGTAATATCAAATATATTTGGCTAGCATTTAATTAGATATTAGATCTAATGGTGAGCATTTATTATGATAAGGATCCAATGAACAAATAGTCAACTTTGACTTCATGCACATCATTGATCTTCAGGTCTATAGTTTTTGAGCTATAACTTTTGATATATGCAAAATTTGATGATAGTGTAAAAGTTGAAATTGTAGAGGAATTTAAGGTGCATCCAGAGAACCTAGCTAAAAAGTTTGAATATCTGTTATTTACTGAGCTCTAAAGTTGAATATTTGTTCATTCATGGTGTTTCTGTGTATAAAATATTATTTGAGTAAATTGTGCTTTGGCAGAAGAGTGTTCTAGCAAGATTAATCACCTAAAGATGTATTAGAGGTCATATGGAGTGGAACCATGTATTTTAAAGTGATCTTATGTTCTTAATTTGCTTAATGAAGTGTTAAAGGGGTAATAGGTCTCCATCAGACCTATAAGGGCTATTAAGGCCTAATTGAAAGGTGTAGATGCTTAAGTGTGACCCATAGATGTTATAGCCGACCTATGAGGATGATATTGAGCTATGTATTAGCATAAAATATGTCTTAAGGAAAGTATTATGGCTGACCTAGATGTTGATATTCATGAAGACTCCATAAATAGTGGAGACCAAAGCAATGGCTTTTAGACTTGATGGGAATGTGTTAAGAGAACAAAAGATAGAGATGACTGAAGAGATTAGAGAGAGTGTGCTTAGTGGATGGATTGAAGTATAGATCAGATTGAGGATGAGAAAAAAAGACTAGAGTGATCCAAAATGAGTGTTTGGATGCATTGCTTGTATGATCAAGTTTGAGTCTATATGAAGGGTGAAAGAGAGGTGTTATACATTGTTTCTCCAATCAAATTGATTTGTAATCAAAATTCTAGAGTTTTTCATTTCATAAGGTATTATATGGGTGCTCAACATCTAGAACAAGTGGGTGCTTATTCATACTTAGGGGTGGGTGCTCCTTGTCTTATAAACTAGTTGTCCTATAGAATAAAACCCACTCTCAGTGATTGTACCTCTAATAGGTACCTGTTTGGTGAATATTTTGTCGACCAGCTAACTGGTGAGCAAATTTGGTCTCTTCAACCATAGCATAGAGAGATTGGTTAGCCAGATGTGTAGGTTTACTACATCAGTAGGGGACAAATCTCTCCTCTCATCAAGGGGAGGTTTCTTATAAGTATGAGGCGCTATATACTATATATATATATATACAAAAAATAACACTCAGGGGTAGGATACACCATCCATGTCTCTTCTTTCAGAGATGATGTTCACAAACAAAGGAGAAAATCCTAGTGAAAACACTGAAGGCACTTCTCTTCTTTCAAAAGTGTTCTTGCAGGGAACAGTAAGAGTTCTTTCAAGTAGTGACAATTAACTGGTAACCAAAGGCATAGTAACCAGTAGACTGAGATGTAACACAAAGTCTCCATCTCGACTGCCCAAGAGTGAAATACGAAGGATAATGAGGGCGCAAAGTCATCCCAAGATCCTTTACATAGGAATAGAATATGAAGGTAATGAGGGCACAAAGTTGTCCCAAGATCCTTTACACAGGAGCAGAAAGAAAACACACTAAAGGCAATTATGGGGGCACAAAGTCTCTCCACAATTGGCTTCAAGACACCTTCCTGATTACTTTCACTAGTTCTACTTGCCAAATTAAATAAACAAGAACACATTTAGAAGACAGACATAAGAACAATCTCCTAAAATGATACAAGCTATAACAATACAAAGTTTGCAAACAACTTGCTTTTTTATTCAGATAAAATGATATGAACAACAATTTGAGCTCAAAGTCTCAATATTTGCCTTTCAATTTGGGCAGAGTTTTGCTTTTGTATTGAAAAGATCTCCTCTAAAATGACATAAGAGAATACAATATATAGCATCCAATAAGGCTTGGCACTTTGTTCCATGGAATGGCCCATGTTATGCATTCAATGCCTTGAATGCATTTTCAGTTCTATCAGGGCGGGCATGCTGGAACAAGACGGTTGTCTTAACTATGGCATGTCGATTCATCTCAAATGTCTTCTCCTAGGTCTGGATCATTTGGTGTCTACACAACTATCCATTTTGTCTTTACTCCAAAAGAGATAAACAAGTCGTGTCTTTAATGTTTGTCAGTCAAAATATCTACTTTGTAGACTATTCCACCTATTAGAATAACTACTGTGTAAATATTTTGGCCTCTCCCTCTTTGTGCTATGATTTGAGCCCTCAAGCTATCTTTTCTCCTTTCTGATTCCTTTGGTTCCTCCTCTCGGTGGTTCTTCCTTTCAACTTGAAGGTATTTGAATGCCTTCGAGTTCGCGTTTAAGCCTGCAAAGATCAATAAGCACTTTATTGCCACAAATTTGACATCTTCGGGTCCATCATCATTTGAAAGCCAACAGCTAGTTAGTTGTCCTAAATTTGACATCTACGGGCATGTCATCCTCCTTAGTAATTCCTTCGTGTCTTTCCCACTTGCTTTGGATGCTTTTTGCTGATCTTAACAAGTGACACATGGCACGTTCCGACTGTGAAATAGGAGAGGACATGTGGCAGCATCCGCTTAACTTTTTAGAAGCTTTAGGTGTCTTTTGAGAGTCCTGCAGAAGATGACACGTGGCAGCTTCCACTGAGCTTTAGAAACAATATAGAAACATTAGGACTCATTTGGACTCACATGAACGATGACACATGGTGTGCTTCGTTGAGTTTAGCAACTCACTTGGGGCCCACCATAGTCATTACAAAAAAAAGAAGCAAAAGGAAGAAACAGTAGATGTTGACACTTGTCAGCTTTCACCAAGATTTTCAAGGGACACATGGCAACTTTCACTACTTTTTAGAAAAACATATTGAAACCTTCTGCCATTGCCACTTGGTGCCTTCCACAAAACTTTGAGAGAAGATTATTGAAAGAAGCTTTAGAGCTTATAAGAAACTCAAAATGTGGATGCAAACACATAGTGTGCTCCATTGAGTTTAGCCACTCACCTAGGGCCCACCACAGTCCTTATGAAACAAAAGGAAGAAGCTACGGATGCTAACACTTGGCACACTCTGTAGAGTTATAACGGGACATCAGGTGACTTCCACTGTATCTAGAAGCAAATTATAATGGGTCTCGGCAGATGACACTTGGCAACTTCTACTGGACTTTGAGAGAAGATTGTCGAAATAAGCTTTGAAACTTATTAGAATCTTGAAATGCGGATGCAGACACTTGCCGTGCTCTACTAAGTTATAACAGGACACGTGGCATGTTCCACTACTTTGAAACTTACTAGAAACTGTGTCCCAATAGACGACACTTGGCAGCTTCCACTTGAATTTATAAAGGACACGTGGTAGCTTCCACTGCTCTTTGAGGTTTGATTTTCCCAGAGGGAACTTGCCCTTCAAAGTCTTTTGGATGCCTTCAGCTTTGATCTTACGGGTTTCTTTAGGCTCTAATTCCTTCAGCTTCGTGTCTTTACCACTTGCTTCTTTCTCGAGGGAGATCTCACTCTGCCCTCTGCAAGGGCTATTCAAGCCCAAAACTATCCTTCAGACTTTTGCAAAGGTCTATCTGCTCCTTGTTTGCCCTCTGAAAGGGTTGTTTAACCTCCAAGGTTGCCTTTTGGAAAAGTTGCAAGGGTCAATTTTTGGTAGCTAGGTGCCCTCCACAAGGGCACTTGTCCTTTGGGCTCTTGTAAGACCTTCTTTTGAACTTCCTGATAGAAAAAATGGCTAAGTGTTGAACCTATTTCTCTCTTATAGAATCTGTAGAAACCAACCTGCAGAGTCTGTAGAAACTAGTTTGTAGATTTGGGGGAGTTCGTAGATTTGAGTTCGTGTATTTCCTACCTGCATAGTCTATATTTTTGAGGCCTTGAAGTCTATAGAAACTAAGTCTATAGATTTAAGTCTGCAGAGTCCATAGAAAATTGAAAAAGCTTTAAAAAATGAAGAACTTGAATGCTTAAAATAATTTTTGAAAAGGGAAGAGAGGATTTTGGTCTATGCAGGACCAAAATAGTAATATGTCGTCCCAAAAATGACTGACATTTTTTGGGGACAACAGCTGGCTCCAATTGGGGAACTTCCTTCAGTTGAAAACTTGAAACAGCTGAGGGGAGTAGAAACCAAAATCTCCAGTGCCTTTGAAGTATGCCATTGGGCTATGGATTCATGCTACCAAAAAGAAAGGCTCCAAAAAAATGAAAATGGATGACACAAAGTAGAAACAAAGACTATACAAATATACATATCTATAGGTGAACTTATCTGATACTTTAAGAGTTGAAGTGCTTCAGATGCTACCCATTGTGAGGCAAAGAAAAGGGTGTGCCATCTTGATACCTCAACAGGAAACTATTTTCACCATTGAGCTAATGAATAGTAAAAGGGCCCCTCCATAGGGAGTCAAACTTTCCATGCATTCCCTTTGGTTCTCTCCTCTTATCCCATAGGAGGACTTGATCTCCAATCTAGAAATCATGGTTCTTTGCTTTCTATTGGAAGAGCTTCTTCACCAAAGTTTGATGTGCAGCAATTTGGTCCACCACCATTTTTCTCTACTCATCCAGCTCAATCAAGCACATGATCCTCTTATCAATGGAGCTTTCATATGTCTAATCTTCAATTACCTTAGCCAATTTCAATGCTAGTAATTCTAGGATGATTGGTATCTTAGCATTGAATCCATAAATAAGTTGGAAAGGAGACATACCAATTACCTTTTTTGGTGTAATTTTTTCTACCCATAAATCATCAACCAATGCTTTATGCCATGTCCTTTGGTTGTCATCTACCAGCTTCTTAATGATTGTCACCAAGTTCTTGTTGCTTGATTCAACTTGTCCATCCCCTTGTGGAAAGTAATCAGAAGAGTGAGAGAGGGTGATCCCATAGTAAAAATAGAACTGAGTAATCTCCTGGGAAGTGAAACAAATTGCATTATCAGTGACAATCTTGGTTGGGACCCCAAACCTGGAAATGATGTTCTCTTTGAGGAAATTGCACACTACTTCGAAAGTAGCATGCTTGGTTGGAATTGCTTCCACCCACTTGGTGAAGTAGTCTGTGGCTATAAGGACATAATCATGTCCAGTACTAGAAGATGGGTTTATAGCACCAATGAAATCAATTCCCCATTGATGTAATGGCTCCTCTATGACCACTGGCTTGAGAGGCAGGGCAGTTAACTTGGGTCACCCAACAAATTGCTAGCATAGTTCACATTTCCTTACCCACTTGTATCCATCTTGAAAGAGAGTTGGCCAGTAATACCTGGCTTGCAGAATCTTATGAGCAGTCACAAGAGTAGATAAATGTCCTCCATAGGCTAAATTATGGAAGGACTTTAGAAGTTGGTTATGCTGCTCTTTGTCCATGCAGCGAAGGAATACTCCATCAAGGCTCTTCTTATACAGGCCGTTGTCCTAGAGGACAAAATTGGTAGCTTTCAACTTGATGGTCCTTTTTTTATAAGATAGGTGAGCAGGACACTCACCATAAGTAAGGAAATGAGCAATACTTAAATACCACTCATTCGTAGTGGAGACAAAGAGGACTGTTGGAGTGTCTTCTTCTAATTCTTCATGCTCTGTTTGTTCTAGTTCATTATCAGTAATTAATTGGCATAGGCCTTTTCCCCATACTAGCTTATTTGGTTTGATGACTAGATCAAACTCCTAGATTTTATCAATCTAATTTCCTCTTTTCATCCCAAACTCCTACTGATTTAATATGGATTTAATTGTGGTATCAGGGACCAAGGTAGTAGTGTGCGAATTCAAGATGTAGAAGCAGAAATGCTTGACTGCCTTCACCATTGCATAAGCATTCTTCTCCATATTTGAATACTTTAGCTCATGAGCTTTGAGAGGATAGCTCATGAATAAAATAGGAGATTCCATACCTTATTTATTTTTTTGAACCAAAATTGCTAAAAGCATGTGTTCAGAAGCATAATTGTATATGGTGAATTCTTTGTTATAGTCTAGACAAACTAGAATTGGGGCATGGGCAATGGCAGTCTTGATATCCTCAAATGCTAACTTGTCTTTTTCAATTCATTCAAAGGTGGCCTTTCCTTTCATCATGTTTAAAATATGGTAAGTCTTCTCAATAAACTTAGGGATGAACCTTCGTAATAAATTCACCTTTCCAAAGAAAGAGTGAACAACAGTCTTACTTGCAGGCAAGGTAAGCTCTTGGATAGACTTGACTCTATCTGAGTCAATCTTTATGCCTCCTTTGGACACAATGTGTTCAAGAAGTTTCTCCTCTATTACCCTAAAAATAGACTTCTTAGGGTTTAAGGAAATGCCATTCTGGTGGTAGTGTTCCAGCACTTGTTACAAGTGGCGCACATGATCTAGGTGATGCCTAGAAAAGACAGTCAAGTCATCAAGATAAAATACAATGAACTTACCCATCTCATCCTTAAAATCAAGGTCCATTGCTCTCTGAAAGGTGGCACCAGTATTTATCAAACCAAAAGGCATCCTTCTATATGTAAACGTGCCCCAAGGCATGGTGAAAGCAGTCTTGTGCTAGTCTGCTTCACCAACTTCAACTTGATTGTATTCTAAGAAGCTGCCTAGCATTGATAACATCTATGAATTAGTCACTGTCTAAATCACTTGGTCTATGATAGGCAAAGGGTAGCATCCTTCAAGGATGACTGATTCAAGTTCCTAAAATCCACACAAAGGTGAATTTTGCCATTCTTCTTCCTTACAGGCACTATATTTGCAATCCATGTGGAATGATGGATTGGAAAGATTATCTTAGCATTCAGCATTTTTTGTATCTCAAACAAAATGGTACCTGATATCTTTAGATTATACTGCCTAGATTTTTGCTTGTAAGGCACCGAGTTAGCCTTGAGAGGAATGTCATGGCAAATTTTATCAGCTTGAGTGACTTCAGGTCATCTTAGGAGTATGCTAAGACATCCATGTACTGGCTGATCAAAGTAGTGAACTTAAACCTCTCCTCAGGAATACAACATTTCCCAATGTTCACCATCTTAGGATCTTCTTTGGTACATATATTTACCTAATCAAACTCCTGGGAGGAGCTTGAATTGGTTTGTTGCTATTTGATGAATCTGTCATGTTTGTCAAACAACTTTTCAAGAGAAACTAGGCCTTTGGGAATTTTATTCCCTTTCAGCTATAAGAATTCTTCATCTGGACTTGAACTTGGTTTAGAAGTGGGTTCAAGCTGTTGAGGCTTACTGACTTCAAAATGTAGCCATTTAAAGTTGTCCTAATGCTCTAGGAAGGTAATTATTTGGTTGTCATTGTTAAACACTTGCCAATGACTAGCATTATCAGGTATAATTGGTCAAAATACCAACTCAATGGTGTACCTTTTGAAGTCTAGGTGAGGGACCAAGAGAGTAGCTAAGATAGCCAGTGCATTAGCTCGGTCATTAAACTCTCTAGGAATGGTAGAGATGCTAAAAACATCAAAGCTTTCAATTTGGTCTAAGACTAGATTGCAGTAGTGGTGCAATCTTTTGTTCTTGGTTTGATACAAGTTTCTTACCTGACAAACCACCAATTCAGCATCTCCTTTGGCATGAAAGAGCTTGATGCCTTTGTCTTGAGCATCCCTCAATCTAAGAAATAGAGATTCATACTCAGTTGTGTTATTAGTGTTGCTAAACTACTTGTAAGATGAATGAAAAATATCTCCTTGAGGAGATATCAGCACAATTCAGACTCCTGAACTGGTAGACGAGCAGCTGCCATCAAATTCTAGAATCCATACTTTGTTAGACACTACTTTTCCTTTGGATTCCTCTTCATTCAGAGATGGAGATCCTTCCACATTTGTATTGCACTCCACCAATTCTCTTGTTGTTCCAGTTGAATGCATTTCTAGGTTGTCACTTGCATGAGCTTCATCAGATGATTCATGGACTTCGTCTGTAGATAGAAAGTAGTTACCCATGCCTGAAGACTCAAATAGAATTTGAGCTTTAGGTGTAGAGGTTTGGGTAACCACATATTTCACTTCCTTCTTAGGGAGCAGCCTATTCATAACACCCTTGACTGGAATCCTTGCTTCAGATAGGTCCATGCTCAATTCACCTCCAACATCCTTGTAGAAGTTTCATCCAAGAAGGATGCCATATGAAGCTGGGACGTCAGCCACCAGAACAATCATCTTGATTCTCCTATTTAAGAACACTACAAATGTAAATTGGGCATCCTTAATTTGCCCCAATAGTGGTAATTACTTATTTTCCATGGAGAAGCATTTCCCAAATGTTTTGGTCAGTGTAAGGCCAAGGGATTCAACCACTTCGACAGGCATGACATTGTCTGAAGATCCAAAATCAATGATGCAATTATTCAGTTGATGTCCATTTATCAGTAATGAGACATAAAAAGGTTCAGTCCTACCAGGAGCAGCAGGAGGAGTGATGACAAGGTTGTTCCTAGTGAGTGCATCCTTGGGGGAATCATGAGTCACCTTGGGAATTGCTTGTCCTATAGGGATGGCCTGGTTTTTAGCACATTGAACTAGTTTATCTAATTGCTCAATATGGGACTACAAAAATTCAAATTTAGACATTTGAATTTTGGTTTTCTTTATATGGTCAATTATATCAAATGTTGGAAATAAGCTAGAAGCAGAGGATGGGAGTTCATCCTTTTGATTTTTGGAAGGGGGAGGACTGGACTGTAAATTTAAAGTAGAAGGCATAGGGATATTTGGTGTCATTACCTTTCTTGTAATCATTGGGTCCCTTAGATGGAAAGGAAGAGTGGATCCCCACTTAGCAATTGAAACTGTTGGTTAAGGTCGCCCCTCTGCTTTCTCCTTATCACTTGGTTGGACTGATTGATTCTTGGACCGAGTGAATACAGCATATGATCTCTCAGCTACTTTACCTTCACTTTTGGGTCCATATTGATAATTCAAAAAACCAATGTTGGAGTCGCCAGCTAATTCGTCTTCCTCCTTAGTGAAGAGATTAGCATCATCTTCAAGATTCAAATCAGGCTAAAATGAGAAATCTGATTCAGCTTTAAGATATCTGATTGCTGAGTTGGTTGGAGGTGCTTCAATGTCAAAGTTATTTCTCTGAGGGGGAGGGAGATGATTTGCTTGCCCTTGATTCCTAGCAGCATTGCCTTGGTATGATTGATTGGGTAATGTCATCCTTGGTACATCTCTATATGAAAGAGCAGATGACATCCCTTGTGCCATTTGTTTCCTGAGGGATAGCAATTCATTTGCTAGCTTCTGCACCATGAGATCATTGGTGGCTGAAGGTGAATATTTAGAAGATGAAGAGGATTTACCTCTGTTTGGATCCCTCCTTATCTTCCTTGCCAAGATAAGGTCATCTTCTACTTTAGTAGCCAAGTCTAGATCAGCTTTAAGGTCTATGTGGCCAGCACATCTTAGCAAAAAACTCACTTCAGGCAGCTGTGAGTTGATGAAGAAGCACTTGAGGTTTTCAGGTGTCAGCTAAGCAATAGTAGGAATCTGGTTCCTTAGCTTGTCAAACTTTTCTATGAAATCCCTCATGGGTTCATGAAGTTCCTTCTTCATCTATGTGAGTTGGGCCAGCAAGGCATGTGCATCTTCTGTAAGCTTGAACCTGGCTTCAAATTTGGCTTTGAGTGTGTCCCAGTCAGTTACTAATAGAGCCTACAGATGGTAAAACCAGTCTACAGTAGTGCCTTGTAGTGTTTCCATGAAAAGCTTGACTACCACGTCTTCAAATTCCATGCCTATCACACAACAGGCTATGCTGAAGGCTGTAATGTGTTCATCAGGATGAACTCTCCCATCACCAAAAAATTTGGGGAAATTCTTTTTTGAGCTGCATGGGAGTTCATGTAGAGGTGGAGTGAGGTTGAGCGGGCCAAAAGAGTTACCCCAAGGGCCTTGAACTACCATGATGGGATTATGAAAAGAGGGATAACAAATCTGGGTAGTGTGTGGATAGGCAAAGCTCTACTAATAGTAGAAAAAGTAGCTTTGCCTTATGTTGGTGTCCTGGTACGGGTAGGAGGAACACTCTTGGATCATTGAACTTGAAGTTGGGGAGGAAATAAGTCAAAATTTCCTTGCTACACCAACTCGAAGACAGGGTCAACAACACCTTGAACTCTCTAGCTTCTGGTATACTGTGAGTTGCTAGATTGTGAAACAAAAATGGAAAAGGACTGGTCCTGCTTTAGCTTGAAGATTGAGGCTTCAAACTGCTTGTCCTTCCCCAACGACTCTAGTTCTGTAGACCAAATAATATAATGGAGATGGAGGAAGATGGTAAGGCTATAATGATAATGGGTAAGACACAGAATGGAGTCACCAGAATATGTAATGGATATTGAATCCCCATTGGAGTTGCCAAAAACTATTGGGTGAATATTTTGTCGACTAGCTAACTAGTGAGCAAAATAGGTCTCTTCAACTACATCATAGGGAGATTGGTCAGCCAGATGTGCAGGTTTACTACATCAGCAGGGGATAAATCTCTCCTCTCATCAAGGGGAGGTTTCCTATAAGTATGAGGTGCTATATATATATATATATATATATATATATATGCAGAAAATAACACTCAAGGGTAGGATACACCATCCATCTCTCTTATTTCAAAGATGATGTTCACAAACAAAGGAGAAAATCTTGGTGAAAACACTGAAGGCACTTCTTTTTTTTCAGAAGTGTTCTTGCAGGGAACAATAGGAGTTCTTTCAAGTAGTGATAAGTAGCTGGTAACCAAAGGTGTAGTAACCAGTAGACTGAGACATAGCACAAAGTCTCCACCTCGACTACCTATGAGTGAAATACGAAGGATAATGAGGACACAAAGTCATCCCAAGATTCTCTACATAGGAACAAAATACAAAGGATAATGAGGGCACAAAGTCATCCCAAGATCCTTTACACAGCATCAGAAAGAAAACACACTAAAGGCAATTATGGGGGCACAAAGTCTCTCCACAATTGGCTTCAGAACACCTTCCTGATTACTTTCACTAGTTCTACTTGCCAAATTAAATAAACAAGAACACATTCAGAAGAAAGACATAAGAACAATCTCCTAAAATGATACAAGCTATAACAGCACAAATTTTGCAAACAACTTGCTTTCTCATTCAGATAAAATGATATGAACAACAATCTGAGCTCAAAGTCTCAGTATTCACCTTTCAACTTGGTTAGAGTTTTGCTTCTGTATTGGGAAGATCTCCTCTAAAATGACATAAGAGAATAGAATATATAGCAGCCAAGAAGGCTTGGCACTTTGTTTCATGGAATGGCCCATGTTGTGCATTCAATGCCTTGAATGCATTTTCAGTTTTATCAGGGGGGCCATGCTGAAACAGGATGGCTTTCCTAACTATGGCGTGTCAATTCATCTCAAATGTCTTCTCCTAGGTCTAGATCATCTAGTGTCTACGCAACTATTCATTTTGTCTTTACTCCAAAGGAGATAAATAGGTCATGTCTTCAATTTTTGGTAGTCAAAATATCTACTTTGTGGACTATTCCACGTATTGGAATAACTACTATGTAGATATTTCAGCCTCTCCCTCTTTTTGTTGTGATTTGAGCCCTCCAGCTATCTTTTCTCCTTTCTGATTCCTTTGATTCCTCTTCTCGGTGGTTCTTCCTTTTGGCCTAAAGGTATTTGAATGCCTTTGGGTCCATGTTTAAGCCTGCAAAGATCAACAGGCACTTTATTGCCACAAATTTGACGTCTTCGGGTCCGTCATCGTTTGAAATCCAATAGCTAGTTGGTTGTCCTAAATTTGACGTCTGTGGGCCTATCATCCTCCTTAATAATTCCTTCATGTCTTTCCCATTTGCTTTAGCTAATTTCCACTAATCTTAACAAGTGACACGTGGCATGTTTCAACTATGAAATAGGAGAGGACACGTGGCAGCATCTGCTTAAGTTTTTAGAAGCTTTAGGTGTCTTTTGAGAGTCCCACGAAAGATGACACATGGCAGCTTCTGCTGAGCTTTAGAAATAATATAGAAACATTAGGACTCATTTGGAATCGCGTGGACAATGACACTTGGTAGCTTCTACTAGACTTTGAGAGAAGCTTGTTAAAATAATCTTTGAAACTTATTAGAAACCTAAAACATGGATGCAGACACTTGTCACGCTTCGCTAAGTTATAATGGGACACATGGCGCATTCTGCTACTTTGAAACTTACTAGAAATTGTGTCCCAGTAGATGACACTTGGCAGCTTCTACTTGACTTTATAAGGGACACGTGGTGGCTTCCATTTCTCTTTGAGGTTTGATCTTTCTCGGAGGGAACTTGCCCTTCGAGGTCTTTTGGATGCCTTTAGCTTTGATCTTACAGGTTTTTTTGGGCTCTAATTGCTTTGGCTTTGTGTTTTTTCTGCTTGCTTCCTTCCCAAGGGAGATCTCACTCTTCCCTCTACAAGGGTTGTTCAATCCCAAAACTATCCTTCAAACTTTTGCAAAGGTCCGTCTACTCCTCGTCTGCCCTTCGAAAGGGTTGTCTGACCTCCAAGGTTGCCTTTCAGAAAAGTTGCAAGGGTCAATTTTTGGTAGCTAGGTGCCCTCCGCAAGGGCACTTATCCTTCAAGCTCTTGGAAGACCTTCTTTTGAACTTCCTGATAGAAAAAATGGCTAAGTGTTGAACCTATTTCTCTCCTGCAGAGTCCGTAGAAACCAACCTGCAGAGTCAGCAGAAACTAGTTTGTAGATTTGGGGGAGTTCGTAGATTTGAGTCCATGGATTTCCTACCTACAAAGTTCGTAGTTTTGAGGCCTTGAAGTCCGTAGAAACTAAGTCTATCGATTTGAGTCTATAGAGTCCGTATAAAATTGAAAAAGCTTTAAAAAATGAAGAACTTGAATGCTCAAAATAATTTTTGAAAAGGGAAGAGAGGATTTTGGTTTGTGCAGGACCAAAATAGTCATATGTTGTCCCAAAAATGAGTGACATTTTTTGGGGACAACAGTACCAATCAATTTTAATTTGATCCTCAAGAAAGGATTTTAGTATAGCCTAAATAATCATGTTAGTAGTAACTAATTTCTTAAACACTAACTCAGCAGGCTCCCCTAGGTCATTGAATGGCCTAGATCTAGCATATCCTCTGCATGTTGGAGCTTTTTATAGTGTGAATGGTGGATTTAGTAGTGTATTTTGAATAGGTGGTACTTTTACTATTTTCTCATGTCATGATTCAGTAACCCCATTACCTACCATGTTATTATTATTTTTAAAGGTCTTATGATTCTCAACAGTATTGGTCTAAACAAGTGCTTTGGCTTGATGTGATGTTTGACCTTGGGAATATATTTTTACCAAACCTTTTACAATAAGTGCCTTCTTAATTTGTATGCTCTTGTCAATGATTTCTTCGAATGCATTGGCACAAAGAAGTCCTAGATTATGAACAACTTTAGGGTGTAGGTTTTCTACAAAAATATCAGGTAGCTATCTATCTCGAAAACTATACTGGAAGCAACTTTCTAGTGCTCTCCATTGTTGTAAATAGGCCATGAATCTTTCTCCTTCCCTCTGTTTATATTTACATAAGTCAACCACTGTTAGCTCATGATCGATGTTGTAATAAAATTGGTTAACAATTTTTTTTTGGATAAATCTTTGAAAGTCATTAGCAATCCTATAGGTAATTTGAGAAGCCACTCTAAGGCTTGTTCCCCCAAGCTACGTGGAAACAAACATAACAAATACACACTATTGTAGGCTATCTCTTGGTATGCAACAAATAAGGCTTGTTTATGTTATATAGGATCACTTTTCCATTTATATTTATCAAATTTGGGTACCTCAAAATGATTTGGTAAGTGTACTTTAAGGATCCTCACATCAAACGAATAAGAGCATATCTTGTCAAACTTGTAATTTTTGGTCTAATTACCTGTTTGAAGCCTTGAGACAACCTCCTTATTTGTGTTCCACTCTTGGATATTTGGAATGGTTTATGGTGAAAAGAGACATTTTAATTGATTTTTCATATATTGATAGGTTTGGTCAAGGTTAGCGTGGGTAGGAATAGATCTTCCCTACATGGTTCTATTGGAAATGTGCACCATATGTCCTAAGTTTTGCCCTTGGTTAAATGTTTGTTGTTGGTTTTGATGAGCATATGAATAGGTATGAAACTATTTATTTAGAGGGTTTTTTTGCTAATACCTAGGTATCTAATGTTGATTCTAAATAATCTATTATTGCAAGCTATAGGGAATCTATTGGTTTTAAAGAACCTAGTGTTGATCTAGAAGAACACATTATCATTGTTGGTTTGTAAATAGAACTTGTTATTGTCATGAATTAGAAGAAATTGGTTTTGTGTTTTATGAATTATCCATCACTTCTTAGGTTGATGGATTAGTAATGACTTCTTTTTGGGAGTGATCTAACACTTGATAAGAAGTATCAGGTACACTTTATGCATTAGAAATGGTTTTTTTATGGTTTAAGAATGTGTGTTGCATATCAAGTAGAACTTGGTGCAAAGAATTCATTGGCACAACTTTTTCTAGAGGAGATAAATGATCTACCTCATGGGTAGGGTTATCTTGGTCTTATTACAATTTTTTAGGTAACTCATCTTGCTCTATAGACATGGTATTATTAAATGAGGTCACAACCAAAGAATTTTTTAGGTTAGTGACAAGATAATCTACATAGAATTGATTAATTTTTTTTATAGTAGATACAATAATATTACCCATTTGGGAAGAATCCACTAATGGACTCTTCCTTTTACTATAATAATCAATGGCTAGTTTAGGCACTTGAGTGCGAGGTTGTTCTTGTTCAATAACTAGTTCACACTATTGCTTTTTTATTCGAATGAGATTATTCAATTATTTTTTAAGAAAATATTAAGGGAGTCTAGCTCTTGATTCTATTAATCCTAAGAGAGATTTGTATTGGTATTAAATTTGTTGATTGTTAATATATTGTCTTTGGTTTTATCCCACAATAGGAGGTATTTCTTTGTACATGACCGAATGTTCTTCTCCATCATAAAAGTTTTCTTCCTCATAACTAGGTCCATAAGAGACCCCATTATGAGTGTATCTTTTCATGGTTGAAATAGTACCCAATCTTTGACTAATGTTTCATATGTAATTTTGGTTCAATTTAGAATTTTAAAAAACTATCAAATGGTCCTTGGAAACCTTATAATCAGCTTGGAAAATGTAATGGCACAAAATGAGAAGCAATAAATTATTTGGAATGCTTGACCTTTTTTGGTCAAAATCAAAAAATTAGAAGAATTTAGAAAAATCTTGGAACTTAGAGTGTAGGCTAACAAAATAAAACCTAAGTACAAAATGTGTTGGTACCATATAAAAGGAAATGATACCATGGTTTGTCTCAATCATCAAATTAGAAGAAGGTTTAATGGTCTAGGAACTCAGAACATAGGCTAACGTAAGAAAACCTAGGTTCAAACTTTAGAATAAAATGGGTAGCATAATTGAACATAATAAAAAATAAATTTGAATGGTATAATAACTTAAGGCTTAGGTTAACTCAATAAAACCTAAGTTCAAAATGGAAAATAAAACGGTCATCATAATGGTACCAAGTGAGACTAAGGCTATTATTTCAAATGATAGATGTAACATTATGAGAAATGGCCAAGTGTCAAATGGTAATGTAAATAGCATAACTCCTCAATTTTTAAATATATGACAATGTGTAAAATATGGGAACAAGATTAACACTTAGGTAAGGCTCTAAAATCAAATAAAAATCCAATCAAATGATGCAACCCAAACATAAAGAGTAAAAATCTCAAGCCCAAGTGATAGGCAAAACTCAAGTGTAAATTAGTTGTCCTTAGATTGATACTTAAAACTGGATTTTGAATTTGGTTTGAGAGGATTTTAAGACCTATTTTATTTATGTGACATGACTATTTTAGACTCAAAATTCAAGTAAATAAGAATAATCATCTAAGTGCATACTCCTATGGTAAACTAACACAAGGTGTGCATAGTATCTACCAAACTTATGTCGATATACTAGTTCTTGAAAGGAATTAATTGTTAGTCCAATAAATAAATAATTCATGTAGGTAGATTTTTTTAATCCCCTAGTTCTCTTAATAACTAGTATATAGAATGGAACTTAGAGTGTCGAAGCAACTCAACATTAGAAGGACAATTTAAGTCAAGTGGGTTAAATTAATCTAAACTTTTTGATTGGCTTTTCTAGATGGTCTAAAAGTTCCTTAAAACATTGTAGCACAATAAATATTTGTCAATGGATTTAAACCACCTAGCTTGTTATGAAAGGTTATTATCCCTTTTACGACTTTAGTTATGTACTGCTTAGGGAAGTCTAATGTCTAGACTACCACTTAACCTGATTCCCCTTCCATTTGGTTAGTCTAACTACTAAACCATTAACCCAATGGATAGTACACTCATTTTATATACCCCATTAGATAGGTATGGTTGGAACAATATTGGGAGATGAAACCCCAATTCAAATTCTACCTAAATAACTTGTGAAAAAGTGCTCACAAGCCAAAAATAAAATAAAAAGAACTAGATCATTTCTGAGTCATCTGAGTCTCTAAGAACAAGGAAAGAACATACATGATATTTATTCAGGTAAACTCAATTAAATGAGAAAAACTATGCATTTTTTGTCACCCAAGTTCTCTAAAGGGGACAAGGGGAGAGCATAGGTGCAAGGCTTTACTAAAATGAAACTAATCTAGTGTTTTTAAAAAATAAATAATAAAAAAGAAAGTGACCTTAAAAGCTCTTAGTATAAATGTGATTGTTCTTTTTATTCACCTATGGAAATGTGATTGAAATTTGGCCTTTGTTTGAAACTTTGAAATGACAAAAAGGAAATGTGTTTGAAAATTTTTTTTAAACACCAAAATACAAGTGTGAAATGATTTTTAAAGCACCAAAAGATAATGTGAATCTATTTTTTTAATGTGGTAAACTCCTTCTATTTTACCTAATTACTTGGAAAAAGCATTAGAGGATTGATTTATGCTTGATTATTTAATGAATGCAACATAAAAATAATCTAAAAACCATGAAAATATGCCCTCTGGAACAATTTTGTAGTTACATAGTAAAGGTAAACTATGAAATTGTTTAGGAAAATAATGTTCATAAAAATATTAGAAATCTTGAGACCTCACAGTGGACAATTTCACAATTTCATAATGTTTTCAAAATTACAACCGATGATTTCACTGTTAAATGTATATATTTTGTTTCTCAAGAGGATGATTTCATAATTATATCACACGATTTTGTAAGTTTGTATTTATATAAACCTAAAAAATAAAGTATAGCATAGAATGGAATGATTTCACAGATGCAAATACTAATTTCGTAGTTAATATCTTCAAATTTGTAATTTTGTAGAACAAAAAAACCCTAAACATGTAAAACAAATTTGTAGTTACCCCTCAAAATTTTGTAACATAGTGCTTTGAATTCATGATTTCATAGAGGAGGTCCAAAATAGGGACAATTTCATGATTTTCTAAGACAATTTCACTATTTCTTATAACATTTTCATAAAAGTTCCTTCTGAATCCATAGTTTCATAATGAACATTTTTGTAAATCCATAGTCAATCATAAACTCATTAAAATTAGTATAACAATCCAAAAATAAGGTAATTATTTAACTTTTTTGAATAGTTTAAGACTACTAAAGTAATCATAAGATGTATGTGGGGTGTGTGATCCCACTAGGCATGCCAAAATATAGAATAGGATTGTGAAACAAGTTAGTTCATGTGTTTAATACAAAATAAATGATAAAGTATAAAGAACTAACATGATAGGCTTAGTCCTTCAAGGGGTATGGATCAAGAATCTTAGACAAGAAAATATGGGCAATGCCTTCCCCAAGTGGTCCTCCTCCAATATTGGTCCATTAATTATGTTTGTGCCCATATTTGGTGCTCCAAGTCTTTGTCAATACGGTGGCACAAGCATATCCATACATCTCTCCTTGAACCAATGGCTTTGGCTCTTGCTTTGATGAATTTGGGTGGATGAGTGAAGCTTTTGAGAGATATTTTTGCATAGTATTTATACACCAAAAAGATCTTAAAAGTTATGGTCATGGCTCACGTATTTATAATTTTTTCAAAATGAAAAAATTAATTTTTGGACCTCCATCTCAAGATCAAGATGAAGGGCCAAAAATCCATTCAATTTTTTGAGAGACAAGCAATAAATGTGTCATTTAATATTTGGAAGGATGGGGCATTAATAAGGCATAGGTAGCCTTAATTTTGATATTTATCTCTATTAATGTTTTTGTTATCATTAAATTGTGAACCCTATGACACTCTATGAGACTTAGTCAAATTGATACAACATTGAATCATCTTTCAAGTTTATGGGAACTTGTAAGAGATGAATTTCTAGGATTGAAAGGCTAGCTACCTAGATTCATATTTAAGTGATTATCACCTAATATAATGATTGTTTATGGGAAAAGGGTTAAGAATTTGCATGAAAAGGAAAACTACACTAAATAGGTGATACACCAAGATATATCTCATAGACTATCACACTCTTACTAATCAACAAAGCTTTCCAAGACCAATTCTAGGCATTGCAGGATCCTAATGTAGTGTTTCAATGTGAAGGTAGGCATACATAAGATAATCAACAATATAAATTATCTAGGGGTATATTTCACACCATAGAGACAATTTCATACTTTAAGAGGAGCCTAATACATTCATACACTTCACATGACATGTTAAAATCAGAACTCTTACTTAAACATGAAGGATAAAGAGGAGTAATGATGACACCATCACTTAGCTCCACTATACATCACTCACACACTTAGACAAAATGTTATTAACTCAAAATCAAACTTGTATTCAATGTTGAAAGAAAAAATTCAATGTCATACAAGCAGGGCCCTGCCATACTAGCTGTGGTCTCTTTTACAATAGCCAAGATGGCTCACATTTATAGAATTTGGAAGAAAAGAGAGAGAAGAGAAGTTAAAGAGGCACAAGGACAAGTATCCAAATGTGAGGATCAGTTAAAATCATATAAATGAGGTGTAAAAGGAGTTATGAATCTTATTTTCACATCATTCTTTCCCAAATTAGCATTTTAAGTGTGGCATAGCAATCTTCTCGATCATTCTCCCTTATGAAACTACCTTCATGATGGGCTATCAAGAGAACTTAAAAGAAAGTTAGGGACAAGTTTTTCATGTAAATTAGGTGAATCAGAGATCAAGTAACTTATGTGGACATTTTTCCATCCCAAACTGATCACCTTCCTTGATGTGGCATTGAATCTCTTCCATAAGCATATTTGAGTGTTGAAACTCCTTCTTGACAAGTGGCAAAAGGAAAGAGTTTGATCATGAGGTCTCTTGGATAGTTAAATTTTCATCCCAAGGACACTTTAAAACTTTCTTGAAGTATCTCAAATAGTTACATCACCTGCAATCATCAATTCCTCTCTTAGGTGTCACAAGGCCTCTTTGTCTCATTAGGCCTAATTTGGCCAAAATAGCTAAAATTTGGATTTAGCTCAATTAGTGAAATATTTATTCATGGAAGGCATATTTTCATCATATTTGAATGAAATAAATCCATTTTGAATCATAAATATTTCACCAAAATCCCATTTTGCCTATAGAGCCTCCACTAGGCATTGTCTTTTTATAGCCCTATTCTCGCACAAATCCACTTCTGAAAGAGAATGCACATACTTAAAAGACTAAGTGAGACAATTTTTTAGTACCCTTTTCCCTGAGTTTTCTCTTTACTAATTTTCATGGTTCAACACCCAAGGCAAGTGTGTTTGTTGATCAATTAAACCTAATTAGGTCTCTTTAGCCTAGAAAACCAAAATTGCTCAAAAATGGCTCCTTCACTTGTGAAAGCTCCTAGAAATGTTTGATTCACATTAGCATGACCCATTCCATGTTCCATATAAAATTTTAGCTTCTATTTCATTATGGAATTATGAAAACTCTGAAATGGCCAAAAGACTAGTCTAGGTCTTTTTGCATGCTAGATAAAGAAAATAGATGTTGGGTGAGTACTAAGCTTCAAATTTATTTTAAAATTATATATGAATGTTTGTAACATCTTATCCAAGAACAATCCACCTCAAAAAACCCTATTTACTAGCAACAAACTTCATGGTGACTGCAACCTTTGTGGTATGGGGTACCCTGTTTGCCTTCATAATTTATATCAAGGTTTATTAGGTTTTTTTAAAGTTTTTCCTAGATTTAAAAACCTTCACTTTATCTTTGCTTGCCTTATTGTCACCAATTTCACTCCTTTTCCTTCAAATTGTCCCTTCATGCATGCTAAAATAGCCCTTGCTCTCAGACAAAACAAAGAGATATGATAAAATATGATTATTGGAGAGTTTCATATTTTTCCTAAGGGTAATATATACAAAATTTGGGCACCTAAATCTTCCATTTAGACCTCCATCTTCACATATTTCCAAGGCAGACTTTATGAATCAAGAAATCTGTGAAGGTAGGTAGAGTATGACTATGTTTGGATGCTTTAGGGATTTAATTGAGTTTTATCATGATATTTAAGGGTTATTAATTCCTATAAAATAATAATCAAACCATTTTATATCCTATTATCCCCTTAAACCCTTCCTCATGCTCTTGGAAACCTTGCTTGGTATATGACTACCCATAGGGAGATCTCTATTTTAGGCTTGGTTGTAGGTTACTTGAGCTAGTTCATGATTTTAAGAACCATAAAAGCCTCTTATTGATGTTAATAATCTAAAAGTAGTGATAATTCATCATTTTTCCAAGTTTTAGTTCAATCCTTTGCACCAAGTTCTCTCACTCCCAAGAATAGGCTCATTGTTTGATGAGGACTAAGACAGTCTTGTAGGTGTTTATTTATAGTTTATAACATTTGGTTTTGATGTTTATAGACCTATTATTCATGAATCCTAAGTCATATACCATACTCATTCTTTAATTTTTATTATAATCCTTCAAACTAGCATCATCTCATGTTTGGGTCCTCAAAGAGAATGCCCCTGCCTTGACTGAGTTTATACATCTCATGCCCACCTATATGTACTCCTGAGATTTATATGATGGTATAAGAACACAATTAAACATATTTCTATGTTTATAAGCTCATGATAGTTTTCATCCACCATTTTCCAAGTTCAAACTTCATCTTTTGCACCAATGCACCTTTACTCTCAAGATTAGTCCATGCTCCTTAGACTGAGACAGGCCCTTAAAACCCTAGCTGTAGGTCATGTTTTGAGGTTTTTGGATGGTTTTGGACCTTCTCTCTATGTTTCCTAGGTCACACTGAGGTCACCTTTCAATTTTTTCACTTTCATCCATTTTAAGGCTTCAAACATAGTTCAAACTGCAAACTTCTACCTCACTATCCATATGCCCTTAAGACTGACTATGTTTTCATGGACTTAAGGGCCTATAGGTATGTTTGAGTTCCATTAGGTCATGTTATTTAAAAGAAACACTTATATCCTAGGCCTAGTGCCTTAAAAATTTCCATTTCACCTCAATCCTTTCAATTTGGTCATTGTTATCCCAAACTGAGATGAACTTTTTGCCAACCTGCTATAGGTGAGTGTTCTTAGACCTGTACAAATAGGGAGTTTGCATGAGAGGTTTAAAAACATCAAATTTCACATTAGGCTTGTTATCTTGGCTCATGATTTCCATTTGGATGATTTTGGACCATTCAAACTTGATATAATATCTATAAATTTCCACTTTTAAGTGCAATGTCACCTTTCCATCAGCCTCCTATAAACATCACTACCCCTTTTTAGTAGTTTTTAGCCACTTTTAGGCCTTGCAAAATCCATCTTCCACTCACCCTCTACCCCTAAAAATTGGAATGGTTATTGTGGGGTGGATAGGAATACAAGGTGAACCTATAAGGATCCTTTAAAACCACAATCATCTCTCAATATGAAAACCTCAAAAACACCTAAGAACTCTGTTTTGGTGATTTAGGGATTGTGGGAAAATCTCCATTTGGCATAGCATCTTAACCTCCATGTCATGAAAAATAAAACCCTTTAAGGATTTTTAGGACCTCAAAATTAACTCTACCATGTATTTCATGATTTACACCTTTGTACAACCTCTTTAACTCATGTACAAGGCAACTGTGAGCACATTTTGCAAACAACGCAATAAACAAGGGAATTTGAAAAAAAAAATTAAAATGGAATTTATTTGATTTATCTAAAGATTAATTAAATTAAATTACCTTGAAAAAATTATTCCAAGGATTAAACATCTCATGGAACTCCTCCCACGTTGAAAACTCAGGGTACATGCCTATGAATGCAAACTTTGAGAAACAAGCACAATTTTGGAATCCTCCTTCAAGGGCATTAAGAAAAAAGTTTTTGTTGATTGAAACATAATTTATATGACCCTATTACCACTTTAAAACACCTCATAAAACTCACATAACTCCCTAGATTTTTGAAAACAAGAAACAGATGCAAACTTACACCCCTCTTGAATGCAATTCCATAAAAAGTTGCCTAGAGTGTAAACGATTGTTCATAAAGGAGGAGGAAAAAAATTAAAAATTATTATTACTATTAAAATTAATTTAAATAATATTATAATCCACCCCCATAAGCACTATTTCCAATTCCACTTGTAGCTTCCATAATGAGTGATTGAATCTGCCCTTCCATGGCTTGCCAATGGAAAAAGAATGAAAAGAAGTTGGAAATGGATATTATATGAAATTTTATGAAAAAGAATGTGAATATGACATTTTTGGAGGTGAAGAGACACTCCACCACGTTTTCAACTGATGATGGACTTGAGAAGTCCATACAAGTGCCCAAAGGGGCCTATTTTTAAGGAAAACTACCATTTCATGATCATAACAGACTTGTAACTGCCATCTGATATTATTCTGACATAATTTGACCTCATACACATTTTCATCCTTATTATGGACAAATATTTTAATTTTAAAGTCCTCAATAGTCATTTTATCAAGCTAAAAGGTGGCCAAATGACCTTTTAGCACCTAAAACCTAGCAAGTGATCAATTTATGACTTGTAAACACATTGAAACCTATCAAAGACCATTTTAAGAATTTATAAAATAAATTAAGCCTTTGAATAAGTTTTACCATAGTTTACCAATGTTTAATTTTGTTGACTGAGCCAATACAAGAAGGATAGGTTTCAGTAAGAATTGGGGAAAGAGTAAGTGAGACATGTAGAACAATAGATGACCCCATAGGACAAAATTTTATCTAAAAGTTTAAAATAGTATGGGTTGACCCAAATTTGAATTGGGTTCAAATTTGGTTAATATTTTTGTGGATGAAACCCTTGTGATGATTTCATGGGTGATGTCATGGCCCAAATATTTTGATTTTGCTATTTAACTTGTTAGCTTTAATGGTGATTCACAGTATAACAGATAACGAGTCAAATATTTGACAAAATGTTTCACTAAATTTTTCCTTTTGAATTGTGTTTTTTTTAGGATATGCCTACAATAATTTGAGTAATAAAATCATTGAGTCTTCCATTTTTATTAGATCCTAGGAAATACATGACAACTATGTATAGGCTAGTGACTTCTCCATATTGTTAGGTAGTACTACCTTCTTGGTTTCTATTGACAAAGAACCTTAGGTCTTTGGTGACACTTTTAGCATCGAGGATAGACTAGTGACCATCATACTCCTAAATATTATCATATTTTTGATTCTATAGGGCCCTAATAGAAGGCTTAGTGACTCAGATACATTGCTTCTTAGATCCTACTTCACTTGACAAAGATGAGGAACTTGTAGCGAGCTCCACTGCCTATTGTTCCCTAACATACTTTATCTTGTCAAAGTTGACTTGCCTTCATATGTTCTAGATCATCTTGGGACATCCATATAAATCATTATTTGTTCTATAAGTATGAAGGAAGACTTGCAGCAATAGACTCAAGATTTTCCCAATGTTGAGCTTTCTCTACAACCCCCTGGGGTGGAAAAGAACATAGATATCCCAAAGAAGAATTTAGGGAGGAAAGGAAAAAGGTGTGTTAAGCTCATGGGGAAAAAGTTTTGATTGGTGTTTGGAGAGGACATCAAGATGGATTGTGTTTCAAAGATAGCAAATAATGCACTAATAGATTGTTTTTTAGGAGAAGAATTTTAACCCAAAGTTTAGAAAATTAGATATCTCAATTTTGGCAACCTTTCCTTCGATACTCCCCTATTTCCCATAGCTTAGTTATGGGATGGCTCACCAGTGTCTTAAAATATTTGGAATATCTATCTCACATGATGGCTCAAAGATGGTTTTCAAGGTCAGTTCCACTTATAATTAAGGTGTGGGTGTTGGGATTTAATCCATGGGTGAAAAAATCTATGACTTAACCCAAATAGGACTACCACTAGAATTTCGGATTAAGAAATTTTCAAAGCAATTAAGGATAGAATTGGGACTTAATTTGATATGGATGACATATATTTTAAGGTCGTCTAAGATGGTGGCCAAAATCTTGTTTGACATAAATCTACAAGGGGGACTAGAGGAATATATTATTTTGGAATTTATCCCCTGGATTTAAACTCAAAGATTAGATTATGTGGGAGTGCCATTTAGGTGTGTTATTTGTCATGGATATAAACACTTAGTTAATGACTTCTATTATTATTTCTCTCCAAAATATAAGAAGAATAAGCATACTTATTTTCATCCACTTGATAAGGACATCAAAGCTAGTAGAACTAGAAAAAAAATATCTTTTATAAAAAGTTGATAATAGGGGTAAACATCTAGCCAGTTTGGGGGTTGACAACCCTTTGGGTTCTCAACAACCTTCAATGAGATGCCACTAGTTAATTAGATTGGGAGATGAAACATTAATTATTAGGTGAGGCTCCCAACCTTTGGTTAAAGACTTACTTATGTCCTCAAATGTATCTCATTGGGATGTGATGTTACTATTCAACACGTATTTCTTAGGGACATCTATACTAGATTTATGAATATACATGTGGTAGATAAGGATGCATCACCTCTAGTGCCTTTTGAGGAGATCATAAAGATAATATTATAGAAAAAAGGGACTAAGAGAGTATTTGAAATTAAGAGGACTAAATTTGATTAACCTTTAGGAGTCATAGGGCATCCACAAAATATTATTGAGGATAATGTCATTTATATGGAGTCCTATTTAGAGGATAGACCAATGAAGGCAACTTTAAACTAGTTGAGTTTTATTATTTTGACCTTTGTCGAATCTTTATCCATTCCTAGTCAAATGAGATATCCTTTAAGATCTTATCTAGAGGCTAAATCCAATAAAGTTGAGAGTGTTGAAGGTGGCTTGATAACTCTTTCATGTCCTATTTGTTCTAATTGGTAGAAAGGTTAACCCTTCTTGATTACTCAGGCTAAGAACAAAATAGTTCAATAAATTCATCATGGTAAGAAATTTTAGGGGCCCTTAGAGTAGGGACAACCCCAAAAAATTATTAAATATGCTCATTCTATCCCTAAATATAAGAGGGCTAGGAAATCCCTCAAAAAAATTGCTTTAAAATGACTGGTTCATTTGCACAAGATGAACGTGATTTTTATTTAGGAGAAAAAGGGAGAAGGGAGTAAAGTCATTAAAGGTCTTTCTAAGTTTTTGAATGACTGGTATTTTTTGGCTTCCAACTCCATTACAAGCTCAGGTGGCTTGATTTTAGGATGGTGAACCACCACCATGAGGTTGGATAATTCCATTTTTTAACACTTTAATATTGTGGTGGAACTTCACTCTATGGGGTTTTATAAATCATTTTTTATGTTAAATATATATGATCAAAATGAGGAGAAATTTCGTATTGGGATGATTTATTCCACCAAAACTTCCTGAGAGTTGAAAATCGTATTGTTGGGGGTGATCTTAATTTCACCACAAAGAGAACGAAGGTGTGGGGGGCCTCTATAATAATGGATCCACTAGCTAATTATTTCTTTCTAAATATTGAGGATTCTAACTTGGTGTACATGGAACCTATCAAGTTGGTTTTCACCTGGAGGAATATGAGAATTAGGTCAGATAGTGTGGCCAAGAGGATTGATAGATTCCTCATCTCACATTATCTTTTGATTGGATCTATAAAAATAGATATTATGTGGCTTCAAGTTATGATTATAATCATCTTCCCATTCTAATGTAGATCAAATTGGGGATTAAAAACATAAAATCCCATTTAAATTCAATCTAAATTAGCTGAAGGATCGGGATTTCATAAATCTAGTCCAATATGAGTGGAATGTTTTTTATTCTTGGTCTTTGGAATCAACTAGCCTACCATTCACCAAAAATATCAAGAGATTGAAAAAGGTTTTTGTTAGTTGGGCTACTAACAAATATCTACTTGTTGAAAAGGAAATTTTATCATTGGAAAATCATATTATTGTCATCTATGGACATGACTTTAAACGTGATTTTGATGAGGATACCAAAATCAGGCTCAAAGCATTGGAGTTGAATTTGTTTAAATAAATTGTGGATATTAAATCTTAGTGGCGACTCAAAAGTAGAGCACTTTGGCTGGATAATGGGGATGAAAATATAGAAAAATTAAAATTTTGCTAAAAATCATAAAAATAAGAATACCATTTTAGAAATGCAAAAAACTGATGGCACCACTATATGAACCTTCCATGAGATATCCAATATAAGAGTTTCACATTTTTAGAATATATGTAAGGAATTATACCAAGCGAATATATAAAATATTGTTAAAATATCTTTTTTTTCCTAGTTTCATCAATGAGGCTGACAATGAGAGGCTAGAGGTGGTTGTTTCTAGGGAAGAGTTATTGACTAATCTGGCTACCTTTTAAAAGGATAAGAGTCTAGGGCCAAATGATTGGTCTATAAAATTCTTCAATGGTTTCTTTAATTTGATTGGGGAGGGCCTGATTAGATTTATTGACAAGTTTAGGTAGATGAAGAAGATTCTTGGGGATTTCAACCCCACCTTCATTACCCTCATACCCAAGAAGGAAATCCCAGACTCTTTTGATGATTTTTTACCAATCTCCTTACGTAATTGTATCTATAAAATCATTGATAAACGCATTTCCATTTATATCAAAGGTCTTATCCCTATCTCTATTTCAAATGAGCAATTTGGCTTCTTACATGGATGACAAATACATGATGTTATTGGGGTTACACAAGAGGGATTACATTCCATTAAAACAAAGTTATCAATTATGGTTTTGAAGTTGGACCTCTCTAAGGCATTTGATAGAGTGAATTATCTCTATTTGAGATAAATTATGATCCATATTAGTTTTCACTTCCAAATTATTAATTGGATTATCGGTTGCCTATCTTTAGTTTCCTTTGCCATATTCATAAATGGCTCAGCCTTTACCTTTTTTAGGTCCACACATGGTCTAAGGCAGGGTTGTCCACTCTCCCCTTTAATTTTTATTATAATTATTGAAGTGTTAAGTTCTATTATTCTTGACATCATAATATCAAAATCTCTCAGGTGGGTTAAGGTTAACAGGTATATCTTCCTCATGTATTTGCAGTTTGTGGATGATGTGTTGTTTTGAGATGGTTCCCAGTAGGACATTACTCTAATTAAGCATTCTTTGGATCTTTTTTGTTTGTCCATGATCATGGTGTTAAATATGTAAAATTATAGCATCTCCTTCAATGTTTTGTAAAAGTAATAGATTAGATGGGTTCTTGAGATATTCCCCTTTCAAAATGGTGATCTTTTGGGTGAACTCAAGTGTCTAGGGTTTATGTTGAAACCAAATTACTATAGAAATAATGATTAAAATTGGTTGATTGAAAAGGTGTAAAAATATCTATGTTTTTGGTGTAATTATTGGAGATATTAGTGGTAGACTTACACTTATTCAATCTGTGTTGGAGACTATTCATGTCTACTAGCTTACATTGCCTCATATCCCAAAAGGTGTCCTTGACAAGATTTGTAAAAAAAGCCAAAATTTTATTTGAATGGGTAGAAAATAAAAGGATGGAACAACCCTTGTCAAATGGTAGACCCTTTCTATTGCAAAGGAAATTTGGGGGATGGGGCTTAAAATATATACACCTATTTTGAGAGGCATTAGCTACTAAAAGTCTCTAGACGCTCATCACCAAGGAGGGCTTATGGAATCAAATCAACACTCAAAAATACATAGATCCTATCAGTGTCAATGAGTGGATTCAAAATCCCATCTAATATTTTCATAATTCTTTGATTATGTGTAAAACCTTCGTTCAAACCTTTCTAATCATTATAATTGGCTTATCTAAAAAGTGGGGTTTGGGACTAAAATCAAAGTTGGGTTTGATCCCTGGGTGGGCTATGTTATTGATTATAAATTATTTGAGGATTTAAATGTAACACTAGAGGGGCTAAGAATATCCTTTTATTACAGGTGGAGGATCATAATCTCACTAATCAATCGCAACAAGGTTGGAAAAGTGTTATCACTTTGGGTTTGTTTGGGGAGGACAAATTAATATGGAATGCATATGTTCAAAGATTAAAATAGAGTCATATCATACTTAATACAATGGATGATGAGTTGGTTTGGTCATTAAACCTAAATATGTGGGAGCATTCAATGCACTTAGGTTACCAGTCCAAATTCCTCAATGTGGATCCAAATGTGAGATAGTGGTGGTGTAATAAAATCTGGCATATTAAATCTCCTCACAGAACTAAAACATATATGTGGCTCACCTTTAACAATAAATATGTCACTTGAGAAGTAGTTCAAAAAAGAAACTAGCATGGTCCAAGGCATTTCACTATATGCTTTTAACATGTGTAGACCATAAATCATCTTCTCATTTCTTATCCTTATGATATTAAGATTTGGGTTGAGCTAGAGGCTTCGACTGGGGTGAGAGAATGTTGGCATGGCCATACTGTAGTTGATTACCTTGAGAACTAGTTTAAGATACGTGAGTTTAAATATTTCATGGCTTTACCTCTGATTAGGTCCTAGGGTATATAACTTGTGAAGAATGCCTCCATATTCGAAGGCAAAAACATACCTACTTTTCAATGTCTTTCATAGATTTGGCTCATCTTTGGGCACTTCAAAATAATTCTAAGAATTCTAATACATTGATTACTTATTCATCTTCCCATAGATCATTCTGGTGCCTAGGGTTATTTTGACAGTACTTATCAAAGCTCCCTTGATATTTTTGGTGTTAGTGGCATCATGTTTATAAAATCTAAACACAATTATCGCTTAAGGGTAGGTCTACATCATGACAAATAAATTTTTTAAACTTATGGCATTGAAACTTCTCATCAGACTTGTAAAAGAGTAAGAGTGAGATATTTTTAAATCTTTGGGGAATTTATGGTTGTCCTCAACCAGTTAATGGGGAACACTAAAATGTAAAATCTAATCCTTCTACCCATTTTCACTATTACTCATCACATGCCACTCTCATTAGAAAAAATATCCTATGGGCATATCTATCAAGAGCTAAATTATGATGATGACTCTCCTTCTAAAGAGGGGCTCTACTTGGTTCTTGACCTTTGGGTCATCAATGAATTTTGTGAAGATTATTGTATTTAAATTTGCCAACATTTGGTATTGGAAGCCTAAGCATCATTGATCTCTCCCTATTTTAGATATGGTTGGTTTTTCTCTTTACCCTATATGTTTCTCAGATTAGCACTCCTTTGGAAAATCTATTTCACTTTGTTTTTTAGCTCTACTCTTTCCTAAATCTAGAGTTTGGTCTTGGATTGCCTCTTGGCTTCCTTGTTCCATTTATTTTTGGTCTCTCCATCTTAATTAGGATTTTAGCTTTCATTGGGCTTGTGTTATGCACTTCTTGATGAACTTTGGTTAGTCCTACTACGACTCTTCATTTTTGTATATTTTCTTTGATTGGTCTCTAATTTTGGATCAGGTATCTCTTGAACACATCACTTTATCTCCTAAAACATGTGCTTGGCCTCCTACTGACCAAATTTGACTTTTAGGTCAAATTAGGGCACCCATAGGTAAAAACTTGATCTTTAGGCATTTTAAAGGTCTAATAAATATGTCACAAGGTGTTTTATAGGATAATTGATGCCATTTAATGTTGTACTAGCCTTGGTATTTAGTTATTTTAGTCATTTTAGTCATTTTGGATCATTTAGAGGTCAAAAAGGGTGAATTTAATGACTTGTATAGTTTTATTGGGAAGTGTGAGAGTCCCAAAATAGGATTTCACATCCCATGTGTCCTAAGAGGTCTTAAGTAATTGAAACCAACTAAAAAGTGGTAGGTTCTTCAAAAAAAAGGTAATTTTCTTAAGGAAAAGGAGAAGTTTGGAACTTGTGCAACTCTTTGGGAAGTGTGCCACATGGGAAAGATAATGGTATGTATCTTTAGCTTCTTAAAGCTTAGTTTCACATTTCTTTTACTCTGAAAGTGACATTTTTGGCCCAAAACTGTTATGTTCCCTTTTCAGTCTTCTTGACAAGCAGAAGTGACCTTCAAGTTCGTGCTTAGTATAGATAGCTCAGGAGGATTCATCTCAAATTCATTGGGGAAGTTAAATTAAACTTAGGGACATTCATTTTCATATAAATATCTTTAATAATGGTGTCTTGTGCTTCATGAAACATCCTCATGAAGTTGATTTTACTTTCATGCTAACTATTTCATGCACCCTATAAGTTTTGCTCCATTTTTGTCAAATATGTATAAAAAAATGGTGATTTTGACTCTATAGGATGTTTTATAACTTCTAATATGGTCTCCACACTTAGTTATTCTATGTTGAAAGGAAGGTGCCACCATGTGTAATTTTAGTCAATTTTGCCTTATTCCAGAATGTTAGTTTTCTAAAGAGGTTTCATGTTAGTTGAATATGGTGTTACATAGGTATTTGGGTCATATTATCTCCTATTCCAATGTTTAGTTCTACCATATCATGCTTTGGGTAAATTCTCATCTTGTCATTCTCCATTGTCAACTCTTTGCCCATTTTCACTTACAGTCACCTATATAAGTTTGTTTATCCTATCCATGGAGTTGTAATATGAGTGTCTTAGTTATATAATCCATAAATATATGAGGATAGTCCACTTGGATGCTTTTTAAAATTACAAGTTTGATCACATACTCATTCAACATGCCAAATAGTCATGAGATGATTCTGCTTGCTCTATTCCATATATTTGGAGGTGATTTTCATCTTAAAAGGATGATAGGGGAAATGTTTAAAGAGTTATTTGGTATAAATTGTGCATTAGGAAGGTTTAAAATATGTTTTATCTACCCATGAGTCCTTTTATCAACTTATTGTTGCTCCATTCCATACTTGTTGCTTATATATACCCTATAATCACCTACATGAGCTCCTAATGATGTCATGCTGAGGTAAATGAATTAGTGATGGTTTCAAGAATTTTGAAGAATGAATAATGAATTTGGGGTTTTTATATAGATATACAACTTGTAAGAGGTATAAATCAATGCATATTACCTATGTTCTACCCACTACTTATATTCACTAAAAATCCACACCTACAAGTGGTTTAGCAAGGGTTAAGGAGCCATTTTGAAATGCTATACAAGTGATGGAACTCATCTTAAATACCTCACAAGTTATAAGGGAAACTAACATGCATTTTTGAAGTACTAGGATGGATAAACAAATTTTAAAGTCATTTATAGGATAATGACTGTGAATTCAAGCCCCTGATCCCCAAAAAGAAGAAACAAAGATCCATGAAGGTTTTGAAAATATCATATGACATGGCTACATGATCTATTAGGGCATTATAATGGATTTGAGTTGTATCCTATAGCATATATAATGACTTGGTATAGTTTTAAGGACAAATTTTTAGGGGAGAGTGGTAATTTATAGGTCTAAATTTGCTCACAAAAACACTATTTCCAGGCAGTAATTTCTATAAGCTTAGAATTTCAAAAAGACCTTAGTGATTTAAGGTGCTAACAAAGCATACTTTCATGTTTTGAATGACCTTGGTATGTGAAAAACATACTAGGAAACATAAATATCATCAATTTTAGGTTTATTCATAATGTTTTTAACCCCACTTATCACCTACAGGGGTCTCTCCACCTAAAAACAAGCACTTACAACCAAGTGTTTGACTTCATGAACAGTGAGCTAAAGGGAGATAGTTCCTTGGTGGTTGATATGTTAAAAATACAATTGAATATGTCTATTTAATTATTTGACCTAAATGAGGTTTAAATAATTCCTTTCATACCATGACTATCTCATTTAAATCTAATAACACCTACAAGTAGAGTCTAAAGGGGTAGAGTACCTCAGTCTAACTGGTGACCCAATTTTGAGGCCTAAAGTAGTGTTTTAAGACAAATGAAGAAGTAAAAGTTCAAAATTTTATTTTTATGAAAAAATGGGGATTATGGTAGGTTATAAAACATCATACCCAAGTCTCAAGAGGTAAATAACACCTACAATAGGTTTAGATTGTAAGGAATCTCAGTCAACAGGTAGTGAGTGGAAAAGAGTGTGTTCTTGATGAGAAGATGGAATGAAGATGAAATAAATTATATAAATAATTAAAATATGAATTAAATAAAATATAAATAGTTATTTGGACTTTTATTTTCCATCTTGGAACATAAATAAACCTATAGGAGTACAGTCAGGCAAGGACATATAATCATGACAAAACTCAGTCTTGAGAGGTTCAATGTATGGATGGGTGTATGGAAGATTGAAGAGGTAAGAGATAATGATATAAATTAAATCATGATTAAAATTATCTCATATAACCTACATTAAAATCATATATCAAATAAATGATTTCAAAATATAAGTCACAATCCACTTTTAGAACCCTGCATTATTTTTCCTTCTCTAGGAATCTATTTGGTTTCTTGAAGGTTTAACAGGTCATATGATCTAAAAAAGGGATATTTTTTTGTATATTACATATAAATGTATTGTATATTCCTCTAAAGTAGTCATATTTTTCTATGAAAATAGGGGATTTCCCTCTGTTTTGTCTCAGACAGAGGTACTCCCCTTGAACACAAGCCCTTGTAGTTTTGAAGAAAGTGATGAAAGAATGGGTTGAGACATATATAAACACTTCAAGGGGGTGTGGAGATATGTAAAAAACATAATAAAACATTAATAACATTGAAATAAATTATGGATATGGATAGGGTATCCCAAACTACCAAATTTTTAGTCAAACCTATAAGACCAACATTAGGCCTAGAGGCCAAATGGAGGGTTGCTCTCACTTGAAACCTTGGCAGGGAATTATAATTAATTTGATCATGTATATTGGATATAATTTGATTTTTTTGAGTTATAAAAAATCAGGGAAACCACCAAGAACTCATTTTGGGCCTCAAGGACAACTCAAGCCTACTTGGCATGGTTAGGCCCAGGCTTCAAATGACAGGTCATTTTATTTTTTACCCTTAAACAGATTTATAATGGATTGGAGAGTGTTTTTGGGGTCAAATAGGAGGTTATAAATCCATTTTAAGGTAGATAAAACCAAATAAATACATTTTTTGTATCTTAAGCCAACTCAGACTTGTAAAGAAGGTGAAAAGAGCTCGATTGGTCAAATTTTGATGTTCATATCTTTCATGAGGAATTGCATAGATTATAAAGGAGTTAGGGGATGATATTAGGGGTATTTAAGGCCATTTTTATGTAATTTTTTTTCAAGTTGGACATCTGGTTTTTATGAATGAACCTTAAGAGGTCAAACATGCTTAAACCCCTTGCAAACCCTTAACCACGACTAGTTTGGAGAAATGGAGTTGGATAGCTGACCTGATGGCATATTTGGGCCATGAAACATATTATAAGTTGTAGAGTACTAACTTAAGATCCTTCCCATGATTTTTAGCTATACAAACTTATAGGACATGGCATAAACATGGTATAATTTACCATATTTTATGTTTTTTAGGTTCTATAGGGAGTCTAAGGATGAAAAAAACTTTGGGAGGAAGATATATAATTTTAAAAACTCTAAATAGTCATTTAATTATTCATAAAAACTCTTAAGGGTTTGAAAAATAGCTCTCATTTTATCCAATCAAAACTAGCCTAGTGGACAAGCTAGTGAGAAGGGTGAAAAAATTCAAGTGAGGTGATTTTAAGGTGTGACTAATGCTTATAAGGCCATTGACGGTATTTAAAGATGTCATAAACTCAATAACATGGATTTTCATGATAAATTTATTCCAAATTTGAAGCCAAGGGTGCAGGGTGTATGGAGGAAGAGTTTTCTAGACAATAAATGATGATAGTTCATTTTTAAGTGATTATAGATGACTAGGCCTATAACCAATGCATGGAGAGGAATGTATGAAACCATTTACATCAATCCTAATAATTATACCTATATTTAATTAGTTTTGGGTCATTCAAACATGTCCAAATCATGAAGGCAATTTTTTGAGCTAGAATGAGGAGTTTTATGCCACTTTACTAGAGTTTGATGACTTGTGTGGACAATTGGAATTCCTAAAATTGCATGGTTCCTCCTATATCATATTTAATTTAAAAATTAATTTATTCTCTCATCTTGACAAGTGTCCTGGTGACCTTTGTAATTCTTTCTTCTCCTCCCTCTCTCAAGTTCTATAAGAACTAGCCATTTTGGCCATTGTAATCTATGCTCCACCAGAGTATGGCAAATCCCTGATCAAATGCATACCATTTGATCAATAATAATACTTAATTTTACCTATTCATGACTATTTTTAGTTTTTTTTACTTTAATGTTGTATCTTACTTAGTTAAGACTATGGATTCCTTAGCATGTTGTCTCATTCTTACATAGTTGGAAAGCTTCTTCTTGTAGGGCATGTGAAGTGTTATAGGAGATGTCTAGGTTTGAGTGAGTTAGTATATTCATTATTTACCTCATAGGCATCTTGTCTAGTCCTTATATCTTTGCACATTCATCCATAATCTCATAATGTAACATTGATGTGAAAAGATGAAGATTGGAGAAGTGTATGTTCAGTTTGTCTCTTGATTTCATGTGTAACATGATACTGCTTGGAAGTCATCATCTATTTTGGTGTATCACCTCCCTTATGTTATTTTTATTTCATATATTTCTCTCCCATTTCACCCCCCAAATCTAAGTGTAGTTGTGATCTAAAGTGGTACATCAAGGGAGCTAGCCCTATCCAGAGATTCACCTCATCCTTAGGCTACCCACAAGCCTAGAGGTGTTTCCATTATGCCACTTGGATGAGGAGAACTTTGTCATGTCCTCAAAGGGTACAAATATAAGTTACAATATTTTTTGGCATGCTTGATGGGACTCTTGGTCTAAGAAGTTGAGATATTTTTGTGTTGTCTCTCAATAATTAGCCTTTAGAAGTATCTATTCAAGCATCAATGGTGACTCTAAAGATATATCAATTGGTTAAGTAGCCTAGGTTGTCTTTTTGATATTTTTGGTAACATTTTAATTTGTGTTATCACTTTCAATGAAGTTTCATGATTGACTTTGGTGTTCATTTTTTTCTTTACAAGTTGGCGAGACATTGCAAGCTTGTACCATTCCTTATCAACAAGATCGTGTTCTTAATTAGCCTTGTTTTGATTCTTAACAGTGTTGTAATGACCATTTCCAAACCCATTATGATCCTTATCAACACTATATCTAGCCTTATCATGAGTTTTATTAGTCTTTTAGCCAGCCTCCTCAATATCTTGCTTCTCCTAGTCAACCTAGCCACTTCTCAACTCCATCCATTTCCACCTTCAAGCAAACACTTTTGGGCTATGAGAAGTACGTGTTAGAACTTGATACTATAAGAGGATGTGGTCAATATTTATGTATAAATTTCATTCACAAGGTGAGATATGCCTTATATTTGGTCAAAAGAGAGTGGGCACCTATTGAAAGAGCCAATTGGCAAAGGCTTACAAATGAGATGCTAGATGTGAGTGGTTTGATAGCATCCTTGGAGGATAAGCTAAGCATTCATGAGAGGCATCCTTATAAAGAATATCAACATTCATATCCACTTACCCAAGTTTTCTATCAGCCATGTTTGATCCATAATCATAATCCTAATCAAAATTTCCAATGTCATCCTTTTCCAAACCAAGTGGATGAGAGAGTTAGAAAGACTAGCCTTGTGTTTGAAGCAAACCTTGATAAATAAATTGAGTTGGCCAATAATAAAATACAGTAGTCCATATTAATATAAAAATAAGTGGAATTAAATCCCTCATTTACCTCTCACATTTCATCCCCACCACCTCAAAAAGAGACTTATAATCCTAACATCCTAAGATCGAATAAGATAGTGGAGTCATGGGGAAGGAAAGGGGAGAAAAGTCTTGAAAAAAAGTGTGAAGTTGAGAAGGAGTTTGATCCTATACAAACCCCTCCCACCATTCTTCAATAATCCTCTTTTCCTCCATATGAATCCCTTTGTATTCCTCATCCTAATGATGATGCATATTAACTTCAAAAGAGACTTTTCCAAGAGAACCTAGCCAAGAAAATTGGAGAGTTAGAGTCAAAGATGAAACTACTAAATCAAGGTGTGATGAAAGGTTTAGACCCAAAACAATATCCTATGACTAACCACACCCCATACAACTTTCCTCAAGATAATCTTCAAGATAAATTAGAAGTGAATGAATTATATGTCAAGTGGAAGGAAGAAAATCAAGTGGTTTTAACCCAAGGTATACCTCCCCTTCCTCAAGAACTACCAAAACAGCTGCCTACATTTCACTCTCAATCTAACTTTGAGTTTTATGTGCCACCTACACCAACTAGTTTATCTTTTCCCCACCCAATCACCCTTTGACTTGATAGACCTATGGTATAGAAACCTAAAGAGGAGTAGCTGGTTAATAAAGAAAAATAACTCTTGCTTGAAGAAGATGTACCTCCTTGGCAGCCTCATTCGTCTAGGTCACATGATTTCAAGATGCCTAGTATTGGCATCACCATGAGGGAGAAAGAAATCAAAGAGCTTGCAACCCTTGAAGAAGACTCTACATCTGATCAAAATTTTGTGGATGATCACCTTCAACATGAATATTATTGTGATATTAAGATGGAGAATAATCTCAAGTCATCCCTAAAGAGGTGGCAGTCTTAGAAGGATATCTTGATACCAAAGTAGAAGTTATTGCTCTTGAAGATGATCCAATACCTCAGACTGATATTGAATCATTATTAGATGCATTACAGATTCAAGAACATCATCTTGATGACATCACACATCAAGAAGAGAAGATTGAAGAGGTAGTGGTTTTAGAGGATGAAGAGGACAAAGATGATTGACATATGTAAATGAAGCTCTTTCAAGAGCTTGAAGAGCTTTGAAAAGTTGAGGGCCAAGTACATGACAAGGTGAAGAAATAATCTTCCATGGAGGATAATGATCAAGATTGGATAGAGTATGTAAAGCTCTTTGATGAGATAGAAGAGCTTGTAATTGTGAAGAAACCCAAACTTATTGAGAGCCCCCTAGAAATCAAGAATGAGGATGTAATGGAAAATCCACATGAGAGGTTTGAGACTATTTGGATGTAAGAAGAATTAATTTCTATAGCCAACCTATTTGAAGCTACTTGGTTTTCAATGAACATCATGCCAATGAAGTTGGAAAACATCATGAAAAAGTTGGAGGCATCAATGCTAAAGGACAAAAGGCTACATGTCTCACTAAATATTTCATGTCTTGAAACAAGAAGAGTTTTAAATTTCCCTTTTGATCTAGGAGGAATTTCTCATCTTATGTTAGTTAGTGTTTGAGTTATCTTGTTTAGTTTGGTGTGTGTGTTCAATAAGTACTCATGAAGCACATGTGTGTTTACGTTTGCTTCGTGTGTGTCTTTTATTTTATGTGGTTGAGGAAGTCATTGGTCTTGTCTTGATCAAAGCCTTCTTATTTGTCTTAAACTTAACTTGACACCTAAACCCAATAGACTGATAAGGCTATTAGTCTAGTAAGTATAATAGGCATACTACCCCTATGAGTCACCAATTTGTTGACTAAATTTGATGTTTTAGATTAAATTGGCGCACCCCTAGGTAAAAAATTGACCTTTAGGCATTTTATAGGTATAATATATATGTCACAAGTTGTTTTATAGGATAATTGATGCCATATAATGTTGTACTAGCCTTGGTTTTTAGTCATTTTAGTTTTTTTAGTCATTTTGGGTCATTTAGAGGTCAAAAAGGGTGTATTTAATGACTTGTATAGATTTATTGGGAAGCATGAGAGTCCCAAAAGATGATTTCACATCCCATGTGTCCTAAAAGGTCTTAATTAATTGAAACTAACTGAAAAGTGGTAGATTCCTTAGAAAAAGGGCAATTTTCTTAAGGAAAAGGAGAAGTTTGGCACTTGTACAGCTCTTTGGGATGTGTGCCACATGGGAAAGGATCGTGGTATGTCTCTTTAGATTCCCCCAGATTAGTCACATATTTATTTTTCTATGGAAGTGCCATTTTTGGCCCAAAACTATTATGCTCCCTTTTTAGTCTTCTTGGCAAGTAGAAGTGACCTTCAGGTTTGTGCTTAGTATGGACAGCTAAGAGGTTTCAAATAAAACACCTTGGGGAGGTTAAATTAAAATAATATGTATTAATTTCCATATAAATATTTTTAATAATGGAAGGCTATGATTCATAAACCATCCTCATGAATTTGATTGTACTTTTCTCCTAGCTGTTTCATGCACCCTATAGGTTTTGCTCCATTTTGGTCAAATCTGTATGAACTAGTTGGTGATGCTGACTATATAGGATATTTTATAACTCCTTATATGGTATCCACACTTAGTTTCATGTTTCATAGTGTTTTTATGAGTAGCTTAGTCTATGTTGAAAGGTGCCACCATGTGCAGTTTCAATCAATTCTACCTTATCCCAAAATGTTGGTTTTCTATACAAGTTTCATGTGAGTTGAAGATGGTGTTACATAGGTATCTATGTCATATGATTTCTTGTTCTCATATTTGGTTCCACCATATCATGCTTTTGGCAAATTCTCATCTTGTCATTCTCCTTTGTCAACTCTTTGCCCATTTTCACTTATAGTCACCTATATAAGTTTGTTTATCCTATCCATGGAATTGTAATCAGAGTGTGTTAGTTATCCAAGCCATCAATAGATGAGGATAGTCCACATGGATACTTGTAAAAATATAAGTTTGATCATATGCTCATTCAACATGTCAAACACTCATGAGATGCTTTTGCTTGCTCTATTCCATGTGATTTTCAAATTGAAGGGATGTTTAGGGACTTGTCTCAAGAGGTTTTTGGTATAAATTATGAATTTATAAGTTTGACAATAGGTTTGATCTTCCCATGAGTAATTTTATCAACTTATTATTGGTCTATTCCACACTTGTTGTTTATATATAGTCCATAATCACCTATAGGAGCTCCTAATGACATCATGCTGAGATAAATGGATTGGTGATGTTTTCAAGAATTTTGAAGCATGAAGAATTCACTTGAGGTTTTGAGATAGATATACAAATATTAAGAGGTCTAAATCAATGCACATTGCCTATGTTCTACCCATTACTTGTATTCACTGAAAATCCACACCTACAGGTGGTTTAGCAGGGGTTAAGGAACCATTTTGAAATGATATACAAGTGATGGAACTCATATTAAATAAATCACAAGTTATAAGGGACCCTAACATGAATTTTTGAAGTACTAGGATGGATAAACAAATTTGAAAGTCATTTTTAGGATAATGACTATGATTTCAAGCCCTTGATCCCCAAAATGAAGAAACAAAGGTCCATGAAGGTTTTGAAAATATCATATGACATGGATACATGATCTATTGGGGAATTATAATGGCTTTTAATTGTATCCTCTAGCATAGATAATGACTTGGTATAGTTTTAAGGACAAAGGTTTAGGAGAGAGTGGTAATTTATAGGTCTAAATTTGCTTACAAAAACACTATTTCCAGGTAGTAATTTCTACCAGCTTGGACTTTCAAAAAGACCTTAGTGATTTAAGGTGATAACAAAGAATACTTGCATGTTTTGAATGAACTTGGTATGTGAAAAACACACTAAAAAACATAAATATCATAAATTTTTGGTTGATGCATAATGTTTTGTACCCCACTTAGCACCTACAGGGTTCTTTCCACCTGAAAATAAGCACTTACAACCAAGCGTTTGACTTCATGAATAGTGAGCTAAAGGGAGATAGTTACTTAGTGTTTGATATGTTCCAAATAAGATTGAAAAGTTCCAATTAATTTTTTGACCTCAAGGAGGTTCAAATAATTCCTTTCATACCATGACCATCTCAGTTAAAGCTAATAACACGTACAGATAGAGTCTAAAGGAGTAGAGTACATCAGTCTAATTAGTGACCCAATTTTGAGTATTAAAGTAGTGTTTTAGGAAAAATAAAGAATTTAAAATTCAAACATGTATTTTTGTGACCAAATGGGGATTATGGTAGGTTCTCAAACATCATACCCAAGTCTCAAGAGGCAAATAACACCTACAACAGGGTCAGATTGTAGGAGTCTCAGTCAACAAGCAGTGAGTGGAAAGGAGTATGAAGATGAAAAAAATGTTATAAACAATTCCAATATGACTTCAATGAATTCTCAATGATATTTGGACTTTTATTTTCAATCTTGGAACATAAATAAACCTACAGGAGCACAGTCATGCAGGGACATATAGTCATGACAAAACTCAGTCTTGAGAGGTTCAATGTATGGATGGGTGTATGGAAGATTGAAGAGGTAAGACAGAATGAGATAAATTACCTCAATATCAAAATTATCTCATATAACCTCCATGATAATTATATATCAAAGAAAGGAGCTCAAAACAAAAGGCACAATCCACTTTTAGAATGTTGCACAGTTTTTCCTTATCTAGGAATTTGTTTGGTTTCTTGAAGGGTTAACAGGTCATATGATCTAAAAAAGAGATAATTTTTTATTTATTAAATATAAATTTCTTATATAGGCCTCTCAATTAGTCACATTTATCTATTAAAATAGGGGAGTGCCCTCTGTTTTGTATCAGATAGAGAGCACTCCCCTTGAACACAAGCCCTTGCAGTTTTGAAGAAAGTGATGAAAGAATGGGTTGAGACATGTATAAACACTTTAGGAGGGTGTGAAGAGGTGTAAAACACATAATAAAACATTAATAACCTTTAAATAAATGATATTCCTGGACAGGGTATCCCAAACTACCAAATTTGTAGCCAAACCTATAAGACCATCATTAGGTCTAGAGGCCAAAAGGAGGCTTGATCTCACTTGAAACATTGGAATGGAATTATAATTAATTTTATAATTTCTATGGTATATAATTAGATGTTTTTGAGTTATTATAATGTATGGAAACCACCAAGAACTCATTTTGGGCCTCAAGGACAACTCAAGCCTACTTGGCATGGTTAGGCCCAGGCTTCAAATGACATGTCATTTTATTTTTTACCCTTAACTAGGATTTATAATGGATTGTAAAGTGTTTTTTGGGTCAAATATGAGGTTATAAATCCATTGGAAGGTAGAGAAAACCAAAGAAATCCATTTTTGGGATCTTAAGCCAACTCAGACATATAAAGAAGGTGAAAAGAGCTTGATTGGTCAAATTTTGATGCTCATATATTTCATGAGGCATTTCATGGATGAAAAAGGAGTTATGGGATGATATTAGGGGTATTTAAGGCCATTTTTTGTATTTTTTTTCCAATTTGGATGTCTAGTTTTTATAAATGAACCTTAAGAGGTCAAACAGGCTTAAAACCCTTGCAAACCCTCAGTCAATACCAGTTTGGAGAAATGGAGTTGGATAGCTGACCTAATGGAATATTTGGACCATGAAACATATTTTAATTTGTATATTACTAACTCAATCTCCCTCCCATTCTTTTTATCTATATGAACTTGTACAAACATGGCAAAAACAAGGTATTTTTGACCATTTTTCTATGTTTATCAAGTTCTATAGGGAGACTAGGGATGAAACCAAATTTGGGAGGAATATATATACTTATTATAACTCCTAATATTCATTTAATTCTTCAAAAAAACTCCTAATGTTTCAAAAAATAGCTCTCATTTCAGCCAGTCAAAACTGGCCTAGTGGACAAGCTAGTGAGAAGGGTGAAAAAATTCAAGTGGGGTGATTTTAAGGTGTGACTAATGCTTATAAGCCCATATATGGTCTTTAAATGTGTCATCCACTCCATCCAATTGATTTTAATGAGAAATATATGCTAATTTTGAAGTCAAGTGTGTAGGGTGCATGGAGGAAGAGTTTTCTGGACAATAAATGATGATAATTCTTTTCTAGGTGATTCCAGATGACCAAGCCTGCAATCAATGCATTGAAGGCATGTATGAAACCATTACACTTCATAAAAATCATCATACCTATCCCTAATCATTTTTTTCATGTTAAAATAGGTCTAAATCATGAAGGTAGTTTTTTGAGCTATAATGATGAGTTTTATGCCACTTTGCATGATTTTGATGACTTGTATGGACACTTGGACTTAATAAACTTTCATGGTTCATACCATATCCTCTTATAATGTAAAATTAATTTATTCTCTTATCTTTACAAGTGTCCTTATGACCCTTGGACTTATCTCTTCTCCTCCCTCTCTTAATTTCTATAAGAACTAGCCATTTTGGCCATTGTGATCTATGCTCCACCTGATTATGGAAAATCCTTACTCAAATGCATACCATTTTATCAATAATACTACTGATTTTTACCTCTTAATTACTATTCTTAGTTTTTTTTACTTGTATTTTGGATATTTCTTAGTGAAGGCTATGGATTCTTTAGCATGTTGTCTCATTCTTGCATCATATTTACAGTTAGAAAGCTTCTTCTTGCAGGGCATGTGAAGTATTATAGGATATGTCCAGGTTGAGTGAGTTAGTCTATTCATTATTTCCCTCATAGGCCTCTTGTCTAGTCCTCCTAGCTTTACACATTCATCTATAACCTCATAATGTAACATTGATGTGAAAAGATGAAGATTGGAGAAGTGTATGTTCAGTTTGTCTCTTGATTTCATGTGTAACATGCTACTAATTGGAATTCATCATATATTTTGGTGTATCACCTACATTAGATTAGTTTTATTTCATCTATCTCTCTCCCCTTTCATCCCCTGAAGTTAAGTGTAGTTTTGATCCATAGTGGTGCATCAAGGGAGCTAGCCCTATCTAGAGATTCACCTCATTCTTAGGATATCCACAAGCCTAGAGGTGTGTCCATTGTGTCACTTGGATGAGGATATATTTTCCATATCCTCAAAGGGTTAAAATCCAAGTGACAAAACATCCTTTTCAATATTTATTATCGACTACATTGTTTGGTGGTGTGTTGTCTGCCTACTTGGACTTTCTATGGGTTTTTCTTTAGGTGATTTTCCACGTTTACCTCTGCCCTTTAAACCATTGGATTTTCTTTGTTCCACTCTTGTATTACAATGTTTTAAACACTGGTTATTTTTACTCATCCCTCTTGTGTTGTGGCATTGTATCATTTTCCCTTATTTTTCATTTTTTCCTTTGGAACGTTGTTATATTTATGGAATGTAATTTCAATTTTTCAATAATATGAAGTTATAATTTTTTATGATGAATATATATATATATATATATATAATATTATGATGTATTATTAATTAATATGTAATTATATAATTGAATTAACTATTAATTATATTATCCATTCTTTTATCAATTATTGTAGAGGCAATATTATTATTTTGCACCCTCTTTGCCCCTAGGTTGATCTTGCATCCTCTCAAAGGTGGCTTAACTAGGGCTAATGTTGTTGTTGGTCAAACCATGGAGAATATCTCTTAGTCAGACAAGGATTTATTATCGATGACCTTGGACAACAACTTTTTAGGGTTAAGGCACCTATTATATCCTTAGGTGAATTTGTTATATTATTCTCAAATGAAGTCCCTAATGTATAAATTGAAGATGATTGTCTCTGATCTTTAGAAAAAGATAAAGGAAACTAGTATTTGATCTATAAGGTATTGGGAAATCATCCTTCAACAAAACTATTCATGGTCTGGAATAAATATTCTAAGCCAAATTTGGTTCATCCATAGATGGAGTTGTTGGGTAATGGTTATTTCTTGGTGAAATTTACATCTAGGGAAGACAGGGAGCTAATTTGGAGTAGTGGATTGTGGTTTTAAATAAATCATGATGTTTTTATTTGTCCCCAGTCCCCCATTCTTTTTTATAGCTTATGTTTGGTTTCCTTTATTCCAATTTGGATTCATTTTATAATAATCATTTGTCACTACATGATCCCTTTTTTATTTGATAGATGATATCCAATATTTATCAATTCATCAAAGTCAATGAAGATCTAAATATGAAACATGGAAGCTTTGTTCAGGGTTGTGCTATAATAGATTTATCTTAACTAGTTTTGCATTCTATCAAATTATTGTCATCATTGGGATCTTGGATCCACTTATAAAATTTTCAAGGATTGCCCTTTCACTATTTTAGATGAAATTAGATTGGAAATTTGGTTTCAGATTGTTCCTTTATTTGTTTATCTAGATCTAGGCTACACTAGTTTTTTAGGTGGAATAAGATAATTGTTGATATAAAATTTACAATTGAGTTATAAATATTTATGCGGTTCAAGTTAACTTCAGCTAAAACTAATGTTACATAGAGGTTAGTAATGGGGCTTGATCTTTATTTAATATGTGCATTCATTTATATACACATAACGTAGAGGTTAATAGTGGGGGTTAATCCTTATTCAACATACATATTCATGCATATACACATAACACAATGTACAAATATTTCCTACTCTAACTCTCTTTATTCATAAAACATCAGTTACAATCTACATATCTCTTTACTCTATACCTCTACACTCTTTATCACTGTACTTTTTTATCTCTTTCTATATTCCACTTTATTCTTATTATTATTCTCTCTTAAATTTTATCATGATATGATATGATATTCTCTTCAACACCATTTACATCATTATATACCCTTTAAAATCCAAAGATTACATTTATCCACTCATTTTTATTTTTGGTAACCATTGTTTTACACTTATTTACCTTATTAACTACCAAATAGAGATTATTTACATATATTTTATGTCATATATATTTTTACTATGTAAATTGATATATATTCTCCATCCAAAAATTTTGGAATATTCCTTGAAGCTTCATACAATATCGTACATTAATTGCAGCATGATTAATCCTTCATGGTGAAATTTAAAATTATTTTAGTCTTTATATTACATCTTTCTATTCTTATAAATTTGTTGAAAAAAATACTAACATTTACCCAACCTTATAACTTTGTCTTGTCCTCAAGACTTCTCTAGATATTGTTGGCATGAAAATTTTAAAAACAACATGTGTACTTCATATCACGATGTAAAAATTAATACAAAAATATTTACAATAGAAGGGTAACATGATCAATAAACTAGAAACTTAAAAATCTAACAAAAGATACTATAGTATCCATGTTCAACTCTCCTCAATAGATTTATAGGATGTTATCATCCATTATCAAAAATAAATCTTCTTCAATTGTGGTTATTCTGAAAGCTATGAATTAAGTGTGTTGATGTTATACCTGCTCATGATGTCAATTCTACACTCCAATATAATCTCAATTCAACACAATATTTGTGTGGTGTCAATACAACTCTCAAATACCTTTTAACAACACTCTGAGTTTTCTATTTTTGCTAAAAAAAATTATATTATGCAACGACACTAATTACTTTTCTTGATACTCCATAAGATACAATGTAATTCTTAGGACTTAAAGATCTCAACACATGGTTATATATATATATATATATATATATATATATATGCCTTTATTATACATGCAATATGTGTGAGGCTTTTGTGCTACAAAAAAATATTTTTATAACTCCCAACCACCATTTACCCTCATTTCAAAACATTTTCTCACCCTCGATACTTATTTCACCAAGCTGCCATTTACTAATTTTTAACTTGGTGTTCAATCCATATGTTTTTTGTTTTGTTTTCCTTTTTTTTACTTTTTTTCTTTTTTTCTATTTTTTTCAATTTATTTTTGTATTTTTTTATAAAAAATCAAAATTTCTTTTTTACTTTTTCCTTTTTTTTCAAAATTATTTTTAATTTTTCCATTTTTTAAAAAATTGTGTTATATACCTTCAATCCAGTATTTAAAATTCTATTAATTTCCTTATTGCATCTTCTTTTCAGTATTCCCATGATTTTTCCATCTTATGATTCTCTGCTAACAAAATATTCTCTTCAATAAATTCTTTCGATTAGTATACATAATTATTTTTATCTCTCTATGGTTCTAGTAACCCCTTCTCACCTTATTCTTCCTCTATTTTAAGACATCTTGCATCATGTTTTTCTACAAGTTCTTTTACTTCCATATTCATTACCATCATCTTGGAATCAAGTCAAGTTGGAATCAATACCATCATCTTCATCCATTATGTTACCATCTATGCAGAATGCATACTCATTTATAATGGTAAGTGGACTATTAATTCATTTCTTTCTAGTATTATTTATTCACTTTTTGAGTCCAATAACCCATTGTAGTCTATGGACCATTCTAAAATTAGTAAAATTAGATATGATGCATTATTTTGATATATTTCCATGACTCGAATATCAATCATTTTCTTAATTCCCATGAAATCTACTTCTACACCTACGATTACCTCAAATGAATATCTCAAGGTCCCATATGCTAAAGCAATATTGTATGTTATTACATTTAATGGTGGTTTTCCTAAATTTTCAAATGTAATTTATGGCATTATGTTAGTGTTTGATCCTAAATCCAACAATCCATTCTCAAAATCATTCCCATTTACTTTCACATCCAACAAAATATTTGTTGAGTGTGGAGACCTTTGGAGCTATCACATGACCATGGTGGCATGTTTTGGGGGCTTAAAGAGCTCCAAGGGTGTGGGAAATGCATTTATCATGTACTCCACATGTGAGTGGAATATTATTAAATTTTTATTTAATAATTTCCATATGACTTCCTCATTTATTGGAAGTGGGATTGATTTCCTTATTTTTAAGGAATTAATTGTTATATTTATTTATTTCCATGTGACTTCTTTTTTTATTGGAAGTGGGATTGATTTCCTTATTTTTAGGGATATTAGTTGTTCATTGAAAAATGTAATGCCTTCCTTGTTTCAAGGAGTTGGTTGTGATCACATGTTATCAAAAATGTGCCTTAAAAGGTGAAGGCTCTATCTTTGGTGTGTTCCTTCTTAGATGGGCTTTTGGATGAGCTTGATGAGGTGGAATTGAAGTATCCTTAGTGCATGGTGCTTATCTTGGATAAGCATGGCACAATTTCTCCTCCTTTTGTGGATTTTCCTTCATTTGCTATATATAGGGTGTGGTGTGGCCTTTAGAGGTTGATAGTTTATTTACAAGGTGTGGTTTTGAGGATCAGATTTAAAGTGTAGGTGTTTATTTTAGGGTGTGGTATAGCAGCTTGTGAGATACAACATTGTGTAGGTACAAGTGAAAGTGTGGTTTTTTTGCAACATTTTCTATAGGAGATTTTTTTCTATCTCTATGAGAGTTCATTGTTATCTTGTTTTAGATTATTATTTTATTTGAGAACTTTCTTGGTAGATGTGTCCCATATTGGGTGAACCGTGGTAGATCTGTGTTATGTGTGTTTGATTCTTGTTCTCTCCATTTTATGCTTTCATAATAACTATGGCTTGATGAATGTTTCTGTGATGCATGCTATTGCAAAAATTAGATCTGATTTATGGTTATATTAAATCTAATTTAAAGTTTTTAATTCCTAACAATATTTTTCTTCTTCCATTTTTGGGTTGCTTTAAAACACTTCTCATTTTCATGTTTGCATTTTTCTTAACATATTGTATCCTCTTCCATTTATTATTTTATGATTTTGTATATGAATCCTTAAATAATTATCAAAGTATTTCACTTTGTGATAACTCTTCCAAATCCTACACCACTTATTTATGTTTTTGTAGTATCTCAATTGCTATTTTTTTCCATTTTTGACCATTTTCATTTTCATCCTAAACATAATGGTTATTTGGTCTATGTTTTTAATTACATCTCTATATCATTTCATGGGATTGTAATAACCCTTTTATATGATTTATGCCTTTACAAGGTATTGTTTCTAGAATTTCTCATATGTGTATACCCCCATCTCTATAATATGTATCTACTATGGGGAAACCAGATGAATCATGTGTATTGATTTCCTGATAGTATTTATAATTTATCTAATTTTTCTCCATGCATTTTCTTTCAATGTATTCTTACTGCTAGAACCCCACTTGGTTACTTAAGAGTTACAAAAAAAATTAAAGTCCAAATGGTTTACTTATGAATCCATCTATAACTTATCTATAAAACCATTATTTGACTAATAAATATATCTGAGTAATAAATACATAAAAACATCAACCAACTGGTTAATAAAATTATCCATTTAATTTTCAAACAACCCATAAAAATTACAAGATGGACATTTCTCATAAATGAATAATGGAAAGAATCAAGTATAATGAATCATTGATATAATCCACATTACTACTATAAATAAGTATACAACCATTGTTATCATAGTATTAATAATTAATTACAAATGGCATAACATCTACTATGTTAAATATCCATCAAATAATAATGTATTACATTTTAGTATAAATTTAAATATACAATATAGTATGTACAATAGTACAACTGAGCTTCAAAAATAGCTCAATTATCCATAAATATATCCATGAGCATGATCCAAAGTGGTGGAATAGATAAACAAAGGGATAGCATCATCTGAGTGATTTACCTCCGACCATAGATCATTGGTCTCCTGCACACCTCCCCACTAGGAATGGCCCTGCCCTTCATGAAGGGGAAAATAAGAACAGTGTAGATATCAAGAAATTAATCAGAACCCATGTGTGTAAAATCACTAATATATCTAACAATCATATATACCATGAAAATGAATACTCTACCTAATATGACAATAGCATGCACATGTAAACTATAAAGTATAGTAGAATGACAATGTCTCAACTATAACATTACTTTGGTGAAATTTTTCATTATAGAAATCAAATCTAATGATCTATGTCAATTCCACTCACATAAAACTCTTTGCTACTGAATCATAACTATCATATGATATCAAGGGATAAATATATGAGTTTCAAGACAACACCCTCATATATTTATCACTAGTTATCATACAAAGCATGCCAATGATTTATCATAATAAATCATGGTTCATTATATAGATTGCAGCATACATCAACTTAGGTAGTTATGCAATGAAAGGTACACACAATCATCATTTAACAAATTTTCTTTGTTTCAACTCATGAAATTCATATATATGTTCTTCTACATTTAGCCAAAAATGTATATAGGACTAGTACAATAATTCAAGAACACTATATCCATACAACATATCCCTCTTTAAATACAATTTAGATAAATCTAATGGTATAAACTCAATCAAAAATATAAACTTATTAGTCTCAAAATAGCTCATAAACAAAAATTAAGTCTCTAAGCTTCCTTTATACATCTCTCCCAGCTTATTCCATCATGTTTGATTGTATAATAAAACCTCATATTTTAATTGATAGAAGGTTACAGTATTTATATGTTTCATAACAAGATATGCCCTATCAATCACATATAATAAAGGGCCATTAAAAATATTATAATATCTGATAATGTGTATGTAATACACATAAGTTTGCTCTTCACAATTTTACATGTTTAATATATTATTACCATTCATACAACCTATGTATAATTATCCTCTTCAATAAACATAATCACTTAAATAATTCATACTCAAAATTTTCCCTTTATAACCTATGGCTCTTCAATACCATCAAAATGAGACAAGTATATACATGGGTTTGATACATTTACATACATAAATAAATGTAATTATATTCATTTGTATATATAAATATATCTACACATACATTAATTTATGTATGCAATTAAAGTAAGTTTTTTGAACTAGATTATCAATTAATGATATGTTCATATTTCTTCATACAAATAATTAATATATAGGTCTATAACATTTTCACTATAACCTACAGCTGAACTAGTTCATCCTAAACCATGCATGCTGAAGTTTGATATCTCAGTTTTTGCTTAACTCTTGCATTATATTCAGAGCCAAAGTTATTCACTTCCCATGTAAGTCAATGTTGATAGCCTGTCAAACATTTGGCTAACTTCTTGTAGACATAAATGAACAAATTTAAGTTTGAAGGTTTGACATTGAGTTTGCGTTGTTATTGAAACCATTCATCCACCCTTGTTGCTCCATTTTACACTCAATGCTAGCATACAACTCATATGCACCTACAGGAGCCTTCATTGATGATGTCATGTTATAATGGGAACCTTGGTATTGGTTTCAATCTCTTGGAGGTGTGAATAATGCATTTGAAGTTTTGAGATGGATATACAACTCACAAGTGTTCTAAAGCAATGCATATTATCTATATTTTGCCTACTGCCTGTATACAATGAAAATCTACACCTATAGGTACCCTCATGGAGACTAAGCATATTGAAAAGAAGTGTCTAAGCTAGGTAAGGTTTTTAGGGTGAGAAAAATTCCTTTTGAAATTTTTCAAAAGGCCTAGATTAAATTGAAACCTACAAATCATGCACTTTGCTCACAAGATCATTCTTTGCCTGCATTATGAAATGAACACCTAAAGGTGATGAAATAGGGAGTTAAAGAGCCATCTTGAGGTGTTATAGCACAAAATAGAATCTTATTTGAAATCCTAATGTGTTGTGGAAATCATGGTAAACCTTCTTGAAAAGTCTAGGTTGAAAAAATGAGGGTGAAACCTTGATCAAAGACAATGACTATAAAAGAAGAACATAGTCCCTAAAGAGTGAAAACAAAGCCCCTGAGCCTTTTTACCAAGGTCATATGATAGGGTTACAAGAAGTTTTGAAGCTTATAAATGGTTATGTTTTTTAGTCTCCACACAAGATAAGAGCCATGAAAAATATGGAAGGTAATAAGTTATTTGAGGGTAGAAGTTTGAGAGCCTAAAATTGCCAACTTATGCACTAAACTTAGTCAGAGTCATCTACAGGAAATGATCCAAAAGAGCCTTCCCACCTAATGTTGCAAAGCCAGACCATGCTAACATATGATAGTAGTTCCAAATGGTTAAATTAACATCTATGATTTAAATCATCATCATAAGGAGATGATATAGTGTTTTTTACCTTCTGTACACACCTATAGGGGTGTCTAATCACAAAATGTGTACCTATAGCAAACTATGATCTCTACATCATCCATGGCAAGGTTTGAAGTATGAAATAGACATCAATTTTTGGATTAGTAAGATATTATTTCAAATCCCATATAGGACATTAAATTTATATGAATCCTTTTCTAACTGTAATTTATACCTATAGTTCCTCACACAGTCAACTTTAGTTGACTATGAGGGGCAGAGAGCAAGAAAGCTAAGATTCTTGATGTGAATTGGTCCAAACATGAATGTACAAGTATAAAACCATTTATAAATTAACTTATTGCTTAAATTAAGGTCTTTAAATATCATAATCAAATTCCAACTAAGTTATAAACACCTACATAGATCATCCTTTGGCTAAAAGGTAGGTCAACATAGTCAGAATTGTGCATACAGTCTAGGATAGGCAGGAGCATATGGAGACATGTGAGAGGTTAGAGGGATGAATTAAGGTTAGAGAACCTTAATATAATTTAAAACAGCCTCATTAAAATATCATGATGTATTTTTAGTAAAGAAAGGGTTTTTTCAAAGGCAATACATAGTCAGCCTATGACTATCATATACATAGTCTATCTTCTACATATTTAGTCTTGAAATTTGAGAATTTAAGCAGGGAAATGACCTTATCAAGAACCAATATTTTATATATATAATATTTTATAATTTTATGAGCTCATAAAACTTTCATTTTTAATGATTAAATAGGGGAAGTACCCTCTATTTGTCTCAGATAGAGGGTACTTCCCTTTGTGCTTAAATTTGTAGTCTTGTGAAGGTGAAGGTGAAGAGGTGAACTAGAGGTCATTTGAACATTATAGGAAGCTGTAAGGAGTTTAAAAACATCTATAAAATCTTGGGGAATCAATCACATAAGGAATAATCTCAGCCAAGTATCCTATAACTCTAGGGTTATAGTCAACCTTTTAGGTAGGGTTTTGGCCTAGAGCCCAAATGAAAGGTCATTTTCATTTATAGATGTATAAGGGTCTTATAACTTGTTAAATAATGTTTTTTTGATAATTATATATGTATATCAGTTATTTTAATGTAGGTAAGACATCAAAAAAGTCATTTTGGACTTGAACTTGCAGACATGCATACTAGGCATGGCTAAGCCTAGTGTCCAAATGAAGAGTCAGTCACACTTATAACATTAGATATTATTTATAACCTATTGAAAAATGTTAATAAGGTCATTATAGGTGTGTTTAATCTTATAAATTGTAGAGAAAGCATCAAGAATCTATTTTTAGGGTCAATGACAACATTATGCTTGTTGAAATGAGGAATCAAGCTCGACAAGACAATTTTAGATCCTCACATCTCATTTAAAGTTGTTCATGGGAATATAATGAGTTCATTTATGTTGATTAAGTTATTTAAATTTGATTTTGTGGAATTATTTTGAGATTCCAATGTCAGGATTTTATGAACAATGCTTAAGAGTGAAAACAAGCCTCAAACCCTTGCAAACCCTTAGTCAAGACCTGATGGAGGAAATGGAATTATATAGCTGATAAAATATAAATATTTTGTATATAATAGTGATTTTAACTTTTATAGGACTCTCTTAGTCTCTTCCCCACCCTTTTGAGCTATATGGACTTGTACAAACAGGGTACAAAATAAGGTAATTTTGATTATTTTATGTGTTTTGTAGGCTACAGGAGGTTTTAAGAGATGAAACAAATATTGGGTGGAATATTAGGAATTTTAATAACTATATATTTCCATTTAAATCTTCAAAACAACTTTTAAGTGTCCAAACTAGATGCTTCATCTCAATCATTCAAAACTGGCATAGTGGACAAGCTAGTGAGAAGGGGGGAAACTTCAAGTGAGTTAATTTGAAGGTGTTCCTAATGCATATAAGGCCATTAAAGGTATTTAAAGTTTTAATATACTCCCTCTAATATATTTTCATGGAAAAAAATTCCTTTTTGAGGCCAAGTGTGCAAGGTGCATGAAGGAAGAGTTTTTTGGACTACAGATGATGATGGCTCATTCCCAGATGATTCCAGATAACCAAGATTTTAAAAAATGCATGGAGAGGAATGAATAAAACTCTTCCCATTGTTTCCAATCATCATACATATTCCTAATCAGTTTTTGGATGTTCAAATAGGTCCAAATCATGAAGGCAATTTTTTAAGCTAGAATGAGGAGTTTCATACCACTTTTCATAACTTTCATGACTTGTATGGACACTTGTGATTCCTAAACTTGAATGGTTCACCCCACATCCTCTTCTAATTTATAATTAAATAATTTAATCATCTTAAAAAATTTCCTTATGACCCTTAGACTTAACTCTTCTCCTTTCTCTCTCAAGTTCTATACAAAGTAGCCATTTTGGCCATTGTAACTTATGTTCCACTTGAGTATGGATAAGCCCTACTTATTTGCATAAATTTTGATCAATAAGACTACTAAATTTTACCTCTTCCATGATTTTTCTTAGTGTGTTCATTTATAATGTTTGATTTTGCATAATTGATAATTCTTATTTCCTTAACATGATTATTTCATTCCATCATCTATTTGTAGTTAGAAAGCTTCTTCTTGTAGGGCATGTGAAGTGTTATATAAAGTGTCAAGGTTGAGTGATTTAGTATATTCACTAGTACTATTCAAGGCCTCTTATCTAGTCCTCCTAGCCTAAACATTCATCCATAACCTCATAATGTAATATTGATGTGAGAAGATGCAGATTAGAGAAGTGTATGTTTGGTTAGTCTCTTGGTTTCAAGTGTAACATGTAGCTGGTTGGAAGTCATAAATATATTTTGTGTTATCACCTCCCTTAGGATATTTTGATTTTATTTATCTCTCTCCCTTCCCCCCCCTAAAATTTTAGGTGTAGTAATGATCCAAAGTGGTACATCAAGAGAGCTAGCCCTACCTAGAGAGTCACATCATCATTTGGCTACCCACAAGTCTAGAGGTGTTTCCATTATGCCACTATGATGAGGAAAACATAAACATATCCTCAAAGGGTGAAAATCCAAATGACAACAAGAATCAAGTTGGATTCCCCCTTTGTGATGAAATCCAAGTAGGTTGGCCTAAGGTAGATAGAATGTTAAAGTGCTTGTTTATGTTATGTGATTTGGTCGTGTGTGCATAAAATAGAAATAGTGAAACTAAGTGATAAATTTAAAATACCTTAATTAAACTATATTAACTATTCTAAGCATGTAAACAATAATAAAATAAAGTGTGAGATAATTGCTAATAGATATGTGGTTAATTCTAACTTTGAAATAAGGTATAGTGTTGACACTATATACACAAAATACAGAATAGGGTCAATTGGGTTGAACCTATACTACAAAAGTAAGGTCTAAAAATAAATTGGGCTAGCAATGTCGATCTATAGCATATAAAACATAGAACTAGGTTGGTAGTGTCAATCTAATTGACTGTGCAAGGGTAATTTTGAAGACTATAATCTGTGAAAGGAAATATAGAAAAAGAGAGAAATAAATAAGTAAAAAGGAACCTTGGTGGATCATAGATGAAATGAAGAAAGATTAATGATGAAGAACCTTGAAGCATGATTGAGAAACCTGCAAACTAGGTCGACAGGATCGATCAAGCTGTACAAGACCCTGCTGAAAAGTGTTAAAACTATAAGGGGTCAACTGGGTCAACCTAGTAGGTTAAATTGGATGTTTGAAAGGTTAGAAACCTATACTAGGTTGACTAGGTCAATCCAGTTGTCTATTCTTGGAAACCTATGCATAGATAAAAATAGTTAGGTTGACATAATCAATCTAAAATGTCAAAATATGTGATAAAAATGATCATGAAATAAATGAATTAAAAGTGAACAAATCCTACAATGTAACAATGAATGTAAATCCAAAGTGAATCTAATGCTAATAGTAAAGAAATAAAAATGGAAATGTGAAGACAATCCAACCAGTGGTGGGATAAGATTCATGTTGGGTTCATCAAAATATATGCAATCAGAAATGCATCATGTATATAAATCAATCTTGGATTAAAGAAGATAGAGCATACCTACACTTTTGATTGGGGATACACTTGTTAAGCGGGAGCATGACCAATATGGGGATCCACTAGACCTGATTAGGGGATCACTTGTCATAACATATGATGCTAGGTAAGGTTTCAAAGCCTATAGTCTAACATAATCACACAATAACCCTAATGGAGTCCTAAGGTTTAAAATTTTCACTCTATTATAATAACAAGAAATCAAAATTTAATCTAGAGCACACTAAAGCTTGTGGCACAAAGTGGAGGTTAGAAATAATAAAACAAATATGTATAGGGAACTTCAATTAAAGTAATTATGATTAACACCCTAATACATGAAATATGAAATATAGTATTATTTGAGCCAACACTTATGCTACTTTTATCTACTAAAAGAGAGGAGAACAAAGTTAGAATATACTTACCTAAATATGAACCCATTGAGACTCAATCTCTCCCTTGGCCAACGGAGCTTCGTAAGAGGTTGTTGTGGTTTGTAAGGATCACTAAGAAAGGCCAAAGCATCTAATATGTATCCACAAGACTAAATTCTCCAAATAATAAACCTAAGCTAAGTCTCCTCAAGTAGAATGGTGGACGAGCAGATTGTGAAGAAGCAGGAGTGAATAATAACTCTTTATTGCACATATGAATAATGACCGAAATGATCTTGTATATATAGGTAGATCTTGACCTAAATCCTTTTGGGAATATCGACTATATAGGGTCAACCTAGTTGACCCAATGTGTTTTTTAGGACAATTCACTATGTCTATGTTAGGTTGGTTACAAGGCTAACAAACCAAGAAAGTGAAGAATACCCCTGAACTGTATTGGGTCAACCTAGTTGACCCAGTATAATCGATAGTCAAAAAGGAGTTTAAGACAACAAAGGAGGAATGGAAAGAGGAAAAGACTATTGGAATACTCAAGGGAGGAGAAATAATTTAGGGAATTGTTTTGGGATCTAGTTGGATTGGTTATAATGAGGCAAAAAGGGACAACAATCCTACAAATCACCAAAGGTCTGTCCACCCCTTTCTCAATGCACCCCTTAAGGTGTGTACTCAAAGAGATTGAGTCTCAATGGGTTCCTGTAAGATGTAAAGTGTCATTATTTTATAAAAGTTGAAAATATTATGTGTATACACATCCTATATTGATCTTACATGGTATTAGGGGTGTTTAACATACTGTACCAACATAGAGTTCATACACTCCATGATGGGTTAAAAAAATCCCTAGAGATAATTAAGCTCAACCACATGCATAATATGTTATATATCATCAGCATGACAATGGAACCTATGGTATAAAGGGAAATTAGTATTCAGATCTTGAGTTCAAATCAGTTTAGTCACAACAATATGACACTTTATGTTCATGAAAGGTCACCATTTATAGCCACACAACCCATTGATTGTGAGTCCCTTGTAGGACCCATCAGTTAGTATATTTCTTTATATTTTTTCAGTTCATATACTCATAAATAAATAAAATCTAAAAAATTAAAAAAATTATACCTATATATGATTTATGTAGTTCATTTGCATCAGTTAATATGTGCTCAATATACTTATTATTTCTCTATATACCCATTTTTTACAAAAAAATGTTTCACAAATTATACATGAGTGAATACATAACATACATGTTTCCATTTATCGACATAATTGCACATTATTTCACTATCTCAAACTTAGAAATTATAAATAGACAAAAACATTTTGCCCAAATAGTAACACATTGTACTGTTGTCTAATTCCATCAATATCATCATAGTGAACATAGGCTAATAATTCTTAGATCCAAACTAGTCACAAGCATCCTATAGCTTATTCATAATTCATAAATTTCACTAGGGGCATCTTTTTTACACATGTTTTTATCATTCTTTGGATATCCCTTATTATTCATACCTCAATTCTATACATTTCACACAATCTATCGATATTGCTCACTTACATTCACATTGATATCTTCATAGATACTTAAGTTACTAAATATAATGATGTTACCAATTTTTAATGTTGATCAATTACATTTTGCATGCTTTGTGTGTTTACTTTTTCTTCGTGTTGTGTGTATTCTTTATTTTTTATTATGGGAATTTTTACATGTCCTTGCATTGTATCTAATCCTATTTTATGTTTTTGTATATTTATGTGACTTACATTTTAATATGCCCCTTGTATGTGTCCCCTCGACTTTATATTATGTGTTTTGTGTGTTTTAGGTGTAATTTTTGTTTGTGCACATCATGGCCATAACACTTATTTGTTCTTGCTTGCTTATTTTTCTATGCCATGATAAACATCAAGCATCCTCCCGATTTATTGATGCCATGATTAATGTCATGCATCCTTCCCCAAGTAATTATATTTAACTTTAAGTACTTAGTTTTGATCATTTATTTTTTTGCCTCATTGCTAACATCTATCTTAACATTATTACTATGTATGCATGTCTCCACATGCATCTTAAATTATAAATTTTAGCTTAGTTTACATATGATGAAGACATGTTCCTTCATGTTATGATTACTAATTGGATATACATATTTTCATAACATCTCTCTCATAATTTTTTATTTTGAGTTAATTTATTATGTAGGATCCACAACTCACCTTAAAAGAGGGGGCATACATAGTGGCTTGTCTTATAGACTAAGCTCCTAAAATGTAGTACATAGACATTATTTTGTAGTTTTTACATAGTTGATCATAGTCCATACCAAAAAAATCACCCAAAATTTAGTTTTAGACAATAACATTCTATTTAGAAAAGGGTGTAAGCTGATAATTTCCAAAACAATACATTGTTATCCCAGCAGGCAAAAAAAAAGTCAGTTGTAGAAATTCTCAGAATCAAAGGCAATACAAGGTAAATTACATGTATACAAAATAAATTTTCAAAAAAAAATTAAGTTTATTTTATATTTTCTTAGTTTTGAGGCATAATGCATGACATGTGGTATAAGTTATCACATAGAGTTTTTCTAAAAAAAATATTTTTTATTAATTAGTTCTAGATTCCATATACACCTAGATATCAAATTGGGGGCATGTGTGTGGCACATGACCACCTATTTGCTCAATTTTGCACCATTTTCAATAGATGGAGTGGTAAGTCATGTCACTCTCCATTTTAGATACACTATACTTAGATCCTATAATATTTTTCCCTAGTTTCTCACTTGTTTTACACTAGAAATGAGCCTTATTCTATTTGTAGAGGTTGGTTCACATTTTGCACTAGTTTTTGCATCAAAACAATCCCTTAGAATTCATACAAGGATTTTAAACTATTTCATCACTTTGTGTATGCAATTATGGAGTCAATCACACCTTGAGTTCTTACTTACACTCACATATTAATGAGGATTAGGGCATGTATAATCCAATCTAAGTGTTTCAACAAAGAATAAATATCCAAGGGTCTTACCCTCTCCAGTCACTAGTTTTTAGCACCATTAAACATAATGGTTCACATACCCAATTAGGTGTATTCACTCCTTGTTAATATATCTATAGGTTTTATTGTCTTTATTTCTTGATTTTTATCTTAAGGACTGATTTTATACATGTTTCATTGTAGGTTTATGTGAATCATAATTCAACGTTGTGGTGTACATTGGATATTATTCTTTATAAGTAAGTTTAGGTATGCACTTTTCCTTTTAATCTAATAATTTTTATTTTTTTCATTATTAGATTAAAATAGGTGAAAATGTAGACACATAAATTAACTTTTAAACTGAAATAGTGTACTTGTGATAATCCTTTATACACACTTAGCTCATGTCTCATTTAATGGTCTTTTGACCACTTTTCCTTTACTTTTTATGTGGATGACACATTATTACAAGAAACTAATTATCTAAAAATGTCCCTATTCATCATTTAGAATATCTCAAACTTATCCCCTAATTAATTTATACTCTCAATTCAGTTGTTTATTTTCCTAAGACAATAGCATGCCATGTGGACTATCCCACTCCTCGGTCCTGTCTAGTTTTGTTAGATATCTTCCCACCAAATAATAGCTCTCACATGTTTATCAAGACATATGTGAATGAATTCCATATTGATCACCATAAAATCACATTTTCAATTTCATTTTTCATACAAGAAGCTTCCATATTGAAAATTACTATAATTATAATTGCTCATTGAGATAAAATTCCCTATTTTTCCCAATTATGAATACATGCAGCCCTATCAACCCCAAACCAAACGTTTTAGTACACCTCCAAGATCATAATTCATGGTTGAGTAATTTAATCATACCATAATTTCATAAGCATCTATCATTACACTAGTCTTTCACACCCACCACCATAGCATGGGAGAACTACATTGAGTTTGATACCTCTTCAGAGTATTGATATGTATGCAATGCTCAACACAAGGGGTGTTGAGTTATATCACAAATTTAACCACTAACCCCTTTTTATATTTCATATCTTTTATCATTTGTGGTATATTGAGCTAGGGTTAAAAGTGAAGAAGATGACACAATGTTTTCATAACAGATCAAGATTTCCCTCACAGTCAGATAGAACACATAGTAAAACAAACCAACTATATCAATCACAAAGCATAAAAACCTATAAGACTCCAACATGCCCTAAGGACACCAACACATTGTTCTCTTATTTGATTCTAGTGGCCTTATCTAGAGAATAAGAGAAACATTTTTCGTAATTTATAATCATCTAACATATTCACATAATTATTTTCTAATTTCTGTCTCAGTCCTACATTGTCAAGCTAAATTGTATTTCTTTGTCATTTCATCTTGTAACATATTTCCAAATATAGTAAGTTTCAAATAAGTTTATGTCATTTATTTCATAGATTTAAAATTTTATAAAATAGGATGCCAAAAGAAATTTGGACAATGTTTGACAGAGATTTTACAAGTTTTGAGATTGGAGCATTACTTGAATCTTCACCCAACACCAAAAAATGAAAAATGAACAACCGATAATGAAATTTTTAAGAGATATAAAAGGTCATAATGATAATGATAAATAGAACTCACTAATAAGTTGAAACAAGGGGAGGTTTCTTTTGGAAAGGTAACTAAAAAGGTGTGCATGGATGATTTTTTCCATGATATAAAGTATAAAAAATAACTAAATAAGGCAAGGTTCCAATATTTTAAGGACAATGATAATAATTTTTAGAGTACAAAGTATCTCAAGAAATGTTTTTTAGATATATAAGATCCCCAATAATGTTGTTTAAAATCTTTAGATTTTGAATAAAAAATAATTGAAAGTTGGAAAAAAATAGTCTTACTGAAGAATCAAAAAAAATACTTAAAAATATGACCCATGTGTTAAAATTATGGAAATAGATTCAAAAAGGTTCATCTGCAACTATGGATAAGCTCTTCTTATGACATGTTTGATGGAAGATGAATTCAATGTCTTTGAATTTTCACTATTTGAAAATTTGTTTACCATAAATATTGATAATTCAAAGAGTGAGTTTAAGAGTGACCACCTTAAAAACATTTCCCAACTTTTAATTGATAGTCCTAAGATAAATAGGTTTCTCACTCTTTTAATTCATAGGGATTTATATGCTCATACTATTGATAAATCCTTCAAAAAAGTAAGATTGAGTGAAATTTATCAGGAGAGTAAATATGGGATAATATATTTTGGTCCACTTCATAATTCATACAACTTCTTGATGATCACTACTATCGAGTTTTATATAGGAATTGCCATGGGAATAAAATATTATAGGGAAATGGCTCTACCCTAAACAAGTATCTATGCTAAATGATAATTGAAATATTTGGACAGATTTTCCAACTTTTGAATTAATTTTAATTTAAAGAGTTAGGCACCGTTTTAGATATAAATTGAGTGATATTTTTTGTCAAAAAGTTTTACAACAATAAAATATTATCTCATATGATAATGTTTTGGAAATTCTTTTAATATATATTGGGGCAACATTGGCAGGGTGTGTTTTTTTATAAAATTGTGATTTGGAATGCCTTGTTGAGACAGAGGATCAAACTTATTATATGTTGAAATTTTGGAATCATTTGGATCTATACAACAAAGGAACTAGAGAAAATATTTCACAAATGGTTGAAGTCACCAATGAAGTAGATTTTATTTTTTTTGTGTATTAAATTAAATTTATTTTATTTAGATTGACATCATACTAATTAATATTACCTTTGATTTATTTGAAGACCATGATCCAAATCTATTTCAACTTGACCTTGGGATTGAATATTTTTATTCAAATAAAGGTATACATTAAAATAAGTAATACACATTTATAATGAAATGATAAAAAAATGTGCTTTTATTTGTATTGAAAAAAACTAATTGTATAAATATTATTTTTCATTAAAAAAATCAAAATTGCATCAGGGCTAATACAAATAATGGAGTATAGTGAGGAGAATTATCGATATATTGACATATCATCTCAGAATTATTGAATGATCTTTATAAAGAGGCTAGTTTGCTTGTTCTATTCATAGATCTTCCTGATGATTAATCATGGATGGTGATTTGAAATGTACCAGTTCAAAGTATTGCACATAGTTACACACATAAATTAGTTTATCTCACTCTTATTGACTATGAAAACATCAAAACTCTTAAGTATCTACATATTAGAAATGTCAATGAGCACAAAGATGGACATGAGCATGACAATGGCTCACAAAAATATTCAAGTATTGATAGAAAAATTTAAGGTCATACATACATACATACATACATACATACATATATATATATATATATATACATATATATATACATATATATATATATACATATATATATATACATATATATATATATATATACATATATATATATATATACATATATATACATACATACATACATATATATATATATATATACATATATATACATACATATATATATATATATACATATATATACATACATATATATATATATAAATACATATATAAATATACATATATATATATATACATACATATAAATATATATGCATATAAATATATATATACATATAAATATATATATATATTATTTTTATTAATTATAGGATATATATAGATAAATATGAGAATGATAAGGATATGGTAAAAATTAATAGAAAAAATAATTGTCATGTACTATAGATACTACATATGAATTATATAGCACCTCAGTCTTATGTAGTTGACAAGTACTTCCCATGGTTGTACCCTTCAATTCCTAGACCTTCCTACTACCGAAATTCCCGCTTCCACTATATTTTGTACCTATTTATTATCTCTTAGTTTGATTGTATGTTATTATGATGACAAAATCTTCTATATTGCTCACAATTCTATAAACCTACTTATTATCATCCTTTGCAAGTTTTGGATTTGTACCTATTTCCCAGCATCCTTAACACTTGCATCCCAACCAAAAACCTATGTCAATTCAAGTATATTATGATAAACTAATTGTCTAGTACCATAAATTCATCAAATTTACAATTATATTGTATCCTTATGATCGGATTAAGTGAATTATTGTGAGATATTTTTTGAAATGATTGGTATTTATGCATGAGCAATCTTCATTCATACCTCACCTAGAAAATTCATACCTCTCACAAGGAAACTTACCAAAAGCATTCAAGTGGGAAAATCTTCCCTCTTCTTTCCTATTTCAATATCAATCATAGGGATAACCCATGTACACATCTAAATTACTGAAGGAGTAGACCATGAGTCTTATTTTCCAAGTTACAATATATGTCATTATATGTACTTGATTTCCACATATTACACCCTTGTGCACACACAAGACAACACATTAGGGTATAAATACATTAGTCTAAGTCCCTCTTCATAGTAGTGTCTATTTATTCAGCACCCTTTAATATAGGGGTCTTTGGGGTTAGCTTGACATTATGATCCCAATAACCCATTTTTTCCAGTCACTATGAAGATGAAGAACTAGGGATTTGATAAGGAGCGACAATCCATGAGTGAGATATAAATACGCTAGATCAAAGGTGATATAAAATACAAAAGTTCCTAGGTGTTTACATATAAATCCAATCAATATTTTTTACTAGACACCTACATTCAAGTTAGATAGGTGCATCAACATAACCATCCAAATATAATACAAGCATCTGAGGCCACATAGTGTGAATTCCTAAAATCTGACAATTGATGTATAATCAAGATTCAGTCTACTTCCATCCTGTTCCATATCAAATCTACATGTGCATAGTAAATTAAATAAGTACTCAGCCATTTGATTTGTCATTTTTATAACATAATATTGTATCTTAGCACACATTCAATGATTATTTTATTAGACCCTTGTTTGAGCTTAGTAATTTGAGCATATGATAAATTTTCACCAATGTTGATGGAAAAGTGTGTTAAAAAATAATTTTATAAAGGGTTGAAAGCCTTTACTAATTGTAGAGGAATATCATTGAACCATATAAGAATGTATTCTTTGAGACTTATTGGAAAGAGCTTTGTTAACAATTTTTCACTATCTACATAGTTTAGACAAGTTGCATGGAAGACACACAAATGTTATTCATGATCACATTTTCTTTCATACAGAAGAAGCTTAGGATCCAAAAATCCAACTGGTAATGGATGAGATGCAATTTTGGGTGTCAAAGGGTTATCTAATAAGGAACGTGAGTCTATAGAGGGGATAGTATGAGAGATAGTTTGTTATATTTGATATAACTTGGCTTGTAAATCAAGAAATGTATGATCAAGGGTAGCATTTTTAGAGGAAATAGGAGGAGTGTAAGTAACATGATTAGGCATAGACATGGATATATTTTGTAAATGAAATGATGTTCTTGAACCAAGATATGGTGTTGTATAAGTAACTAGATGTGTATAAATAGAGGTGGATGCAATGGTAGAAGTAGAAACAATGGAAGTAGGGGATTTTAAAACCTGAAAAGGTAACTCTTGTGGTATATATGTGTCTAATTTATCTTGAGGCTCAGATTTTGATGCTAAAAGTAGACTTATAATATTATTCACCTCATGGGGGTTCTCTTGAAGACCTTAAAGAAATTCAAATAATTATTGCACTTGATTTTGATTTACCTCATTAAGCTCTTGTGTGTTAATGTGGTTTTCATGTTTATTATGTACATCATAGTCCTTTGCATTACTTTAATTATCAGTGTCAATGAGAAATTCATTTATAGGAGACCAAGTAATTTGAACATTATTAGTTTGAGAAAAAACATCATTGTTTTCCATTTCAAAATAAACCAAAAGAAGTTGTATATTTGAAATAGAAATACCACTTAATCTAGCACTACACTTTAGACGCATTCAATGTAATATGAATCAAACAATACTAATGACTATGAATAAAATATAATAAAAAAATAATTTATAAGGGTGATCTAAGTAAGGGTTTGAATGATTGTGTGTACTCTCAAATATATTTTCCCATTCATTGATTAGTGTTACCCAGTGTTTCATAGCACTAATTACAAAGAAAAAATTGTGTTTGTAGACCACTAACTCAATTTTTAAAAGTACATTGAGAGTAGATTCCATTGGTAATACACTCCTCTCAATTACACCATAAATCAAATGGTTAAAAGAGGCTTCTTATGTATAACCAAGATATCCTACATGTTTTTGATAAATTATGAGGTACATGGAAACTAAAATATGTGTTAGTGTTGTGCAATGGCTATGAGTATTGAGGTAAACCCCTTGTGCCATGATGTTTATAAACATAACACTGTGTAACCCTTCATAATTGTCACAAAGTAATTTTAAAATTGTCATAACATGTAAGCAAATGCAAACATAAAATAAGAGAGAAAATTGAAATATTTTTGTGTATAGATATCAATAAATTTTGACCTGAGGTAGAAAGAAAGAGCTTTTGTGTTAGATTTTATTAGATGTGACATGAAAAACTTTACCAGTTTTAAATTAAATCCAAGGTCAAAGAATTTGAATCATTATGCTTCATATTTATAGCTAAGATCGAAGGTTGTTTTATTTCAATGTTAGGAATTTACATAAATTTACTAAAATCCTAGGACAAAAATCAAGTAAATAAAAAGTATTGTTATGAAAAATAGCGCATTCACTAGAATGTTTAATCTATTTTGAATTGAATGAACTCAAATGAATAGATATAAACTATTAAAATTAGATTGCAAGAATATACAAATCTACCAGTAAAATATAGAATTTACAAAACTATGGAATTAGCTAAAAATAACAAATAGACCTAAAAATATGCTAACCTGCCTATAATATATTTAATTATAACTATGTAAGCTAACTATCCCTAAAAATTGCTTTAAAATACATGTTGATTATGATGCATCTAAAAATAAAATTACAAATTATGAAGGGACAAGGCCACTCTCTGAGGACAATGATGCACTATGGCCTTGTCTATTAACTATAGTTGTCTTGGTTGACTATGTGCTTAATTTATTAATCTGAGTCTACGCAACTATCAATGCACATTTCCTGATTATGTGTGGGAGACAAGTAGATGTGCCAAATATTCATAAAATATAAACCATGCTCTTACACATGCACTAGATATAAATCAGAAAACAAAAGGGAATATGGTTAGGGGAATAGCTAAACTATCATAAGAAAATTGTACATAATCAAAATGTTACCTACGTATCCCAAATGACCTCAGGCCAATGTAGTTCTCCCTCCTAGGGTGATTATGTGATTTGTTATTATGAAACTATATGAGTTTAGTTAGAATATTGATTGAAATTATTGGTGTTGGGTGACCTTGACCTATAATAAAATATATTTAGACTTGGCCTATGACTTTTAGGATTAGACAAAATTGAAATTGGAATAAATAATGTTGTTTTATTTAGTGTGCGGTAATTTGAAATCATCTTGCTAGGTCCCTTCAAGTGAATGCCTTGATGTGATTTTATATGGGAATATTTATAATTTTTTTGATAACCGACTTTAAAAAATATGTAGGAGAGCCATTGTGAAACATCTCAATTTAAAAAAGTGGTCATTGGAGTGCAATGGATAAGGTTGATCTAAGGGGTAAGGACATAGTGTGGCCCTGTCTGACTTAGTGCGGTCCTATCCCAAATGGACATAGACTACTAAAAAAGGTCTGATAGGAACCTATAGGTTTAATAGGAATAAATGGGGTTGAAATAGGGATGTCTATGTGATATTTTATATGTTCAGAAGATAATAGAGGCTCTCTTATACATTTTGAGTTAGCGAAATGGTGAGTATACTAAGAAAGTTAAAGATGTAAAGGATAAACATTATTAAGCACTTAATGATTAATTTTATGTGTCTATAATAATATAAATTGAATATTGAACACTCCCTATGATTGAAAGGATGAAAATATGAAGAGACAAAAAAATTAATAGTCATTTAGACTCTATAAGTAGTGAATAATCATAGCCTATAAATATAGCTTCTTTTTACTTTGATAGTTGTTCTTAGGTTGAACAAGGTTATATATTCTTTTGTTGTATGATGTATTCCTATCCATATGCTTTTATAAATCATAATACTAGAATCATAGTTCATAAGAATTCATGCATCTTTGTTTTGGTGCAATCAAGTATAATTATATTTCACATGTCCCCATTAAATTTGGCATCCTAATCAAGCCACTTTATGTAGAACATTTATATTTAAGATTCATGATAACAAGTCTATCATGTGAATCTAGATTTTTACTACTTCTACCTTGAAAATTTGTATAAAATAGAATATAATACATATATGTCATGTCTTAATGAGGATTTATAGGTACCACTGCTAATAATGGTTTCGTTGTTAAGACCCCAGAATATGATAAGATGGTTTTCAGGGCAGAAAGACATTGAAAGATGGATAGAAGAAGGGATACACAAGTTTTTTAAAGAAAAATATATTAGACTGTGAATCCATATGTAATAAATTATTACTAAACACCTATATGGGGAGATATATGAAATTTTATGGTTTAAACTACATGAGTTGTTAGTGGCATGGTTGTCAATATTACATCACTATTATATCTGACCTTGCAATATGAATAATTTTCAATGGAATGAAATGAAACTATAAAATTTGTGAAATATATACATCAAACTTAAAAAATTGGCCATTGGGTGAAAATTATTATCAGCGGGTACATATCTCAATTTGTTTTTCAAGAATATGTTTTGATTTTGACTGCTTATGATCTATTTTTAAGGGACATAATAGGAAAGTTATTGGACAAATGTCCTATGCTTGTAAATTTTCTAGCTATGGAAAAGGATATGGTGAGTATTCCAACTAAAAAAGAGTATTTAGGAAGGTTCGCATGGGTTTGCGAACTGAAAAGGGGTGAATAAAATGAAGGTGAATTGTTATGACTAGACCAAAGTGAAGCCAACAAGAAGGAAAAGACTAAGGGAAAAGAAAAAAATTAGAAGATACAAATAATATCAATAATGTTTCAATGATATTTTCAACTATATTGGCAATGGTCTCTCGAAATCCTCATTAAGACATGCTAGTGTTGTAGCCTTACTAGTTTCTATAGACAGCCATAGTTATATGATAGTTAATTATGCTTGGAAGCTTATTCATTCCATTAAACTACCTTAGATTGTAGGATCATTCAATATTTTACAATAGGAAAGTATATGTTTTAAAATCAACTTGCACAATTTATAAACTTGAGAATTATCATTCATATAGTTAGATTACAATGAATTAATATGGCTAGAAATACATTTGATTTCAAGAGAGAGAGCACAAACTTGTACCAATAAATTGCACAAATGAAAAAACAATAACCCTTTCTTCTTGCGAGTGTAAGATAATTATAGAGTCAAAATGACTCGTCATCTTTAGCCTCTTAATTTTATATTTATATTTATTCCTAGGGAACCATTCAACATTTCATTTCTCTTTTCTACTTGCATGAATGTTTAAAAAATAAAAAATATACCTTTGCTGCATGTACAACTTATATAAATTACTTGCAAATTATTACTGGCAATCCCATACTAACACTTTCCCAAAATTACATAGCTATTTTTTCCCAAGATAAAAGTCACTATTAGAGTGTAGTGATCTACAAACTACTTTTACACATTGGTTAATTTGCTCTGATTTATTCACATTTCCCAAGTTTGGAAGCTTTGTTTGCAGTTTTGTAAGAAGTGTCATTTACTGATTTTCACTTGTTGCACACTACTTAGCCACCTTTAATGTTTTTAACTATCATACCAATCTACTACCCTTTATGAGTTTTCAAAATTTTGGCATTAATAAGAGGTCACTCTTTACGAGCTTGGCCCTAGTGATAAACTTTGCCCAAAATTTTCTTATTTCACAACAAACTTGCACAATCAAAAAATTATCCAAAATTATAGGAATATGTAAAATTCTACTAGCAAAGGGATGGTGGGGGTGCATTAGTTCTATTGGCACCAATTGGCTGACTTACCCTAGGCTCTATTATAAAACTTTATATGTTTTGGGGATAGAGTCATGATGTTAGGTCGGTTACCCCATGGAAATTTGTGATATCTATTACATGGCTCTTGTCTATTGATTTTTGTATGCCTTTTATGATCACAGTGCCTTGAGAAACTCAGGTGGGATTATGTATTCAGGATCATTGAGCACATTATTTACTAACCCCAAAATGTCCACAAGGATGACTTTGAATTTACCTATCACCTAACCCATTACATACCATGGTGAAAAGAGTAAAATTGTGCCAAGTTCTACATGATACGCTACACATCATCTTCAATGAAAACTATAATTAATGTCTAATGTAATGAGATATAATAATCAATGACATACATTGTTTATTAAAAGTGACTCACATATATTTGTGCTTGAATGGATACAAACGTGTTCCTTAAAAATTCTAATTCCTAGACTCACATCGATTCCATTACATTGTATTTATAATGAAGAGACTCATGTAAAGTAGTGTCCATCTAGGTTGACACACTTCCTCCAATCACAACTTAGGATTTGTCCACATTGGACATGGTATCATTATTATTCTTAACCACTTTTTCAAATTGCACCTTCCAATTTAGAAGATATGGTGATATATGTCATGCTTGTGTTGTTGCTAATGTGATGACCTTTTTATATTCCTCTAATAATTCAAAAATGTATCGGCATCATTGTGTTGTCTTTGAATTTTTTCTTTGATTTCTCTAGCCTCTAAATGGATTTATAGTCATATGCAAACTTTGTGATTAGGAACTAAACTTTAATGGCTTTGACATAGTCTGAACCCCTAAGACTTGATGAATCAAGGTTGGGCAAGTGTCCTCTACTATTTTACGTAATTTTTCAATGTGATCCTTCAATGTGTTGTACTCTTGTTTCAAATGCACTATAGTTTATGTGATTGAAGCATGAAATTCACCTACAACCTCAATATTTTTTTCCAATGAGAGTTTTGAAACATCCAATGTTACTTTCTCTAAAACATTAACCACTATATCATGCATAATCTAAAGTGGTTGATATACTTTTACTTGCTATAAATTCAATGTATGCATTATGAGTGTAGCGCATCTTGATTTGGGGCTTGGATATCCATCCAAGATGATCCAATCATGTCGACTCCTCAAATTTAGACTTATTCATGCAAGCTTGCCTTTCTAAAACTATACCCCACAACATTTCCTTTTATGTGTACTTGTGAGTCAGTTGGCTCTAATTAATCTATGTTTAATCCTTAATCCTTTGTGCCTAACCCTTGATATTTTTGTTCTGTGTCAAATGGTTACCTTGGTTGGGAGTAGTTTTCCTTTATCTAGTAGCCCTTGTGCAGCTTGACATTGAAGTTCCTGCACTCTTGTGATTTGTGTTCATTATTCCTCCACCTTGTCATTTTATTCCTTATTTTTGTGTTTATCCTCTTACTTCTTCCTCTCTTCCTCCTTATCAGCCTAATTTATCTTTAGCTCATTCTCCCCCTTCTCTTTATTGTCTTGTTTCACCTTCACACCACAACTCTATTGCTTATAGCTTTTTCCTTGGCTAACTTTTTCTTTGTAGATTTGTCTTCCTCAAAATTTTTGAAAGATTCCTCTTACTTATACAAATCCTCCATCTTATTATCCTTGGAATACTTATTTATTTGATAATGTGATTGTTTATTTACCTCATCCTTCTTCAATTATTCTTCATTTTTTCAATTTTCCTCTTCTTGATGAGTTTTTTCTGCCTTCATTACTTGAACTTTTGCCTGATTCTTCACTTCCTCTTACATAGCTAAATATTATTTTTCCTTTGCATGTTTTTGTTTAGCTTCCTTATCTACCTCGATGTGTGCTCTTAAAATATCTATGATTGGTTTCTCTTCTATTGTGATATCTTTGCAAGGCTAGTTCAAATGAATTTGTGATGGAGGTTGGTCCATCTCTAACTAGACCTTCACTTTATTGCATAAATACTAAATGTAGGATTAATGATGCTCCAAAATGAGTCCATTACACCTTAGAGGATAGGATGGGATTGTAAATTACAAGAGGTTAATGGGGTGAAGGTGGATTTCTCTATAGTGGAATTGATATAGGTATGGAGGTTGGGGAATGTGGTAGATTTGATTGCTTCAATGTTAATGTTTGATGTTTTTTCAAGCCATATTTGGGTCATGCAACTAAAAAAAGAAGTATTTGCATCTTACCTAACTTATATTTAGGCATGTATCTCTTGTTTAAGACTTTACTTAATTTTATTGGGGCCTTAACATGGAGGCTGAAAACACTTTACTTCCAACTAAAATCAATATGTGGTTTTCATATGCTTGGTGTGTGTGGCTTCTTTGTTAATAATTAAAACAAACTTGCCTCGACATCACTCTTCTCCTCATAACTATCCAAATTTATGTCCCACTATCTCTTTTACTTATATTTTATTTCTAGTGACTTCTCCAAGGTTACCTAGGGTCATCTGTTATACTTCATGTTAATCCTTTAGTTTGCGATCTTGACATCTTAGATGTTGAGAATATGGCTTGCATCCTTAGCTTGCTCTCTTCTTGCTTGGTAATCATGTCCACTTTGATGTACTTTGGCATGGGTGGGAGGTATACCATTATGATATGTGATAATTTTTTTCAAACATTAACAGTTCGTATTGCCTTCCAAAATAACCACTACTCCTCTAGTTTTTCATTTCCCCATATCATCCGATAGGATTTTATGTATGTCCTCTATTGAGATGTATAACTTATTGAAATTGGAATCCACACAAAAAATATGTATCTTGGGATCATTTTGATATGGCATTTGATCTCCTAGTGTTCTCTAGTGGTTGTTGGAATAGTTGCACATGTTTTTCTTTTCTTTTAGGTAGTGTTCCCTATGATCTAGAAATAATTTCTTTTAATGTAGCTAGTTGTAATAAAGTTTGTGGTCATATAGCTCACAATTTTTTTATGTTTTGTGCTACCATGTTCTTTTGTTGTATGACTTCTGCTTATGCCTGGACCATATTGATGAATAATGGAAGTGGAATTTTATGTTGAGTTGGGAGTTCATGTACATGGACCATGACAACATTGTGTAACTTAGTAATTGATATGGCAGATAAATAGTTCATTACATCTTGTGTAACATGAGGGTTCATAATACTAAGTGCTCTAATATATAATAACTAGTTCTCAAACATTTTTAAAAGATGTAATGCATTCCCTATTTTTGGCTAGACAAAAAATTTGGATGCTTGGTTTAGCCAAAAAAATTCTCAAACCATAACTTTCCCTTCAAGGTAATTCCACAATATGAAACATATTAGGAACACCAAAACCTGAAATTGAAATGATTATGTTTATTGGAGAGTAACTTCTCCACATTTATTGTAATATTTGTTTCCAAGAACTCAAGCTAGTTGAATTATTCCATTAATCACACCATCCAATATGAAATTTAAATACCCCTTTGTTACTTGTTTCAATCTTTTGTTTGCTTTTTAGTACCTTTTCACAATGCATTCTACCAACACTCACACTGACACATTAGTTATGTGCTTTATAAATAACCCCATAAGTGGACCATACATATATCTTCTTAGTTTCCTAGCTAAATAATAGTTTGGTGGATTTATATGGCTGTAACATTTTCTCCCTTGCCTTTAGTCATAATGCATGTGTAACTTTTACAACATTGATGCAATTAATCACCCAAGCTAAAATGTGGATATTTCCCTCATTGTAAAAATTAATAAAATTCATCATGAGTTCATATTTCTACCCAAATATTTTTAGTCACATTAACATCTCCATGTCTATGCCCCACAATAGATGATGATGGGAAATAACACCTTTTGCCAACCAAGGTGTTCCTTGCAATTCACGATTTGTTGACCAAGTTTGACTTTCTAGTCAAACTAGGGAACCTATAGGCAAAAACTTGATTTTTTGGGTCTATAGGGGGTTTAAATAGATGTTATAAGGTGTCTAAAGGGTTAATTAATGTCATTTAATGTTATGTTACCTTTAGTTATTAGTTCCCTAGGTCTATTTATCATTTTTTGGTCTTTTAGAGGTCATCTTAAGTGTATTTAATGCTTTATACGGATTTTTTTAGGAAGTGTGAAAGTGTAAAAAGGTAATGTCACATGTCATGTCCTATGAAGTTTGTATAATCTATCCTTAACTGAAATTTGGTAGGTTGATCAAGAAGGAGCAGTTTTCCCTCAAAAATAGGAGTTGTTGGGCACTTGTACGGACTTCCCAAGTCCATCATCAACCAAAAACGTGGGAGTAGAAACTTTTCACCTTACCACACTCATTTTAACATTTTTAATTGAATGATAATGCAATAAATCTCTTATGCAACTCATTCTCTCATTTTCTCCATTGGCATACAAGGAAGGCTCAACTTTAAATGCTCACTACAAGCCATACAATTAGAGTTGGAGAAAATGATTTTGGGGGTGGATAGGGATACGAGTCTAATCCAAATACATAAAAATAAGTTTCAATTTGGTGCATCCTCCTTTATGAACAATTGTCAACATCTCAGGCAACTTTTTGAGAGTTTACATTAAAGAGGGGGTCTCTTTTTGAATTTGTTTCAATTTATCTTACTTTGGATTGATGTATTTAGTTGTTCAAGAGTTTACCCATAATTTCAAATACATTATCATGGTCTTCTTATATTTTTATAGTTTAGATGTCTAAGAAAGCTTCTTTTGATCTTGTGAATGCTGCTAAACTGGTCTCTCTACTCTTGCAGTTGTCTCAGTCTTCATAGAAGGGATTTTCCACATTGAATGCAGGATTGAGTTGTGGTTTCAAGAGTCTGGATCCATGGATATGTGTTTAAGGGTGTTTTAACAAGTTTTCAACTCATACAATGAACAAATAATGCTCTAAAACCATGCCTTCCATGACTGCCAACTCTCACAAAGTAGCTTGATGACATCATCATACCTGGATAGTAGCCTTTGATAATGGTTTCAAGCCTTGGAAATGTCTATAATGCACTTGGTGAAGTTTGTATTGATTCACACTTAATGGGGAGGAGTCAAAAGAGCATTGCAAGCTTCAAGAGGATGATGATTGAGTTTTGTCCTTCAGTCCCCAAATGTGGAAAATAGAGATCCTAAAGGTGTTTTCAGTTAACATATGTCATGATAGAATATTCTTTCATCACTTTTATTTATTTGGTTGTGTATCCCTATCCTCCAAGAATAAATATGCCAAATTTCAAGATAAAATATGGAGTAGAGCATTGGTTTCAAGCCCTCCTAAAATGGCAAAAAATCACTAAATTACATCAGTGATATCTATAGGTTTCAAATTGGGAATTTCAAATTTCACTATGTATAAAGTTCCTAGGCCTTGTCCAAAAATGGGAAACATACCCAAATGATTCAATGAGCATTTAGATAGTGAATGGGGTGATGATGGCATAAATTGACCTTTTGGAGGTCATACCCTGTCCGTACAACAAGGGAGAGAAGGCAGAGAGATAAAGGTTTGTGAAACAAGCAAACAATGAATGAGGTGAAGGAAAGATCCATGGTTTGTAGGAAAAAACGCACCTTAATGTCATCAATTCCACTATGAACAATCCCATATGTATCTAGAAAGCATCTACAAGCTAGAATGAGGAGAAAATAACCATCTATGGCGAAGCAAATAATGGAATGAGGATCAATGTACTTGAAGAGGTTTCAAAGCACTGTTAGGGATAAATGAGAGATCAATGGAAAAATAAATGACTTGTAGGACATAAATAAGTCTCTAAATCATCAATAAAATACAAAATTCATTATTTTATCATCCTAAATTACCTACAGGCAAAGTATCAAGGCTGTGTCAATCCAAGAAAATAGTGAGTTATTGAAAGGTATAAAAGTATCAAAAAGACTAGGTTTGAAAGATGGTTAATATTTTCAGATAAAGGAGAGTAAAACATACTATGGAATGTGTTTAAAATATTAAAATATCTAATGGAAGGTACCTAAAATAATTGAGGAATCAAATGCCCACTGTCTCAATCAAGCAGGGTCATAAGCAAGGAAAGGGCATGTGAGAATTTGATGCCTAGGAGGGAAGGAGAAGATATAAACAATTATATATGGAATAATAATTCTCAAATGAAATATATTATATGAAACACATTCCTCAAGCCACCCAAGACACCTTTACATAGGCCTACTTGTCTCAGTTCGTAGAGTTAGCATGTCAAGGCCTTGTTTCAAGAGGCTAAAAGAGGTTTCCAAGTGAAAGCAAGTTTTCCGATGACTTATAAACATCCATGATCTTGTAATGAATATTAGTAACATGTTATAATGTTATTTTGGAATACTAATGGCATAATAGGAGCATCCACATGGATATTTACACAAGAACATGCAAAAATAGGGTTTTTGTGGCCTTTTTTGGGAAGATTGAGTTAGTTAGGCCACCTAGACTTAGAATTCAATCAAACCATTTAGTAAAAATTACTATCATGACCTCTTAAATATATAAAAATATTAAATTTTCATGGAAGAATAGTATTTATACTCATTTTTTGTCTCAAACCTACCTCAGTCCATGCATGCAAGAAAAGGACCAGTTTTGAGAAATCTTGTAAATGAGAGACTTGCACTAAGTTTGACCACTAAAGGAAAAATTGGGATACACATAGTGGGACATAAAAAACAAATATATATTGTATTTATGTCAAGGTTTTTGTTCACACAAGGAGCTTTACATAAAGGTCCAGTGGGAAAACATGCTTTCCCAACCCCAAACAAGGTGTCAACTCAAATTCCATACTCCTCCAAAACTTATAATGATTTGTTTGATGATTAAAGGGTCAAATAGGATGTATTAATTCTCCAATATTCTATTTAAATAGAGATACATCATCCATTGGTTCACAAAGGGCAAGCAAGCTACTTGGCAAGGCATGATCCTTCTTCCAAAACAGGGGTCATCTTCAATTCTAGCTATTGTTAAGCCATCCCAATGATGGGAACATGATTTTTGGATATTTATATATGTTTTTGAACTATTATTTGGCAACGAAACTCATAAAGAATCCATTTTTGGCTAGAAGTGAACCAAAACCCTCACACAATGCAGGAATCCTACTCGAGGGTCATCTTCTTTTGCTCATATCTTTCCCAAACTCTTGCAAGGAACCTTGATCCATTTAAGATAATTAGGAAAGGTATTTAAGGAGACTTAAGTGTAATTTTTAGGGAATTTAAATGTGAAAAGGCTATGAACAAAGGCTAAGACCTAAAAACTTCTTAAACCCTCCTAAAACCCTTAGGCAGACTCGATGGTGAAAATAAAGCTAGAAGTGCAATCAAATTGGTGAATTGGACCAATGGTATAAAATAAAAATTTTAGAGGACATTCTCAGGGTTACATAAATGTGTATTTTTTGTGCAGATTCATACATAATAGGGGAGAAAAGAGCTTGTTTTCACCATTTTTGATGGTGTACAAATTGTAGGAGTTAGAAAGTGAAATAATTTTTTATGGGAATCTCTACACTTGAGATCAAAAAAATCACTTCAGATCCTTAAAATTATTCTAATTGTCCCAAATAGGCATTCACTTTTGGCCACTCTAGTGATCCAAGTGGTGAAAAGTGATTAAGGGAGATTTTCAAAGGCTTCTTCTTAAAAATGATGATTTGAAAGTCCTTGATAGGTTTCATTCCCCCTTTTTTATGAATTATTTTTCATATTTGGAAGGTTTTGAGTGCCAAGTGGTGAGGGTGCATGAGAATGAGCTTTTTTGAAATTGCCTAAGATGATTGTGCATGTCCATAATAATAGGAATGATCAGAGACCATACCAATGAATGGATGATGTTTCTTGTAACTCCTACTATCCTAGACGATAATTAGACTTTAGGATTTGTATGGAAAAGAGGAGTTTTGGAAGGCAACTCAAGTAGGCAGTTTCTTATGCAAAATTGGTAGTTTTGTGCCACTTTTCACCTTCCTTGTGAGTTGTTTTGACAAGTGTACCTCCTGACTTGGCATGGTTTACCTCAATATTATTTCACATGCAAATGTAACTTATTTCCACTTGGTGACACATGTCCAAGTGACCCTTGGACTTCTTTCTCTCTCTCCTTCTATCAAACTCTATAAGAGTTGGCCATTTTGGCATTGTATTCATGCTCCACCAGAGTATGGTGAAGCCCTGCTCAATTGTACACCTTATAATCAAGAAAATTACTAAGTGTTTACCTCTCTCATAACTATTCGTAGTGTGCTCTACTTGAATTTTGATTTGCTTAGTGAAGACTATGGATTCCTTAGCATTGTACTTCATTCTCTCACCTATTTTCAATCTCTTCTTACAGGGCATGTGAAGTGTTCAAGAGATGTCCATGGTTGAAGTGAGTAGTCTTTTCATTAGAGTCATATAAGACCTCTTGTCTAGTCCTCCTAACCTTTAATATCATCTAGAACCCCATAATATAATATTGATGCAAGAAGACATAGGTTTGGGAAAGTGTATATCTTAGTTGGTTTCTTGGTTTTAAGTGTGGAATGCAAGTGGTTGGAAGTAATCAAACTAATCTGGTATAGCACCTCTATAGATTAGGTTTTATTTATGTTATTCTCAACCCTTTTCCACCCCAAAAGTGTTAGTATTAGGAACATGAGATCAAATGATGCATCAAGGGGAGGTAACCCCTAATCTAGAGGTTCATCTCACAAGTTAGCTCACCCACAGCAAGTGAGATGTCCCCATATACAAACCAATTTGCATTAACCTCATCAATGAATTCAAAGGGAACATGATCATTCCATCAGGTTTGGTACAACACAAATCTTGTCCCCATCTCCTCTTTCTCTACATCACTCAAAAACACCATAATGGGTCATATGATGCAACCATCATGTATTCTTCTTATTGGTCAGTTATTTCACTCAAGCCTTTTGCATTTGAAATATTTTCCCTCCCCACATTGTCCATAGACATTCATAATTTATCTTACATCCTAATCTTCCCTTTCTCCTTTGTATAAAAATATCTCCAAATTTAGACACTTTAAACTACACCTGTGCAAGCTTGTTAATATTAACAAAGTATGGTTGTACCCCCTTGTACCCATTTTATGGATAAACTATGCTTCCTTTTTAAGAACCATTGAGCTACTTCTTAAGCCAAATTTTGTTTGCATTAATTTTATTATTCTTTGTTGAGTTGAGACTTGCCACTTTTGTAGTTTCCCAATTGAGATATTAGGTGATGTGATACGCTGCCATTTTTTTCAAAATATTTCCTTTTGAGGAGTTATTTATCGATTAGATTGCTAGAAAAATTAAATTCCATATTAATTCTTTATGCCTTAATATAAATCGCTTTATTAATTTTAATCTCACTTGTTATTTTGCCTTATTTTATGTTTAGTTTGCCTTATCTCACACTTTGTTTTCAGACTTAATTAATTTACGAGGTTTTTCCATATTCCTCTCAGTAATATGATCTACCCTTGCCATTGATTATGGTACTAAGAACATGTCTATCCCATGTGTCCTTTTCTTTATTATTTTTTCAATGATGCATCCTATTCTTCTACTTGATATCTAATATACTACTATTACTTTTCTACTCTACTATGTTATGCTACCACACTTGCAAAAAATGGAAATCCTACTGTAAATGTACCATCTGGCACTTATATTTGTGTTCCCACATGCTCTATTTTTTTATTTGTGATAAGGCTTGAGCCTACTACCATACACCCTAGTTGGTATAATATCACCTTGAAAATATCATAACATAATGGTGCCTTGTTATATGGTTGAATATGCATGGCCCCTTCCACTAAATTTGTAACTTTCCTAGGTGCACTTTGAATCTTATTGCATATAAGAGTTCTAATTGTTGTGTTTGAAACTCCTTTGATCACAAGTTGCAATCATGTCAGGCCTTCTAGTTGTGCTTCTGCACTTTTTTATTCAAACTATCCATTCATCATGTTTCCTCCATGTGAGTCAATTATGGCAACCAATTTTCCATGGATTTTTTATCACCAAGCTGAGTAAAAATTTCAATGGACAATCTAGGAACATGGTATTTAATTATAATAACTAATTCCATTCCAAAAACCAAATGAAATGGAGTGTATCCCATCACATGCTTGTAATTGTTCCTATATTCCCAAAGTATTACAAAGATGTGATCTTCCCAATCATATATTTTCACATTAAAAATCTATGTTAGCATTTTTCTAAATACCTTATTTGATGATTCAACATGGTCATTGGCTTATGGATGGCATGAAATACTATTCTAGTGTGATATCATGAATTTAATTGTCAAGGTATTTATGGTAATATTGAGGAAATGTGTGCTATGTCACTAATTAGTTTTTTAGGGCAACCAAACCTAGTTATAACATTTTGATAGATGAATTTTACAGTTAGCCCACAGCTAAGAGTCATAACTATGACAAACCACTTTGTTAAATATTTTGTCGTAATGATGATATATTGGGCATTTGATCATTTATATGGTGGAGTAATAGGCTCTACAAATTCTATCCCCCATTGTTCATAAGGTTACATTGCGATAAATGGGTTGAATGGCATCTCATCCAAGTGATTTAGATTTTTAATGTGTCGACATACATCACAATTCTTTCCAACTTAATGTGCATCTTAAAACACTATAAAACACCATATTCCACTAAATAGTATCTTCTTTATAATCATTTATCATGTGAAATGGTCTCCTATTACCCCTTTATGAGATTCATTCAACATGTGCACTCTTCTATACTATAAATCCACCCATGCAAAGGACATCAACTTTACATGTCTTATAGATAAATCCATTGGTAATGTTGAATGGTAGGGTTTTTGAAACTAGTTTTTTCTTGTCTTATGTTAGGGTGTGGAGCTAAAAGCTTCAACTATTTACAGACATGAAGAAGGAAGGTTGCTGGAGTTTCAAAATCACTGGCATCAGCAGCATGACCGATGTCGGTCAGATGCAATTCAGAAGGCAACCGGTGACGGCAGCTAGTCGGCCGACGTCAGCAGCACCAGGCAAGCAGGGACCAGTGTCGATCGCCTGTGCATTTCAGAACTACTATTGACGAAAATTCAGTTAAGTGAAGTGAGTGTCTACATGTTAAATGACTAATTTAAGTCACAAGCTGCGTGTCTAATTATTGTAGTTAGATTTCTATTTTTGTAACCACGGGATTCTATTTAAAGACCCATGAGGCATGTATTGTATTTATCAAGACGGCAAGTAAAAGCATTAAAGCAAGCAAGGTCAAGGAGATCTACAGGTGTAAGGTCAAGGAGATCAGCTGAAGCATTCAAGGAGGGGATAATAACTCAGGCTATAGAGTTGTTGTGTTGAGCAAGAGAGAGAGGGAAGAAGGTCTTGAGGTTTGGCAAGCCTTTGAGGTGGAGGAAGAAGTGGCATCTTCCTTATTGTATTTTCTTCTAGTAATATTTAATACAAGAGTGTGCATTGTCTCTCAAATTCTTTATTGTCTCAAGTTTCTAGTTACTTAATCATTTTGGTATAATTCCGTGTTTAATTGCTTATAAGAAAGTAATAAATTATGTTTTCGTTGGATAAGGGGTCCCTAATAGTTGGTATCAGAACTACGATTTGCAGGGAGCAGGTTATTATTTTTGATTATAGGTCATTCACAAGGTTTTTTGATTGAGTGGGAGTTCAGCAATGGCAGAAGAAAGTAAGCTACGAATGGAGAAGTTTAATGGCAAGAATTATCAACATTGGAGGATGCAGATTGAGGATTATCTGTATCAGAAGGATTTGTACTTACCGTTGGGTGGGGTTGCATGCAAGCCCACAGATATGAAGGATGAAGAATGGAGTGTTCTTGATCGGAAGGCTCTCGGTTCCATAAGGTTGAGCCTTGCATCGTCTGTGATTTCCAACTTATCACAGTGTAAGACAATGAAAGAGTTGATAAAGTCCTTAGCGAATTTATACGAAAAGCCCTCGGCTTCTAATAAGGTATATCTTATGAAGCAGCTATTTACTTTGCAAATGCAGGAAGGTGGATCGGTACATACTCAGCTCAGTGATTTCCATGGTTTGGTAAACCAATTAGCTTCAGTCAATATTGTTTTTAATGATGAGGTAAAGGCTCTCTTGATTTTATGTTCTTTGCCTGAAAGTTGGGACAGTTTGGTTATGGTAGTAAGTAATTCTGCATCTGCTTCTAAAATCTTAAAAGTTGATGATGTTGTGAGTGTGATCTTGAATGAGGAAATACGTAGGAGAAGCATAGGTGAATCATCAAAAAATGCTCTAAGTGCAGAAAGCAGGGGAAGGCAAAGGGAGAAGGTTAAGCAAGGGAAATCAAGGTCGGGAAGGAGATCCGAGTCCAAAGGTATTACCTGCTGGTTTTGTGGAAAGAAAGGACATACAAAGAAGGAGTGTTGGTTGAGAGATAAAGAGAATCAACATGCAGGTATTGAAGAAGCAAAGGATGCAAATATTGTGGTACAGGACGCTCTCATACTTTCTTTGGATTGTCAGGTAGGATCATGGATTTTAGATTCTGGTTCATCTTTTCATCCATCCCCAAATAGAGATTTGTTTCATGAGTATGAACAGGAAGACTTTAGAGTGCTTTATTTAGGGGATGGTACACCTTGTCAAATAGTTGGCAAAGGGAAAGTGCAGCTGAGATTGCAGATTGACAACACATGGGTGTTGAAGGAGGTCATGCATGTCCCGATTCTGAAGCAGAGTTTGATTTCTGTTGGAAGGTTGGGTGATGAGGGATGCACAATAACCCTCACAGTGGATTCTTGGAAGGTTACCAAGGGCGCACTTGTTTTAGCAAGAGGTAAGAAAGTAGATACTCTTTATCTATCTACTTGTATTGCTGATTCTACTTCTGGTTTATCTACTTCAGCTATAGATTCAAAGATGTGGCTTAATAGGCTTGGTCACATGAATAAGAAGGGAATGGACGTTCTTGATTCAAAAGGTATGTGTTCAGATTCGGAAAGCATAGATAGAGTTCATTGTAGGAAAAAGAAATTTGACGCTTTTGACAGGAACAAAGAAGCCTTGGTGTTTATGGAGGAGATGAAAGACAGAGATCAGTCACAGGGGCTGAATAAATCTGAGCAGGGCAGTATGGACAGAGGTTTGATCCAAGATGAGCTCGTGGATGAAGATTTCATCACTTACAGGAACACACAGACACCGATGTTGGTCACTTGGGACCGACATCAGTCAGCCAGATACCGGCATCGGTCATGTGCAGACCAGCAGGGTCGGTAGAGTCGGGCAAGAGAAGTCTGACGTCAGTCATCAGGACCGACGTCGGCAGGTGGGACACCGGCGTCGGCCAGGGAAACGACATTGGCAATCAGGGTCAGTGCAAGGAATCAACATCGGTTGGGAGCAGACTGGGAGATGGCCGAGATCGGTCACTAGAACGGATGTTGGGTGGACAGCAAGCTGTCAAGGAGTCTCAAACACCCATATAGAGGTCAAAAATGGTAATTGAACCTCATATTCGTTGTTCACCTTCTTTATATTGCTTATTGATAGTCAAGAACTAGGAAGATGGAAGAATCAATGCAGGTAGAATCCAGAAATAGTGGGAGCTTGGCATGGATGAGGAGTGTGAGTCTTTGGAGAAGAACCAAACAGGTATTTGTTGGTAGAGTTGTCAGCTGAAAGAAAGCACTGGATAGAGGGATGGATTCCCATATTAGAGAAGAGAGTGGATGGACATGTGAGACAGAAGGCTATGGTATATGGTCTTGATTAGGCTACAGGACAATGGAGGTTTGACCATTGTATTTTATCTTTACCAGGTTGGATAATATTAGCTACATTATCTTGTTACTGTATTGTTTTACTTGTTGCAGGGTTTCATATACAGGGAGTTTTCTAAGCTAAGGGTAGAGTTGGTTCAGAAGTATGTCATGAAGAATTTGGGAGCAGCAAAATTCTTTCGGCATAAGTGACAAGTATAACATCACAGGTTTGCATGGTGGTTGGTCTTCAAGAGTGACTTTGAAGAGGGATACAGAGCCAAGAGAACAAAATAGATGGTGTACAGGTACAGGTATAGTAGCAGCTATTTATCTCCAAGTGGGAGATTGTTAGGGTGTGGAGCTAAAAGCTTTAACTGTTTGTAGACACAAAGAAAGAAGGTTGCTGGAGTTTCAGAATCACCAGCGTTGGTAGCATGACCGACGTCGGTCAGATGCAGTGCAGAAGCCAATCGGCGACGGCAGCTAGTCGGCTGACATCGGCAGCACCAGGCAAGCAGGGACCGGCGTCGGTCGCCTGTGCGTTCTAGAACTGCTGTTGACAAACAGTCATTTAAGTGAAGCGAGTGTTTGCATGTTAAATGACTAATTTAAGTCACGAGCTACGTGTCTAATTATTGTAGTTAGATTTCTATTTTTGTAACCATGGGATTCTATTTAAAGACCCATGAGGCATGTATTGTATTTATCAAGAAGGCAAGTAAAAGCATTGAAGCAAGCAAGGTCAAGGAGATCTACAGGTGTAAGGTCAAGGAGATCAGCTGAAGCATTCAAGGAGGGGATAATAACTCAGGCTATAGAGTTGTTGTGTTGAGCAAGAGAGAGAGGGAAGAAGGTCTTGAGGTGTGGCAAGCCTTTGAGGTGGAGGAAGAAGTGGCATCTTCCTTATTGTATTTTCTTCTAGTAATATTTAATACAAGAGCGTGTATTGTCTCTCAAATTCTTTGTTGTCTCAAGTTTCTAGTTACTTAATCATTCTGGTATAATTCCGTGTTTAATTGCTTATAAGAAAGTAATCAATTGTGCTTCCGTTGGATAAGGGGTCCCTAACATCTTACACCATGTAATGTTTTGGGAATGTATTACATTATAAAAATGTATCAATATCCTCCAATTGTTCAAGGATCACAGTCACTTTTAACAAATGCACATTTGAAGAATCTTCTTTCAAGTCATCAGGTTCCTCAAATGTTTGGATAAGGATAAATTGGTTTAGATCCACATTCTCCCATCCTATCATAACATTGATTTTGAATTAGCTTCAGCCATCTTCTATTTTTGCCCCTAGTAATGACTTGTTCACCAGATATTTCAATGCCTAGTGATTCATGAAAAATTCAAATGGGTTCGCCAGTAAATATGATAGAACTTATGAAGGTTGAACACCATGGCCAATAATTCTCATTTTTTCATGGTATAGTTCTTTTATAGTGTAGATAGTTTGTCACTTGCAAAGTGAATTGGATGGTCCAACTCTCCTTCTTTAGTTTATACAAGCATGGCTCAATCTCAAACCTGGATGCATCTAAATGAACATGGAACATTTTACTCCAATCTTAAAAAATAAGGATTAGGGTTGTGACCATCTATTTTTTCAAAATTTTAATGTATTTTGGCATTATAGGGTCCATTCAAACTTGTTATGCTTGTGCAATAATTTATTCATAAATGTTGTGATGTTTGCATACACACAAATGAATTTTTGGTAATATCAAGTGTGTGTCCCAAAAATGATTGCACCTTTGGTGGATTGGTTGGTGATTTTAGCCCACTTATTATTGTGATCATGATAATTGTGTATTTCATGATCCCTTTGGATACTTCACACTATAATGTCATTACTTGAACCTTTTTCTTTACATAATTCTCCTACTACTTTCGACACTTATTATGTATAAATTGTTGGCAAAGTCTATAGTTATGTTTCCATCTCTGAAATTTGGGCCTTAATGATTGGGCTTGTCTTGGTATCAAAGTTCCCAACCACTTCTATTATGAGCATACCACCAAGTGATTCACATGAATAGATAAATTCCTCATTACCAGTTTCCTTTTGAATGCTAGAAATAATCAACCTACAAACCATTGCACATGGTGCAATGGGTGGATCTCATAAGACATTTTTTATAATAATTATTTAAAGTGCACATAAAAAATGTGCATGCTTTCTCTTGCATCCTACTTAATTTCATTTAGTGTAAATATGCTCTATTTTTAAAATTTTGGGATGTGAATTCCATTAGAAAATATTTAAACTCATCAAAGTTGACCTTCATTTGATTAAGGTCGCACTTTAGATACTACATGTGTGCACAGACCACCAATGTTATTGAAAACTATTTTGATTTCATTGAAAATCCATTTAATCCTTTTGCACACACGTAATCTCACATTTGTGTATGTGGTCTACGTAATCTTCAATTCCTCTACATTCTTGTAACATCATCAATATTTCATAGAAAATTATCATATAAATTACTATATGTTGTTTTTGTTGTTGAATATTACTTCTTGGCATAACACCTCCCCAAAACCCACTAGTTTCCCCTACTTCTTTAGTTGAAATCAGCCTGATACTTCTTTGGGTAGTGCCTCCCTAACTTGTAATTATGGAGTTTATTATATACTCATCACACCATCCAAAAAGCCTTACCAATCAGCCCCTCCTGATGGTAATGCAATGTTCATCCTTCAACTAGTTTGTGTGGCTTCCTTCCCCTATTTGCACACTCATTTTCTCTATGTGATTCTTGATCACAATTTATTTTAACACTATGTTCTCACTATCTTCTAGATTAAATATTTTAACACTATACATTTCTCAATCTATTTCTTCATCTAAATTTAACATGCATGAGTTTTCATGTTTAATAAATCAAATTTAGAGTTTCCTTCACCATTTGTGCATCCCACCATTTCATCTAGATCGTCATTCAAGATCTAAACATATTCTTCCCAAAAACATTCTTCAAATTGGGGACCTTCAATGCAAACGTCACCAAACATACACAAGTGTTTCTCACCTATATGTGAGCCAATCACATACCCTCCCTACTTCTTATGAGTCCTAACAACATTTCTTTGACTAGGCCCTCCCTTCGTCTAGGGATCCTTAGTAGCCATTACCTTTTCTCTAATTTCATTATATTTGTGGATCCTTCCTTCCCTTTCATAAGTTCACTCCATCTCAATGAAAGTTATGTTTTCAACTGTCAACAGAGGTTCTTATAAAACCCATCAAAACATGAAAATGTGTGTTTATGTGTGAAGTAAGCTACAAGTTCAAAATGCGAGCAAAATTATAGAAAGATCAAGAAATCATTTAGTTCAAAATTACATGTTTATTCAGAAAAAGTAAACTTTGAATTATACAACATAGATATTCATGTTATATAATCAAACAAATGTAAGCAAAATAAGGTATACATTGCACACAAAACAAGTACAAAAAGACATTCAGAAAACCCATCATCAAATCTCTATATTAATCTCTATATTTTGGAACTTTTTTTCTTTACAATTTATCAATATATATATAGAACTTCCAAAGGTATGTTTCTTTGCATTCGATCTTTCCATTTCTACCTCAAATGAGTCTTTTCATATTTTAAAATCTTTTGGGATATATACATAGGTTAAATACATATAAAAATATATACATTATACAAATTAATAGATATCGCACACTTCTCACGCATCAACACTCTACGATTTTACAATCCTAAGTTTATTACCAACACTTTCCTATACTTAAATGGTTGTCTCATCCAGAGACAAAGTTGTAGGAAGTGTGCCTTTTGCTAGAGCTAGTAGAGTTACCTGCACTGAGGGGTTGGTCTAAAAACATTACTTATGGTAATTGCTTAAGGTGTCTTTTATTGCTCTTCACCTCTTATGCACTACTTAGCTACCGTTGTGGATTTTCAACTAAATTGGGTACCAATTTACCGTCATTGCAAATTTTTAACCATCTTGGCCCCACTTCTAATGCTTAGGCCTTCCTTAAAAATAATTCAAAAATATTCAAAATTTTGACTTCACAGTACCTAGAGAAAAGGTGGAAGCATAGATTGTGTTTTTGGAACTGAAGGAGATTAAGAAAATGTTGTTGGAGTTGTTGATGAAGTCACACCTGTAAAAAATTTCATCAAAGGCATTTACTTCAAATGGATGGTTAGTTGCATGACTTTAGTGGCTTTTCTTCATTGCAGCTCTTATTGGAGTTGGTTTGGTGGGATGAATTTGTTTTCCTCAATGATTCCTATGATAGAATTGTTTAGATGGGACAAGTCCTTCTTGAACATCTTCCAATCGATGAGAGCTTCCCACACCATACTGATCATAGTGCACAAAGGAATGTGGCACACCATTATATTTTGGATTCCATCATCCTTTATTATTTTGAGGGTGGGCCTACTGTGTCACATTCTATTTAATTTCTAATGCTAACTCCTCCAGTCTGTCTACATGCCTCTACATATAAATGTCAGTAAATGTATTGTGCAACATCTCATTTTTCCATGTTTGTAGCTTCTCCATCACATAATTTATTGAAGCAAGAGATTTCTTTAGTGTGACATCCAACTGCTCATCTGTAGCTAAATGGTCTCCCATTATTTCTTTGGATTGTTTGGCCTTGGCAAAATCCAGGTTGGCTTCACTCCATGTGTTGTTCAGCTACTATTCCAGTTGATCATGTTTATGGTTGTGCGTTGAGCTTAGAGCATAGCAATTTATAAGACTTACTCATACTCCTTGAGGAGCTCAAATATAGCCTATATTATTGCCTTCAAGTTCTAACCTTGCATTTGAAGATGTTACAACTTCTGTATAATGAGCCAATCTTTTGTAAATTAGAACAAAAGAGATGTGAGTTACTTCTCCTCAAACATGACTTGGTCACCTTGGACTTGATCAACCAGCACATGGCATGTATCACCAAATATCTGTTTGACCTTGTTGAGGCAGTGATGTAATTTTACATTGTCATATTTAAGCTGGGTTACATCTTATTCTAAATGAGATGCAATTTTTTAAATTGATTCCTAGAACATTGTAGCTCACTCAATCTACTTTTCTAAGGAAAACTTAGTCACATCAAGTGACGTTTCCTATAATATTATGGCCATAACTAATGAATAAGTTGCAGTTGTTGTCATTATTGGTTGGTGTCAGATTTGCACCATAGGGAGTGTGAATGTTATCCTTCATGTCAATGGAGTTGGGATGTGCCACATCCATTGACTGGATATTGGCCTATGTTGTGAGGCTTTTTCTTGTGCACCTCCATGGGTTAATATGCATCCTTGTGATGTGTTAGATGGTTGTTGAGCTTCAATTATCTACACCTATTTGCCCTGCTCTATTTTTGGTTGGGATGCAACTTCAGCCTTCTTATTTTACTCTTGATGCTCATTGGCCCTTTGTTTATGCCTTAGTTTATTCCTCTACCTTATGCATAGCATTCTTAATAGCTTACTCCTCGGCCCTTTATTTATTCTCTTTTTCCTACTTTCATAGGGCCTCTTTGTTTTTCTCCTTTGCCTTGGATACTGCATCAACCTCAGCCTTCTTCTATTTTCCTTCTTGTACTTCCTTATCTGCATGTTCCTTATTCTTTTTCATAGTTTATTCTTCTTGCTTCTTTTACTCTTCTTTTTTTTCATGCTTCTTTTGTGCAACTTCTTCTGCTTGTTTCTTTTGTTTCTCTTCTTCTGCCTCTTTCTTCTTTTATTGTGCTTTAGCTTCTTATTTCTTCTTCTTCCTCTAATCCTTCTTTGTCTTATTTTCTACTTCCTTATGTGCCTTATATTTCATTATTTTGGTCTATGCAACTTCCTTTCCTACTGCAATATCCACATGTGCCTTTGGTTGCTCTAGTTGTTGGTACTCGCTTTCTTGAGCTTCTTATGCATGAGTGAGGAATATAGAGATGGAGATAAGGACATAGATGAATAAACTAGTGAATCATGAGGGAGAGGATGTCACCACTGTGCACCAGCTTACTGGTGCCTTTGTGCAGGTAGGACGAATAAGAACTTCAAGTGCTTGTAGGTGTAGATCGTCATAGTAAGTTGTTATTTTGTAGTTTGTTCTTCTTCAAACTCAATCTTCTACACCATTGGTGGTGTGACAAATGATCCCATGAATTTTACAATGGAAGGAGAGATCATAGGCATTGTGTGCATTCTAAGTCTATGTATTAATGACTTTGAGGGCTTACTTGTTGTTTTGTGCCTTGTGTTACCTCTGGTTATGACTATGTAACTTGTCCTATAGATGATCCTTGTCTCACTTTGCCTTAGAATATGGTTGACATTTTTCACTTCATCTCTTCTTCCTCCATGATAGTGTCAACTATGATTGAATCCAGAGGTGTGGGATCATCAACTATTAGAAATTTTGGGATGTTTTAGCACACTTGAAAAGTGTGCACTGCTTTCCAGAAGAAATTTTATTTTTCTTCTTCCTCCTCATATAGATTTGTGCCCATGTCTTCCAACATAGACTTTTAAATGTATTCCTCAGCTATGCTAAGTTGATGGAGATCATTTTCCACAACAATCTTAGGTACATTTGTGTCACTCGACTAAGGGTTGGTTCCGCAAGTCTTCCTCTTTGGTGGAAGAGGTGGCATTTTTCTCTGCATCAATGCCATTATTTTGCCCTTGGTAGTCTCTAATAGGGCCACTAATCTATGTTAAGGTGCATGTTCTTTGATTTATGGGTGTATTAAGGGTTGTTGTGGTAAAGGTTGTTGCGTGCCTGCAAGCATATATTGTAGCGGTTGAATGATTATGGCAGCCATGGCTTTTTTGGTTGTTGAATTTATCTATGCACATTCAACATGGTGATGAATAAAGGCAACGAAGTGGTTGTCACCTTGGGAAACTCATGGACTTTGATTTGAATGCTATCGTATAGCTTTGTAACAACTACATGTCACCCTAGGGATTGCAAGGTGTCTTTGGGCACATGAGGGTGCAAAATGATGAGACCTTGAACCTCCACCCACCATGCATTGAACTGACCCAACTACTAATGATATTGACATGTCTTGGTCCATATAATGTTGGTGAAGGTGGTCGCAAGCCAAAAATCAACATTAGTAGCAACAAAATTGTAAGGAGGCTTCCATTGTGTGAAACAGAGGAGTAATACTGGGAATTGGTATTGGAAATCTTGCGACATGTTGTTGACGACTTTATCAATGTTTGTGATGATTTTGGAGACTAAAAACTCAGGGTTGTTGAAGTTCTCATTCTGCAAGACCATTCGATACGCAATATCAATGACCACTTTGGTACTCTACCTCACACTTTCAGTAATATGCCAAAAGTGCTTGGTAATACATTCAGACAATACTTGTATTGTAGCATCATCGACCAAATCAATAGGGATCTCTCTAGATGCCATAGAATAGTTCTCTTCAATCTCTGAGTGAATGGGAGGGGCCTTGGTTTTGTTAAGAAAAGGCTTGTTAGAAAAAATAAATAATTATGTGAGTTGTATGGAGATCAAATCCAGAATTGTTATGATCAACATTGCATTCATCGACTCTATTGGATCGACATTTGCCTTCCTCAAAGCAAGACCAAGCTCGACCTTGTCTCTGTTGTGGCAGATTCATCTCACTTACGTTCTACTGAACACTTCTTACACTAGGCTCGACCTCGTCTCTGTGGGGCATTTGCATTAAACTACGAACCAAGCCGCTTGCATCAGATTTGATATTCGACCTACTTTGTATTGCCAAACGCCCACTTCGCTCATCTTGTTTTTGGAGCAGTAGATGTATTAATCATCAGTTCGCACCGTGCACTTTTCCATTGGCAGATTCGTGGAAAAGGGACGAAATACGTGGAGCTTATTACGTTCGAAGCATTACTGGCATATTCAGTTTATCCAAGAAAAAATATTGCATGTGGACTCCAAAGCCATCGGTGTGTTTTAAATAGTTGTCATTTACATGAAAGTATTTTGGTTATACATTCATTTATGTCTTCAAGCTTATTTTAAATTTGGTCCATCTTAGAGTCTTGTTCGTCAAAAGTATATCAAAATAAATAATATTGTTAAAATCCAATCCTTAATTGAACTTTTGTCATTGTTCGTTTAGATGTTGTGCGGTTAGTTCTTTATTAAGGCAATAATATATGAGTCAATATTAAATTTGTTAAGTGATAATTTGCAAAAGGATGGAGGTAGGAGGATTTGGAGTGTTCTTTCGTCAATCACTAATGATGAGGTTGTAGAGTGATTTAGTGGTTTGTTTTTTCAATCTTTTAATTTAATATTGTGTGGTGTGTATTAAAAAATAAGAACATAATTATATCCATGTTCACATCCATTTTATGTTTTCATTTTGTGGTCAATAAAATCTACAATAACATTTGAGAAAGTCACATATTCCAAAGAAGCACTCTTTGAGGATAGGAGAATATTTTGAGGTAAACTCAACATGGATGGTTGTTCATAAAATTCAGAGGCTCTAGAAATCTGGGGGTTTCAAAATTTGGGAATCTAGGGGATGGAACGATCTACAGAATTTGGCTCTGGAGCTATGTCTTCATGAGGGTAAAGAGACAACTTGGTGGAGTTATACCTATTCTACGCAGTGTTTTCAAAGAGCAACATCAACAGGATATGTTTGTCTTCTCCCCATGTTTATACTTGTGGGGGAACGTTAGTAAAAGTCTTGTTAATTCTCACATGGGTGAGTAAATATATTGTAATAGTTAGAGAAAATAAATAATTATGTGATTGTATTGATAACTCACGTAGATAGTGTGTGAAAGATAATAAAGGCTTGTTAGAATGATATTAGGAGTTGAGTGAGAGATATGAAGGATTAGATATAGGTGGAGAGATTTAGGGAATAAGAGTTGACTCCTTGATATTAGGAGATCAATACTCTATAAAACATTGTACTCTCTCTTATGTTATAGTCCTAAATGAATTGAACTATTGAATGAAGAATATTATTAGGGTGTTATTAACATTGTTGTGTAGTCTTATTATTTTCTACACAAGCTTTGATAACATGTACCAAAAATTAACAAGTTTTGTATGGTAAGAGGGATTTGCCTCATGTTGGAAGCCTTATTTCCCTTGCCATCGTTGTGGGGTCGATAAATATGGTCACATCCTTAGACAAATGAAATGTGCCTTCATTGTAGTGACTCAATGGTGTCATCATTACTTTATCCAATTGGCCAAATGTAAGGAGCTTAATGAGTCACTCTGCATATGATCCTCATAGAGGGTGTTGAAGAGTTAAGGCTCCTAGTTATGTTGTTATGGCTTGGTTTGTGATAAAAAGATTGGCTTCCACTATATCAATAAAATAAAATGAATTTGGATCATGGTATTGTGTTTGCCTCAGTGAGAGGCCAATCCCCATTTCTTCTTTTTGTGCATCTGTCAATAGAATCAAGAGTTATGATTAATCCATAGTTGTTATTTGGTAGGATCTCGATAGATGGATGTAACTCAAATTAATGTTGTTGGAAAATCTATGATCAGGTGAATGGATCAAGCTCAAATCATAGAGATGGTTCTTACTCGCAAATGGTTTTAATGGTGGTTTGCTCTGCATTCCCTTTGTTAATAAAGATTTATTTTGTTCTATATGTCTGACACTTTGCATTGAATTTCACTAAGATGCTTTTACATTATTGTGTTCTTGGTTTAAATTTTATTAGTTATGGTGATGTGACCCTTACACTTTATTGAACAGATTCATTGGTTTGGCTTATGGTTTTCTTCGATGTGACATGTCACCTTTTTTCTTCTAAAACTTCCCCTTATTGTACATAGCATGAGTATGACATTATGATATGATTTAGAAAAGATGCAAGCTTTGAAGTTCTTCATCATTAACTGCTTTGTGAATGACCATTGGTTACCTATCCTTTGTACCCCTTTTGGCCCTACTTTATTCTTGGGATTAATTATTTGATCTCGTGTTAACCTCATGTTGACTTCTCTTCATAGTGTTCATCATTTTGTTGTTTTCCTTTGACACTCTACGACATTGAATTTTTAAACTATGTTTTAATAGCCTGTGATATAGAGATCACACTATACACAACTACACTACAAACCTTAAAAAAGATAAGAACATAATAATTGAAACAAAAATCCTAACTACATTGTGTTACTCAGCACCCACTTAATTTTTAGCCTAAGATTAATACAGATCAATAGCGGTAAGGCTTAATCCTGCAACAATTTACACACCTCAAAAGAATGGTTCCTTGAAGGTCCCTTAGTATTGTTGTTCCTTATTGCAATACTTTGGGGATGATGTATGGTCCTTTCTACTGAATGCCTAGTTCACTTAGATGTGCTCAAAATTTGTTATCATATAATAACATTGTTTGCTCTAGATAAAACTTTTCAGATCGCATAATTCAATCATGCCATGCTTTTTTACTCTACTTATTTATTTCCTATGTCAAACTCACTCTCTATGAAGTTTCTTCCATTCAAGTTAGATTTAACAACCTTGCCTGAAGTGAATCATGATCTCCTAGATGCATTATCAATGTGAATCATAAAATTGGAACTATATATTTTATACGCATAATTGCTTCTATCACATAGATAAATTAGAAAGGAGTGAACCCTGTCACACACTTATAATTAGTCTTATATGCCCATAGGATCGTAAGAATTTGATCCTCCTAATGGTCTTTCTAGTCATTGCATATTTTTGTAAGCATATTCTCAAGTACTTTGTTGGATGCTTACGCCTAGCCATTAGCTTGAGGATGATAGGTTGTGCTCTTATGGTGTGATATCATAAATTCTTTTGTCAAGGTCTTGATAATATTGTTCAGAAAGTGTGTTCCTCTATTGTTAACTTCACCAAACATCCAAACTTGGTAATGATGTTTGATGGTGTAGGATATTTATTTTCCTACCATTTAGTTGTGTTTGTACATTTGAAAAGTTTATCCTACATGTATTGGGATGTTGGCTCCTTGCCTTTCCTCTACCTATTTAGGGGAAGTTAGTCCCACAGGCATGGTATTGTTGGGATTCTCCTAACTTTCATATATATGTATATCCCTTTGTAAGATTTATTGATATGGAATATTTGGAGTCTTATGGATTGTGGTGAGCTACTTAGTTAAGAGTTGTGTAAGTTGTGAGATGTGACAACTTTGAGAGTTGTGATATTTGTGAGCTTTGTGATTTGTAAGTTTCAAGTCTTTTTTATGCAATCCATATCCATTTTTTAATACAACTATTGTATATTCTAATCATTTCTTAATTTTTAGCTTCAACAAATTTGTGTGTTCAATCTTCTTATCATCGGTCTTGGACATCCATTCTTGGGAAAATCTTACAATGTTCTCATGTAAAAATTTGGTTCTCTCTTACACTACAACTTGATTTTGTGGTAGTTTCTAACCATTTGGTGAAGTGATCTATTGCAATAATTATACACCTGACATGACTATGTTTTCTTGACTGATTAATAGGTCCTACAAATTTAATTTCCCATTGATTAAAAGGTTACATTGCTAACATCAGATTCAAAGGCATTTCATCACTTTGATTTAGCCTTCCTATTCTTTGACAAATGTTGTAGTGTTTTATGACTTTGATTCCATCCAAGAATAAGGTTGGCCACCATAGGCCACTTTGTAATATCTTCCTCATAGTTGATTCCCCTGTGAAGTGTCCTCCAATTCCCTAGTGTGATTCTTCTAGTAATTTTGGTCTCTCGTGCTCCAAGGTTACTTTACACAACATCCTTAGACATTTCATATATAAATCCATTGATAATACTAAAAGGTAAGGCTCATGCAATCAACTAATTTTAATCTTTTTTGATATAATGTGCATAAAAGACTCCTTGTTATAGTAAATTGGCTATGTCCTCTAGATTTTTTGGAATCATAGTGACTTTGAATAAGTGTCGGTGACTCATATTGTAATTATTCTAGTTCCTCACCATTTCTTATTTGGTTAAGATGATCTGGTGCCACATTTTCTCTTCCAAGTCTCACATTGATCTTAAACTAAAATTATCAGAATAACATTAACCACCTCGATATCCTTTCTCCTAGCATAGACTTATTCACTAGGTATCACAAAGCCTAGTGATATGTAAATAATTCAAATGGTGTTGTTAAGAGATAGTGCATGTATTTTTGAAGCACAAACACCATAGCCAAGGGTCTCTCACTTTGTTGTAGTTTAATTATTCTCTATTGCTGATAATTTTATGCTTATGAAGTGATTGGGGTGATCCAAACTTTCATCTCCTAGCTGAGCCAAAACAACTCCTAGTATGGTTCCTAAAGCATCTACCTGAACATGAAATGGATTAATCCAATCAGGGAACATTAATATGGGAATTGTTACCAACCTTTGTTTCATATCCACAAAATATGCCTAACACTCATTAGTCCACTCAAACTTCATATCTTTGTGTAATAATCTTGCCATTGACATATGTACCCTTTTATGAACTTGTAATAATATGTATATCTAAGGAAGGATCTAACTTTAGTAGAACTTGTAGGAGGTGGCATACTCAAAATGACTATAAATATAGCTTGATAAACTAAAATCCCATTGTTGCACACTATGTGGCCCAAGAGAACACCAAATGGTGTAAAAATAAACACTTTTTCAAATTAAATGCAATGCATAGAGCTCAACATCATTATAACATAAGTCACAACTTGGATAAGTATTCTTTAAATAGAGAGAATATAACACAATCATCAAGATAGACTTTAAAGAAGTAATGTATGAAATATTTAAGTGAAATGATCATAGCCCTAAAGAAAATAATGTGATCATTCTTTAGACCAAAAGGCATTACCTTATATGCAAAGAAGCCCCATTCCATTTCAAGTGTGGTTTTAGCCTGATCATCGACTACAATAGGTATTTGGTGATAGAAATTGAATCCATGTATGAAGGAATAGACTTCATACCCTATGACTGACCCCAAAACTTTTTAAAGGGAATTGGGAATGGGTCATTTATGAATGCATCGTTCAATGTCTTATTGTCCCCACAAACTCTAATTTATCCTAATTTTTAGGTTATACCACCATTGGACTTACCCATACTACCTTTTTTACCAAATAGATAATCCATGCTTCATGCATTTGGTCAATTTCAACTTTGACTTTAAACTTCATATTGGGATTTAGCATGTATAGGTGTTATTAATAGGCGATGTGCACTCCTTGAGTTCTATGTGCATCTCCTCAAATGAATGACCTACACCCTTGACTTCTAAAAACTTTGTTGGGAACACATCTTGATAATTTTGCATAAATTACAAGCCTTCTGATAACTCTTTTTGTGTATAATAGTCACCCAAAGTCACAAGCTTTGTGCATCTTTGGTACCAATGTTCCCTACCAATTTATTTAATAGTTCTCGATATATCTTGTTGGACCTACTTGGAAAAGAGTCTTGCAGTGTCCTATGACTTCTTCTTCCTAAATATTTAACTTTTGTAGTTGTTCATCTTCAGATTGCTCTACAATTTTGGATTTTGGTTTTTCTACTTCTCGCTTAGCTTTGAAGGAACCCTTCAAATCTAGGTCCTCATTATTATCACTGGATTCTATCTATTCTTCATCTTCCATGATTATATTATAGGGTTGCACTAAAAATTGCTCTTTATGCTTATCAGCCTTGTAATTTTTGATAGTTATATTCAAATTTCTACTTGCTTCTTCTTGTAAATAGGAGTTTATCGTAGTGTTTAGAAATTCTTCTTGGATGCATACATCAATATTACATTATGTTAGACTGAGTTAAGTGAAGTTACATTGGAACCTGGAGCTAGGCAGTGTAGATCTAGATAGCATCCCATATTGGAAAAGAGAGTTTCTACCTTGTGTTGGATTGCACATTGCATGGGAGGTGAGAGAAGGTTAGCATATTTCTTAGAGGAGTGGTCTTTGTTGAAGTTCAAAGGCCTATGATGTTTTTTAGACCTGTGCTTTCTGAGGTGTTTGTTATGCTTTGGCATTGGTAGTCAAACATTTAAGACTAGCATAAGTGCATTGGATCATCCCTCTTGGCATTTTTTATCAGCTTGTACGTGTAATAAGGATAGAAGGCAGGGGTTGCCTTTATAGACCCTCAAAGAAGACTTGTACCTAGCATTGGATTCCTTGGAAGCACCATTTTTAGTTTAAAAACAACTATAATCCACCATTTCTTCTCTCAAAAATAGCTTGCTATTTCATTTTTTATTCTTTTATAAGCTATATTTTTGCTTCAAGAGGAAGTACAGTTCACTTATACATGCATAGAGATCACTTGACAGATATTTTTTCACTTTCATTGGATTTTTTAAGTCCATGGTTCAATTCCTATTCCAACGATTGGTTGGAATCCTACCTTTAATTCCATTTTGGTCAATAAAATATGTTTTTAGTGTAAATTTTAATGTTTTTGACCCATTTACAGGAATTTGAAAAGCCTATAAATTTTAAACTATAACTAAAAATTGAGTTTCATTTTTTTCAAAAGTGTATGGTTTTCAATTATATATCCATTGGTGTCATTACTTTGTAGAAATTCACTAATTTTATAAACTGTCAAATTGGAAGGGATCCTAATACAATCCTTTGGGGGTTATCTCGATGCCAATTTGTGCACCCTTTTTTATTCTTTCTGCTCTTTGGTGATTCACTAGCATGGCTTCTACTTCTGGTATTGATCATTGTGAGCCTTTAACTATACACAATTACCATACATGGAGACCTAGAATGGAAACCATTATAAAACGTAAAGGATTATGGTCCCTAATGAATGAAACTCAACCACAATTTATAAGAGAGTTTCAAAAAAATTAGCACCAATGTAAGTTTGAAGAGTGTATGGTTTTAATAAAGAATAATGTGAGTGATAGTTTGTTATTTCATTTGGATGGGTGAGATATTCCATCCAAAATGTGGGATAAGTAAAAGGGTTTATTTTGAAAAGTGGATCACATGAGAGCCATGCAGCTTGAAGTGAAGCTTACTTCACTCAATCTCAATGACTTTGCCTCTATTTTAGACTATGTCATTAATTTTAAAAATTTGTTCACATAGTTTAATGGGAGTGGATGAGATAAAAAAGATGAAAATTGTGTGTACTTGATTTTGTTCAAGTTGAGTTGTCCATTCCAAATCTTTGCTTCCACCTTTTTTTGTATCATGGATGCCTTAGGTGTCGCATTCAAAATGCCTGATTCAGAGTTGTTTTATGAGAGACTTACTAAGGAGGAATCCAAATTGTCTCGCCTTGAGTCTTCCATCTCTCAAAAAGAATTAGTAGTATCACATCCTAAGAATAATGGCAAAAAAAGAGTAAGAAGAAGAACACTCCTTATTCATCTCAAAATACACCTAAGCCCAACACCAACACATCTAAACCATAATCATCTTCTAAATCCAAGAATAAGTCTAACCTATCATGCTCCTATTGTGGGAGGACTGGTCATGAAGAGTCTAGGTGTTTTAAGAGAATGCAAGCCCTAGAAGATGTCATCAAGAAACACAAGATTTCTATCTCCACTTCTTCTCCATCTCATGAGCATGGGAAAGCACTTAATGTTATCGAGAGATCACAGTCACCTATTTTAGACATTTGGGTTCTAGATTTTGGTGTTTCACACCATATGAATTCTTCCAAAGAGTCCTTTGTATCTCATAGTTTGAGTTCTGATTCCAACATTAAGGTTGGAGATTCTTCCTTTATTTTTGTTAAGGGAAAGGGTGACATATAGCTAGATGATGGCTACATCAATGATATTACATGTTCCATACATCACCACCAATCTGCTTTCAATTTATCATATTTGTCATTATGGTTAGGGCAAGATAGTGACTTTCACATCACAAGGTGTTGAAGTTTGATCTTTGTTAGAGCCTCACACACTTATTACATAGGGTGTTGTTGATCATAGTTATCGACTCTATTATTTTTAGGGTTTTGATGATACTCCTCATCTAGGGATATGTTTTTTCTCATACAGATTCTAAGAGTAGGCTTTGGCATGAGAGATTTGGACATCTCGATTACAAATATTTGATGGAGTTGAGCACTCACAGTATGGTAGAAGTTCTTCCTACAGTTTCATGTCTTGATGGAGTTTGCCTTGTTTGTGCATTAGGGAACAACACCAAGATCCATTTCCCAAGGTTATGTTCACGAGAGCTTCTTTACCACTTGAATTTGTGCATAGTGATTTGATGGTGGTTTCTACTCCTTTCAACAGAGTTAAGTATGCACTTACTTTCATTGATAATTTCTTAATGTGTATTTGGGTTTATTTTTTCAAGTACAAGAGTGATGTCTTTTCTCACTTCAAAGTCTTTAAGGCTTTATTCGAGAAATAGTCTTCTAGCAACATCAAGAAGCTTCATATAGATAATGGTGGATTACTTTAGTCGATATTTCTTTGATTTTTTGGTAGATCATGGTATTTTTCATCAACACTCTATTGTACATACTCCATAATATAATGGCGTAGCAGAATGGAAGCACTGAACTTTGAAGGAGATAGCTAACTACATGATGCATTCATGAGATTTACCTCTTATCTATTGGTAAGAGGTAGTTAATTGTGTGAACTACATTCAGAACCACACACCACATAGAGAACTTGAGCATTTGAATCCCAAGGAGGCTTGGTCTAGAACTAAGCCTAATGTCTCATTTGTATGAGTCTTTAAGAGCCTTTCTTGGGCATTTGTACTAAATAAGAAAATGAAAGCATTAGATAAGAAGAGCAAACCTTTGATTTTTTTAGGGTATTGTGAGGACATGAGAGTATATCATTTTTTATATCTTGATACTCATGATGTTCATTTTTAAACACATGTATAGTTTAATGAGCACTTCACATCTCACGATTCCTCATCTTCTTCCATGCCTTCTTCTTCTTTTGATGATTCATAGCCTCCTCTTGAGTTTTCATTATTTGAGTAGGTAATTTGGGAGGTCCCTAAGGAGGTTATAGAGGTTGAGGATCATATTCTCACTAATGTTTCCACTATGCCATTGTGGGCTCATACTACATTTTATGAGGCAACACCTTTCATACAGGATCTTCCACCCACTCAACATCATCATGCACATTCTACAGGTACTAGAATTTTGTGTCAAGCATTCACTAAGGATCCACAGGCTCATGGGATACATGACTAGGATGATACGATGATAGATGAGTATTCTTCTGATGAAGAATCACACTTGGTATTTGGTCACTCTTTCTAAGGGAATAAATTTGGTTAGGTACAAGTGGATTTACCATGCCAAGTATGCAATTGATGGGTCCATTGATAAGTATAAGGTACCTCTTATGTTAAAGAGGTTATCGCAAATTGAAGTTATTGACTACTCTAGGATTTTTATGCTTGTTATCAAGATGGATTCTATTTACCTTGTACTTTCTTTTGTTGCATAACAGGGTTGGCCAGTGTATCAGATGGACATTAAAAGTGCCTTCTTGCATAGAGATTTGGAGGAAATTTATATGGAGCAACCTATTGGGTTTATTCATGATTTTTCTCTTGTTTGTCAACTTAGGAGGTCTCTTTATGGTCTCAAACAAGCCCCTCGGGCTTGGTACGAGAAGTTGGATTCATTTCTTCTCTCCAATGGCTTTATTCACTACCACTCCAATCCCAAAGTGTATATTAAATGTATTATGGAGGAAATTATTACATTGGTCTTGTATGCTGATGATCTGCTTCTCAAAGGTAGCTCCTCTTCTCAAATTTAGGATATTCAATAAGCACTTTTAGTACAATTTGACATGACAGATATTAGTCTTTTAGACTTCTTCTTTGGTTTGTAGATTTCACAGTCAGATACAAAGATTTATTTGAGTCAGTAGAAATAAACTCTTGATCTTATTCAGTGTTTTGGCATGGATAATTGTAAGCCAAGTCCAATTCCTTTTCAGTCTGGAGTGACTCTCACTATCACTTGTACTACTCTACTTTGTGATCCTACATTGTAAAGTAGATGGTTAGGAGTCTTATGTATTTGACCCATACTCTCCCCAACATTTCATTTGTAGTTGGGCTGGTATATAGGTTAGCACATGCCCCTCATGACAATCATTGGTAGGCTATCAAGAGGATTTTACGATATCTATGAGGTACTACTCATTTTGGATTACACTACACTAGGGGTTCTACTCAGTTGGTTGGGTATGATGATTCAAATTGGGCAATTTATCTTAATGATAGATATTCCACTTGTGGCTACATATTTTGTATTGGTTCTTCACCTTTTATTTGGTTATGCAATAAGCAATAGGGTATTACACTTTCATCTATAGAGGTTGAGTACAAGGCAACAGTTATAGTGAGTCAGCAAATTCTTTAGCTTTGTTAGTTGTTGATAGAGTTTGGATTCATATAAGATTCACCTACTATAGTTTGGTGTGATAATTAGAGTAAAATTCACATATCTCATAACCGAGTTGAGCACTAGTGGACCAAGCATATTGAGGTACATATGCACTTCATTTCTCAGCATATTCATGATGGAGTTCTTAGCTTGGAGTACATTTTGAGTTAGCAGTAGGTTGCAGACATCTTCAAAAAGCCTTTTACATCACCTCATTTCCTTGAGTTATATGGCATGCTTGGGGTTTCAAAAATTGTCATGGGTGATGTTCATGAGGACATCTTCCTTCTTTATTTCATGGATAAATATTTTACATGAGTACCTTATCAGGGATAGTTACCAGGACTCATTCTATGGATATGCCACTATTTATTTTTTTACCTATTGTTATCCATTAACTTCACTTGAGGGGAGTTATTACAGTATGTATTTGTCATGTTTGCTAGTCTATTAACTAGGTATTTCACATTTTTCTTAGTTTTTCCTATGTGAGGATTTATCCTACATTTCTTAGTTAGGCTAGTTTATAGTTTTTCCTTGCCTACTTATGCTAGGGCTTCTTATTATACTAGCATCTCATTCTAAATAATCATTTGACTTGCCTTGTTTTGCATCTCATTTGTTTGCAACTTCATGTGTGATATTCTTATTTCTAACTCCTTAGATCTTGGATTCTTGGAATGTTTTTAACATTCCTAACACTTCTCGGCCATGACATAAAAAAATTCAACTTTTGAAGAGCATTTTGCACTAGTGGATTCTCATCTTCAAATACAAAGGTTTGAATAAAATTTGACAAAACTTATGGCCAATTTTTAGTTTCCCACCTATGTTCTTAGTGCATATACCATGTTTTTGGAAGAGGTGCAAAATTATACTTGAATATATGTACCTAGTATTTGGGTTTTACACCCTATGAAAACCATACATCAACACATTTTTAAATATGCATTTCAAGACACTATCTGTCTAGGAAAAATGGCCTTTTATTTTGTGATCGTATGTGTTATTTAAAATTGAGCTCACGATAATTCATAAGAATATTCCCAGTGTAACTAATTTTACCTGTGTACTACCCACCATGTCACAATAGTGCCCTTCAGAGCATAATTCAATGCATTGACTCATTGATCTACATTTGAAACATGTTGCTCTAATATGGAAATAAATTGGTACAAGTCTTGAGTTGCAAAGTATTGAGGTAATTGACATTCTTTAGTGCAAACCATTCTCATGGGTCTCACCTCATGGTTTCTTCTTACCCAATTTAGCATATGGGTATCTGAATCATCGCTCACTAAAGATGAAAATTCCCATGCTAGAATACCTACCTGATTTGGTTCGGTGTAATCCATGTTTATTTCACCCACTTGATATGTTAAATCTACTTCAGACCTTATTGGTGAGTGTATAGATGGAGACTTACACTCCCCTATATGGAACTATGTAATTTTCTATTTTGCTATCATAGGACTAGAAGAAGGCTACTCTATTTTTACAACAGCAAAAATGGTTCTTTCTTTGGATGGAAAATTTTAAACTCTATAGCTCATAATGCATTGTGTTTTGGCTTCGTGTTAGCTTTAAACTAATTATTTTACCCATAGTAATAGGGTGATTCAGGTTATTTAGGGATGATATAAGGCTTGCTTTCAACTTTATTCAAAGGTATAATAATAATTTTATCCCCTTGGTGTACTTCCAATTAATTGCACACTATGTTGATGGTCATCTACCCATCATATTCAAACTTATTGTCGATCAATGTAGGGTACTAAATTTTATCAATGTTTATGTCTATGACTTTGAAATCATCTCATAGACTTAGATCAACAACTTTTATTTTTACACTTCTAGTTTCCCAATAGGTTATACCCTTTTGTAGTTTGCAAGACTCAATGTAGTTGGGTTATAACTAAGCATGGATTGTTTAATGGATTCCCATGTTGATCAAGTGATTATATTGATTATACTTCCTATTGATATTTTTGTCTCAAAAATATCATTACATCTGATACCCTAAGGGAGACCCCTTTTATTTTTTAGAAAATCCCTTGAACCACCAAGACACCCATTATTCCCTTTCTACATTATGGAATCTAGAACTCTAAATGCAAATTACACTTATGCAAATTAATCTATGGGTTTTGGGTCCCAAAAAGCACTCGTACCCAAGGCTGATAGAATCTAAAATTTGGCATGCACTTTGTACTTTTTCAAGCATGCAAAGTGCATGACAGGCTTTTAATCTTGTAAAACACACCTTCCACTTTTGCAAGAACTTTCACGTGCTTCCAACACCTTCCACTTTCATGGAAAATTTCACGTGATTCCACACATTTTCCACTTTTGTGAGAACTTGCATGTGTTTTTAGCACCTTCTACTTCCATGAGAACTTTCATGTGCTTCCAGCACCTTCCTCTTCTATGGGAACTTTCAAGTGTTTCCAGCACCTATAGATCTCACTAGCTTTTATAGTTAGTTTTTCACAAGTAATAACTTCCATAGCCCAATCGATCTTTTTGTTGTTGGAGAATATATTTTTTTCATTTCGAATGTATTTTCTATAAGTTGTAACCTTTGGAGAGAAATAAATTAAAGATTTGCCTTTCTTGTCTGTGGAATCTCTATGTTGTGCAAGTTATTTTATTATTTGTGGAAGCTTTATAGTTTATTTTAGTCACATTAAAATTCATCTATGGTATTTTATCCTCTTGAAATTATTGCTTGATTTAAATAAAGATCCTTTTCCCTTTTGTGAAAAATAGCTAAAATACCACCTTTGATTCCTCATTTGTATAAGTTTGTGCTGAAATAAATTCAATATAATTTTCCTCTCCATTGTGTTTGTCATGCAAGCAATAAGACCCACTCAGATATCTGATGCAATCACCATTTTCAAGTTTCATAAAGTTTCATTTTTTCCCTTTTCCTTGTCAAGATTTTTTTTTAGTTTAGGAGAAAAAACACTAAAAGAGTGAAATTTCTATAGAACTGGTACCCTGCCAGTTACATCAAATATAGTGAAAAGAATCTAGCCTTATTTAGAGTTTAACCTTGATTTTCCACAATCCCATGGTTTAGAGGTTTTTGCATTGTATCATTAGGTGTTGCATAGAGATCTATTCCACATCAAAGAATGAGTGCAAAACTTATGTGATAACAGTGTTTAGCACACCTAATGGGATGAGCTTCATCATACACTGAAGAATTGGTGTTTTCTTTGGTGCTTCCAGCTTGAAAGGCAATTTTTTTTCAAACACGATATCAAATCAAAGAATAAGAATCAATTGGTTTTAGCAACAATAATCCTTTATATTCTCAAAAATTAGGAAATTTGGTGAGTTCTTGATTTTGGGTTTTATTGTAATCACCTTGCGACTTAGTTGGTTTAAGAGCCCTATCTCTTAAATTTAGACTTGTACCTTCATAATTTATCTATAAATGTGTCTAGTTTATTATGTCCTTTTTAAAGCATGTTACCTTACCTTCAACTTTAGATGCAAGTTGTATGTGGCCAGACCTTCAAACTATGTCTTTTATGCCCTCATACTACCCATATTAGATTGAAGATGTTGCTTCTATTCTACCAAATATCCATGTTATAGTTGTATATCATCATCCTCATAATGTTTAGCTTACTCATGATCACCTCCCAAAGGCTCACTAGTGTTTCCCATGTGGGAAACCCCATGGTCAGCAAACTTGTCTATTTGCCAGACAAGTAATGGCTCGCATGATATGAGGATCAGGAAAGCAAAAATCTATAGAATTAAAAAGAGAAACATTTGTCTCATAACCATGAAAACTTTCTCGGACTAAACACCTATATTTCAAAATGCTAAATCTTTTCAAGGTCATTCTTTGAGAAGATGAAGCAGTTGGAGAAGCTAAACCAAGCTTTTTGAGTTTTGAGAGTGCTCCTTCAATCCCAAGGTTAATTCCCAAACATGTGTTTCCCAATTCATTGGTCAAGCCTTTTTTCTCTCTTCTATTCTACCAAGAAAATGAGGAGGTTGGTAGCTTTTCACATGAGCATTACATATCTAGGACTAAAGATTGTTGTTTTCATTCCATGTTTGAAGCCTACTTTGAAGATTATGATGAAAGGGAACAACCCAAGGTTAGTGCTCAGGAACTCTTGGCACAATAGGATGATATCATTCAAGAATTCTTAGTAGATTTTGAGGTAAAGTAAGAAACAAAAGGTTTGGGGTAGGTGGTTAAAGATGATGATTTTGATAGTTTTTTTACTGCACTCAAGGATGAAGCAGAAGATGGATATTTAACCCCTCACAAAGAACAGATATGGAAAAAGATCCTCAATGAGTATTCTAAAAATAAGGACAACCAAGTACCAAAATACCAAAAGGTACAAGTCTCATGCTACAAGTACCAGAATGGGCTCCCAAGTTGCTCCTTAATAATAGGGTGTCCTATTAGATTCCAGGCCAAATAGGAAACTCATCCATTGGGGAACATTTTGAATCATGGCATCCAAATCAAGAATGAATAAAAGTACCATGCATCCAAAAGATTGAATTGTCTTTGTCTTCACAATACAAGGAAGATGCAAATATGATGAGTTATTTTTCATTCTAAGAAAATTGATTTTTAACAAGCTTGAACAAAACTGTGGTGTTATTGTTAACTAGAGTTATGAAGGTTGTAAAGTATTATATCTTGGAGGTCTAAATAGTGACCCTTGCTAAGTTGTATATAGTAGTTTCATGCTTTCAATAAGACTTTACAGCCTTAGTTACTTCCAATAAGTGCTTGGCACATATTTTAGTTTTGAGAGGGCATTTTCAGATTTTGAGTTGTCATCAAGAAGTTACAACAGGTGTGTATTTTCAAAATAGATTGATATGACTCTTATGCCCAATAGATGTTCTATAAGGCTACTAGATTGAAACTGATTAGCAAGTAATCATCCTACAGAGGTCGCCAAACATGTTGATATTTTTGTCTCAAAAACATCATTACAACTGATACCCTATGGGAGACCCCTTTATTTTTTAGATAATCCCCTGAACCACCAAGACACCCATTATTCCCTTTCTAAACTACAAAATCTAGAACTCTGGATGTAAATTGCACTTGTGCAAATTGCTTCATATGTTTTGGGTCCTGTAAAGCACACGTACCCAAGACTGGCAAAATCTAAAACTATCATGCACTTTGCACATTTGCAAGCATGCAAAGTGCATGATGGGCTCCAAATCATGTAAAACACACTTTCCACTTTTGTGGGAACATTCATGTACTTCTAGCACCTTCCAATTATGTAGGAAATTTCACATGCTTCCACACACCTTCCACTTATGTGGGAACTTTCATTTGCTTCTAGCACCTTCCACTTCCATGGAAAATTTCATGTGCTTCTATTACCTTCCACTTCTACAGGAACTTTCATGTGCTTCTAGCACCTTCCACTTCCATGGGAACTTTCACATGCTTCTAGCACCTTCCAATTCCATGAGATTGTTCACCTGCTTATTGCACCTATAGATCCCATGGGAAATTTCATGTACTTCCACACCTTCCACTTATGTGAGAACTTTCACCATCTTTTAGCACCTTCGACTTTCATGAGAACTTTCATGTGCTTTTAGCACCTGTAGATCCTGCCAGCTTTTACAGTTGGTTTCTCACAAGTAATAACTTCAATCTCCATGCCTCCTAAGGAAATGAAGTTCAAATCCAAGGGCAACAAGGTTATTGCAGAAATAAATGGATTACTATGAAATAAATAGAGACAAAATGACAAGAAAGTTGAAGAAGAAGCAAAGGTGCAAATTGCACTTTCCATATTTACAAATATGAATTGTTGAAAAGTGCAAAACCATGAAGTGTGAATTACACGGTTCATTTTGGAAAAAGTGATAAAGACTTAAAAAGTTGTAAAAGTCTCACTGATGTTTTTATAAGTTGGGTTTTTTGCATGGAAAAGTAACTTGGAATTATTTTCAAAGTTATCTTTTATTTTGAAAGACTAATTCTATTTTGGGCACCTCTTTTTGCATGAGGAAGCTATTTTTAACTAACTACCAGATGAAGAAGCATTACATGGAGATCCAACAGTTCCAACCATGCCATACCACACCATGATATGCAAAAGATCATGCCCAACTCATGCATGTCACATTTTCAACCATTCCATCACTCTAGGATGCCAAAAATAGGAGAACTCGCCTCTTTTACATGAGGGTTTCAAATTTGCATGATCTTCTTCAACTAGGCATTCAACTTTTCTCAACTAAATCTTATCTAAGAGAGACTTTGTATTAAAATGGGCAGACCCCATAGCCTAATTGATCTTTTTACTATTGGAGAATCTAATTTTTACATTTTGAATGTATTTTCTACAAGTTGTAACCTTTAGAGAAATAAATTAAAGATTTACCTTTCTTGTATGTGGAATCTCTATGTTATGCAAGTTATTTTATTATTTTTGGAATCGTTGTCTTTTATTTCAGTCACAATAAAATTCATATGTGGTATTTTACCCTCTTGAAATTATTGCTTGATTTAAACAAAGATCCTTTTCCCTTTTGTGAAAAATAGCTAAAATATTGCCTTTGATTCTTCATTTGTATAAGTCTGCACTGAAATAAATTCAATATATTGTTCCTCTCAATTGTGTTTGTCAAGCAAACAATAAGACCCACTCAGATATCTAGTGCAATCACCATTTTCAAGTTTCATAAAGTTTCATTCTTTCCCTTTTCCTTGTGAATATTTTTTCTAGTTTAGGAGAAAAAACACTAAAAGAGTGAAATTTATATAGAACTGGTACCCTACCAGTTGCATCAAATATAGTGAAAGGAATCTAGCCTTCTCTAGAGTTTAACCTCGATTCACCACAGTCCCATGGCTTAGTGGTTTTCCCATTGTATCATTAGGTGTTGCACATTGAGCTATTCCACATCAAAGGATGAGTGCAAAACTTTATGTGATAACACTTCCAAAGTCGAGTACAACATTTGGAACCTCATATACTGCCAATTATATATCCATTTGGGAGTCAACATCCCATGGCTTCTTGGTCTTTACATACCATACCACCTTATAAATGCATTTTTTTCCTCCTTTTATGTAATATAACAGATTATGCAAGAGATTTGTGATGTTCTATGAGATCTCCTCATTTATTAGAGTGCTTACCAATTTAAGTAGATCTATCAAATAAGTAACTACTCCATCCTACCTCATAATGCACATGATGTAACCATACATATGTGTGTTAATGACTATAACATTGCTCTTAGATATAGTTTGGTGTTGTACATTTTGTAATATTTGTGTTGCTTGAAACATCATACCCTTTTTTATTGTAGGATCAAGATAATTGTCATGTTACACATTTTTTATTTATCGATCTTGTGGCATCTCTAAGGGTGGTAATCCTTATTATGTGTGTTGATGTTGACTGTCTACTTGTATGTAAGTAGGATCCCTTAGGTGTGAATTCACCATGTTCACATTTCACACCAGTATTTCTTTTCTATGCTTTTCTAACACAAGACAATCATTTGTATGATGTTGTCTTGGAACTCTACAATATGCACAATAGAGCTGTCTTTGTAGATTGGTGGGATGATTTTGTGTGAATTGATTTTATTATACACATAGATAATTGGTTATCAACCCTATATCTGACATGATCTATGATTAATTCCTTGGTATCTACCTTGATACCCACCTCTATATCCTTCTTGTCTCTGTTGAAAACTCCAACCATGTTGTTGACCATCATGTCCTCTTTGTCACTATGGTGAACCCCATATCTATTGTTGTTGACCATCATATCCTCCTTGTCATTGTGGTGAACCCCACCCCTGTTGTTGTTGAACATTGTATCCCCCATGTGGCCCTTGGGGAGAAGATGGAGCCCATCATGTCAACTATTTTTGGGGCGATGTAGTGTTCCATGATAGGTGATATTGAGGAGATGGAAAAATCCATCCTGAAATGCCCTTAACCTATAGTGCATCTAGGGATATATGTGTCTAACTTATGGTTTACACATATTCATATTAACTTGTTGCATTTCTCAATTTTTTTAGTATGTGATGCAAAAAAAAAGGCCAATCTTTTGGAGGCCATAACTTTTGACCTGTAGCTCTGTTTGAGCTCTTCCACGCACAAAAATGACCATCTCAAAAAGTATGTTTGACATTAGAGTTGTTTTTGATATTTTTTGGAGGCCATATGTGATCATTTGAGGGTTCAAAATTACCATTTAATAATTTTTTCTAGAAAAATTTATTTTTAGAAATTATATATTTTTAGGACCAAACATCAACTTCAGTTGAATATCATCCCATAGCCTAATTTTAGTGTTTAGATTATTTTAGAAGATTTTTAGAGCTATGTGCACTTGCATGCGAAACTTATTAAAAATAACAGCTACTAAATTTTTATTTTTTTTTAGATTTTAGTTTTTTTCAAATCTTTGCATGTCAACTCTAATTTTGAGTTGAGGCTTATTTAAGCATAGTTTAGGTTTGTAATTATTTTGATTTATTAAATATGAATTAATAATGGTTATTATTTCAGATCTTGGCCGATTGATAATTTATTGTCTTTATAGTTTTTGGATACATTATCTAGTATCAAAGCCAAGTTTGAATCTTGGAGGAGCAAAACATGGTGAGAGGACAAGGAGGTATTGCATAGATTAACCAGACTATACAAGAGATGTAGAGGTGAGTGCAATAATTAATCAAGGTTATCACCAATTAGAGAAGAAGAAAATATGGTGATGAGGAGGACACAAATCGTGATGAAAAAGTTCAGCAAGAGCAGCCACCATAAATGGAAGAGAGGATGGTTCAGGCTTTAGAAGGAAAAAATGAAGGAATCAAGGTTAATGTTCTAGATTATGAAGGCAGTTTAAAACCATAGGTTTTGATAGATTGGATGAATAGCATGGATAAATTATTTGAGTGGAAGACTATGAGAGAAGACAAGAAGGTAAAGTTTGCATGCACAAAAATGAAAGGTCATGCAATGATTTGGTGGGATCACCTGCAGAAAGAGAGATAGAAAAAAGGTAAAGAGAAGATTAATTCATAGAAAAAGATGGAGAAGAAGCTGAGAGAGAAATTTATTCCTATAGATAAAGCACAAACCCTATATAGAAGATTTCAAAATTTGAGGCAAAAAGATCACAATATACAAGAGTATACAGATAAATTTTATAAGCATTCCATACGAGTGGAGCATGATGAAACAAAAGAGTAGATGGTTGCCAGGTATGTAAATGGTTTAAAATTTACTATTCAAGATGAATTAAGAATTCATATAATACTTTGCATGGAGGATGCTTATCAATTAGCTTTGAAGGTAGAAGAAAAAAAAAATAGATAGAATTTTAGAACATCTTCTGGTCCAAGAAGAGGTGTATCCCTTCCAAATAGGGGATGAGGTGGGTTTAATACCACCATAGGTGGGTCTAATACCAATAGAGGTGAATCATCACATGGTGTAGAAAGGCAAGATGATAATAGGCAAGGGTTTTAATACGAACAAAGAGGAAGAGGGTTTTAGAGAGGACAAGGTTACAGTGGTGTTAGAATATGGTTTCTGAATCAGCACAAATCTTATGTTTGTTATAGATGTGGAGAAGAAGGGCACACAGTATTTGAGTATCCACACTATCAAGATCAATAAAGGAGGCAAGAGGATCACCCAAGAGTGAATCTAGTTGAGGCTAAGATAGAAGAACAAATACTGAAATTATACTAGCAGATGTTAGAGAGAATCTCATGATGAGAAAAACAATTATCATTTCCAGGAAGGAGCAAGTGCAGAATAAAGGTGGTGATGCATGGCTATAATCAAACATTTTTTGAACAAGATATACTTTGGGTGGAAAGGTATGCAAAGTAATTATAGATGGTGGTAGTTGTGAAAATATGGTTTCTAAAGAAATGGTAGAGAAACTACATTTACAATGTGAAAAACATCCTCATCCTTATCATATTTCATGGTTTAAGAAAGGGAATGAGGTTACAATAGATAAAAGGTGTTTAATCAATTTTTCTATAAGAAAAAATTATAATGATTAAATATGGTGTGATGTTATTCTGATGGATGTATGCCATGTGTTATTGGGGAGACCATGGCAATTTGATAAGAAAGTAATTCATGATGAAAAAAATAACACATACACTTTTTGGAAAGGTGGTATGAAGGTAGTCTTGTTACCACTTAAAAAGGAAGAGAAGTTAGAAAGCATGCTCTCTACTAAAGAATTTATCCAAGATATGAAGGTGGCAGGTTATTGTTATGTATTAGTAGTAAAGAATGAAGACACAAAAATGGTATAAATACCAATAGATTCAGTAAGAGTGTTGAAAAAATATGCAGATGTTATGCCTGATGAGTTATCAAATTATTTACCATTGAAGAGAGATATTCAACATCATATTGATTTGACTCCAAACTCAACTCTACCCAATCAAGTAGCTTATAGAATGAGTCCGATAGAACATGGAAAATTAAATAAACAAGTCACTGAATTGCTATGAAAGAAGGTGATAAGAGAGAGTATGAGTCTATGTGCAACATTGACATTGCTAACTCCAAAGAAAGATGGAGGATGGAGAATGTGTGTGGATAGTAGAGCAATTAATAAAATTACAATCAAGTTTAGATTTCTTATACCTCATTTAAATGATATGATGGATGTGCTTACAGGAGCAAAATATTTTACCAAGATTGATCTAAGGAGTGGTTATTATCATATTCAAATTCATGAAGGAGATGAGTGGAAATCTGCATTCAAGACTAAGGATGGCTTATATGAGTAGATGGTGATGTCATTTGGATTATCTAATGCACCTAACACGTTTATGAGGGTGATGAATACAGTGCTATGATAATATATTGGTAAGTTTTTGGTTGTTAATTTTGATCATATTTTGATATTTAGTGATACTAAATAAGAACACGTACAACATTTGAGAATGGTAATGGATTTATTAAAAAAATAGAAGTTGTATGCAAATTTGAAGAAGTGCAGGTTTATGCAGAATAGTTTGGTATTTTTGGGATTTATAATTTTAGCAGATGGTGTGAGAATGGATGAAGAAAATATAAAGGCAATTATTGAGTGGCCTATTCCAAAAAACATTATAGAGGTAAGAAGTTTCCATGGTTTGGCAACTTTTTATAGAAAATTTATTAAAAAATTAGTAGTATTGTACCTCCAATAATAGATTGCATGAGAGGGAAGGAATTTGCATGGACTAGAGCAGCCATATAAAGCTTTGAATTTTTTAAGAATAAGATTACAGAAAGACCAATTTTAGTATTATCGTATTTTAACAAATTGTTTGAGGTTGATTTTGATGCTTCATTTATGAGAATTGATGTTGTGTTGAGTCAAGAAGGAAAGCCAATAGCATATTTCAGTGAGAAATTAAATGAGGTAAGAACAAAGTATTCTACTTATGATGTTGAAATTTATGCAATTGTACAAGCATTAAGACATAAGAGGCATTACCTGGTGCCTAAAGAGTTTATCCTATTTATAGATCATGAGGCTTTGACGTATGTGAATACATAAAAGAAGTTGAATAGTAGGCATGCAAAGAGGGTTTTTTTATTGTAGGGGTATACTTTTGTGTTGAAACATAAACCAAAAAAATAGAATCAGGTAGTTAATGCATTGAACAGGGGAGTAGCGTTATTAACTACTATGGTGAGTGAAGTAGTTGGATTTAAAGCTATCAAAAAATTATATGATACTAATCCATATTTTGGAAAGGTAGTTGAGCAGTGCAGGAATTCATTAACAAGTGGGATAGATGTTATTCATGATGAATATCTTATACAAAAAGGTTATCTCTTCAAAGAAAAATAATTATACTTTCTAGTTGGGTCTCTACGAGACAATATAATAAGAGAATTATATAGTGGAAGTTTGGCTGGACATTTTGGTAAGATGAAGACAATAGCTTTGGTGAAGGAAAAGTATTTTTGGCCAAAGATGAAGAGAGATGTGACAAGGTATGTTTCAAGGTGTAGAATATGTCAAGTGGCTAAAGGACATGCACAAAATATTGGACTATATATACCATTACTGAATCTAAAAGGACCATGGACAGATTTGAGTATAGATTTTGTGTTGGGATTACCAAACACACATAGAGGTAATGATTCAATTTTTGTTGTTGTACATAGATTTTTTTAAATTGTTCATTTCATTGCATGTAAGAAAACCAATGATGCCACTAGAGTTGCAGAATTATTTTTTAAGGATATTGTGAGATTGCATGGTTTTTAAAAATTATTGCTTCAAATAGGGACATGAAATTTCTAATTTTTTTCTAGAGGAATTTGTGGAAGAAGATGGGTACTAAGCTACAATTTATTAGTGCATATCACCCAAAAACAGATGGACAGATAGAAGTTGTGAATAAGAGCTTGAGAAATTTGTTGAGATGCATAGTGGGAGAAAAGCCCAAGAAATAAGACTGGGCTTTACCACAAGCTGAGTTTGCATATAACAGTTTAGTGAATAGATCAATAGGAAAATCACCATTTCCAATTGTTTATGGGATAAATCCCATGGGTATTTTATATTTGGCATAATTACCGATGACAGATCAAATAAGTGATGATGTATAATTGTTTGTAGAGCATATGCAGTAGTTACAAAAAGAAGTAAGAAGAAAGTTACAGGAAAGTAATGAGAAATATAAAGTAGAAGTAGTTGTCAGAAGAAGATCCATGGTATTTAAAGAAATAGAATTGGTAATGGTTTACTTGAGGAAAGAAATATTTTCAAAAGGCACGTACAATGAGTTGAAGTACAAGAAAATTGGGCCATGCATAATTATGAGGAAAATAAATGACAATGCTTATGAGGTGAGTTTACCATAGAATTTTTATATCTCCCTAGTATTTGATGTTTCAGATTTATATGAATTCTATGGATAAGATGATGAAGGTGATGAAGATGAAGAAGTAAATTTGGAGCAGCAGGTTCCAAAGAAGAAGGAAAAAATAGTGTAGGTTTTAGATATGAAGATAGTAAGCACAAGGCAAGGGAATTATAATAGGTATTTAGTGTAGTGGGAAGGATTAAAACAAGAAGATAACACTTAGATTACAAAATGGGAGTTGAAGAAAATTGACAAATAAAAATGGTAGCAGTACAATCAGGGCAACTCGCAGGAGCTGAGTTATTTTCAACCAAAGAAGAATGATGCAAAAAAAATAGGCCAATATTCTAGAGGGCATAACTTTTGACCCATAGCTTTGTTTAAGCTCTTCCATGCACCAAAACTATCATCTTGAAAATTCCATTTGAGCTTATAGTTGTTTTTGATATTTTTCAGAGGCCATACATGATCATCTAAGGGTCTGAAATTATCATTTAATGATTTTTTGGGGAATTTTTTATTTTTAGAAATTGTATATTTTAGGACCAAATGTCAACTTCAGTTGAATTTAGTCTTATAGGTTAATTTTAATGTTTAGAGTATTTTGAGATATTTTTAGAGTTGCATGCGCTTGCACATGAAACTTACTAAAAATAGCAACTGCTAAAAATAGAAGTTTTTTTTAGATTTTAGTTTTTTTTGAATTTTTACATGTCAACTCTAATTTCAATTTGAGGCATATTTAAGCATGGTTTGTGTTTGTAATTATTTTAATTCATTCAATACGAATCAATATTGGTTATTGTTTCAGATCTTGGCCTATTGATAATTTATTATCTTGATAGTTTTTAGGTTCATTAATATGGTCAGCGTATGGAATAACCATGTCTAAGTAGAGTATATATAGGAGATAGTGGTTAGTATTTTATCATCACATTATAAATTATGTTCTTATTATATTGTTGTGGAGGTTTCCCCTTTGAAGTGGCTTAGACATAATGTTCAAGTATTATACTCTTTCACCAATTGTTGTTGTGGATCTATTTATTATGCTCTTAATTTTTCCATATATAATTTTACTATTATGAATCATCTAAGTAATTTCTTTACAAGTGGTATTAGAGCATTGATTTGGGAAAGTTTTTGCGGTGCACTTTTTTTCAAATCTAGCATCTGAGCACCAGAAGACCAAAAAAACATAACTTATGATCTGGGAGGAATTGATTTTTTCGTCACTGCAATTTTATTCGTGAGGTTTTTATTACAAAAAAAAATATTTTTTTTGGGTAAAAAAAAGTCTATAAAGTTTTTACCTTGTGTAAATTAGTAGTCATTAGATTCATCTGTACAAAACAATCACAATGGTATATTATACTGGTAGACTTTTTTGGGTCAAAATTTTTCACCCTTGTGTACAATATCAATCTTTGGATTCATCTCGGTGAGATGATCACAACATTGTATTCCACTGATACATTTTTTTTAGGGTTGAAACCCTCCCAGGGTTTGTGCATGGTTGGTCCAAATACTTAAAGATGCAAGACAGGGAAAAAAAATTAAAAAACTCCTCACAAGGATGACATGGAATCTGAAACTTATGATCTATCTATTTCAGAGGTAGTTCAACAACTTAAGTTAGAGTTTCAGGGCATGGTGAAAAAAAATTATTTTGATACTGGTCAAGGGGACATCACAAGTTTGAGAGGGGATTTGGATAGCGTGAAGGATCAATTACAACAAATATATGGGCAATTATCCAACTTATCAACTTAGCCACTACAAAATAATCCTCCACCACTTCAGTTTGGTTCTCCTACTCCAAATAATACTAATACCAATTATGGACCTAAGCCGATGTTGCCAAAAGTGGACCTACACAAGTTTGATGGTAATAATCCACTCACTTGGCTTACTCAAATTAAAAATGTATTTGATCTACATCAAACTCCAGGTTCACAAATTGGGTTATGGCCTCTCTCTATTTGGAACCTGAGACATTCATTTTATATCATTGGTTGTGTGATCAAAATAAAAATAAGGGTGTCCTAGTTTCATGGTCAGTATTTTCTAAAGAGTTGTAGCTCCACTATCACAACATTGCCTTTGAAAATTACTTCAATCAACTAGCCAAATTATGCCAAATCGGGACTCTCAAGGACTACATTCATCAAATTTAGAATCTCTCCTCATTATGGTAGACATCACTGAGAAAATCTAACTTATTTTTGGGTGGCCTCAAATATAACATCCAATTGGAGGTTCACATGTTTCATCCCAGTACTGTATCTGAGGCCTACCAAAGGCATGCATGGTTGAGGAAAAAGAGATGATTAAATGAAGACCTTTCACTAATGTTTATGAACACACCTTTCCAGCACCATCATTTCGTCAACCTACCAGATTGACACCTCAAAAAATGGAAGAAAATTATGGAAAAGGTCTACGTTTTGGCTATGATTGCAAATGGAGCAAAGGGCATCAATGTGCTGAAAATAAGTTATTTTACATTGATGGTACCAATGATGAGGAAGAAGATGAGGAGGCTTTAGGGGAAGGGTTAGAAGAACTTGAGGATGAATCTGAAGATTCTCAACCTATTATTTCTTGTCATGCACTTTTAGTCATTAGTACCCCTCAAACTCTTAAGGTGGTGAGGTTATTGAAGAAATAGAAGGTGACTATGTTAATTGACTCTAGGAGTACATATAACTTCATCAATAGTAAGTTAGTTTCTCATTTGAATTGTTTTATTACTCAACTGTAGACTTTTAGCTCATGATTGCAAATGGTGGTATAGTCAGCTATTCTGGAAAATATCATAGTATTAATTTTTTTATGGGAGACTATTTGTTAGATTCCCATATGTTTACTATTCCCATGGGAGGAGCTGACATTATTTTGGGAGTGTAATGGCTCACCATTTTGGGCATTATTGAGATGAATTTTCATAAATTATTCATGAGGTTCCATTTAAAAGGAAGGACTTTTGAACTACATAGATTATGGGCTAAATCTCCACAATTGGTTAGTTCTTACCAGATGGCAAAGATTCTCAGAAAAGGTGCAAAAGGTTTTGTGGCACACTTATTTTCCTTGAAGGTTTAACCAACCAAGGAATCTACATATCTTGATTTGCAAAAGGTATTGGATGACCATTATGTTGTTTTTGGTGACATGCCAAAAGGACATCCTCCAAGTCATGCACATGATCATGCCATCAAACTCATTATAGGAAGTACACCACCCAATATCAGACCCTACAAGTATCCCTATGCCCAAAAGAGTGAAATTGAAAATATGGTACAAGAGATGTTGGAGGCAAAAATCATTCGACATAGTCAAAGTGAATATTCCTCCCTGGTGGTCATGGTGCGAAAGAAGGATGACAATTGGAGGATGTGCCTAAACTACAAAGAACTCAACAAATACACCATCAAAGATAAGTTTCATATTTTAGTAATTGATGATTTTCTAGATGAATTGCATGGTGCTATTTATTTTACCAAGTTAGATCTTCACATTAGATATCATTAGATTCACATCCGTAATGAAGACATACCTAAAACAACTTTTAGAACTCATGAAGGCCATTATGAATTTATGGTCATGCCTTTTAGCCTCACAAATGCATCATCTACATTTCATAATTTGATGAATACTATATTTAGGCCATTTTTGAGAAATTTTGTATTAGTGTTTTTTTATGATACCCTTATCTACAAAATAATTTGAGAAGACCATTTGAAGCAAGTAAAACAGGGGCTTTCTATTATGGAATAACATCAGCTTTATGCTAAGCCTTTCAAATGTGATTTTGGTGTCTAAGTGGTGGATTACATGGGTCATTTTATTTCACATGAAGAAGCAAAATTTGATCCTAATAAAATCTAAGTAATGATGGAGTGGCAGCTTCCCAAGACCCTCAAGAACCTCCACAAAATTTTGGGGCTAACTAGTTATTATTGTAAGTTTGTCAAAAATTATGGTAGCTTACAACCCCACTCACCTCTTTTCTAAATAAATACTCCTTTCAATGGACTAATTTAGCTACCAAGGCATTTGAATAGTTGAAAATGGTTATGTGCACAGCTCCAATTTTGACTACTCCTAATTTTTCAAAAACTTTTATTGTGGAATGTGACGCATCCAGATACGGCATGGGGGTTGTACTCATGCAAGAAGGCATACCACTGTCATTTGAAAATCACCAACTTAAGGGGAAAATAGTCTCAAACCAATATATGATAAATAGATGACGGTTATTCTACATGTAGTGAAGTAATGGAGACCGTATCTGATGGGTCATCACTTTCAGGTAAAGACTGATCATGATAGCCTCAAATATTTTTTGGAACAATGCTTGTCATCTAAAGAACAAAAAAAATGGTTGACTAAAATGTTAGGCTATGATTTTGAAATAGCGTATAAGAAAGGGAAAAAAAATGTGGTGGTAAATGCCCTCTCTCGGTGGGATGAATCAGTTGAGGCATTGTTATGCACCATGACCATGTGGCAAGTAGATAGGCTAGAGGAAGCAAGATCAGAAAGGGAGAATGATAGTGTTATCAAATATTTGATTCATAATCTTCAGTAGGGTTCTAACAAATCTGAAAGATTTACATGGAAGGTGAACACATTATGGTATAAAGATAGATTATACCTTTGTAAGTATTCTCTCCTCAAACAAAAAATTCTTCAGGAACTTCATGCCTCTCCACTTGAAGAACACTCGGGGTTTTTGAAAACATATCATAGAATCAAGTAATATTTCCTTTAGGAAAGACTAAAAGGGGATTTTTAGAAATATGTGGTTGAATGCATGGTATGCCAACAAAATAAAGGTGAAACCATTAAAACCCCAAGTCTTTTGTAGACTTTATCCATCCCTAGCCAGCGTTGGGAAGAGGTTTCCATGGTTTTTATTATAGAGTTACCAAGGTCTAAGGGTAAAAATGTTATCATGGTAGTTTTGGATCGACTCACCAAGTAAGCTTATTTTTGCTCCTTATCACAACCATTTATTGCCAGTATAATAACTTTTGTTTTTCTCAATACAATTCAAAAATTGCATGGCACTCCAAAGATCATTGTAAGTGACCAAGATCCCATATTTACCAGTAATTTTTGGACTGATTTATTTGCATGTTTGGGTACCCATTTGGTTCATAGCTCATCCTATCATCCTCAATCTGATGGACAAATAGATGAAGTCAACAAATGTCTTAAAGGGTATCTTTCTTGTTTTGTTTCTAACAAATAAGACAAATGGGTTCATTAGCTACCACTTGTTGAATGGTGGTATAACACTTATTTTCACACTTCTTTCAAGATGTCTCCCTTTAGGGAATTTTATGGGTATCACCCCACATCCATCACTTTAGTTTTGACATTGCATCCTAAGGTTTGTACTATTTAGGAACACATTCACCATCAACAGGAGGTGTTAGTCAGTTTATGAGGGAATTTAGCAATAACACAAAATCAAATGAAGCAACAAGTAGATAAACACCGTAGTGAGTGATATTTTGACATAGGTGATTGGGTCTTTGTGCATTTATAGCCATATAATTAAATGTATTTGAAGTAAAAAAAAGGATAACAATCTATCACCTAATTATTATGGCCCTTACCAAATCTTATAGAAAATTGCTAGTGTGGCTTACAAATTAGAATTACCCCCAACCACTCGCATACATTTGGTATTCCATGTATCTTACCTAAATAAAGTAATTGGACACATATTTTACACTTAGAATGAGTTACCTAAATTATATGAATAAGGTAGAGTCATTCTAGATCCTAAGGAGATCCTTTATATGCACACTAAGCAATTGTGGACCAGAGCCATTAAGCAAAATTTGATCAAATGGAAGAACCTACATTCTGAAGATGCAACATAGGAGGATGAAGCATTCCTAAAAAACCATTATGGTTTGATTCAATGTTGAGGACAACATTGTTTTGAAGGGGAGGGGCATGTTATGCCCTTAACCTATAGTGCATCTATGGATATGTGTGGCCGACTTGTGGCTTACACATCTTTATATTAACTTGTTGCATTTCTTGATGTTCTTAAGATGGTTGGCCTATGGAATAACCATGGCTAAATAGATTATATATATGAGATAGTGGTTATTATTTTATATTCATATTATGAATTTTGTTTTTATTTCATTATTATGGAGGTTGCCCCCTTGAAGTGGCTCAGACATAATATTCAAGTATTCTACTCTTTCACCAATTATTGTTGTGGATCTATTTATTTCACTCTTAATTCTACCACATATAATTCTACTATTGTGAATCATCTAAGTAATTTTCTTACACATCTTATTTGGTACTGTAGAGATTGTAATGTCCATCTTGTTAAGCCATGAGGTTGATACTGAGTCATAGTTGTCATTTTTATATTTGGGCTTGGAATCCCTAGTTTCATAGTATATATTGTGCAACTATTATGAAGACATTATTGGTTATCTTCCTTCAGTTATTAGATAGCTCTATAATTTTTATCATCTTGATTGTACGAATTTCAAAAATCATAGTATATACTATGAGATTGTTGGTTATAATGTTGTAAGAGATGGCATTTCATAATCGCATGCCCTACTACCTAACATATCTCATAGAAGTTTATTTTGACTTTTGGGTAGTCATTCCTATGGTGCCCCTCTTTTTTTCACTCCATACACCACAATATTATCTTGGTCTTGTTACTTTCATGAAACTAATCCATCTTACACAAAACATCATTTATCATTGTGTCAATTTTCAAAGTAGACTGCAAAATTTCCCCACAATCTTCTATTTTTTCCACCCAAAGTGTAGTTGCTCTAACATTTGCCTTATAAGTGAATTAGGGTTAGGTAATGTAAAACCTAATACGAGATCGTAGATATTATATAAACTAGATGTCCTTATCTGTATCTTTAAATATAAAATCCACTTTGTTCATTACCTCATATAACCAATGATCATAGTCCCATACTAACTCATCTAGTTTTTGGTGAATTTATTTTAGATCTTGTAGTGTCTGACTCATAAATTTATTCATTTTAAATTATTTTATCAATTAATTTTTGGCATCATGAAAGCTCAATTTAGAAGCATCCCTTTTGTACATGAATTTTAGAGCTCTACCTATTAAAGCTCCTATGAGCTCACATTTTTTGGCATCATTTGTAGTTACATCTTTGACCTACCATTTCATCTTGCAAGTTAACATGTATTGTTTAGGGTTAATAGACCCATCCTAGGGTGCCAAAGTAATAAAAACTCATGTAGTAAGATCCATGCTTCTTGCGCTCATAACAAAAACCACTAAATGTTTTGGACTAAACTTTGCCAATGTCTGAATATTTACTACAACCTCAAATCCAACCTCAATAAATTTCTTCTTATCCAATAATTTCTTAGTCTCTTCATTATATTTTCTAAAATTATTTGTAAAATAGTGAAACCACATACTATTTTTACCAGCTTCTGCACTTTTTCTTCTACTTTATATTGATAAATAACGCATGAGGGGGTGTGTACCCTTGAAATGAATGATCCTTGTCTATGAATCCTACTTTGTTTGAGATTTAACCTACTTTAATCCCATGATTTAACATAACTTCTTCAAAATATTATTCTTACTCTTTTCCAAACAATATCCTCCCTCATAATTGCAATCTAAAACTAGCAAACAATATCCTCCCTTATAATTTCAATCTAAAACTACCTTCTAACTAATCTAATTTCTCCTCTGATCTATCTCCACTCTCTTCCATCTCTTCTAAATCCCTTTTCTAGTCTATGTCCATTTATGAGCTCTTATTTGTACCTTATCCTTTTTCGAGCCCTTTCATTTCTTCATATTCATAATATCTAGCTCTTCATTGAGCTCTCATTCCTTATTTATCTTCTAAACTCTAAAATATACTCCTACTCACAACTACCTCATGATTATTCTATTTATTCCATCTTATTTGTTATCATAAGTCTCTCTCTAGTCCCAAAATTCATTTTTTGTTATGCTTCTTTGTGTCCTCCATCTTATGGGTTTGGGTTCAAGTTTATCTTCACATTCATTCATCTTTCACTTCATTATCACACACATCCTCGTAAAACTTAAAGCAAATATTCCTTGTTAGCTAGAATAGGCACCATGGCCTTTTCTACAACCAACATTTTAAACAAGATAGGTAGTTGTGCAGAAATTTTCCTTGGATACCTCTTATAAATAAATCCTATGTAGCTTTGAAGGTGATGTAGCTTTGCATGACTAACTCAATGATATATATATATATATATATCAATGGTATTATTTAGATAATGATATATTTCATGTTTCTAATACGTTTCTTGATTTTTTAGCTTTTTTTATATTTTCCTTGATCTAAAAAAAGTTCTCTATTTCTCTGGCTTGAAGCAATAGTACTCAATTATTGATAACCATGTAACTAGTAACCCAAGAAATTTACACCAAAATATTTTGTATATCTCACCATGTATATGCCCACTTATAACCTTTTTATTAGAGCTTCCTATCCTCTTTGCTTCCTCTTCTATGAAATTGTGAATTCCCTCATCCAACCATTGCTCCAAATCTCTCTATCTAGGTAACAATATTAACATGTTTCAAAGTTCCATTTTCACTTCACCATTGTTAGTAGAGGTTCTTGTAAAATCCATTAGAACATGATAATGTGTATTTCTGTGTGAAGTAAGCTATAGGTTCAAAACATAGGCATAATTATAGAAAGATCAAGTAATCATTCAGTTCAGGATTTACATGTTTATTCGAAAAATGTAGACTTTGAACTATACGAAGTGGTTATTCATGTAATGTAATTAAAAAAATGTAATCAGAGTAGAGTTTACACTGCACATAAAGTAAGTACAAAAAAACATTTAGAAAACCCATCATCATATCTCTATATTAATCTATGTATTTCAAAAATCTTTTCCTTTACAATTGATCACTATATATAACTTACAAAGCTATGTTGCTTCACATTTTATCTTTCCATTTCTAGCTCATAGGAGTATTTTCATTTTCTATAGTCTTTTGGGATACATACATAGGCCATATATATAAAAAATATATATATGTTATACAAGTTGATATACATCACACACTTGTCATGCATCAACACTCCATAATTTTACAATCCTGAGTCTACTATCAACAATAACAAACTTTTCATAGCTTCCACTCTGCTTCTCTTCACACTCTTCATAACCCTAAGCACAAGACAAATTGGCCATTAATCCTCATGTTCACAATTCCACAATCAACCATGAGCATTTTGATCCAAGTCATATTTTTCACAATAAAAGAGCCATAAGGCTCCTACATAAACTAAAATTCTACTTCTGCTAGGCACAAATACATTGAAATTGAAAATTTTAACATGTAGTTATTAAACACACCTCTCCGCCAAACATCCATAGCTATTGTCCATTCTTCATATAACTCCTTTAGTTGTTTCACTCATTCTTTACTATCTTTATTATTGAAATAATATTATATTTTCCCTATAAAAGAAGGGGCTCTCCCTCACTTTTGAAAATGGAGATAAAGTAAGAGGTTTTGTTATATAGTTTAGTCTTTTCCTTTATGTAATGTAATACAAAAAAAGACATATTGGTGTTATTGAATCTCCATGTCTCGTTCTATACACATATGTTATGTTGTGAGCAATGTCTAGGTCATCATATGATCCTAGGTAAGGTCCTAAATTCTAATATGGTATCAGATCTAGAGTCCTAGATTAGCTTCGTCATTTTAGGCATGTTTTTAGGGGAGGTGTGCTATAGGAGCACTTTTGGGCAATTTTTTCTTTGCACTACGTTTAGAAGGGTAAAAAATCCTTAGGATGATTATAAACTTGTGGGGGTTTACAAGTTTTTTCCTAGATGGTTTTTTGTGTTTGGGCGGTGTAGGGGGAATGCTTGTAGCTGTTTTGAAAATTTCGAGTGTTTTTTTAAAAAATCAGGGCATTATTCATTTTTAGGGGATTTTGTGAAAAAATCAGTTTATATAATTTTCCTAGTTCTTAATCGTCGATCCCCACTATGATGATTTTTATTTAGGGGATGGTTTTAATTATGTTTTTATTTATAAAAACATTTTTTTGGAAGGGCCAAACCCTTGCTACTAGGACAAGCCCAAGTGCGGTACCTATTGTTTGTTCCATGCCATTATCTCCTCCTTTCGGCTCATCCCCTCACCACATATCCATTGTTTGGTTTTCATCTTGCTAGACTACAACCACTCCCATGATTTGCACCATGGCTCGATGCCTCCTAGATTATATACCATTTCTACCTCTAATTCTCAGCTTACCACTAGTGATTCTTCTCATGGATACCAATATTTGTGCACCACCTACACTTCCCCCTCATCTTTCAACTCAAACCACCACTATAGGTCTTCATTTGTTGCCACCACTAGTGGCCACTCTATTTCACCATGATATGGCCTCCACTACAAGCTCCTCTCCTATTATACCTTTATCATTGATAGCCTCTTATGCTACAAATACGACTTGATTTTTTATACCATTATTGTTTGGCCCCCCTCATCAGAACTCCTTTAAATTTATAGAGCCACATCACCTTTGACACCCAACTCTCAATCATTCCTTTGACTCTTGTGCGACCTATCCCACCACCTCCACCTCCACCCGTAACTAGCTATTCTCTTAACCCCATGTTATTGCTACACCAAACTTGTTCCCTCTCATGGGATCGACGAACACAAACATGATCAATTTATTCCACATTTTGTAATTAATAAAATCCAACACCTATTTTTTTTTAGTTTTTTATGGTAATGTCAATGGGGGGCAGGGTATTTTTAAAGAGAATTTATCTATTAAGTGAGGCATTTTTAATGTGTTAGGGGGGCTTGTTCATTCTAAAAGGGGGTTTTGTTTTCAATGGGGGGTTCATTTTTTTAATGATAAAAAAAAATATATAAAAAATATTACATTATTAACGGGCACAATTTAAATTTAAAGATGAGCAATTTTCATTGTAAAGGGGTGGGGGTGGTTGCAAAGGGGGATTTTTCTAAGAACAATGGCTTACCTGTTAACCCTGTTGGGTGCTACTATCCATAAACTCCTACTTTAGGACCCTTTTAATTTTCATGCTTCTATTTTATACATAGCTCATGAGAGGACTACAATTTTTTTGTGACATCTATGCATGGTAGAAAATTTCCCCTCCATTATCGCTTTCAACCATATTGAAGACCAAAGGGTAGGGCAGTCTAACAGGTGGTTGAATCCCCCCCACAACAAACTTTTTTTTAGAGTTTTGTAACTCTATCATGGATCTTTTGTAGGTTATTTCTCTTTTGTCCCAACTCTATTTTGGGTACCATTTTTAAATTGTTTGATTTTTTGCATTCTACTCATTTGCATGGTTCTTATGTAATGAAAATGTATATTTTTTCTTTCTTTGTACTGGGTACCTAATATGGCCTCATTTTTGGAACCCTGTTAAGGAACTTATTATCTCCATTTTATCATGACACTTTTTGGGTAGATATCTTTCTGCACTATTGGATATGTTATCCTGTAATAGATTAAGACCACTCACGTAAACTTTTTTTGAGGTTATTCACCCTATTCGATAGTAGTTTTTAGTTTCATATGCCACTTCCACTCATGCCATTCTTTTCAAGACATTTTTTAGGCCTCTTTCTATGTGCCTCATTGCATTTTTATAGAGGAGTTTTTTTTTGTGAATAAACACTTTTATGTGTATGTGCATTTATGTTTTCAACACAATAGTCATGAACTTAAATTCCTTGTTTGTACATGGGTATATAATTAGGCACTTATTTATCGGAACCCATATGAGGATTGTAGTATGTCTCATCTTTCAATGGAATTCATTGGTGTACTCTTTTATATTTTTGACACCTTCCTTGACAATATGATTGTCTCTATATTATGAGCGACATTTGGCATCCCTAAATCTGTTAGCATTTTAGTGTTCAAATAATGGATTTGTACCACTCGTATAATTCCTTTGAGTTTTTCACCAAGTGTTCATTCTTGTTCTGCATAATATTATCTAAGTGTGGATTAACCCACCTTATTGTGGAGCTCACCACTATTCTAGAATATCACTTGCTTCAACATTTCACTATCACCTAATGAGAGACATCCATTTCTATTAACATACTGCACCCAATTCAACATTTTAGGGTGATGGGTGTCCAATGTTTCTTCAGGTGCTTTCTACCCACTTTTTAAAGACTAATGTTCTTTTGAGAGAGCCTTGTATAGAGCACTAGTTCTTAGTTCAACTTGGCGGTTGTATCAGCTCACCCCATGTATTCTAGAAAGATTTATCTCAAAGTTTCAACTTCTCCCAGTCACATATGGTGATAACCATGCATGGATGTATTATGAAAACTAACAGAAAAATATCTCATACATATCGATCTAGAGATTGTCTCATAGCAAATTCTTTTGCTTCAAACCCTTTTTCCAATTAAATGATTTGTAAATTTTAAAAACTAGGCCTCAAAATAGACCTTTACACATTCTAGAGAGATGTGTCTCACCATTCACAATAATGATCTCCACGATCCATTCAAAAAGGGTCTCGACACATAACCATAATGTTTTCCTTCTTTTAGATCATTCTAAGGTCTTGCACAACCCCGATCTCATGTAATAGATAAGACGACACTTAGCTTTAATACATCAACATATAATCTAGCCCCAAATACCTAAGCACTCAACTGAGGCACAAAAGAAATATCACTAAGATCCCCCTTTATGAGAAAAATAAAGATATACTGATGTGTATCTACTTATACTAGAAAGATAAGGAAGCAAATGTCATCTATGTAAACAAAAAACAACATAAAAAGTCTTATCACACATAAAATCCATCGTTGTAATCACATTAGTATACATCCATTACAAATCGCACATAATATAATTTATAATAACCACCACGAAAGGCCAATCTTTACATGTGAATGTCAAAGATTACACTTCCTTATCCTTCAAACCCTAACTCAAAGCTTCTTCCTAAATAAATCAATTCAATAACTTTAAAGCATCTATTCCAACCTAATATCCTTAAATGATAAACCAAATCCCTATTTATAGCTTTTCCTAGACCACCTTGGACCCTTGTTAATTGTTACCAGCTCATCCATTTCATCAATTGTTTGCGTATTTAAGGACATTCTTTTCTAGATCCTATCCACCTATTTGTGCAATAACATAGTTTTTTGTCATCCTAGCTTAGTCATTTTCTAAAGTAGACTAAATCTCGTTTAATTTGCCTCCTCCTTGCCTGGATGAGTGTCAAGTGTCACAACATCTCTTTTTACTGTGTTTCCTTCTTCATGTGTGTTTCTTCCACCTATTCTAACCTTGTCTTATTTGCACATTGTGCACCATGTGTCATAAACAAATCTTTCCTTTACATACATATGATATATGAAGATGTACTTTTGAAAGTCCCTAAGTGTCTTTAATGTGTCTCACTCGTACGTAAAACTTTGGATAAGATTTGGTCATTAAAGTACAAATCTCAAGTCAATAATTACTCCAGATTACCTTTTGTCTCCTTTAAATTAAGGGGGATTTGTTTGGTCTAGTGATCTAGAGTTATGTTTAGTTATATAGTTTAAAATAAAAATTAATTATTAATGTTGATATGATCATACATTTTCTAGTGAGACACCCCTTTAACAAGTTAAAAATATTTTAATGCTATGTTAGTAATTTAAAATGAAAAGTCTAGTGAGGTCCTCACGGAGGATTGTTCAAAGAAGGAACCTTCTAAAATGAAAGGGGGTGGATCGGAAGTGGAAATTTTTAGAGAGGATGTTGTGCCCCTGCCCATACACACCCCCCCCCCTTTCGCTCACCCCCTCCCTCCTGCCTTTTCACCACCCCTATGCTCGATGACTCCCCTCTTCAGGTTGTTCCCTTGTTGCCCATTCCTTCCCCTTCGTCATCCCCCCTCTCCCTTGTTGTTGTCCCTTACCCAAAGTGAGCAGAAAAACTCAAAGTTGACATGGGCACTACTGCTAAGAAGAAAGACAGATGCTCTAAGGCAAAAACACTAAGGATGGAAGTAAAAGACTTGGTGAGAGATGGATCTTAATGGATAATGAAGGATATTCTTTCAAGGCGTGAGCGAAGACAGGCCCTACCCTGTGGTTGAGGGCTATAACACTCCTATTTTAGAATTCCTCCGGTTGATTTTTGTCTTTGTGTTTTTCTTTTTGAGTTCCTTCACGATAAATTGGTTGAAGTTTCACGAAAAGGCCATGGTTTCCTTTTTGGGTAGCTTGTTATTTGGCAGAGGTTTGGTGCCCTGTTGCTATTTCTTACCTTTCTTTTGTGGAAACATTTTATTTTAGTAGGTGGGGTCTTGTAAATTTTAGTAGATATCTTGATTTTTTTGTAATTTTGCTTTGTTTAGCTATCTCAGAGACTGGGCCCCTTATTTATATCTCAATATTGGTTCAGAACTCTAATCAAAAACCCTTATCAAATAAAAATGAAAAATGAAAAATCAATAAAACATATAATTATATCCATAAAATAGTTGAATTCAACTTAAAAAATAATTATTTAAAAATTTATGTAAAATTAATAATATTCTTCATTAAACTATTATGTAAGTTTTGCTTGCTATTCAATAAATTATATAATGTTTTATCTACCTTTGTCATATCAAATCTAACTAATTCAATGAAGATAAGATATCCATATCGTAGCTTATGGAGTCGATGGTAAGGGCCACCCACCACTTCTCTATCGACTCGGAAAAATTATTTAAACATGTATTGAAAGAGAAGTTTCCCACTATAACATCCCAAGCATATCCATCACTCCCTAATTCAATAATTCCAACCAAAATAATATTTATATGTCCTAACACATATACTTAATGATGAATGCCACCGACCACTTATTAGTCCTCCCAAACTGAAACAATAAAAAATTAATAAAATTCATTTAAATATAATTATTTAACAGATTATTTTCCACTATTATATTCGTGGGCCATGTTTCGTAGTCCAATCCAAGTAATCTAATCAAGATAAGATGTCTTTATCCGATCTTATAAGAGTTTATGGTGAATACACACACAAAGAATAAAGAATCATAAAGAATTATTAAATTTATTATTATTATTTAATTATTTTCTAAAAACATAAAGAATCATAAAATCACAAACATTATTTTATGTATTATAATACATTTAATTTTATCTTAATTGTCTTCTCATATAAAAAAGGGGTATGTATAAATATTTGAAATTATATTTTATTAAAAGTTTATTGGGAGAGGGAAAATATTGTTAATTAATAGATACATATTATTAAATATTGATTTAATATTTTTTAATTAAAATTAAAGTTTCTTTTTCTTTGTTTTGATAGAGACTAAATTTTTATAAATAGGTATTATAAATATTGATTTAATATTTTTTAATTAGAATTAAAGTTTATTTTTATTTATTTTGGCATGGTTTTTATTTAATATCAATAATTGAGGGTAAGGATTAAATTGATGGTGATATGTTGATTTATATATATGCATTATTAAATATTGATTTAATATTTTTTAATTAAAATTAAAATTTCTTTTATTAGGTTCATCATGGTTTTTATTTGATATCAATAATTAAGGGCAGGGATTAAATTGATAATCAAATGGTTATATTTACATTTTTTAGTTGTTAAATATAAACAATTTTTTGATAGATCATATTAGATGCAAGGTGAAATTTTGAACAAATCATTAAAAAATCTGGAAAAATATAATAAATATATGAATTTTTATTTTCTTTTTTTCTAATATAAAATATATCAAAACAATGTTTAATAATCCTCACAAAAAAAATGATCACATAAGAATTGACCATTGAATTTAATCATATTTAAAAGTCTATTACTTTAAAAATGTGTGTAGTTGACTGCTTGAATACATAATTAGTTTATTGGATTCAATTTCATTTTTTAACAATGTACCTCTTTACTTTTAAACATGTAGACCCCTCGCCATTACTTCCACTCAATTATTCATGTGGTCAAAACACCACCGTCAAAGTTCCAACTCCTTACAAAATCTAAATATTTCTTTTCAAAGAAAGTACTAAAATCAATCACATTGTTAGAGACTTTATTCACATAATATTTTTTCTTAAAATTCTAAATTTTAATAAAAATCTTGATTATCTATTTAAATATAATATCTATAATTTTTTTTTTAAATTATTTTACAATAAAAAAATTAAAATTTAATAATAATATTGAACTCGAAAAAAAATATTAAATTTTCTCGACTATACTTATTAGAATTTCTTAATAAGCCTCTCCCAATACGAAAACGTCCTAAACAAATTCAAAATTCAAAAATAAAAATGGAACAAAGAAGGAAAATAAAGCTATCCATATGTCCCGGATGCCTCAAACGTACGCCACAATATTCTAATTTTACTTCGCCAAATAACATGCCACGTTAGGCACATTTTTATAGTGCCACGTCAGCGAGTCCAACACAACATAATTTTTCAGATTCCAACTCATGTGGCTATGAGATCAGTCATTGTTCGAATGTGTGGCCAACTGGTGGAGGTGGGGCAGCCCTGCCTATGGTACGACGATGTATATTTTTGCTAAATCGCTGCAGTTTGTGAAGTATAAGCTTAAACAATGGAATCATCAAAGCTTTGGGAATATTTTTCATGCTAAGGCTAATGCGCAGGCTAAGCTTGATGGTATCATGAGAACAATTAGGGAGGAAGGATTGACTGAAATCTTACTTCAAGACGAAGCTCAGGCTATGAAAGACCTGGAGGAATGCGAGCGATGGGAGGAAGTGTTTTGGAAGCAGAAAGCTCGGATAGGATGGCTCCAAGAAGGTGACATAAATACTTTTTTCTTTCAATCATCCAAAGCTAGGAGGCACGGCAACTCTATCTCGGTCCTGGTCAATGAAAGAGGTGAGCGGCTTAATTCCTTTCCTATAATGTTAGAAGAGGTGTAGTATTTCTCTACTCTTTTTAAGGAAGATGTGAATGAGGAATTACTGGAAGAACCACAGGTTCTCTACTGCATTTCGCCCCTGGTGATGCATGAAATGAATGAGAATTTAATGAAGGATATCACACTTGGGGAGCTTGAGGTGACTATTTCCCAAATGAAAAAGGGGAAAGCGGCTAGTCCTGACGGTTTTCCGACTGAATTCTATCAAGAATTCTGGGATATTATCAAATTGGATCTTTTAGCTGTTGTTCAAGAATCTCAACGGAATAAGTAAATGCTTAAGGCTTCAAATGCGACTTATCTCACCCTCATACTGAAATGCGAAGGAGTTGATAGGCTAAGTCAATTTCGCCCTATATCTCTTTGTAATGTTGTTTATAAAATCATATCTAAATTCATTGCAGAAAGGTTAAAAACTGGGCTCAACGATGTGATTTCTGAAGAACAAAGTGGTTTTGTGGAAGACAGGGAAATTCTTGATGGTATTGTCATAGCAATTGAGTCCATTCACTCCATGGCAACTCCAAGGATAAGGCAATGTTTATTAAGCTGGATATGGCCAAGGCTTTTAATAGGGTCAGATGGTCATTCCTGTGGAAGGTTCTCAAAGCTTTTGGTTTTGCGGACGAATGGACCCAATGGGTCATGAGCTGCATTTCCTCGATTTCCTTTTCAGTGCTTATCAATGGGGAACATACGGAGTTATTTGGTGCCTCTAGGGGGCTGCGACAAGGAGATCCCTTGTCTCCGTATCTCTTTCTTCTTCTTGTTGAAGGCTTGGGGAGGATGATCAGAAGGAACAGAGAGGATGGGCATATTCAAGGCTGGTGATGGGGGGGGGTGAACTGTTGGCGCAGTCTCACTTGCAATTTGTTGATGACATTGTTCTGATGGGCATGGCAACAATGAGTGAAGCCGCCAATTTGCGCAGGGTGTTGGATGTTTATCTAATGGCCTCGGGGCAAAAGGTCAACGAAGATAAGTCATCCATCTTCTTCTTTAATACACTAGCTCCCATATAGCAGCGAATTGCTCGAACTATGCATTTCTAGATTGGGACTCTCCCCTTGATTTATCTGGGTATTCCTATTACAGCTGGCCGTATACACAAAGAATCTTGGCAAAATATTTTGGATAAATTTTGGGCGAAGGTGAATCATTGGACTCACAAGTGGCTTTCTTTTGCGGGCCATGTTCAATTAATTCAATATGTGGTGCAGGCTTTGCCCATTTACAAATGTACACTTTAGGTTGCCCCGGTGGGAATTGTTAAGGAATTTGACTCGATTATTAGGCAATTTTTATGGGTTGGTACTTTGATGACCTCAAAATGGAGCTTAGTTAGATGGGATATGGTCTGTAACCCCAAACAACATGGGGGGCTTGGCCTAAGGTAGACGGACTTGAATGGAGTTGCTTTGGCGGCTAAGCTTTATTGGCGTTGGTGCAATGAACAAGACAAGGCCTGGGCCAGAATTCTCTCTCAGAAGTACTATTTGGGGGCCACTCAGAGTGATATTCCTCATTATCCACTCATTGGGAAAGGCTCAGCGATATGGAGGACTCTCAAAAAAGGGGCTGCTCTTATTAAGGCTTATTCTGGATTTGTAAGCGGGGATCCAAGACTCTCTTTTGGACTGATTCTTAGGACGGTAACCCTCCCATTATTTCTCAGTTCCCTAATCTGTCAAACCTTTGCCAGAGATTCCTTGATGCTGGTTGGTCTCGGGTGAGTGACTTTAAATCATACATTTCCTGCGGACAGCTGGAGGTGACAAAATAAAAAGTGCCTGAGGTTTGGCTGGTTGTTAGAACATAGGAGGAGCATGATGAGCTATTGAACCTCATTTCCAGACACCGATGTAGCTCCCTCTAGGAGGAAGATGAGCTTGCTTGGTCTCCTAATCCTAAAGGAAATTACACAGTTGCTTCTGGATATCAGGGTTTATTATCTCAGAGATTGGGCAGGAAAGAAGTGCAATGGTGGAGACAGGTCTGGAATAAATTATCATGGCCAAAATGCAACTGCTTTGTTTGGTTGTTGGCTTGGAACAGGTGCTTGACCTAGGACAATCTCCAAAAAAGAGGCTTCCAAGGCTCGTTTGTTTGTGTTATGTGCGGAGCGGCTGAGGAGGATTCTGCTCACCTATTTTTTCGTTGCTCCTTTGCTTTGCAACTCTGGCATTATTGGTGGGATGTATGGCAGTGCCCTTGTCTCCATGTTTCATCCTTGGTCGATTTTTGGAGTGGTGTGGGAGAACCCCCCTCAAGGACGACTTTTTTGCATAATGTTTGGTTAGGGGGGCCCATCTTTTTGATGTGGCAGCTCTGGTTGGAGAGAAATAGGCAGATATTCCAGAATGAGAGGATTATGGGGCAACAAGTATGGCAAAAAGTCGTAGGGATGATTCAAGAGACTATGCAAGCTAAGAGTGAGGTTTGTCTCCCTTTATCCAAACAAGACGCTGAGGTGGTGGTGCACCTAGGAATCCAACGATTTGCAGGTAATTCAGCTTGTGTCAGGAGAGGTCGACAGGGCAAAGAGAAGATTCATAGGGACGGTCAGTGGTAGTACCCTCCCAATGGGTTTCTCAAGATCAATACAGACGACTCTTCCAGGGGCAATCCCGGCCTTGCAGGTACTGGTGGGATAGGCAGAGACTCTGAAGGTATGGTGATTTTTCTCTTTGCGATCCATGAGGGGATGCAAACCAACAACATGATGGAAGGCCAGGCTATTCTATATGCTCTTGAGAAGGCTCAGGCGTTGGGTTGGCATAGGATCATTTGCAAATCGGATTCTCAAGTCGTGATCAACCTGCTTGTTAAGAGGAAAGTGTTGGATGTCAATTGGCAATTGGCTGGGATTGTGCAACAAAATTTGAGGATTAGCTCGCTCATGGATACAATTAGGTTTGTTTATATTCCTCGTGAATGGAATAAAGCAGCGGATTGTTTGGCAAAATGGGCGTCCGAGCATTTAGATGGTGGTAATTCTGAGGATTGGGAGTCTCTCTCCCCGGAGCTTCATTTTAATCTGGAATGTATTTTGGAGGAAGATAAGAAGGCTCATATCAACATATAGGTGGGTTTGTCCCTAGTTTTTCTGCACTTGTTGCTTTCCTTTGGGGATTTCGGTCTCCCGTTCTTCTTGTAATGCTCTTGTTCCTTTATTAATATATTTTTACCCTTTTTATTTTTAAAAAAAAAGTTTGTTGGGAGAGGAAAAATATTGTTAATTAATATATACATATTATTAAATATTGATTTAATATTTTTTAATTAAAATTAAAGTTTCTTTTTCTTTGTTTTGATAGAGACTAAATTGTTATAAATATGTATTATAAATATTGATTTAATATTTTTTAATTAGAATTAAAGTTTATTTTTATTTATTTTGGCTTGGTTTTTATTTAATATCAATAATTGAGGGTAAGGATTAAATTGATGGTGATATGTTGATTTATAAATATGCATTATTAAATATTGATTTAATATTTTTTAATTAAAATTAAAATTTCTTTTTATTCGTTTCATCATGGTTTTTATTTAATATCAATAATTAAGGGTAGGGATTAAATTGATAATCAAATGATTATATTTACATTTTTTAGTTGTTAAATATAAACAATTTTTTGATAGATCGTATTAGATGCAAAGTGAAATTTTGAACAAATCATTAAAAATTCTGAAAAAATATAATAAATATATGATTTTTTTTTTTCTAATATAAAATATATTAAAACAATGTTTAATAATCCTGACAAAAAAATTATCACATAAGAATTGACCATTAAATTTAATCATATTTAAAAGTCTATTACTTTAAAAATGTGTGTAGTTGACCGCTTGAATACATAATTAGTTTATTGGATTCAATTTCATTTTTTAACTATGTACCTCTTTACTTTTAAACATGTAGACCCCTTGTCATTACTTCTACTCAATTATTCATGTGGTCAAAACACAATAGTCAAAGTTCCAACCCCTTACAAAATCTACATATTTCTTTTTAAAGAAAGTACTAAAATCACATCACATTGTTAGAGACTTTATTTACATAATAATTTTTCTTAAAATTCTAAATTTTAATAAAAATCTTGATTATCTATTTAAATATAATATCTATAATTTTTTTTTTTTAAATTATTTTACAATAAAAAAATTTAAATTTAATAAGAATATTGAACTCGAAAAAAAATATTAAATTTTCTCAACCATACTTATTAGAATTTCTTAGTAAGCCTCTCCCAATACGAAAACGCCCTAAACAAATTCAAAATTCAAAAATAAAAATGGAACAGAGAAGGAAAATAAAGCTATCCATATGTCCCGGATGCCTCAAACGTACGCCACAATATTCTAATTTTACTCCGCCAAATAACATGCCACGTTAGGCACATTTTTATAGTGCCACGTCAGCGAGTCCAACATCCTATTCTTTAAGAATATTAATAATTTGAAAATGTATGCAAATATCACGTCTGGAAGTGACACGTCAGAATGTCTAACGTGACAAAATATTTTTATTTTACTTTTTAAAAAATATTAATAATTTAAAAACATATTCCAAGTATCGTCGTCTCCCATCTTTAAGGATGTCACATTGTGGATTTTTTACGGCCTTTATTGAGGATGAGGAACAAGGAATACGGATTTTAAATTAGTTTATTCAAGGTACTTTAATTCTAACAGAGAATATTTAATATCTACTTTTACTTTTAAATAATGAGGTATCAAGAAGATATACATAGAATAATTAGCTTTTATTAAAAAAAGAATATTTTTTTCTTTTCAATCTTTATTCATTAGCTTTTGAAGATACATTTCATTTTTTATATCTTCACCATTTTATTTTATAACTTTAGTGGACATTGATATCAAAATTAAATAAAATTTTGTCATATCAATATATAAAATATTTAGTAAAATATTCCAATTTTACTCTTTAAAAATTAATAATTTAAATAGTATTTGAGTATATTTCATAGTGTCATGTCAATGTGTCCAACATTATAAAAAATTCTAATTTTATTTTAAAAAAATATTAATAATGTAAATATACATTTGAATGTCATGTCAAGAACATTTCATAATATAATGTGAACATGTTTAACATGGCAAAATATTTTAATTACATGTAAATTTTTTAATTTAGCACAATACCTTTTTCTCCATTTTATCTTATTTGGCAAGCTTGTATATTTTAGCATGTTTTTAGGACTATTCCGACCTACAACAGATCTATAATTGGTCCGTTGAGCCTAAAAACATCTCAACAATTATAAAAAGTTATTCGTTAATATATCTAGACTATTTTTCACTTATTATCCAACCCTACCTCGAAAATTGAGTCAAAATTATCTCGTAGAGAGACCCATATATTGTACGAGTCCATCTTGAACAAACTCATACATCTTACAGGTTTGTCCCTTTTAGTTTTGTGGGCTTGCTAGTCCATTATTGTGAATCTTGTGCCTTTACTCTTGTTTTTATACATTGCCATAATTGACAATCATACATAAGTTATCCTACATCAACCTATATATACATGTATAACCAATCTATTTATTATCTAGAAGTAAGCATAAGACACCCCCAAATATCAAGAGCCAAGTTGCATACAAGTTTAAGCATAGAAGCAAGCATCACTCAAGTCAAGTTTCCTTGAATCTCATACACTTGCGACATTGCCACTTTATCTTGGTCTCTCTACATTTCCTTGTGCTAAATGAGGTTATTAGACTGCATGTAGCTACATCATCACTTCTAGGAAAAAGAAAGTTCACAAACCCTCATTCAATCTATTCCATCAACACATTCACATAACTATGTGTAGGTCTGATTCTGTCTATGTAGGGCATGTACTTTGCAATGTTTTCTTGATGGTTGCCTAACTCCACAACTATTTGTTTTGTTCTAGAGTGCACGATAGGTCAAGGAGGAGATTCATATATTCTACACATTTTGTCTGACATATCTGTGAAGTCAAGATACAAGGGTAACCAGAAGGTGACAACACACAAATATAATAGAAAAATCAGAGTACAAAACCCTAACAAGTCAACCCCGATCACAACAGGATAAACCCAACCATAATCAGACAATCACCTATGTACGGGTCTATTCCAATAGGATCAGTTCACAATAACAAGTTTGTCATAATGAACAAATTTATCTCAAAACATTACACAATTTATAGATTTTAAGAGTATGTTGCACACAATCTATATAGTCAATTTATAGTCCCAAATTTCTTGAACAACAAATAGGTGTGATCATTCTCTACCCTTTTACCATTTACATTGCTTAGTCTAGTTTCATTTGTAGCATTTGGACTTGTTTGTCATCATAGCTTATTGGGTACATCTGAATTATGTACTTTCAGTCACGTATGTTTAAATCCTTTTAACTGAAAATATTTTATTCTTTATTTTGGTTAAAAAAAGAATAATGGTAAATATAAATGGTGAACCCAATCTTATTGAATATTGTTTTAACCTAGGGTTTCTACAAACTCTTGGGGATTATCTATTTTTTAGATTCTAATCTTAAGGTTTATTCACATTTTTTCAAGCATATACCTTTGTGTGTGCATTACTTGATTGTCATTATAATTGAAATTAATGAAATAAATGTTTTATCTTTGTTGGATACTTTACACTTGTCTTTTCCACCTTGAGGAATAGTGTACCTATGGTTACCATCAACAATAAAATTTAACCACTAAATGAGGTCCTTGAGAATTTAAGCATGCCTTCTTAAGAGGCCTTAGCTTTAATGCATGCAATGGGTGCCTTATAATGGAAAGTACATGAAATTGAAACATATTATTCTTCGCTTAATTTTGAATTACATATGGAAATCATGTAATAAGCAAGATCATCAATTCTCCTTCACCCTGCGATTTCATAATGCCTACACTCTCACTATTTGATGGGAGTGGATATCCTTACCTCCATGTTAGAAACTTCATGGCTTATATTGGGGAATGTAAAATTAATAATAGAATCTTGTTTAAAGCATTCCCTAAAAGCCTAACAGGTCAAGCCTTACATTGGTTCCATCATCTTCCTTATGGTTCTTTACATACCTATCTTGAGTTGGAGGAAACCTATTTAGCCCACTACATTCCCAACAAAGGACCATGGGTCAGATATGAGCATCTTCTCTTTCTTCACCAAGGCCCAAATCTAAATTTGTTACTAGTTCCATATTGTGATTCAATTCTTGTATGCATTAATTAATTTATCAACCAATAGATATATAGATGCAATACATCTTTTGTAGGCGCCTTGCCTTTCCACTCAAAGAAAATTTTCTTTATCACACTTGTGAATCTTTTAAATTTATTTATTGCACAATATTTTCATTCTAAAAAAATCTTGCAATCATTAGTCATTTTGATAATAAGCCTATTTATATACCTTCAAAAAAATAGCACAAGCCTAAACCAAATACATCCATTGCTTAGATCCAAAAGGGCACAACATTAATCATGAAGCTTATCTCAAAACAAACATTGGAGTTCTTCAAAAATTAATATAACATATTCAAATACTTATTGAACAAAAACATGAACAAGTTACTACCCATGAAAAACACATTTTCAAATTATAAGTCAACATCTCACAAATATATATACTTTTGTTTGTCTCACATAACAAGAAGGCATTCAATATATAGATGCATTACTTTAAGAGATAAATTTCAAGAACTTCAAAAACTAATTCATCAAAACAATATCGAGCTTGGTCAAACCTCTTTACAAAAATGCATTTAATAAAGAAAATCAATCTCCTAAAAATATTTCAAATTTAACAAATTTTAAAATCAATGATCAATTCTAATATGACAAAAAAATTGATGAAGACAATCACTTATTCTACGATAAGGCATATTAGGGGGATACTAACTATCCCCAAAATAAATGTTAATACTAAACAATGGATAGTGTAAGCTTCAACACATACATCTTTTAACATCTTTATTGTACCATAATCTTGTACATAATTTTTCTTCTTCTATACGTTGTTTCTTACATTTTTTTTCCTCCTAATACTTATTTTGTAAAAAATGACAAAAACAAAATCATTAATAAAAGACTATATATATATATATATGTGTGTGTGTGTGTGTGTGTGTGTGTATATATATGTATGTATATATATATATATATATATATATATATATATATATATATGTATGTATATGTATATATATATGTGTGTGTGTGTGTATATATATATATGTGTGTGTGTGTGTGTGTGTGTATATATATATATATGTATGTATATATATATATATATATGTATATATATATATATATGTATGTATATGTATATATGTATATATATATATATATGTATATGTATATATGTATATATATATATATATATGTATATGTATATGTATATATATATATATATATATATGTATATATGTATATGTATGTATGTATATATGTATATACACACACACACACACATATATATATGTGTATGTATATATATGAAAACATGGATGTGTAAACTCTGTAGTGTATGTAGATAGGTATCATGTATATCATATGACCAAAATAGATATATATATCTTGGTCATATGATATACATGATACCTATCTACATACACTACAGAGTTTACACATCCATGTTTTCATACTTACTTTTTACAATATACCATGATTTAGGTAGGAGGTGGGATAATCTGACTAGATATAATTATGATTACGTTTAAAATTTTCCTATGGAGGGAACATTGCATACTTTTTCAATAGTTATATAGTAACATCATTTAAGCAATTGTATTTTCTTTGTAGACCTACCTTTACACACATCCTATTCTTATTGATTATTCACATAAATTATACATATTTTAATTGTGTACATGGATTTATTCACATGATATTTACGTGTTATCATCACCATTCTTAAATCTATGACAATTATTTAGGCCTCTTTGTTGAGGTTGATTGTATTCTTCTATTTTTTAAACTTCACATGGCACTTCTCTTCTATTTGCATTACCATTCCTTTAGCCAATTGTTTCATGTTGCTTGTGATGTTTTATTACCCTTGACTATTTGATTGTTGAACCTATTCTTAGCACTTACACTAGTCTTCATGATGATAATAACATACTTAACATGATATTTTATTATAACATGCATTGAGTTGTAAGGGAAGTACTAGGTGCTTAGAATCCTCCTCATCTCATTTCTTCTAGTCTACGAGCCTTGTTCCTTTTCTTTCCTATACAACCCTATGTTAGTTTGTATTTTCTTCTACATATATAAACAAAATATAAAAAATATGGCTTCATGCATGATCATATATGTTTTATTATGGGGGCATCATACCTAAAATTGATCTCATCAATTACATTTATATACGATTTTGCCTTTGGGGATATTGTACTCTCACAAGTTTCTCATTAATGAATTACAACTTTCTTTGAGCATGAAATTTAACACAATTTTCTTGTGGGGGTATGACACCTATAGTTTCATCCTACTCATTGTATTGATTATAATGTATTACATTTGCAAGCCATATTACTTCCATGCCTTGTATTATTATATCAATTGATGCTTTCATGTCCTTGGCACTGTTTACGTCTTGACATTGCTTGATTGTCACACACATTATTCACTTGACTATAAATAGTGTACACGATACATATTTGCTTGTGAGAGAATTGTACCCACATATATTTCTTATTTACGTTGACACTACATATTTATAACTTCAAAATTTATGATTAATACACTATATTAGTATATGATTATTATCATTGTTATTACTTTAGATTTCTCTAAACATTCTCACATTAAGGAGCATGAGGTCTTCTCATATACATAAATATCATTATTAACTTACAATTTACTTTTTATTTGGCCTTACCTTACCATATGGTTGGTTATATAATAATTGATGTTATATATTGTTCTTATTATAATTGAAAAACACTACACACCATAAAAAAAGGTATGAAAATACTATTGCAAGCAATTAATTTGAATTTAAAAAGGGTATGAAAACAATCAATTTGAATTTAAAAGAAAGAGATAAAGTTAATAGAAATAAAAACGTGTAAAGAAATAAATATATTAAAATATCTTATTTTTTATAATAACCATATAATTAATGAACATTTCTACCTTTGAAGGAGACAAAAATATTATAAAAAATTAGTTTTAACTAATATAATAATTTGAAAAATAAAATTTATAAATTTGTACCTATAAATCAAAACTAAAAAAAGATTTCTATATTATTAAAAAATATATTTTTATTTCAATAATATCTTATTAATGTATAATATATATTTTTAATAATTTAAAAGTAATTATGATTAAATTTAAAAGTTAATAACAACATCCAACTTATTTTGACCCGAGGGTCATATGTAGAAAGTGGCTGTATTTTGTCGTCGAAAAGGACTAGAAACGTCTAAACACCTTGCAAAATCCAACACTGCCGCGTGTCCCGCATAACAAAATATTCTAATTTTACTCCGAGCAAAAAAAATAAAATAAAAATAATAATTAAAATATACATTCAAGGGTCCCGCCAGGGTCATTTCAAATCGCCACGTCAGCGCGTTTAATATAGCAAGATAATAAAAGAAAATCGAAAAATGATCCACATATCAACCCTTAAACCGACACTCGCTAAATGGGAAGACCCGACCACAATTGCTTTTAATGGAAATTGAGATCACGTGATAGCGGTAAAAAGCTTTATTTAGAGCGTATCAGTGGACGAATGTGCGGGGGCTCCCTCACAGTGCTGCATAGCATCGAATCCTGTGCCCAAACTATATCACCGCCGCTTTTTTCAACCATACGCAAGATTATTCACCCACAAAATTCCTATTCGCATGGGCTATTTAACTGTTGGAGGTTTGGCTGTGCTCGTATAAATTGCAGAAGGCAACGAGACGAAGAAGAAAAACGAGAAATATCCGTTTGCTGAAAATTTGCGGGGGTTTTGATGGATTACTCGAGCTCGGGGGCTCTGCATTTGGTCATGGCGGCCCTGGTGGGCGCCACCGTGGTGGCGGCGTCCGCTTATTACATGCACAAGCGGGCGCTAGATCAGCTGCTGGAAATTCAGCGGCGGAACGAAGGAGAAAAATGGGAAGATGACGAAGAAGAAGATGATGAAGCGGCGGCGCAGACTGTGAGGCGAAAGCGCCATAATCCTAACCGGAGAGGTAGTTCCAATAGGACCTCCAGCTCAATGCCTAACTTCGCTATTGCTGCTGCGGAAGGGTTGGAATATTATGGCCACAATGAGAAGAAGTTTAGTTGTAATAATTGTAGTATTAGCGAGCAGGCTGGAGACGCGGAGTATAAGCGGGGTTCGTTCGGGAACTTGACCGTGATTCCCTCGGGGCTTCCCCGCCTTCAGACGCGGCGTGACGGTATGTCTTTTAAGCTCTTCATTAATTTGTTGAATCTTTATAAAAAAAAGATCGAAGTTCTTGGAATTGTATTCATTTGTTTATTATTTATTTTTCTATTGATTTGGAATATGTCAAAAGTTTAGTTAATTGTTTTGGTAAATGAGAAAAATGGTCCGATGATTCCGAGTTTTGTATGCGGGGTTTGGTTTTTGCGGTCGGAGAGGTTCGAACTTCTGACCTCTTGCAAGCTTAAACTATTTGACTAGAGGCTGAAGTAACGTGTGCATTCTGTAAGGCTCTGTCCCTTTGCGACAATTCGATTGCATTTACCGCACCTTTGAATTTTTTATAATTTTTCTCGGAATCTATTTCTAGAGATCTTCAAGTTCGCTAAACCTTTGCAATAGGAGAATTTCGAATTTGTGACCTGACGCCCGACACTGGAAATTTAAACTATTTAACTATAGACTGAAGTAATATGTTTATTCTGTAAGGCTCTGCGCCTTTCTTTGCCCGTTGATATTTTGTTGAATTCGAATGCATTTACTGTAACTTGGAGCATTGTTGAAGATTTGCAAGTCATATATCCGCGTCAAAGCTCGGTATCTAATCCCTGAGGTCTTCGAATTTGCCGAAACTTTTAAGTCTTTAAGTAGGAGAGGTTTGAACTTCTGACGTTATGCTGCACGATAGAAATCTAAACTATTTAGCTAAAGGCTGAGTTAATATGTATAAGGCTCTGTTCCTTTGCAAGTTAATACTTATTAGAATTGAAATGCATATTCTGTAACTTTAAATGTTGTTAAAGATTTGCAAAAAAGCTCGGAATCTACTTCCTGAGATCGATGAATTTACTAAAGTTATGTATGCCTGTAATTGTTTTCAAGTAGGAGAGGCTTGAACTTCTGGCCAATGCAATCTGATCTAGTTAGCCAGAGTCCAATGTAATCTGTTCATTTTCCGTGGCTAATTTCCTTTGTAAGCTGAGAATTTGTTGAATATAAATAGATTTTCTGTAACTTTGAGGTGGAGCAAGTCATAAATCTTGAAGAACGCTCTGAGATTCTTTGAATTTGCTAAAAAATTTCATGTCTTTAAATATTTCTAACTAGGAGAGGTTTGATTTTGTAACGTAATGCTAAATTGAAACTATTTAGCCAGATACTAAAGTAATTGGTACATTCTGTAAATCTCCATTCCAATGAAATTTAAATCATTTATTTTATTTGCAACTTCTTGTCTCTCTAAAGACTTGCAAGTCTTAAACCTGAAAAAAGTTGAAACTAAAGTTTGTATGTCTTCCAATTTTTCTAAATATAGGCTGAAATCTATATCCTCCGAGGGTTTCTTTAGCTTTGAATTTGAGGTTGGAGAGGTTAACTTCTAATCAAACACCCCACAGTACACATTGGAACTATTTAGCATCTGACTAAAGTAATTTTTATATTCTGTAAGGTTTTGTTTCTTTGCGAGTTTATGACTAAGTAGAATTTAAATATTTTTTCTGTAACCTTGAGTATCTCTAAAGATTTACAAGTTATAAATCTTACGGAAATGAAAACCTGTCCTCAGAGCTCTTCGAAGTTTGCTAATTTTTTGATAAATATAAGCAGAAGTCTATCCTTTAAGATCCTGGATCTTCCAACATTTTCCTTTTACTAGTTCTTATTCTGGCAGTTTGAATTTCCGGTTGAAAATTTAACTTATCCTTGATACATCTATTTCATTCTTCCTCTGGCCATTAATATTGCTTAAAACTTTATGAATTTTCAGTTTACTTTTATTTTTTAAACATTTAAAGAAATACATCCACAAGAGTTTTAAATGTCTGGATTGATGCATTTTATAGAAATTACTATTGTGTTGTTTTAGCTGAAAGCTCAGCATAAATTTTAGTAATGTATGTGCCTAAAATTTGATAACAAAAAATGGCTCCATATTTACCCTTAGGGGCTTTGTAATCCTTTGATGGCAATAATACATATATAGCAACTTTGTCACAAGTGCCACTTCTTCTTAGAGTCTACCCCGATGGTCCTAGTAGCAGCATCCCCCTTTTCTTTGGGCTGTCATGCTTCTTGACCACCCTGCTAGGTACGCTCAAGTTTATTAACTCGTTTTACGACATGCTAGCAAGTCTTCCTAACCTTGTTGGACCCTATGAAATCATTGGACCCCCTTTTAGACCTCCCAAGACCCATTTGCAGTGCCACCGGGTGATTTTGGAGCATTCACAGTGTATGATATTGTCACTCTGCACATCTTTGAGAACAGTTGCAAGCACTTTTCAGATATTTGGGCTTTCTTTGGACTAGGTGTGACGTCATTACCCTCCCACTTGGTTTTTAGGCCTGCCTATAAATAATCCTTAACCTTAATCTTGTCCATATCTTGACATTATTTAATTCAAAGCAATTTGACAAAGCACTCTTGTTCACGATCACCTATAGCCAATGCTACAGTCTATTCAATCCATACAACATACCAGCAGTGCTGCTACGATCGCTGTTAGGATCCCACTTTTATGCTTATTCTCCAGCACTCTTTTTCTGTCATTCAGGTCCTGTGATTTTACTCATCTTAAGAAGATATTAGGGCAGCCTAAGGTCATCTCTCTTTTTGTGTCAGAGCTAAATTGGCAGCTTAGTGTCTTCCTCCATCACCACTCTTCCTCGCTGCTCAAGGACTGTTCACTTGGCTAGATTGGTTAGAACTTAGGGCTTGGTCAAGGTGCTGCTAGACATTCATACACCAATCATCAGCGCTTTCCTACGTTCACCCATCACACCCAATCCAGGGTTTGAATTGTTGGTCTGACAACCATTGGGACTGGGGGATTAGGGGTAAAGATTCTCCTTGAACAGGAACGGAGGCAGTTAGTAGCTCCAATGTTGTTATTACCCGATTTCTGCTTAAGAGTGGTGAATCAGATCTGAATTGTGGTGGAATGAGTATTGCCTAATAATAGCAGGAAAGGTAATGAATGTTGAATTTGTGGTCTTGAAATGGAAGATTATTGAAACAATACGTTTCAATTTTGGGTCATCCATGGATGAGATAAGTAAAAGCCATATATGATTGGCACAAGGATATGATATCTGGGTAGTAAGTTAAAAATGGATACAGTCATGACAAAATTTATATTTGGATAGAGGACCATTTTGCTGGCAAATGAGTGGTTAAGAGATGCGTCAATTTGCATATGTAATGGAAATAGAAATATGCAAGATTATTGACCATATCAGAATATAAAACGGGGAAAGAGACGTGGATATGAAAACTGCATACTAATTTGCGGATCAACATAATTACTCATGGAAGACCAATCACTAGGGAAGGAAATATAGGCATGGAGGAAAAACCATATATGCTCACAACAGGTGCAGATATACCGGAGAAATTAGCAGTAGCAACAATCAAGATCTTCACAAAACATAAAGAATTATTCGAAAGACATGTAGGGATTTAAGAGGGCTGCGACCAAAATTATGTGTCCATAAGACATGGTTAATTATTGGAGCAATTCGATTCAAAATTAGACCTTATAGAATAAACCCTTTCTACATAACTCAAGTATATAAAGAAATTGACCAAATGTTGGAAGCAAGTATAATTTTCAAAGTAGAAGCAAGTGAATGGGTGTTTCTGGTAGAAATAGCCCCCCAGAAGGACAAATTAGGATGCGTAGATATCCAATGTTTAAATGTGGTAACAAAGAAGGAACCATTCCCCATCCCATTATTGACACCGGTAGAAGAAGAAGTGGGAAGTGAATTATATTTGCTTTTGGATGGCTTTTCCGGATATAATAAGATCTTAACATAGCAGAAGAAGATTTGTTGAAAACAACAAATATCCTTGAATTTGGAGCATATGCACACCACAAAATGCCATTTGGGCTATTATGCAATGCACCAACAACATTTTAGAAAACAATTGGTTATATATAATGAGAATTCCCAATGAAAGATATAAAAACATTTTTGGATAATTGGTGCATTCATGATGTGAGGTGATGATCTTTGAACACCATCGCATTGTATGAGGCTATGCTAGCATGCGAGGTTATCCTTAAATTCCAAGAAATCTGAATTGCTGGTGCCTTGTGAAAAATTGTTGGGTCACATAGCATGCAAAGCTAGATTGAAAACAAAGTTAGACAAAATAAAAGTAATTAGTGCAATGCTATCATCAAAGTATGTAGGACAACATCATTCTTTTCTAGGACATATAGGCTATTAAAGAAGATTTATTAAGAACTTTGCCCAACTATCACATCTTTTAGACTATTTGCTACGCAAGGAGGTACCATTTGCATGGGGGAAATAGATAGCAAGAAGTGTTTGACAAACTAAAGATCATGTTGATTTGTGCACCAATCTTGGTTTTTCCAAATTGGGAGAAAGAATTCACATACGTGTAGATGCATCAAGCTGTGCTATTGGATGTACATTTGCACAAGAAGGTTGCATAAACTAGGCCATACATTTCTTTGCCAACGGATTACTCACAAGAGTAGAGAAAAATTACACAAAGTAAAGGGATGTGGTGGGTATGGTGTATTTAGTACAAACATTTTGCCACTACCTACTGTCCAACCCATTCATTTTCTTTATGGATCATTGAGTTATCTGTAATTTCGTCTACAAATTGCTTTGTTGGAAATTAAATGTATATTTTATTCTACCCATGTTGCAACTACTTGAATTTACTCAAATAGTATTGGTTATGAAGTGTCTTAGAGTAGTAGAATGTGCATTAGATTGAGTACATTAGTTGCATAACCATAAACAACAAGAAATAAATGAAACAAACCATATTACACGAAGGAATTTTTACCTTGGAAACCCCAGTGCGGGAAAAATCAATTGGAAGTGGAAACTGCACATCTTCATCTCGTTTCCAATGGGTAATGGGGCTACAAAAAACTCAAGGAACATACATCTCACATTCTCTATTGTCTCCCATCTTATTGATGTTGCTATGGAAAGAATTACAAGGAGCACAAAGTAGTATCAACTATGAACAAATGACTACTCATTGTTGTCCGCTCAAACATTCACCAATTCACTTCAACACTCCTTCAATCCATTGATTGATTGATTTCAACTCCTCAACCCACAACCCTTATGCATTACTGGTGATGTCCCTTTGAAGACCAAGGGATCCCAAATACCCATAATGAGAAGATCAATCACTTTCTATTGTTACTCTAACTATTCAGTTTCTTTGTGCGAAACCGCCAGTTAAAACAAGGCAAAACCACGGCTTAGGGAATGAGCAGTTACTAAACTGCCTTGGGGGTTGCAAAACTGTTACTTAAGAGACTAGTGGTTAGGAAACTATCACTTGCATAAATCGGTGGTTACGTAATTGCTAATGACATTGCGTAGCTGCAATTTAATTGTGCAAAAAGTCCTGCAACTTGCAGAGGCCATAATTTTGCGTACAACCACAAAATCAGGTGCCAATTATTTTAAAAGTGTATAATTTTTAGAGAGGAATCCATATATGCAATCAAAATTGACTTTTGATGAAGTATAGCTTGTGTTCCACCTTGTTGAAGTAGACTGTTTTTTGTCAGAAGTCACAATGCGAAACCACAGGGACAGTTCTAAAATTGCCGCTTAAGGGATCGGCTGTTATGAAACAGCCACTTGCATAAATTGGTGGTTACATAACTGCCACTAACAATTGCGTAAATGCCCCTTACCTGTGCAAAATGTCTTGCAACTTGCATAGGCCTTAAATTTTGCATATGTCTTCAAAATCAGGTGCTGTTTTTTGGTGTGTATTTTTTTGATAGGAATCCATATATATGCAATCATAATTGAATTTTTGCTACACTCTTAACCTATAGTGCATCTAGGGATATATGTGGCTGACTTGTGGCTACACACCTTCATATTATCTTGTTGCCTTTCTCTATGTTCTTAGTATGGTTGGCCTAGGGAATAACCTTGTCCAAGTAGAGTATATATAGGAGGTAGTGGTTAGTTTTTTATCATCATATTGTGAATTCTGTTCTTATTGCATTGTTGTGGAGGTTGACCCCTCGAAGTGGGTCAGTCATAATATTCAAGTATTTTGCTTTTTCAACAATTGTTGTTGTGGATCTGTTTATTCTGCTCTTAATTCTACGATATATAATTCTATTGTTGTGAATCATCTAAGTAATTTCATTACAATTTTGATGAGGTATAGCTTGTGTTCCACCCTGTTGAATTAGATAGTGGTTTTGTTAGGAGTAACAATGCAAAACCATGAAGGTGGTTTCTAAGCCGTTGCTTAAGGGACCGACGGTTACAAAATTGCCACCTGCATAAACCGGAGATTATGTGATTGCCACTGACAATTGCGTAACCGCTCTTTGCCTGTGTAAAAGTACTTGCAACTTGTAGAGGCCATAAGTTTTGCATGCGGACTAGAAACTAGGTTTCATTTTTTTTTAAAGTGTGTATCTTTTTGAGCAGAATCTATATATGCATTCATAAATGAATTTTGATGAAGTGTATAACATGTGTTCAACCTTGTTGAGGTAGATAGTGTTTTCATCAGGGGTAATAACATACCACATTGCCATTCATCAACTTTCCTTTGTTTTGTTGATCCTAACATGTCCTTTTCTAATGTATCTTTTGATGAATTTATTGGATCCTTACGAAGCATCGGGCATTGTTGTATTTGATTAACGAACCCGTGATTCATGGAAGAATTTCTAGATGGTTGTTATTGCTACAGGGGTTTACTTTTAAATCATAGTAAGAAAATGAAAGTCATGTTATGGCAGACCATCTATTAAGATTGGATAATGGTTAGTCAGCAGATAGAGTAAATGGTGATTACCCTTATACATAGTTATTTAGAGTAGTAGTTCTACCAAAGTGGTATAAGTACATTGGAGATTACTTGACCTTAGGGTCAATAGACATGTCAATGGCAAAGTGAAAAAGATAATTCTAAATCAAGACCATTTCAGCTGAGTCACGGGCTATTGTACCACATACATAAAAAATGAGTTTCAAGACAACGTGTTTTGGAAGAAGTGGAAGATGTTATTAAGCTAACACATCAAGGGGATGTAGGTGGTCATGCAAATCATGAAGCCACATCTTGAAATTTTTGTTAGCAGGACTGTGATGCCCTACTATATTCAAATATTTTTATGGGTGGGTACAAGTTTGTGATATGTGCCAAAGAAAAGGAAGATCAGGTAAGGCGATTACAATAGGCACCACCACAAAGAGCTATTTGAAAGATGTTGTATAGACTTTGTATGACCATTTAAGGATCTATCATTTTAAAGGTGTAGATATTTGTAGACAACAAAGTACTTAACCAAATGGGTTGAAGCTAAAGCATTACTAGATAATACATCTAAACCCAATTTTTTTTTTATATATGAACATATAATTGTCAGATTTGATTGTTCACTATGGTTAACAAGCGACCAAGACACTCATTTTGTAAATCATGTCCTAAGAGAAATGCAGGAAATATTAAAATTTAAGCACTATAAATTAATAACTTACTATCCTAGAGCAAATGGGCAAGCAAAAGACAGAAATACAACAACTATGGAAATGATACATAAAACTTGTGGTATTGAGAGATGAGGTTGGATGAAAAAATACATTCTGCTATATGTGCATATCGATATACACCGTTTCAACTTATGTCTGGAAAAGAAAGAATAGTGCAAGTAGAGTTGCTTGTACCAAGTTTAATGGTGGATGTCAAAAATTGCGTAGCAAACACAAAAAACCTACAAGAAATATTTATACAATCAATGAAAGAAGAATTATAGCACAATGGTCCGTTGAGGTGGAACAAAAAAAATTAAAGCATTGTCATGAGACGCAGTTTTAAAAGAATTCAACTATGTCTAGGAATGCTAGTATTAAACTTTATAGGTAAAATGGATAAAATCATAAAAAATAACGAAAATTGAAAATGCTATTGGAAGGGTCTTATAAAATTTACTAGATCTTTGATAGTGGAGTCATGCAATTATAAAACCTAGATGGAACATTGCATCCCAACTTGAACAACACATTCAAACTCCAAAAATATCACATAAGGAATGACGAGAATGTACAACTCATGGAGATCGAAGAATGGTCATAAAAAGTAGCAATCTCCTTCCAAAGAAGCAAAAAGTCGACAACAACCCTCTGATAGTAGGCATTAACAAAAACAATTGACATTTTTCTGTGGCTATGGGAGCCAAACATGGCACTTAAGGGTTGATGACCTCCTTTGTTGGGCAATAAACAACGAATGTCGATGTTGAGCCAAGCCATAAGCATAGATATAAGGAAAGTGAGTTGGAGATGATCGACAAACATGATTTGACGACCGATGCAAAACTCTCTCACACACACATGCATTCGCGCACACACGCACATGCACACATACACGTACACGCACGTGTGCACACACATGCACATGCACGCATACACGCATGCGTGCACCCACACAGAGAAGGCAAAACAGTTGGAGCATGTGGCTCAGTAAACAATGATAAAAAATGATGGATGACAAGGCATAGCTGTTGAATGACACTAGCAAAGATGATGGACGACAAGGGATAGCTGCTGAACAACACCATCAAGCATTAATAACACAATAATCAAGGGTCAATTAATGAGTGACGGATAATAATAACACTGAAATAGAATAACTTAACTTTCTTAAATGAAAATCATAGCCTTCTAATAATTTTTCTCGATACAATCAAGCTCATGGAATAGTTTAGTACCAAAATTGGATATTAGAATGGTTGAATATGCCTCCAAATGTGAAAAGAAAAACAAATTTGTCTGAAGGGTTGAAGAAATGATGATTATAAGCAACGAGAAGGGCAGAGGAATGGTTGAAGGACTGGAATGGGTATGGAGGGATTGTTACCAGCTTAGAGCCAGGCATATTGAAAAACTAGAACATGCCTTATGCATAAGGTCATGGAAGCCAATGCTTGCGAGCTTGTAAACTACAATTTGGAGATGAACTATGTAGTGGAAGAGGGGAAACAACTATCAATTATGCCTACCTATTGAATGCAGTCTTTGACCTACCGAAAACTATTACTCAAGTATCTATTAAAACTTCTCAAACTCTCATAGCTAAGAAAAAAATCGTTTAAACATTGCGTTGTCAAGATGGTAATTTTTTTAAAGAGCATGATATTGGTATTGAGGCATTATAGTTTTTTGATGGATTTAGGGCGGAACTAGAATTTGTGTTACTTTGGTTAGGATTACATGTGTAGATAGGAACACCAAGATGCCATTATGGACAATTCTATATGTGGAGGGAATTCTAAAAGATGTGGTATATAATTGGGCAAGTTTTCTAAAGGAATTGATAGAGGACATTGAGAGGCTACATTCTTGTGGCAAAAACTTCCACTACATCATTGTATATACATAATACAAATACATGGGTTCCTTTTTTGGTGCTTTCATACCACACTTTTGGGCTGAGTATAAAGAATTGACCCTTCCCTCTGAGGAGGCCATGGACTCCTCTCAGATCCTAGCCCATCAACAATCCAACCCAACATTTAAAACTGCTGTCTCAAATAAGAGTAATCAGATTTGTAAGGATGACCTGCTCAAATTTGTCCAACACCATGCCCTAAGAACAATCAATAGATTCTTCCACAAAAGAAAATGGTTGCTTCCAAAGAATGGAAAACCCTCTTAAGTTAAAATTGACCTTGGATGAGATGGAACACAGCTTTCATGGGTGCTATCCCTAGACCCAAGACACTTAGATTTCGGGTTCAAGAGATTTGGCAGCTGGCTGGATCAGTTGACTTTTTGATATTGCCAAAGGGCTATTTCATGGCCACCTCATTAAAACATGAAGAAGATCAAGCTTTCTATGGCAGCCCCTAGTTCATGAAAAGATATGGTCTTTTCATAAAACCAATGTTGGCTGCCTTCAACCCAATTGAGGATTTACCAAGTACTGTCCGGGTTCATGTTAGGCTTCCCCTCCTTCCAAATGAATATTGATAGGAATCATTACTTAGGAAGATGGGCAGTGTCATTGGAGAATATATTACAGCTTTTGAGTTCACTAAACACCTGGAGGTCCTAAACCATGCTCGGATCTGTGTCAATATAGATATGGAGAAGCCATTGCCAAACAAGTTACTATTTTTTTTTTTAAAGGTAAAATTTATATATATGAACAAAATAAATACGATGAAGGATGGCTGTAAGAAATCAGATCATCTGAAAACTGATCGGCAGGAAATCACGATGAACAAAGACACTAGGAGCACTACTTTGTGTCATAAGACATTGTAATGACAACATTCAAGGACAAAAAGACCAGCAATATATTAAGAGGAGAGACCGATTATCATGAGCTATGGTAAACATATATTTTTCCTCTTGAGGGGAGCGAGCAGTCCATGATTTTGTGGAGGACGAGGCATTGTTAGTGGGACTTGCTAGGCTTCAAGAATGCTCCTTGTGCTTCTCTTCATTGTGAGGAACTTTTGCAAAGATGGCCTGTCACTTTGTTGGGTGAAGTGTCCAGAGTGGACTCGGTGATTGTAGCCTCGAATCTTATATTGGCAGATTCAGTGAGCATTAGGGCATTTACTGCATCCATGGTTTTTTTATGTTCAACCGATATTTTGCTGAAATTTTAACACATGATTGGAGAGATTCAATTCTTGTGTGGTGAGACTCAATGAATTGAAGGAGAGTGACAAGGGTTGTTTCGATGAAAGGGTTATGGACACCTTTGTTCTCAAGGATGTGTCCCAATTGTTGTATCATGGAAGATATGTTTATCATGGCCTAAATAAGATCCTCATTCTTAGATTTGGAAGTAGTAGGAGTGAAAGAAGAATAGCCCAGGTTAGCCATTGTGTGACTTGGAGTGTAAGGATTTGCTTTGGACATGAGGGGGAAGGGTATTGGAAATTCCTCCTCCAAGGGAATTATGAAGGATTTCAACATGAGTAAGGGTAGTCAAGTAGATGGGCCTATGAATATTAATCATGTTTGGATTGAGGCCAAGGTGTCCGAATGAGGGATTCAAAGTAGAAAGGAATTTATGCAGTTTTTGGGTGTACAATTCCTATGAAAGAGCCTGCACAAATTGAGGGTTGTGGGGAGGGACAAGGGGTTTGTTCACACTAGAGAAATGTGCAAATGCAGGGGTAGAATCTATTATCTTGGTGAGGTCCATTGCTTGAGGCCAATGAGATTGAGAGTGAGAGTGTGAATCTGGTTGAGTATGAGCTTTATTGTGAAGTTCTTCTTACATGCTTGTTGTTTCATCATCATCTATATTGATTGGCATCTGCTGAGTGGTCTTCATGTTTGTAGCCTATTGTTGTGGAAAACTCTATGTATTAGCTGCAGAAGAATATTTGGTCTGCTGTTTATTTTTTTGATAAACTTTAAGCTCTTTGTTTGTATGGTGTTCCTTTGTTTTGCATTGTTTCATCACTTATTTATAAGCTGTGAAGGTCTCCTCCTTTTTGGTGCCTAACTTGCTGACACCTGCAAGGTTGAGGTGGGTTTTTCTAGAGTGATCTTGATTAGATTGCATTAGATCATACAAGCTTTGACAGATTTCAGAGACTGATTTTTGAGAATTTATTGCAGCCGTGAGAATTACTTGGTGGAGAGGCTGCTTCGCTATAGTGCCCTGGAGAATATGTGAGGGGCATATCGTAAGTGACATGATATTCAAACAATTTACTTTGGTTTGTTCATTGCCCTTTTCACCAAACCCACAGAGGTGAAAAAATCATCTTGCCTCTGCTTTCTCCCACGCCTCCCAATGTGTCATATTACTGCTCGGAATAATTTTCGATCTTATGCTTTATGAGGGAGACCCTTGTCAGGATGCTGTCAAACAATTTGCAGGTGCAAACATTCTTGTAGTCAGCGAATATATATATATATATATATATATATATATATATATATATATATATATATATATATATATATATATATAGTGTTTTATGAAGGTCTGATGTTGTGGTCAGGTGGGTTTTGACAGGCACATGGTGGGAGAGGGTTTAGCCTGATGTTTACTCAACTGTTGTGCGCTGGTAGAAGCATAGCCTTTGACACAAAGAATGGTGCATAAATCTTCGTATAGATTGCAATATTTAAGGGCTTTGGGGAACGTTAATTCTGGACTAAAAGGATGACGACATAAGGTTTACATTGATGTCGGATTATGGGGATTGGGGCAAGGCGGTTGGGGGACATATGAACAGTCATATGCATAGGGCCAACAATAAAATTAAAAAAGAGGAAATGGGAGGAAAGTAGGAATGGAAGTGGTAGGGGTTTGGAGGAGAAGGTCATGGGGGTAAGGAAAGTGAAGGGGGACTTGTCGAATGAGTTGTGGAAAAAGGTGACATGAAAAAGAGCCCGAGTCAAAAACTCCACAAAAAGAAAAGTAGAAAGAGTGTTAAGGTGCCTTTTACACTAATGACTAGTCTTGAATGCTTTGTGTAGTTCAGTGAAAATGTTCAGCAAAGGTTGTTTGCTTTGAAGACCATTTGTGTTCTGAATTTGAATGATCGTCTTTGGTAATTTGCTCTAAGTCTACTGGGTATGAAATATGTTGAGGAAGAGTTGATGCTTTTGCTGCGAGTAAAAATATCTTCTCTTCCACCTTGCAGAGGACCTTTGAGATTTGTTTTAGTCCATAGCCATTCATTCTGAAAACCTTTGACATGAGATCCTAAAATCCCTATATGCGAGGATGTAAAGTACCCCAATCTTTTGTGATAAATGATGATGTGTAGAGGCATGGAGATAAAGATCAGTATCAGTACTTTTCCTTCTATACTTGTCGAGCGAAGGATCCATTCGGTATTTCTTGAGATCAATACATCTAGGAACATTAGAGGGATCACGTCCTCCAATTATTTAGTGAATTGTATGCATGTGCATATATTGTTAGCTGCACGTATCAATGACACAAGTTTGTGTTTCAGGCAGTGAAAAATTTCAAACAAGTTTGTCTGGCCCCATTCATCCCTGCGTCAAAGTGTTTTGATCCGTGACCTCACTTTTAACATGCGGACATCTTACCATCATGTCGCACATGTATTACATACATGTTAATGTTGTGCATTATTTTACACACAATTTTGTGTGAACATGAACACTGTATGTAATATCAAACATTACAGTGTATATTATGCCAAATTTTATAGAATTTGTTAATTCAAATGGCGTTAAACACGAGTTGACTGTTGAATGTGTGTTCCTTTGATAAATTTTGCCTATATTGTAAAGGTGGGTATGAAACTCTTCAAGCGATTCTCTACCATGAAGCCAATTAACATTTGCATCATTCACATAAAGATGATAAGGATTGTTTTTCTAAATCCTATATGAAAATATTTGCCACAGTGAGAGTTCAGGGTTAGCCGATATCCACTCACTCGGTTTGTTCAAACCATCATAACTCTTGGAAAGAGAAGAAGGTTGATTAAAGACATCCTTCAGCAAGCTTTTCTGTTTCATCATCAGTCAAATTTTTGATGAGAGAGATAGTCCTAGCAAGATAATTTTTGGTGAATAGAGAAATCACATCAAAACTAACCAAAATATCATGATTATCCACAACCTTGTCCTTGAAAAAATCTGAGAATCCTTAAAGTTTTTTTGATGAAAGAGAGAGTCTTACCCAAAAGCGATTGAAGCTTCCTAACTAGGTGTGTTGCAAGAAGAGAGGTTGGAGGATTTTGTTTATGAAAAATAGGCCCAAGAGAAGTCCCAACCTTGTGAATCTTTGGGTGGCGATACATACTGGGATTAATTTCTTTGCTTGGCACCAATTATTTCTTCAGATCTGTACTGAGAGAGTAGCTCAATGCAATATTCTTACCATCCTTTATAATCTGCGTGATTGGGTTTTTGTTTAGAATTTTGTAGATCCCATTATTTATGAGGTGGTCCTCCATTTCGTTAAATATTGTCATTTATCCATTAAAACAACAGCATGCCTTTATCTGCTTTCAAAATGACCAAGTTTGGATGGCAACGCTTATGAAACATGCAGGTTGGAAAATAGAAAAAGAAACTTTGCCGGTCAAAGAAAGCACCATCAGATTTACCGGAGTATGTTAAAATATATGCAATACATACACTGTAATGTCTATTTTTGAATATTACAGTGTAAGCAATGCCTATTTTTTTTGACTTGATGGGAAATTACATACAAAATGGACTCCTGCAACATACATTCTCAAATGCACACATGGCGCAATGGTAGGATGTGTGGATGAGAACTGGCAGGTTGCAGGTTTGATTCTCCACGAGGCTGTTAGATGGCGGGTTGATGGAGAATCAACGACATGGGTCAATGATCAACATGAAATTCAAATTTTGTTTCCGCCATTTGGGAACTTGCATGTTTGATATGTGAGGATTGTTTGGATTCCCCAAGTGTTTGAGGGCCTGAATTTCACCCACATGCATATTTTCTTTTAGGAGGTTTAGCCTTACATACAGAAATGGCACAATCATGCATAACTAGATTTGAAACTTCTCCTTGTAAATTCTTCATCAAACATTCGATTCCCACCATATAAAATTGGAAGCTACAGCAAACCCAAAGCCATTAGATAAAGCTTTTACAACCTGCTCTTTAAGAGGGATAAAGGAGAGGTTAACCACCAGCTTTGCTAATATCATGTTCTAGACAGATTTGGTCAAAGGGAGATGAAGTCAGGACGATAGATAGGTGGGGGCTGAGAAGGAAAGTTTGACAGCAGAAGAGATGGATCATCCATGGTGACAATGTGCTGGTTATTATCCTCCGATAGTTTGCAAGAAAGAAAGAAATCATATTAATGTCCACAAATGACCAAAAAGTAGGTCAACGGGACGGAACGATACAACCAATAGCAATAGAAAGTTCTAGGAAGAGAGAATCCTAGAGGTGAACGAAATAAATAAAGTACAAAAACAAAATAGAGCAACATGCCACTAACACAAGTGGCAAAGAAACCAACACAATACAATACAAATAGTAATGAGAGGTGAACAAAAGCCCCAAGAGCATGTGCCAATGAAGATTGGAGGCAAAACTCATTGAATGTTTTTGTGTGCGCCTAAAGTAGAGGAATCATCTGAGCCATTATCAATCATTGTGAGAGATCTGATAATGTTGTCCGGTGAGTATACAGGGTTGATGGAGCCGGGTTGGGGGATCTAGGAGGAAGCAAGACACTTCCTCTAGAATTTCCCCTAACATCCAAGGTCAATGTAACTCCTGTAGTAGAGAAGAAGCTTGTAATATCAATTTGCCCCTGTGGTTTGGGTGGAAGCTGGCAAGCAGTAGTTCCATGTTGTTGGAGAGGGGTAGAGCAGAGCTACAATGCCGAGAGATAATAGGCTTGGAGATCTGACTAGTATGAGTAGTAGTGATGTGTTGGGAGAAGTGCCGCCTAACTGATCTATCGGCTCTGATGTGTGATGTACTGGTGTCCAAAGGATGCTTAGTGTTGCAAAACACTTGAATGGGTTGAAAGAAAGAAATGATCAATATGGGAGCTCTAGAGCCTCTAGTCTCCTCTTGTAAGGATATGCGTTGGAAAGTGATAACCTTTTGAAGATAAAGAGCCAGGCACGGTCTGTATATTTGAAGAAAGTAGCTAGAGTGTTGTTAGGGTCTTTGTAGATGCAGTGATATCTTCCTAGGATCTCATAATAAATGGGGCATCTGAAAATGAAGTGGTCCTTGGTCTCCACCTCCTAGAGGGAGCATAGACAACAGAAGCGGTTTTGATGGAGAGTGTGATGGTTTGTTTCACCCCGTAACTGGTGGGAACAAACTCTCATCTAGCCAAGGGGAAACCTCAAGCTGTGAGACCAATGACATTGAAGATAACAAGGGCGACAAATGATACCATCCACCTAAGAAATGGTCGGCATAAAAAGCAAGCTTGGGACTGAGCGGCTCACGGGGGAAGATGGTTTGGATATACTATCTTTAGATGTCCTCTCTGGCAGCCCTAGTGATGATGCCTTGGGTGGGAAGGAACCCAGGGGGGGTGTCCAAGGAATACATGAAAGGGGTAGCTTGTCAACAGAGATGCCAATAGAAAGGAGCAGTCGAGTCTCAAAGTACCAACAATGCTGATGTCTGGTGGGGACTAGTGAAACAATATTCTCTGAAGAGCAAAGCGCTAAGTAGGGATATCTCTCATGACCAGAGGTTGAGTCCCTTAGGGATCTGGGTCTGTGGATGTAGAAAGTAAGCTTGAAGATGGTCTTAAGGTGTAGCGGATGGGTGACAAACTCAGCCTGGATGATGCACCGAGGAACCGTTGTTTGCAATGGATCATGTGCAGCAACATGAGAGTCTCTACCCTCTTAATACGGGCCCAATCAACAGCCCCCAGGCTAGGTCCATAAACCTTTGAACCATACAAAATTGTAGGTTTGATGATAGTCAAACAAGTGTAACTTGGAAGGGATGTCCTTGAAGTGGATCTGGAAACATTGACACTCCAAAACAGAAAGAGAGGCATACCCCTTGCAAAGGTGTGGTTGAGCGGCAAACTTCATGTTAAAGCTTGGACCAGAGATCTTTTGTGTTCAATCTTCTTTCTAGCATCTTTTCAATTCTTACTTGGTTATTGTTCACACTACACAACTGCATCTTCAATTTAAACACTTAAGCATCACAATTCTAAGACTAAAAGTTGCCGTCTTAAGCAAATTACTTAGGGACAACAAGCATAAATAATTAGATAAGATTCATACATATTTAAGATTCGTGTTGGTAAATTAGTTTGAAATATCTATGCTAATTACAGATCAACTGTAGTCATGTTGTTATTTCTCTTTCCTTGTGTTGGTCCTACAAGGAAATGATGATAGAATGGCTATGAGGATTTGGAAAGCATTATGGCATCAAGTTTTCCAAAGTTCAGCCAAAGCTTGGCCCAAGACCCAACTACTTGTATTTGGTTTGGTATTGCTGCTGCACATGACTTTGAGAGTCATGATGATATTACCGAAGAACGCCTTTATCAGAATATTCTTTTTTCTCACTTTGGTCAAGCCAAACAACAAGAAAATGAAGGTTACTTCCAGCAGACCTATGCAAGGAAGAACAAAGGAGAAGCTTTCTTAGCCTACAAGGTAGCCTTTCATATCCCTTTGCGGCTTTTGCTGAACCAGAAATAGGAGAAATGGAAGATGTTTAAGATAGTAAAGACACCACCACATCCTTAATAACATGTCAAGCCCACAGTGTAGCAGCTTAACAAAGCAACAAAAAAATCCAAAAGGAAAAGTGAAGGAAATAAATTAGTTTTCTGCGGCTACAGCCACCCCAAAACCAACCACCTGTTCTAGAACTGCTAGAGGCAAATCTAGGGGAGGGGATGGGGGGTTATATTGCAACCATTTTTCAGAATACCCACTTTAGTCAAAAGAAAAAAATCAACAGCAGAAACCAGGACAGATCTGTTACAAGACTGTAAAGGTTTCAAAGATTGTCACTCCCAGGTGTGGGATACAGAACTTATTCTTGCCGACCATGGTAAGTTTAGAAGTCATGATTAATGGATATATCTGGAAATGTAGCTTGGTGATAATTTGTTGCTTTCTCTTTTCTGGAAGGTTGTTTAACAGCATGTATCTTTTGGAAGTTGTTGCATAAAAAAGATGGTCTGTACTGTTGTTTTTTGTTTCTTTTATTAATAGATTTTGAACTTTATTAAAAAAAATTGTATTTAAAAATATTTGTAGGACTCTAGGAGTATTACAAAAGGGTTTCAATAGTAAGAAACACATCCTTTATGTGCAAGGTCAGTGAGTTACAATGCACCCAAGCAGATTTAAAAATGAGGTATGGTAAGTGAGAGGAAGAGCGGGTGAAGGAAAAGTTGAAAAATCCAGAGGTGGTGGTGGAAAATGAGGAATTTATACAAACACGTGAAAGGAGGAAGAAGAAAATTGATTGTAGAAGAGGAGGACAAAGAGGATGAAAGCAAGTGTTTGGTCTGGGACTAGGGCAACAAAGAAGAAGACAATGGTAAGTGATAGCGTGCACACCTTACCATTCATCTTGTCTGATCTTGTGAAAGCTGATATACCTACCCCGACCTTGAGTACATTGCAAATCCGGGCTTTGGCCAAACAAAAAGAACCACTGATTGACCTGTCTGTTGAGACTGCATCTCTACTGGCAGATCCCAATTTAGAACAACATTATAAAACAGACTGGGAAATGCCTGTTATGGAGGAGTTACCTAATGAATAAATGCTCGAGAAGGACAGAGGTATGGAAGTAGGATCATAACATATTCACGGGAAGTAGAAATTGTGGTTTGGGAGGTCAAGAAATCATAAAATTTGGTTTATCAGATGGAAGGAGTGGGTAACTCAAAAGTTAAATTTTAAATTAATGTGATTGAAACATGTTATGAAAAGAAAGTTGAATGGGCTGGATGGTTTTGGGAAATGATTCAAGAGGAATCAGCCAACATGAAAACTTCATTGGACGCCTCAATCCGACAGATATGAGATCCTTTGTGCAATTAATACTTGTGACTGAATGTTAGTTCCTATAGTATAGACAATGCTAGTTCCTATAGTATAGACGAAGCAAGTAAACATGAAGTACGAGGACCCATTGAATGATTTCTGATTTAAGATATACTGTGATATTGTGTGGTAGATAGAACAAATAAGAATATGGAAGATGCATGAATGAATTATAAATGAAATTTCACACCAATATGGTTGAAGCAAGATTTATTTTATGTGTCAAACACCAAGAAGGACGTTAAGACAACAAATTCTGAAACATTTATGATACTGTCAGTTTGATTGTTTATCCTTATGCAGCTTACAGAATAAATTTCTCCATCCCAAAAATTTGGACAAGTGGTACATACTGTATCTGTAAGAGGTCTAGTTGCTTTATGCCTTTTAGAATCCTTTAAGTCAAAGAAATGATTAAAAAACAGGGTAGAAGTGTAACTTTGTTCTAATAACTCATTAAATTCACATGAATTGAGAAGAGAAAGAAGGATAAAAAGACAACTTCTGAAACATTTATGATACTGTTAGTTTGATTGTTTATTCTTATGCAGCTTACCGAATAAATCTCTCCCTCCCATAAATCTGTTCAAGTGGTCCATACTATGTCTGTAAGAGGTCTAGTTGCTTCTTTGCCTTTTAGAATCCTTCAAGTGAAATAAATGATTAAAAAACAAGGTAAAGTGTAAGTTTGTTCTAATAACTCATTAAATTCATATGAATTGAGAAGAGAAAGAAGGATATTAAAATAACAAATTCTGAAACATTTATGATAATGTCAGTTTGATTGTTTATCCTTCTGCAGCTTACCGAATAAATTTCTCCCTCCCATAAATTTGTTCAAATGGTCCATACTGTGTCTGTAAGAGGCCCAGTTGTTTCTTTGCCTTGTAGGATCCTTTGAGTGCAAGAATGCTTAAAAAAACAAGATAGGAGTTTACTTTTGTTCTAGTAATGCATCAAATGCACATGATTTATTAGAAGCGAATGAACAAAAAAAGAAATATATCAATAAATGGTAATGAGCTAATGGGGAGTGCAAAGTAACTTACACCATGTTCTGTCATCCCTTTTGCTTTTTCTCTAATCACTGTGATCATACAGCCTGCTATTGGAAGAGATACATTTTTCTTTTTTCAACATTTATAACTAGGTTTTCCCTGTTAACATTAGTATTGGACCTTTACTTGGTCTTGGGTAGGTTTCACCACCTAAGTCTTTTTTGGGATTCTCTACTGTCATCTTAACTGTTTTAATATCATCACCTTTGAAGTGGTGCTTGATTGATTTCCAGATTTGTTAATAATATATTTACGAGAGTGCCTAATTTCAATGGTGGATTCTTCATCATTTGTTTGAATTGCTGATATCATGGTTTTGTTGTTAAAGAACGATGTCAGCCCCTGCTAGATATCTTCACTTTAGATTGTCTCCAATTCTGCACGTGATTTGTGGGGTTTTTATTTTTATTTCACGTTTTTTCCTTTTTGTTCTATTTTAATGTGTATACTTTGCATATTTTAGCAACTTAGATTTTAACAATACAGATTTTAATTTGTAATAAGATCTATAATTTGGCCTCCAAAATATGAACATGGACATGAATTATTTTAGGACGCTTTTACAATAACTTTTCTTCTCTTGCTGGCATCAGCCATATCTATTTTTGTGTCATCTCTAACCTACTCTGAAGTACCTGGTTTACAAATTCTCGTAATTTTTGATGTCATTATAAATTTCAGTTCTTATCAAATCATTTCCCGTCTATATTGTCTGGTAAAGAATTATTTTCAAAGCTTTTTGTGTTGTGATTAATTATTTCTTTTTACTGCCATCGTCCCTTTATATTTTCTTTGTGGCTCTGCGATGCCAATATTTGAAGTAAAAGAAGAATGATTAATTACGTTATACATTGGGAATACCTTATAACATGGATCGGGATGTTGATATGAATAAGACAATTTTGACATATCTAATGAGCTCAACATAATTTGGCATCTGCTAATTAATGATGTCTTATGCATAGAAAGGGGTTTTTATTTGATTAAAATTCTACTTGTTTTTATCTTAGGTTGCCGGCAATCTCTCAATCATTCAACCCCTGCAAAGAGAGCGCCATTGATGCCACCCAAATCACCAACTGCCACAAATGGTGGTGTGTTTGAGAGCGTGGAGGGATCTGAAGAAGATGGGACACTCGATAATCAGGGAGAACAGAATTATGCCTATGAAGATGGAGATACTGCTACAGAAAATTTCACAGCCATAACTGTATGTTTCTTCAACTCTGGACTACTGCAGTTACGATTTACTATTTAGGACTGCATTGATTTAGTATAGATGCATATGAAGTGTCCATAATAAGAATTAATTTTTCAAAGGCCAAAAATCATCCATTAGAAGTTGTGTGTTGATTTATGTGAAATCATCTCTTTATTTCTGACATAAAATAAAGTCAAGTTAATCTGTACGAACAGAGGACTGGCTCTTATATTGACTGATATATACATCAGCCAAATTGAGACATTTAATTGTGTCTGTACATGTTATTATTCCAGTGATATTTTCACGAACCATGCTTTCCTTTGATTTTTCTTAACTAGTACACTTATCTGAGATAATTATAGATGAGGATACTGTGCTTTGTACTATATTTTCTATTGTGCACTAGAATTGTAATCATGTTTGCAAGTTCATGAAAGTTTTTGCTTCTGATGAGGGATAGGACATTAATCACCCACAACATTAGAAACAATCATGGGTTTGTGTGAATAGGTTCGCTCGTGTCTTAAAATTAATTTGTTAAGTTCAACTTTGAAATATCTATTTTCTAATTCTTAATTGTAGATTTTAGAAAAGAAGAATGACATAACATACATTAAACAAGTATCCTTTCAAAATGAATCGATTAGAAGTAGGCACCATCCATTCATCCCAGTAGAGTAATAAAATGTGGGTAAACAAAAACCCTTTGGGAGCATTGTTAAAAATTTCATAGATTCCTCTTTACAGTCATAACTTTGATTTGCAACAGCTTCTAATATTACTTGGGTCTTAAATAGCAATATTTGGTAGAAAGAACATCATGGACACATTTTGTCTTGCCAAGTGGAGCATAAGTCTCCCAATGATCAATGCCCCCCTTTTGAGAGTATCCCTTGGCTACTTATCTTGCCTTATATCTCTCAATTGATCCATCTGAAGTGAACTTTGTCTTGAAGACCTACTTGCATTTCATGATGTTCTTCCCCTCAAGTTAAGGTTCAAGCTCCCCAGTTTGATTCTTCATCAAGGAGTTCTACTCATCCAACATAGCATCCTCCCACTTCTCTCTACCATTCATTCAACCCCATGTCATTTCATAAGACTGAGGTTCAAAAATATCCATCACTCTAGTCATGAGAGCGAAATTGGCCCGTTTTTCACTATGGGCCCTCCATGTGGTGGATTCAACTCCCTATTCTCCTTGTCTTCTCAAGGGTTTTAATAGCCCACTTGAGACCGTTAACCTCACTTGTAGAAGTAGGATCCTCATGTTTGGGGGCATCCCCAGAAGGAATCTCACCACCTGAACCTGCCTTAACTATCTGAGTTTCCACCTTATCTAATGCCTCATCATCACCTGAAGCTACCTCCTCATCCAATGTTTTCACAACAAAAGGTGCCGCATCATCTAACATAGGAGCCTCTTCATCATTCACATCAGAAACCTGCAAAATACTAGGAGAATCCTCACCACAACTATAGCTATGTGCTTATTCAAATGGAAGCGTCTCCTCAAACACAACATCCCACAAAATGATAACCTTTTGCTTAGCCAGATCCCTCTGAGTAGTCCACCATGACACACTTGCGAATCTAGTCCATCAAGCTTATTTCACTTCTCATCCAGTATATGAACCCATGCAACTCTACCAAAGTTCCTACTACCCCAGTTCTCATGTGGTTTTGTATCCCTCACAGCCTTAGTAGGAATCTTGTTCAAAATAAAGTCATTACAAAACATAACCTTACCACTATCTTGCCATCTCAAACAAAGTCTTGTTCTTCTGCTCCGCCACACCATTTTTATAGGGACTATAAGTTTCAGTCCTCTAGCATACACCATGATGCTTGTAATAGAAATCCATCAAAGAATGATTCACATACTCACCACCCCTATTCGATCTCAAACACTTAACAAGATTCCCAGACTGATTCTCAAACAAAGCTTTCCACTCAATGAACTTTACCAAAACAAGAAACTTATACATCATATAACAACTTCATGCTTTATAAAACAATCTCCACCATTTGAATGTCCTTCTTGAACATGTCTCTACACTCCAACTGATTTAGAATATCCTTGACTTGGGCTAAAAAGTCTGCAATCCAATCGATCAAATAAACATAACTCCGGGTCCAATTTGATAACCTGTGAGTCGTGACTCATCTACCTTGTTGAACAACTTGTGTAGATGATCTCATTTCTCACGAGAGGTCTTCTTCTTCTCCATGTAGTCAAATATAACTTGACTCTTTCAAGCCCTTAACTGTAAAATTTGGAAAAAGGAAAAAAAAGTGAACGCCGATGATCTTTTGCAAGGAATCTAAATAGGTGATCAGATTTAGATAATTACACCATATGATCGGGGTTGCAGTATTAATTCACAAAACCTTGTGAGAACAAATCCTTGTACCACAAGGCCAAGATGAAGTCGTTGCTCTCTAGACAAGCGCATCCCCCCGCAAAAAATTTGCGAGAATTTTAGATCCACCACTAGGAATGTCCTTTTCTCCACTAACTTGTTGAATATCTTTTTCTCTTTAGAAAAGCAACCTCTACAAAATGCCAAAATGCAATCAAACAACTTCTTGTGCTATCGCCATGCCTCCCCACACCAAGTGGTTGCAAAGGACCACAATGTGGGGGTTTTAAGTCCCAGGTTCTGGTACCATGTGAGAATTAAGTAACAAATCTCCATTATTAATAGCAAAGAAAACTCCACGCAAGCAATAGATCAACACAAGATTACCACTAAATGGAGAGTGCCGTTTAGGGCATCTAACACAAGAATATCTGATATTACGAAATGAAGGAATTACAATGCTACAATGAATGCATGAATATATGTGGAGGCAGAGCCCCTTATTTATACACCCATTCCTAAGATGGTGCAGGAAGAGTCAATGTTGTATGGTCTATGTTGTTGACATGTATCCCAAAGGTATACTGCAACATTGGTAACTAAATCTTGACCCAAAAAGGGGATCACCCTATCTATGATGGCCAAAATTTTCAAGATTGAATTTTAAAAAAGAACAAAATTGAGACGTGGTTGAGTGATTCAATTGAATAAAAATGACATGGGGTTGAATGATTGATAAAGAATACAGTTACATAAAATAAGGCTGCATTTATGCATTGCGTAAACACTAGGGGATTCCCTTAAGTAAATGATTAGGTGTTACATTCTTGGTATAGTGGTAGTGATGACGGTAATGTTGCATATGTAGAGGGTATAATGAGTTTCGCTCATTGGTCGCAAGAGTTTTCCTTAGGAGTTGTCTTGGCCCATTATGTACCATTTCTCTAGACAGCCTTGAGGTTACATTCCCCGTAGGTTGTTGGAAATTATTCCTACTCAAACATTTTCATTGGGCTTTTGACATGAATCCCTCGGTCTCTGCGTATTTTTTTGCATACTTGTCTACAACTTGCCTATGTATTGCCCTATGTCTCTAGGGATGGTACATTTGTTTGTATATATATTGCATGATAAGGGGTTAATAAGAGACTTGAAAATCTATAAAATAATCTAGTTGAGTGGGAGGGAGGAGCCTTGTGCTGTTAGGCATATATCCAAATCTTTTGATTTGGTTTAGTGAAGGAGGATCTAAGGTACTAACTGTATATGCATGTCGTATCATGATGAAATGCATGGGGTTAGAAAATAAAATTCTCATATGGGAATATCAATTATTGTCAAGTGGCATTGATTGTAGACATTATGCATCTATAGGAGGTTTGACGGTCATCATAACACAACAAGAATTTTTATGGACTGTTACACTATAAATCTATCATTGAATACCCTTTTAGAGCTTGTGCTGGATTTCATACGCAAATACCTCATCTATCAAAATTGTATCCTTATCTCTTATAGGTATGGGTCAAAGCACGATCCATAATACTAAGAAGCATTTCTTAAATTGCTAGGGTACCATGTGGATCTAGGAAGGGGATCCTTGTATTTAATAGTGATTATTGGGATTGCAATTTGATGGTTTAATAGTCGACAATGTGATTTGTAAGATAAGAAGGCTATATATACACCTTAGCAAAGTCACTTTTTTAATTGCTTAGAAAGTATTGTGCAATGAATGAAGTGTGATGCTCTTGGATTGATAATTTTTAGGGTCTATGAGATCTCTTTGTTTCCCGAAGTGATTCATATTGATATGGGAATGTCATGGAGAATATGTGAAAACATTATGAAATCGTGGTCGTTAGGTTCCCATACTTGTACCCACATCTCTTGGTGACTTTATTTAAATGTAATATTGTTGTACCCTTCTTCATATATTCTTGTACCCTATTTCAAAATGAGGCCCCATACCTGTATCCCACGCCCTTGGTTATTGATACATCTCTGTAAGTCTTGGAAAACTTATAATTTTGTTAAAATTGCAAATCTTGGAAAACTTCTAATTTTGTTTATATCCTGATAATTTAACATATAGTTTAAGGAGTTCTAGTTCCATGTCTAAGTGCTTCTCATGCCTTACTTCGTTCTTGCTAAAAATTAATGTCATCTAAGAACGCAATGATAATTTTTCTTAACTATGGAAGGATCAATGATGTGTGAAAAAGATTGTCTATTTCGGTTAGGGAATACACATCTTGTTGTAATCTTATTTAATGATTGAGCCAAGCATACTAAATGCAAATGGAAAAGACAACTTATCTACTAATGATTGTCCTCGACTTGTTCTATTATGTACATTGTATAAATGAGCTCTTCTAGTCAATAGGTAAGACTCATGTCTTATTGCAACCTTATTTAGTGATTGATACTTTATGCACACCTTCGTGATCATGTCTTCATTTTGAGTTAGAGGAAGGGAATGTTGAAGGGATATTTGGATGGTTGTATGTCCACTCTCTATTCACTCTCGACAAGCCCCCGTGAGCCCTTGTTAGCTGCTTGTTGCTGCATTCTAGATAAAGTGAGCAGTGAGCGAAGCAGACTAAATGCAAAAGGAAAAAGGCACAACTCATCTACAAAAGAATGTCCTTGGCTTGTTCTATTATGTTGCTTGCATAAGTGACCTCTTTTAGTCAATAACACTAAACTAGTAGCATTTGATTGAACAAGCTAGGAAGAGTCCATAAATGCCTTGAAGTTGGCCCTGAATGGGTCCTTGGATTGTTCAGTTGGCCAATAAATATTGATCAATCTATCAACATACTTTCCCTTGTGATGATAATGATGATGAGTTTTAATGTCTTCCAAACCAAGTTGGTTTGAAGGACCTATCCAAGTGTATAGATAGTGGAGTTCTTTCATATTTGCACATGCAATACTGTTGTGACTCGAACCTGAGATTGTTTGATTGGAATAGAGATGCTTTATCCATTAGCCACAAGTGCTTCATTTTTATGAGCTGCTTCTCTTTGTGGGAGTCTCAGAGGTAACTGGTAAGTCTTCTAGGAAGACATTGTTAAACATGAAATATACTGAGAGGGGGGCGGTGAATCAGTATATATTTTTAGTTTTTATTTAATCTGATTTCTTTTCTTTAACCACTTGATCACACATTCAAGATATGCAATAAAACTGAAACAATAATATACACAACACAAGAGAGAGAGAGACCCAGATTTTTACGTTGAATCCCAAAGTGGGAAAAACCACGGAGAACAATCTCAAGATATGAATGAGCACCAACTCAACTTACAAAGTTCGCAAGCACCAACTTGCAGGAGCACCAACACAACAACTATTTGTGAGCACCAACCCACAGGAGCACCAACCCCTTGCAAAGATTTGTGAGCACCAACCCCCCTTGTGTATAAAACACAACTCTCTCAATGTTGCTTACTCAACAAATGATATAACCCTACAATATCTCTTGCTTTTCTCTCTTTGAAAACAAATACAAACCATGCACTCTCTTGCATATTACAAATGACTTTTCAAGCCTTTATTTATAGCTTTCCAAATGACTTTTGGCATTCATCCTTTGTGACCCTTCAATCCTCATAAAAAATGACGCCAAACTTGCATGACTCTTCATATCCTTGCATTCGAAAAGTCACATGGTGACCCTTCATAAGCAAATGCGTCCTTTCCTCTTTTGTCTTTATCTTGGTGACTTATCGTATTCCTCAAAGTGTCTTTTCATGGAAAAATGCGTCATACCTTCTTTTGTCTTCACATGGTGACTCTTGAAATTCTTCAAGATGATTCTTCATGAAAAAATGCATCCCATTCTTCTTTTGTCTTTACCCCATGACTCTTTGACTTTTCCATGGGCCCTCTTTTGATTTATATGCAACCAAAAATATATTCGTTAATATTAAATAAATATTAACACACATTAGCCAAGACATGAATATTAAAAAAACCATTAAATGCTATGAGGCCTTTATCATCAATAATGCAAGACCTTTGACATCAATGAAAATATTTTCAACAATCTCTCCCTTTGTCATTGATGGCAACTTCAAACTAAAATTGTGACATCCTGAAACCTGTACATACAGTCATTTGAAAAATATACAGTAATTTGCCATTATTGTAGTAACCTGTACCTGTTTTGCACCTGTATCTATTTTTGTTCTTCTCTCCTTTTGACATCAATGGCAAAGGACCTATTCTGGAGCTAACACTTAGCTCCCCCTCAACTGATGCTGATTTTCAATAGTAGAAAGTAAAAGAAATTACTCCCAACTTCTCCCGCAGATACTCAAATGTGTGTTTTGGTAGTGCTTTTGTGAAAATATTTGCAATCTGCTCTGTAGTACTGATATATTCCATATTAACCTGTTGCTCTGTAACTTGCTCTCTTAAGTAGTGATATTTGATGGGAATATGTTTTATTCTTGACTGCATCACTGGATTCTTTGAAATATTAATAGCACTTGTGTTGTCACAAAAAATAGAAATAAGTTCATATTTTACTTTGATATCTTCCAAAGTTTGCTTCATCCAAAGCACTTGAGTATAACACAATACCGCTGCAATATATTCTGCTTCCGCTGTAGAAAGTGATACTGAATTCTGCTTTTTGCTTAGCCATGATACTAAGCTATCACCGAGAAAGAAAGCTCCTCCACTTGTACTCTTTCTGTCATCCAAACAACTTGCGTAATCTGAATTTGTATAAGCAACCAAAGTGAAATCTCTGCTTGTGGAATACTACAATCCATAATCCAATGTCCCCTTGATATATCTGAATATTCTCTTCACCAACTGAACATGACTATCTTTTAGAGCTGATTAATATCTTGCAATCATATCTACTGTATGCATGATGCCTGGCCTCGATGCTGTCAAATATAAAAGACTACCAATCATAGATCTATACAAAGATTGATCTGCAACAGGAGAATCTTCATTCTTGTTCACCTTATTTTCTGTACACATTGGTGTGCCAACTGGTGCACAATCCTCAAAACCAAATTTTTTTAACATTTTCTTGGCATATTTACTTTGAGATATGAAAATTCTTTATCTGACTGAAATATTTGCAATCCTAAAAAAAATGACAATTCTCCAAGCATAGACATTTCAAATTCTTTTTGCATATTATCAATTTTTTTTTGGTCATCTTTTCAATATTTCTTTCAAAAATGATGCCATCAACATATACCACAACAATCAATTGATGTTCACCTTCTGTTTTGATATAGAGATTACTGTCAGCAAATCTTCTCTTGAAATCTTGATCCTGCATGTACTTATCAAGTCTTGTATACCAAGCTCTGGGAGCTTGTTTCAATCCATACAGTGCTTTCTTCAATTTGCATACATGGCTACTAATATTTGAGAGAATAAATCTCTCAGATTGTTCAATGTAGACCTCTTCTTCTAGATTTCCGTTTAGGAAGACAGATTTGACATCCATCTGAAACACTTTGAAATTTTTAAACACTACATATGCAAAAAACATTCTAATAGCCTCTAGCTTTGCCATTGGTGCAAATTTTTTTTCAAAATCTATTCTCTTAATCTGAGCATATCCTTTACATACTAATCTTGCTTTATACCTGGTCACTTCATTTTCATTCAACTTATTTATGTAAACCTATTTTGTTCGTATTACATTGTGAACTTTTGGTCTAGGCACTAATTTCTAAATATCATTCTTTTCTCTCTGATTTAATTCTTCATCTATTGCCTTAACCCAATGCTTATCATGCCTAGTTTCTGAAAAAGTTCTAGGCTGAGTTTTGGATAACAAAGAGAAATTAACTCGCTCAGATTCACTTACCATCATTCTTCTGATGCAAATTCCTTTATTTATGTCCCCGATGATGTCACTTTCATTATGATTTCTTTGAACATATTTGGATGGAGTTTTGGTGTCTTCTTTCTCATTCTCATCTTTATCTGATTCTTCAAAATCTTTCTCTTCAATGATTTCAAGAATGTCTATTGGATCACTGATTCTTTGTGCTCCTTCTATCCTAACACTTGCACTTTCAACTATTTTCTTGGTTTTTTGATATAACATTTATAAGCTTTACTTTTGCAAGAATAATAAAAATATACTTTCATCTGCTCTAGATTCAAATTTACTCAGTTTTTCATTGGTTTTTTATGAAGTATTTGCTACCGAAAACTTTGAAATAATCAACTATTACTGGTTTGTCTTTCTATAGTTCATACGGAGTCTTGTCACTGTCGACTCTCAATAATGTTCTGTTCTGAATATACACTGCTGTAGCAACTACCTCTCTTCAATATTTATCTGGTATTTTGGATTCATTTAGCATTGTCCTTGCCATCTCCTGAATTGTTCTGTTTCTCCATTCAACTACTTTATTTTGCTGTGGAGTTTTGGTTGCTGAATAATGTCTATTTCATGGTCTTCACAAAACTCAATAAACTGATTTGACATGAATTCTCCTCCTTGATATGATTTTAGGCACTTAATCTTCAAACCGATTTTATTCTCTACTAATGCTTTGAATGCTTTAAAATGTTTGAAAGCTTTTGATTTTTTCTTTAAAAACATTACCCAAGTCATACGTGAAAAATCATCAATAAGCAATATAAAGTATTTTATACTTTGAGTACTTTGAGTTCTCATAGGTCCACACAAATCAGTGTGAACAAGCTTTAACATTTGAGTGGTCGAGTACTCTTTTGTTTTGAACCGCTTTCTGCCCTGTTTCCCATGTTGACAAGGTTCACAAAGCGTGTTGGATGGCTTTGTAATCTTTGAAAGATTCTTGACTGCTTGCTTCTTGCTGATGTTGACAAGATTGTCAAAATTTATGTGTCTCATTCTCCTGTGTCAGCCAAATTTCTTCAATCTGACTCAAACATCTTTGATCTTTGATGTCTAATAACATATACAAATTATTGCCTATTCTTTGAGCATCTGCAACTAACACATCTGAATATTTTTTCTTAATTTCACAACCTTTTGCATAAAACTTTAGTGTGTCCCTGATTACACATTTGACTTACACTCAAAAGATTATGTTTAAGACCTACATAAAAAACATTTTTAGTTTTAGTTCTACCATTATCCAAACTTAGTATACATTTTTTGGTAATTCTGGCAATAGTATTGTCTCCGAATTTCATTGTGCCACCATTGATCTTCTTCAAGGTTATGAACTTGCTTTTGTCTCCTATCACATGTCTCGAACATCCACTGTCAATGAACTATGGTTTTTTTATTTTTTGCATGCAAAGCTGTCTGTATCAACATAGATTTTTCAGGTTATTTTTTCTGCCATGAACTTGTCTGAACTTTCTTCTTGATGAATAGAGCCTTGAAACTCTGGTTCTTCTTGACTGACTCGAACATGCTTTTATGGTATCGGGCTATGTGTCCGAAGTTGTTGCACTTGTAACATAGTATGGCCTTTTCATTAAAGCCTTATAGAAGAGCAAAAGCGTTGTGGTTTTTGTTTGACTCTGCATGAGTTTACTTCTCTGTATTTCTGAAATTGTTAGCCCTTTTTCGACATTTTATTTTCTTATGATCATATCCATTACAATAAACATAGTAACTATAAAAATAGGACTTGTTTGTGTATTTTTGACCTGATTGCCTTTTGTAGCTTTGTTTCTTTCAACGTTCTTTGTTTGAGATATCTTCTGTATTCTTAACTTCTTTTTTTATTTCCTCTTTTGTAAGAGCTTTAGCGTAGCTCTTTCCTTTTTCTGTGTTAACTTTGTCTGTGAAAGTAGTGGCCTCTTTTTTTTTTTAAATTCGATACCTGTCTTATTTGACATTGATCTTTGACTTTCTAATATCTTATTCAACATATTAGTGCTATTCTTAAATTTTGAATCATTCGTTGCTCTATCATTGATTGCTTTATTTGTTTTTTCAAGCTCTGCTTTTAAAGAAGCAACTTCAATAACATACCTTTCGCATTCTTCATTTATTTTTTGCAACTGTGCCGTTAAATCTTTTTCATTCTTTTTGGCTTCTTCAAAATGTGTTTGTAGATTTTCAATTGTTTTCTTTGACTCCTTTTCATTTTTCTCTATCTGGAGGTTTAATCTTCGATTCTTCTTCTCAATACCTTTTAACTCTTCTAAGGCACAAACGAGTTCTTCCAGATTCACTTCGGCTTCATCTTGTTCTTCTTGATTATCTGTGCTTTTGCTTGCAAAGACATCTTCATGTATGGCCATAAATAAAATCTCTTCTTCTTTTGAATCATTGACTCCACTATCTTCGGTTGAGCTAGGGTCTTTAAAATACAAACTCTTCTTCTCGAATCCGTTCTTGAATTTTCCTTTGAAATTTTTCTTATATGTAGACTTTCCTTCTTCATTGTCACCATTACCCTTATTTGGGCATTTAGCTGCAAAATGTCCAATCTTTTCACAATTAAAACATTTAAAAGGTAATTTTTCTTGATATTTACCTATGCCCTTTTTCGGCTTGCGAATAAATAGAGCTCTGTTGTCATCTTCATCGCTAGAATTGTCACTTGATTTTTGAATCTTAGTCTTCTCTTTCTTTGATGTCTTGAAATCAGCTTCTTTCTTTGAAGGTTTCTCTTGTTCGGTTCGCATCTCATATGCCGTAAAAATGCCATGTAGCTCATCCATGTTTAGCTTAGATAAATTCATCTCTTCAATTGCCGAAACTTTTGCATCATATCTCAATGGTAGAGATCTCAATACTTTTTGTACCATGATTGATTCTTTCAACTTTTTTCCAAAGACCTTGAATCTGATTAACTATTTGATCAACCTGCAAAAGTTAAATTGCTATATTTTCTTCCTCTTCCATCTTCAAACTCTCAAACTGTCTTCTGAAAGTCTGAAGCTTAGCTTGCTGAACCTTTCTATCACCTTTGTAAATATTCTCAAGTTTTACCCAAGTTTCATAAGTAGATTTACATTGCATAACTTTAACAAATTCTGATTCACATAAACTACATAAAATAATATTTAAAGTTTTGACATTTTTTTCAGTTGCCTTCTTTTTCATCAGAATAGTTACAAGTGTCTTTGGCTCTTCATATTCCTTCACCACTGCTTGTCAAATGTCGAATCTAAGGGCCATCAAATAAGTCTTCATTTTTATGCTTCAAAAAGCATAATTTGTCCCATCAAATAAATGTGCCTTATTTGTAGAAAAACCTTCATGTGATCTAACCATCGTGCTTTTTCGATTTACCTTCAAACTGTAAAACTTTTTTCAAAGGAACCTGCTCTAATACCAATTGTTAAGCACGAAATATACTGAGAAGGGGGGTGAATCAGTATATTATATATCTTTTACTTAATCTATTTTTTTTTTTTAATCACTTAATCACACATTCAAGATATGCAATAAAATTGTAACAATAATATGCACCACATGAGATAGAGAGACACCAGATTTTTACGTGGAAATCCAAAATAGAAAAAATCACGAAGAACAATCTCAAGTACATGAATGAGCACCAACTCAAATTACAAAGTTTGCAAGCACTAACTTGCAGGAGCACCAAGCCCTTTGCCGAGCACCAACACAACTATTTGTGAGCACCAACCCACAGGAGCACGAACCCCTTGCAAACATTTGTGAGCACCAACCCCTCTTGTGTATAAAACACAACTATCTCTCAATATTGCTTATTCAGTAAATGATAGAAGTCTACAATATCTTTTGCTTTTCTCTCTTCGAAAATAAATACAAACCATGCACTCTCTTGCATATTACAAATGGCTTCTCAAGCCTTTATTTATAGCTTTCCAAATAACCCTTGGCATTCACTTTTTGTGACCCTTCAATCCTCATTGAAAATGACGCCAAACTTGCATGACCCTTCGTATCCTTGCATTCAAAAAGTCACATAGTGACCCTTCATAAGCAAATGCGTCATTTCCTCTTTTGTCTTTATCTTGGTGACTTTTCGTATTCCTCAAAGTGTCCTTTCATGGAAAAATGCGCCATAACCTTTTTTGTTTTCACATGGTGACTCTTGGAATTCCTCAAGATGACTTTTCATGAGAAAATGCATCTCATTTTTCTTGTCTTTATCCCGTGACTCTTTGACTTCTCCATGGGCCCTCTTTTGACTTATATGCAACCAAAAATATATTCGTTAATATTAAATAAATATTAACATACATTAGCCAAGATATGAATATTAAAAACACCATTAAATGCTATGGGGCCTTTACCAATAATGCAAGACCTTTGACATCAATGACAATATTTCCAATAGACATCCTTATATTGTTCAAATAAGTATTTGAACTTGATTTCCACTCGTGTTTTAGGTTCTTTGTTTGTAGTTTCTTTGATGAAAATTGTGTATGAATGGTTGTGTTTTAGGCTCTTTATAAACTTGAGGTTCCCTATAGGGTTTTTGCCTACCTAGTTATCAATGTTGGCATGACAATGTTTGGGATTTACAACGTATGGTAGGAGATGCAAATGGATGGTCATTTTATTCCTTCTCTTCATGACAATGGCTTTACTATATTTTAAAATGGTTGTTCAAGATCTTTCTTTTTTATATATATGATCTTCATTATTTTTCCCAGCATAGAGTCAATCCCATCATAAATATCACCCAATGGGGGCTCATCTATATTTGCAAGTTGGATCATTTACAAAGTGGGCTCTAAAAAACTAATAAGGTACTCAACTATCACCCACTAGTCATCATTGAGTATTAATTGTTTGACCTTTTGAGCCTTCTTCACGTTTGATTTCCTCCAAACAAGCCAAAGGTCTCTAATCACCATGCCAATATTATCTCAGCAACCTATATGAGACGCAATAAAAATTTATTCTCTATTAAAATTTAGAGTTAAATGGTAACTAAAAAAATTAAGAATAAAGTATACAACTACTGATTGAAATAAATCCAGAAGTTAATTGCATATTGCTGCTGGAGAATTAAATATAATGAAGTATGAGTTAATTTTGAAAAGCCTTTGGTGATAACTCTTAGTTGGTATTTATATGAACAATATGCAAGCAATGAAATCATCTTTATGTGGCAATTAATAACTGTTATGTGCTTTCATCTCTGCTATTTATTGTTGTTGATATCTGCTTTTATTGGAATGAATAAACATATATTCGAGCTGTATTAAGATCACATGAATCTTGAGCTTGCTTTAAGCTCCGTAGGATTTCCTGGTCCACTAAAATTTTCCCATCTAGGTAAGCATCAAATTGAGTGTTGTCCATGATGAGTTGGACAATGTTATGGGAATTCGCTGGCTCATTTACTTCTATAAGGATATTAGGAATGAAATGTGCATCCTTGACTTCCCCTTCATAATTAACAACCCGTAAGAACACCATTTCTTTGGGGAACATTGCAATAACATTTCTATTGTTAATGGTTGTATCCTTCAGTCCCATTGACCTACTTTTGGTCATTTGTGGACATTAACCTGATTTCTTTCTTTCTTTTCTTTATCAGAGGCCTATTTTTGCAATCTTTCCATCCATAAGAAATGATGGAAACCCATGATTCTTTTGACAAATCTCTGATGTGTTGCAAGGCCTTTTCCACATTTAACTTTTGCTTCGCCCACAACACGGTCACGACCCTTTCATAATCAGGGATTTTGTACCACTCAAGTTTTCATTAATGTCACCATCCCCTTCCAAAATGGCGATCTCACCCATTGAAAGGAGAGCCCAATGACATAAATGCAATGGCTCGCTAGCTCATCGATACATTCTCTTGCCTGTACTTTCATTGACTATTTCAACAGGGACAGATCCTTTGTTAGAAATGAAGTTTGGTTTTTTATTTTTTTATTTTCTAAAATAGTTTTTTAATTACAAGCGTCAAGTCATTTTAAGAGTTGACCGTGTCCACGGTCATATTTGTTTGCCTAGATATGTCTGGGAAAAGCACGGATATACTGTGCCAGATTTGGATACAGGTTACAAGTTATATTTGGATCCACCACTACTTATGGAGTCGGATTGGATGTGTATTAAGGATGTATGTATATCTGTATGTGGTAATACAGATACACAGAACAAATAGCCCTTGAAATTTATCCTGTAACTTAGACTAACATTAATATGTAAACATTACATAGATAGAGGATCAGGACACCATTGTAATTGAAACAAAGTGAACATGTCAGGCTTGAACTACGAGATGTGTTCAAAAAACATACTGGCAGTGCATGCATACATGGAGGAAAATATCTTGGAGTGGGCATTAGAATGATCAAAACATCGTGACTGTGGTTTCAAGCTGTGGTAAGCACTGAATGAAAAAATATATCAATGAGTATCCTCCAATAAATGAATATGGGATACAGATTTCAATTTTCTAGTCAAGGTATGCCAGAATAAGAATGCCAGGTGGTTGGTATTCAAAAAACAATTTGATGAAAGGGCCTGACATGGATGTAGAAAACATGGTTGAAACATAGGATCTAACAATGAGAGAATGCAACATGTGTGTCGATGACATTCAGCTAAAGAGAGCTGTTTGAGTGTTTTTGTTTTAGAATAACCTTAAGAAAGGCAGGCAAATGACTTTCAACGGAGTTTAAGAATTTAGGTACACTAGCAAGTTCTGCTACTTGTGTATGTACCCATCTTTGCATATTGTTTCTTTTTCTTTTGTGCAGAATGAAGAACCATATTCCATATGCATGTGACAAAGCAGGTGATGATGGTGGGAGTTTGGGACAAAATTTTGGAAAAATACTGAAAAACTAGCAGGTCACCTTGCTGGGGGGATTAACTTCTTCACCATTGATCAGAATTTGAAACCACTTAATGCATTGGAAATATTAGGCCATGCTTTGCAACCACCAAAATGGTTGCCGTGGGAATTCTCTTTTTGCTGGAAACATTTGACCCCCCAAAAATGTTCCAAAGGGCCCCAAAATTGCCATAGATTTTCTCAACTTCTTGGCTGAGTGCTTGTCACATGGCTTTTTAAATCTCAAGGGTAATCGCTCTTCACTTCTATTTTAATACATCTTATTTACTGTTAAAAATAGGTATAAAGGAATTGTCATGTAAGTGTAAAAAATAGTGTGTTGTAGCTTCACATCTCTTCTTAGAGATTGCTACCTTCTTGTAAATTACTCTCATTTGCAATAATATTTCATTTACATTTCTGTATCCTTTGCTTCGGATTAGTTGCTTTTGTAACACATTAAGTTTCTGCAATTTAGTGTGTTTTCTGCCAGATTGCCAATTAAATCCAGATCAATAGGCTGCACATTAAGAAAAACTCCGATAATTAATGATTGAGCAATGCTGTATTTTCTACAACATTATGTGTAACCCAATATGTTTTAGTTATCTACCCCAGTCAGATAAGTGTGGCAAATTAATACCATGCAACTTGTCATACTCTTGTGTATTGCCTTTGAGGGAATATGCCATCCTCAAACAAACACAACTAAAATCTTGAAAATAAGAATTAAGATGGTGAGATTATTGAATGTTACATAAAAAAAATCAGACAACAGGTTATGCTTAAGAACTTGGTCAATTCACCAACAAAATAACAAGACATGAGGAGGTGAGGATTGCGAGATGAAGACAGAGACACTAACTGTCAAGAAATTTGTTGCTATGAAACGATTTATTTTTGTCTACAGTTTATATTTTTCTAAAACATATTTTTCCTGATGCATGTTAGGGGGTTTTATGGATAGAGGAGGTTCTAAGTAGGGCATATTTTACAACCCACGTGCTTTGTTGTCAAAATGGAGCAACACGCCTCTAGTGTATTTAATTATCAGGAATCTATCTTTGTTATGTGCAGGAAGGCAATCATATACCCATATACCCCTGTGATCCTGAACATGTTAATACAAATGGAGAACAAAACCAAATAGCTGCAACTAGTATAATGAAATCTCACAGCGTATCTGGAGATCTCCATGGAATACATGCAACAGATCCAGTGGCTGCAAATATTCTGAGAAAAGAACCAGAGCAGGAAACATTTGTACGCTTAAACATTACACCCATTGGTAATTCCTTCCGTTCTTTCTTATTATATAGATTTTTTTTAATGCATTTTGTCCCATAACCTATAGTGATTTGTTTCGCTGTTAATTGAATCCATAATCTATCACTCAAAGATATATTGGCTTGCCGCTCTAGTCTGAGCTCAAATCCAGAAAAAATGTTTTTAAAAATAAATGCATCATACATTACGCTAAACACCAAAAGGTATCTTATATTCTTGCTAGCTTTCATAGGACGAGGCTTTCTAATTTGCTTCTTTTGGGAGAATATAAAAACTATTCCACTGAAACTTCTGTCAAATAATCTACGAGAACTCTACTGTATTAATTTTTTAGCAACAAAAAAGTGGGCAGGATATCAACAAAATAATGTAACAATCCTTGCCACCATGCTCCTCTAGCTGAAGCCAATATCAGACTAAGAGATACTTTATTTGCAATACTTTATCAAGTCTGTCAGCAAGTTCAACAATGTTGCCAAGGAATTTCCCGACAATAAGTAGTCACAAAATATTATTTGATCACAAGTTAGATCCACACTTCTCAATTGCTAGCACTACACGAAGATAAAATTTAACAAATTCTGAGCGCCTACACAACATCAAAATCAAAACGTACACATCACTAATGCCATATAAACAGATAAGCAATTGTTGCAAGAAACAAAGACTTGGGAATGATTCTCACTCTGACATTCCTGATGCTTCCCCTCTTATTGGGAAAATTCATCATGGAATTGTTGAATGTCCCTCTCTTTTGCCATGTGTTGAAGCGTCAATTGTTGAGCTATCATGGTTGTCTTTTTTGTTTTTGTTAGTTGCATCGCACCTTGCGGAGATTTTTCTAGTCATCCAGGTTTTTTGTAAAGCCACCTTGCAAATTCTTACCAGCCTATGGTGTGGATATTTTCCTTACAAAAATTTATCCTAGGTATCATTGGTTTTGTTGCTGATTTGTGCTTTGCTTTAGAGATTAGGTTTAGACAATTCTAGGAAACTGCTATAGGAGGAAATTTAACTTCTTTGAGAATTTGAGTCAATTGAAAGAAGTTTTCTATAGAACTTAGCCATGCTTCATATGCCATGTTACCTATGTGGTTGAATTCTTGCATGTTGCCCTTATTTCACCTTTTTACGGGTGGATTTGTTGAGGAATGGTCTCAATTTGTATGCTTCTATCCTTCATTGTGCCTTTCGAGTTGTTTTATTGTGTCTTTTGTCTCTTACAATATGGTTTTGGGTGTGCATTTTGCACATGTTCATGCTGCTTTTGTATGGCCTCTGCCATATTGTTCATGTTTCACAGTATCTGTTCCTTAGTGTCTTCCTAGCTATGTTTATTGTTATTTTCCATGGTGTGTATGTGCTGGGAAAAATAATTACCAGCCCTGATACCACAATTGCATCATCTCATGGAATGCTTCGCAGAATACAAGAGATCTGTTTCTTTCACCTCAATGGAACCTTCATACAGACCACTTATGTTAGTGATCATATTTAATAGGTCTAGGCTAGTGGAAGATCATCACCAAGCCACATTCGAAGACGGGCTTCTCTTGATGTTCATTAGCTTAAGACATCACTAATTCAGGGCCCCTACAAAGTACTTTTTCTTTGTTTAACTCATGTTAGGGATCATATCCAATAGGTCTAGGCTAGTGGAAGACCATCACCAAGCCACATCCGAAGATGGGCATCTCTTGATGTTCATTGGCTTAAGACATCACTAATTCGGGACCCCTACAAAGTACGTTCTTCATTTTTTAAACCTTAAACAAATATAACTATTAAACCATCAAGTCTTTATAATAATAAATGCAGTGCACAGTGTAGACCACCTTGTATTATGACTGTTCAATCCTAAAGCTCAATCCTTCTTGAACAGGGATTTTCAGCCAACTCTAGCCCCATTACGGACAAGGGTTTTTTTCTTGGCCATGGAAAACACAAGGGGTTTTTTCTTGGACATGGAAAACATATACAGACCGGGAGTCATCTTAGCACAAGGAAGAGTACCAAAACTACATTCCCTCTCAGGACAAGGAAGAATACTTAAACTAGGCCCCCTCTTAAGACATGGAATGAGAATCAGGTTCCAACTCAAGACAAGGAAAAGTAATGAATTATGGCCCCTTGTCAGTACAAGGAATAAACCAGAACTGGGTTCCATCTGGGGATAAGGAAAAGTATTGGAATTTAGAACCATCTTGAGACAAGGAATTTCATCAGCTCTGGGTCTTCTCTTGGAACATGGAATCAAAACAATATATTCATTGATCAGTACAACAACACTCATAATACAATAAATCTTTTATTATACTCTAAATCTCATCATTCTATAATCTATGTTATATAATAAATGCTCATCAGTAAATGCAACAGAAGGCTAAAACAGGTCAAACAGTCAACATGCCTCAACACTTTCTTGGTTAAAAGCAGGTCTAGCCAGTGAATAGCAAAATAATCTGGTCAACAAAGGAAAAAACAAGTCAAAATAGTCAATTTAGTTGGTATGACAATCATAGAGGGATCATTGAACACGTCAAAACAACAGTTCTGATTTTGCTGATGTCAGTGATGATGTCAACTGTATGGTCTGTCCTTAAATGCTTTTTTCTGCCTCCAGGGTCGGTGTAAGTCAAATAAAAATGGTTGATTGATGTATTTACATCAGTCATTTAATGTTATTTATACATGATTAATTGAGAATTAATGCCAACTTGGCATTAAGAGGCCGTCAGTGGTAAACCTTATTTAATGTTAGCATGAAATGCCAGGTTGGACAAGAAAGAAAATATCATTGTTTAAAGAAATTTTTAGGAAATTCATGGAAATTGTCAGATTGATAACATAATTAGTATTTGATGATGTCGTCCCTTGTTCTCAGGTGAATTTTTCATCTCTGGTCATCTGTCTTGACTATGATTGTCTTCCAGTAGTTGATTGCTTCTTTGTGGAGTGAAGGCCCATTGGTGGCCATAATATCAAAAATTGAAGTTTGCATGCACATTCACACTAACATTATTTTATCAATTAAATTCTAAATGAAATGAGGTCTTTATCCAATATCATACTAAATTAGCCAAATAAAATACACAAAATATGATATGTTTGGGTATCCACTAACCTCAAAACACAATGCAAAAAATAGTGACATAAATGTCCAAGTCAAAGGAAAAATGCCATATCGAATGCAAGTCATTATGCCATGCAAGCATTGCCAGGTTGCAATGGTGAGTGACACACTACTTGAGTATAATCTGTATGATATAAACCCTACCTTGTTTTTTATTTGTTCTTTTTTGAGGATTTCTGGTTTATCTTAGCGTATAAATATTTTTCCCAATTAGTAATCAAGCACTTTAATCATTGTGGAGCAGGCTACTCTTCCACTATATATTAAAATATGTCTAAGGACAATATTTCACATTATCTGAGAAGCCAGTCAACTTCTTGTCCTATTGCCATTGGATCTTGGAATCATTGAACGCCAACTCTTATGCCAAATACACTGAGCTAAATTAATATAGAGACCACTTTAATGCAGGCGCACACTCATGATGTTCTAAACTTGGGTCATTATTGCGACAAGTGCTCCATTGTGTCACTAAACCACAACCTTTGCATATACTTCTAACAGTTAATTTTTTTTGTTGTGGCCATTTTTTTTTTTGGTTTGCAACAAGTGGTGTTAGAGTCACAGTTATTGAATTCTGGATTTTCTAGAATCGAAAGTAAGCCAAGGCATAGCTCACATAGTTGCAGGGTGCAGAGAGGCGAGAAGAAAAAGATGAGACAATTAGTTAGCCCTTATCAAAGGCCAAAGTTGGATGGCTTAGTTTCTGTTACACTATTCAAGCCTAGAATATACTAAAGCTAACGTTAACCCACCTAGGATTTAGGACTACCTAAGTTAGGCTTAACAATGTGCAATTAAGAATATTGCACTAACAGCATTATAGGGAAATGGTACATAAATGTTTGTCTCTAAACACACTTATATAATACATACATATCTATTTATGTATACACATGTACATGTAAGTACATATATGTATGTATACGTATACATACATGCTTGTGTTTTGTGTTAGCAAGAGTATAGTGTTACATATTTTTTGGTGATGTTACACATAGCTTTTTGATATATACAAGGACACGAAAGGGGCACTTCTTAGAGACACGGACTCTCAAAGATTGTGGAAAAGAATTATCGAAACTCCTTTGGCTTCTCACAATCTACTTTTTATAGAAAAAGATGGTATAAATTAACTTTCTAGGGATTTTTTTTTAGCGGCAAGGAGAATTTGATATTTTAAGGAGAGATTTGACTGCACATGTTGTGTCTAGATTGAATGTAACTAGAATAGATGTTGATTCATTCCTTGATAGCCTAAAAGTGGAGATGCTGGCTTTCCTTGTTTTTTAGGGGAGAGGATCTCTCTAATGCCATGCACTCATGATTTTTTCTTGTATTTTATGAAGAAATATGCATGGTTTTAAAAATTTGGCCACTTTCACTAGGTTGTATTATTTTGGATTTGGGGTGGTGGATGAAGGCGGTGAAATTTGAACTTGCATTGGGGCTCTTGGAAGAGGGTAGAAATCTGAATTTGCATGCAGATCTTGGTGGAAGAAGACGGAAATAGGAAGTATGAGGCTTGCACTGGGGATCTTGGGAAGCAAAAAATTGAAATATGAAGTATGAGTAGTGATTTTATAAAGCACATGAGTGGCTTCTTTGAAGATTCATCAATGTAAATGTTCAGTATTTTGTTCCTCTAGCAAGGAGTCGGTCATTATACTGTTCCAAAATGTGTTCGTTTTGTTGTTTAGTGCTTCGTTTTGGTGACGTAGTATTTAATTATTGCATCTTTGAGGAAGATGTGAGTACTTGCATTAGGTGTATGTCCTCATTGAAAAAAAACTGGATTTTGAGGGGTCCTTGTTGAGCAATTGTATTTTATCAATGCTGGAGATGTTTTTCTCATGCACACACATAATTTAGCGATCTTAAATTGATATCCTGTTTCTTAGTTTTCTAAAACATTTGTTGCCAAGCTTATTTTTATGTTGAACGTGCATGGTGGTTTGGTATAGAAACATTATAAACATGAATCAGCTTGTGGAATGCCTGAAGCAAAATTACACTGAGGAGTGTTCTTTGTTATTCTTGAAGAAAGTGAGATGAGATGCTTTCGAGCCCTTCTTCCAATACTGCAAGTTTGGGATTGTTTCTAAGTTCTATGAAATATTTCTCCATGTTTTACAAAACAGTGTCAAACATGGTTTTCAAAATGTATGATAATAGGATGATTAGCAGAATTAGGAACACGTACAAATATTTAAATTTCTGCATATTTTTGTTCAAAAGTGATTGAAAAAAGGTAATCATCCATGCTTGTTGCAATCCATTTTCTTGCATAATGAGGGATAGGCCCAACTTTTAAGATTGTAGTAAGATTATCAAATTATTTGATTGGTTCTGGAGATTGGACTGCACTATATCTTCAGTAATATTGATGAAATTCAACTGTGGGGGGTAAGCATTATTCATTAAATTCCTAATAATTAAAATGTCTGTCAGAAATTATGTTGTATTGTCTTTTCTGATTGGTGGATCTTGTGCAAGTAATATGTCTGTAGTATCTTACTAATTTTGTTTGATCTGTCTTCCTGAATCAATCTTTAGAAGTACCATCCACTGAAGAGGAGGAAGTCTGTTCAATGTTGCAAGAGTGTCTTGATTTGCGTGACAAGTATGTCTTTCGAGAAAGGGTTGCCCCGTGGGAGAAGGAAGTTTTAACAGATCCTTGCACTCCTAAGCCAAATCCTGATCCATTTCTTTATGAACCTGAGGAAAAAACGGATGTAAGGATTACAACCTTTGAACTGATTAAGGTTTACAATGTGACAGTCAAAAATGATCTTTGTAAATTATTAGTAGTTTATGTGATGCACGCCAACAAATATTTAAATACAATACAAGGATCAAAATGATCTTAAGATTGGCTTGTCAAATACTTCATTTTCCCTAAGTCTTCATGCTTTCAATGGTGCTCAGTGACATTATGTAGCTTTATTCTTCACGCAGCATTATTTTCGGATGGTGGATGGTGTAATCCATGTCTATGCGACTAAAGATGGTATGAAAAGTTTCTTCTGTAATTTTTAAATGTTCTCAGCATGTACTATTAAGCTTTTTTTTTGGTTAAAAGCATCAATTCTTGGGGTTTTTAAAATTGGATTTTTTGGTTTCAGATTGTTATATTCTAACTAAGTTATTACACTGGGCAATATTTATTTATTTGGTTAATAGCTTATGCTGAATTGCATTGAATTTCCTTTCAGAAACAGTACCCCTTTTCCCAGTTCCTGATGCTACAACATTTTTCACTGATATACATCGCATCCTTAAAATCGTAGCTGTGGGAAATGTTCGTACTCTATGTCACCATCGACTCCGTTTATTAGAACAGGTAAGCTATACATACGGTCTTACTGTAAAATAGAATACCTTCAAAAGTTTCATTTTTTATTCGCTTCTTCGGTTGTTATACAGATAAGGATTTTTAATTGAAATCAAATGTTGATACATTGTACCATTGTGTTTCCATTGAATCTTTTGAATCGAGCTTCACTATCTGTCCTATTTTGATGCAGAAATTCAGTCTTCATCTAATGCTTAATGCAGACAGGGAGTTTCTAGCTCAAAAGAGTGCCCCTCATCGTGATTTTTACAATGTCAGAAAAGTTGATACTCACGTTCATCACTCATCATGCATGAATCAGAAACATCTTTTACGGTTTATTAAGTCTAAGCTGAGGAAAGAACCTGATGAGGTAAATGAAAAAAAATTATAAAAAATGGGTAAAATTTTTGAAGAATCTTGATTTAAGAGATAAGATGGATTAGAAAACTATTGCACACTTTTAAATTTATGTTTCGCTTGCAAAAATTCTTACATGTATTAAACTTTATCGTTTGGTGTAGGTAGTTATCTATCGAGATGGAATATATTTGACATTAAAAGAGGTTTTTGAGAGCCTAGATTTGACAGGGTAAACTTTGTTTCACGAAATGACTTGGGTTTACATATCTACAAGTATTTATTGTCTAGTACTTTTATATGAAGTTTACTGATATGTTTTATCTACTTTGTGAAACAGTTATGATCTTAATGTTGATTTACTAGATGTACATGCAGACAAAAACACTTTCCATCGGTTTGATAAGTTCAATCTCAAGTATAACCCTTGTGGACAGAGCAGGCTCAGAGAGATATTTTTAAAGCAAGACAATCTTATTCAAGGTATTTTTTCATACTGTGAGATGATTATGAAATACGTTGCATGTATGCTTGCAAGAGGTTTCTCTTCTCCGCCCTCTAGGTATGATAGTTGTCTTTGTGATATAAATTATTTTTAATTAATTGAGGATCAACTACAATATCTTCCCTGCTGACCATAACAATAGCAGGCTTTATTTTTTCTGCATTTAAAAAATGAAATGCATTGCATGAACTCATAGAGCAGATAACAAGAAACAACTTAACAAGCAATCTCAGCTTTGGAATTCTAAAAAATGGTTAAAAAGATTCTCTTTGGGCCTAATTGATTCTTGATGAATGCTCTGCAGAAAAATATTGAATTTGGAGTTTGCTTCTTGCTATTAAATTTGGAGAAGGGTTGAGCATTAGTAGCTTCAGGGTTTCTGTGTTAAATAAAGATTTATTGACAGGGGCAATCCATTCACTATGAACTATTTCCTATAAATTGTTCAGAGCACAATACAACAAGCTGCATGAATCTCAAAATTTCATTCCCCTTAATTGAACCTCTCCTTTGATCCATTTATAAAAAACTTGTGCAACAAAATCTTGATCAGAAAACACTCTAGGTACCAATGAAAATAGAAGTAAAGCATTTGAAAAATCCATAATAAAAAACTCACGAGAACTTCACTTTAAAGTTTAAATTAATCGTGAAGTTTGTATGAAACTTCTGAGCTTTGTATTTGTTGGTCGTGTCATATGCCTTATGCTTTGTTTGAAAAACTCATTTGCAACTGATGGGTTTCTTCCCCGCTGGTAGATTGATAAGCTCCCAGGGGTTGGATAGCACATGAGGGTATCATACTCTGATTGCATTTTCAGTCCACTCCTTTAATTCCAATGCCTCACTGACAAAGTTTGGCTAGAAGAATAAACCACTGTAACGTTCAACTTTTCACAAGTAGCAGTCTCCAAATTTCACACAACTTCCACGTCGGACTTCGTATCGTTGTTGATTGATAAAGTCCGGTAGAAGTTTTCAAGGGTTGTGCTTCATCTTTTGTCTTAGGCAGCTCAGTTTCAGAATCATCTTCTTCTTGTTCGTTGGTTTCTTCCTTGATGTCTTTTCTGGCATAGTCCTTAGGGAGCATCATCACCAGTTTTGTCTTTGGACAGCCTTCAAAGACCACATCTCTACTTATATACATCTTTTGGGTTGTAGCATCCATCGGGTGATATGCTTTAGATTTACTAATGTACACAAGAAAGTTACACTTCACGCTTCACTCAGCAAGCTTCTTCCACTTCTGTTTTGGAATATGGACATAGGCTGTGCTCCCAATACTCTCAGATGCTTGACACAGCTTCATTCTGGACCATGCTTCTTTAGGAGGCACTCTGTTCAAAGCTTTTGTTGGTGTTCTATTGAGTAAATACATTGTATTCAATGCTTCAACCCAATATCATCTGTCCATGTTCATCCATTCTGCCGCTCCATTATGTCGTGGAGTGTAAGTAGGTGTCAGTTTGCTGTTTTATGCTTTTTTGGTGCAATACTTATCAAAGTCCTTTGATATGTATTCCCCCCTCAATCTGTGTAGATGATTTTGATGTAGCGCTCAATCTCTTTTTCTAGTGCATCTTTGAAATTTTTGAAATCCTGAATGATTCAATTTTTTTCTTCAAGAAAAATATCCACATCTTCTGTGAGCAATCAGCGATAAACAACAGCAAGAACTTAATCCCATAGAAAGACTCCCCACATGGACTGCACAGATCTCCGTGGACTAGATCAAGAATTGCATTGGCTCAAATTTTCTTGCCACTTTTGAATTTCAATCTGTGCTTCTTACCAGCAACATTGCCATTCTAGGGAAGTTTTGCCAACCTCTAGGGAAGTTTTGCCAACCTCCTTTAGAGCTGGCAGCCCACATACCATATCGTGTTGAGCTATCAGGGAAGCAAAAATGATATGACCAAAACTCTAGTGTCACCATATAGGTAATTTATCTCCGAAGATAATTAGGGCCAAGTCTCGGGTAGGTCATTCCCCCTTAGAACCCTTTTGCTACAAGCCTATGTTGCTTGGTCTTAACTAGAGAGTACTTATTATCATTTTGACGTCAAATTCAACTTTCAAATCGCTATCTAGTAGTTGCCTCTTCGATACAATCATCTACATAGATCGAGGGGGACTATATATCATACACATGTCTTCGATACAATCATCAAGCCTATGGTTTTGTATGGGTTCCAGGTTTGGGGACCTAGTTTGGGGTCTGTTGATTGGGCTCGTATTGAGAGGATCTTGACTCTCATGATTCAACATATGATCCATGGCAAATAACTTGTTTCATAGTGCATTGTCCTAGCTGAGTTTTCCACTCATCCTCTTTGCTTTGAGACTATTTTTGATGCAGTGGTGGTTAGGGGGTCCAATGAAGGACAACCTTACAGCACGCAGCCCACATATTTAACACAACAAATGGACTGACTTGCAGTCCTACACACGGAAACAATATACCTAACTGAAATAACAATGTTCTTTATCGATTCAAATGAGGAATTACAGTTTGCATACATACTACAATTTGATTACAGAAATTTAGAGTTACTGCAGTCTCAAAATGAGATGCGCTACAACCTTTCACCCTTTTAGATCTATGACTCGCACAAATATCTGTTTGAACCGATCTAGGCTCTCTCTTTCTCCAAAAGACTGTAATAGACATCCAAGAAGTACCAAAGAACTATTCTCACAAGTGTAGGAATGTGTTTATATAAATGCACGATCCACCTACTTACATTAATGCTCGCAACTACCGACTAATGTCACAATCGTTAAAAACAGGTAACACGTCACCATGATACACAATCATTAAATGATTGTAACATATCACCATGCACCACAATTATTAAATGCACAATACATTCCCAATGTCCACAACACATCGTAGGTTCCATAACACATCACCAAGGCTTATCATGAGTTCCATAATTGCGTGAATAGGTCATATCTTGTGGGAAATCAGCCACAGTCAGGGTCCGAGAAAAGAGCCTTTGTAGAAAGAAACCATAACCTTGCACCATAAACTAATTTGACAGATGGCTAAAAAATATGTCAATATGCTTCCTGTAGAATCGTGCATTATTGTGATGCACGTAGCTTCTTTGCTTTTTCCGAGCAAACCATGATAGTGCGGTGAGATCTGTTTTGGCAAATGGCTTTAGAATGATGATAAGAATGCCCCTTTAAAATTGCACGTTACCATAAGGCCTGTCGCATTTTTTCCATTTTCACTCAAATCCATAATAACATTATAGGACCGAGGTGATAAATGTGTTCCTTGTGTCATTTTCATGCTTCCTGCAAATCCGTATATTACTGCAAGCTTTTTAGCTCCATTTATGGTTTTGTGTTGATTTACAACTCTATATTAGGTTTTCAGGTGCCGTGTCACTTGTTGAGACTGTTTAGATGTTGTATGCATGCTGCAAGATTCCATGGTGCACTGAAGAGTGCTCTAAAAGATCCAAACAGATTCATAGCTATAATTCATGTGTTTAGGTGTTGCACAATTGAAGAATAGTGTGCAACAACTTATAGCAATGCTCTGAGGAACCAAGATGTTCCACAAACCTATTGAAGTGATTCTAGAATATCACAAATCTTCCAACATTAGAGATTTGTAACCCAACTTATTGCTACCTATCCTACTCATACTTTTGGTTGATGTAAGATTGCTTGAAGCCCCATATGCTTTTGCATCAATTTTCATGCTTGCTTTCCACATTCACAGGCTTAGAACTACGGGGGATTTATCTTCAAGTCATGAGAGGTATCCATACTTAGCCCTTTGTTCTTCAGAGAGGATTGCATCATTGGGCCCTAGTAGATGCTAGTGTCGTTGGTACTCTGAGACTAGTTTGCTCCTTCAATGTATCGTCATCTCGATTGATAGATTACCTCCTTTCAAAAACTCCTTGGATGCCCTTCGTTGGGGTCTTCTTTTAAAGGAGGTCATCATTAAAGTTGTTAGAGAGAGTATATACTGGTAGTACATTCAAGTTGCTTGGATCTCTTGTTCTCAACTGCTTAGCCCTAAGCTTTCCTTTTATGTTGAGAGGTGGTGGATGGTGTCATTCATCGGCTTGAATATCTCCAATGCCATTGGTTACACGGCTTGAGGTTTCTTCTCAATTAATTGAGGGTGTGCTCCCACCCATTGTGGGTTGGTGCCGATCATCATATTCCACATGGAGACTTGATATATCATCTTTGTTCCCTTTAGGAGGTGGAAACTAAGGTGCATTTCATTTTTAAATGCTCCATTTATTATGAGATGTTGGGGAGATACTGTTGTCTTTACATAGACGTGGGTGACGTTCTATCCATTTTCATTCGGTACCCGAACCGATAGTGCTTGGCACTTTTTATTTGAGAGGTTGTCACCTTTCGACGCAAGTCCCTACAAGGGGTCCCTAGAGCTCCCAGGCTGAACACCTCTTTCTTTCAACGCATCATGGAGGTTGGTGATGTTAAGCGCCCCTTGGATACCACTGCCTCACACATAGACGAGGTTTGGTCAGTGAGGTGTCGCTCTTCTTTGCACACTACTACTTCTAGGCCCCCCCAACACATTCTCTATCGACATCTTTGATTTGCTTCTTGACCACTTCTTAGCATAGAGGTGGATGTTAGGAGAGGTTATAGGGGATTATTCCTCGTAGGAAAACTCAACCTGTCTCTCTTAGATTCCTCAATGAGCATTATCAGATCCTGCATTGGCCTTTTCATAGCGATAGACAATAACACAAACGATTCCTCTGGTGCTGGCATTGACAAAGATGTATGATGGTACTAGCTTTGAGTCTTTCCAACTTCCATTAGCCCATGATCCATGGGAGGTCTTTCTTCCTCCACATGGCTATTTGTTTTGGTACCTTAACCACATGGGTTGGGGCTATACTGCTTTGGTTTTACCCCCCTCATTTATTTTTTAGTGATTCAGTTCTTTATTACGCTGAGAGGCATTCTACAATGGCATCCAGGGGGTGGTGGTGGGCTGTAATGAAGTGAGTGTGTTCACTTTTAATTCGAACTTTAAATTTGACATCCATTTGACCGACACTTAAATTTTTTTCCTTTTTTCTTGGAGAATTCAATAAAAAAATTGTAATATCTTGGCTATACGGTGGAGTTTGGAGTCCCTTTGTTTTCTAGAAGATTATTTTGAGCTTGACACATTGGTGTAGTTATATTGACATGATTTGTCACCAGCCAATGAGAAATTTGTGAAGAAGGTAATGGAGTTATAAATAATTGTGGTATGTGAAAAATCCAAGATAAAGACCTTGAGATTGATATGTCTCGGCATTTTTCAAATAGATGTATTTAAGATATTTGTACTAGTATTTAGTTAGTTTTTGATCCTAGGTTCCTTTTACCCTAGCACTTTCTATTGTAATTAGATGTATTCTCGAGTCCCATTGACCTAATTTTGGTCATTCGTGGACATTAATATAATTTGTTTCTTCTTTCTTTCTTTCTAAAGAGCAGAATCGTCTCCAAGATGGGTTGTCCCAATGTGTTCCTTAGATTCAAGAACTAGTCTTGCTGCCCAATGATGTGCTTTGTTGTGCTGAAGTCAATTTACCAAATCTCTTTCTTGTTCTTGTTATTTCGTTAGCATCTCTTTCTTCTTTGTTGTCGACAACATTGCTTCGATGTCGTTGATTTTGAAATCTTCAACCCTGTTGATTCCCTTTATTCTTACATGTGACCGTATCATACCAATAATCTCTAGTGTCATGGGGCTTGCCACAGATTAACACCATATCACTATTCTCAAAAGATCTCTTCTGCTTCTGCTGGAATTACTGCATCAGATTTGGCTGAAAAACCTTCTTCCCTTTTTGCTTTGAAGAAAGTGCCTTCTCTTTATTTCCATCACCATAATGTTGTGCTAACTCTTGTTGAAGTAAGCCAACTAGGTCTGCATAGTTCTTATTTCGATTTGAGATACTCAACAAAGTGACAAAAACATTATATGATGGGGACTGAGGATGACATTCCTCACCTTTTTCATTTCTTTGATATATTTTCAACCTTCAAAAGCTGGTTCTTGATGTCTGCTAGTTGCAATAGGAATTCTTCAACCTTCCCATCCTCCCGCATCATTGGGTTATGCAGCTTCTCAATGAAGTACAACACTCTTGATGTGTTGTTTACCTTATAAATGGCATCAATTTTGTTTGGGTTGCATGATCATAATTAATATTTTGAATGTTTTTGCACTCTCTCATCAATTGAGAGAGTTTTCAACATCAAGGTCTTTCTTTTTGTTTTGAACCACATTTACGCTTCTTTGTCATTCATATTTTCATCTTTAATTTTGGGGACCCCATCCTACACATCCTTGTCCACGAGGATTGTCCTCATTTTTGCCTTCCATGCTAGGTAATTTGATATGTTCAACAATTGTTTGTTTGTAAGCATGTATGCAGCTCTGACCATATTGTTTGGTGGTTCTTGCCTTCTTGAGGTCTTATGAGGACAATTGTTGGGGTTCGGCTATAGAAAACAAATTACGACCAATGGCTATGAGGACTTTTTATGATCCTAGGAGATGAATGACATTAATAAATGTATTTATGGGCAAAAGTAAACTCTCTCTTACTGAAATGCTTTTGTAAATGGTTCAAATTATACCTCCTTTATTTATGGGCAAAAGAAAACTCCCATTTAGTGAAATACTTCTGTAATTTTTTAAAATTATGCCACCTTTGATGATAAAAAAAACATGTCCCTTGAATTTGTGAGACCTTATGGGATTTTAAAGATAAACCCCACTTTTCACACTAAAGTTTTGCAACACCATACTATCACTTTAGGATAGAAAGGGAGGAAACTCTTCTTTATTAACTTTGACTTTTTTTAATTAACTCGAAAAACAATTGACACTAGATAAAGAGAATGGAACTCACGACCACAAAAAACAGAAGTGGAGCTTTTACTGACTACACTTCTGACCTATTGTGAAAGAAAAGTGTATAGATTTTGTTTTTTAACTTTGAAGAGGACTTTAAAAAAAAAAGAAAAAAAGAACATATATGACTCACCTACAATCTTGTGAAAGAGACATAAAAACAACTTGGCAAACTCGCTTAATGTACGCAAGTCATAAAGGGAAGAACTATGATATTTTGCAAGACTCGTGGCCATTTTAAAAAATATATATATTTCTTTGAAAGAATATGGAAAGAAAACATTTGTGCACCTTTTAAATTAATGCCACGAATATTTTTGTTTTGAGTGCCACTTTTCTTAAAACTTTTTCTCATGTACTTGGCGGCTACAACATCTCCCACATAGGTTCTCTCTTCATCCTGCCACCTTCTACATCTCTGTGTCTGTCCCACAAATCATGTGGAGCCCTGGTTCCATGCATAATAGATAATTGCGAAAAACTTGAATGCATTGATTTGCATTAACTACAAATAGTTTATGTACAATGTAAAAGCTAGGCAGGGTTGGTAGACCTGTACAACACCTACCTGCTAGAAACTACTAACAAATATTATGTGGATGCTAATTGGATGTTGTAGATAAGCAAGTCCAAAAGAAGTCTGAAATATATATTAGGAACATGCGTGTCCTTGTATGGTCCTCTCCATGTCTAAAAATATTTAGAATCTCTGGTTCAAAGTGCAGAACTGTATGTGTTAGGCAAGCTAGCCCAAATTATTTCAGCTACCAAAGTGTTTGAATGTTGGAAATTGAAATTCTTTCCATTCATCTCTGCACATTGTCAAATGAATCTTCGTTTGGCTTCTTGAGAAATCACTCCTTTCATAGATAACACTGTTACGTGATCTTCTTCCTGCAAAATCTTTTCCACCTGTGAAAATCTGTTTGAGGTTCATAAATTTCAATTGGCTCTTGCAATTTTCGCTTCATCTGAGCTTCAATTTCCTGAACACATTGCAATTCATTCTCTATTGACATGCATATTGACTGGCAATGCTACTGAATTTATCCCTTCTGGATTTATTCCATAAAATTAATGTCTTAACACAACTCTATATTTGCAAGCCCAAGCCCAAAAGAACATTAAGGTTTCCATTACTTGAAGGCGTTAGCTATATTATTTATATTGCAATCTTTAACATTTTTTTTGTACCAGTTACACCATAGTGAAGTTTTTACTTTGTTGTGTACATATCACAAGTTATGTTGCAAATAATTTTTGGAGCTACTGAGAAAGTTCAGGTATTCTAGCTGAGACCTAGGGACCTGAATGCATTGTGTTTTATGCTTATTAATCTAATAGATGTTTCGAGTCTTTATTGACAAATTTTGATCCTGTCTCTATTATATGTATTTCAGGTCGTTTCCTTGCTGAGCTTACAAAGCAAGTTTTTTCTGATCTTGCTGCAAGTAAATACCAGGTTGGTGCTCCAACTGACAGTGTTCAGAGACATTAATTTTTGCTGCTTACATTTTGTTTACAAAATTTGATAGGTTTTAGTGTAGTTTCTGTCTGGCAATTTGATACAGTTTTAAACATTGAGACTGTGGCTCTATTGAGGGATGCAATTTGGTGTGAATTGGTTTGCCTATTATCTGCTTAGGGGTGTGTCATCAAGAGTGCATTTAACAATACAAGTTGTTCCTGCTTTTGACGTGGCAGATGGCAGAATACAGAATATCAATCTATGGAAGAAAACAAAGTGAGTGGGACCAAATGGCAAGCTGGATAGTCAACAATGATTTGTATGGTGAAAATGTCGTTTGGTTAATTCAGGTTTGTTCATAAGGTCTCTGAAATAGTCATTTTATCCTGTCACCTTAAACACCTAGTTTTGGGCTTAATGGGGCTCTAATAATAATGAATGGAGGTTTTAGAATCTTTTGCATGTCCAAATAAAAGATTGAGGGAACTTTAGCGATAAGTGAATTTAGAATGGATGTACTTCACCAATTGGAGGGCTATCATTTTCTGTAGTGAACATGTATGTTTACAGATCCAAAAGAATGGATAGTTACTAATTATTGATAAAAATTACAACATGCCATTGTATCAGGGTTGGAGGTGTTTAACTGGGGTCATTTGAGGTTACACTTGTTAAAAGCACTGAAGCATGCAACGTTTTATAAGTTTACTTCTTTCTTTTCAAAATATTCCATTAAGTATTCCAATTAGTTCCTGATTCTCTTCCCAGATATTTGTAAGCTCATTGTTTGTATTTTATCTATGTTTCATAAAGGGCTTTGATGCCTTGGGAGATATATCGGCAAATTAGGAGCTTAACCCTCAGCTATTCTCATATGTCTAGGCTTTTTCCTTTTCTAGTTGTGAATGCCCATGAACAAGTTGGGTAATCTTTATGAGTGCCACAAAACTTGGTGTAATGAATTTTTTCTATCCAATTTCTTTTGGTACCTAGACCAATGATGCTTGGCCATTTTTCTTCGGGAGGTTGTCATCCTTTGACGTAGGGTCCCTGCATGGAGCCCCTAGAGCCCCCACGCTGATCACCTCTTTCTTTCAGCCCATACCGTAGGTTGGTGGCATTAAACACCCATTAGATATTGTTCCTTCACACATTGAGGGGGTAGGTCAGTGAGGCAATGCTCATCTCCACACACCACTACTACTAATGTGCCCCAGCATGCTAGCTCTTGGCAACAGGGATCCGTCCTTGCTCAGCGTCATGGATCATCTTCTCGGTGTTGTGGAGTTGCTCCTTTTCAACTGCTTCCCAGGCTGTGGGCACAAGCACACATTATAAGTTTCTTTGCTGCCATGGGAGTTTCTTTGGCCTTGGATGTTAGGAGGGATTCTAGGGGGAGTGCTTTGCTCCCTCCTAGGATTACCCAGCCTGGCCCCTCAGCCCTAGATGTTCCCTGATGAGCATTATCAGATTTTGAATTGGCCCCTTCATAGTGATAGACAATGACATAGATGATTTCTCTGTCCCAGACAAGATCAGAGATGTTTGATGGGGCTATCATCTGGGCTTTCTGATTTTCATCAGTGCATGCTCTTTGGGGGCTCTTGCTCCCCGCACATGGCCGTTTGTATTGGTATCCTAACCACATGGGTTTGGGGTTCACCACTTATTTATTTCCAGTGCTCTTGTTATTCTTCTTTTATTTACTTAGTCGTTGATCCTAGGGTTCTTTTACCCTAGCACTTTCTATTGTAATTGGATGTATTATTGAGTCCCATTGACCTACTTTTGGTTATTCATTGACATTAATATAATCTCTCTCTATCTTTCTATTCTTGCTTATGATGTGCACCATGATATCCACTCAAAAAAATATTTTAACTAGTTGTATTTTACTTGCATATGAATAAAACATTAGTTATGCTGTTAAAATATTTTGCTACCTAGTGAGTTGATGATACATGAAGGATGATTTTTTTATTGAGGCTAATAGCTTCATACTTCTAACTTTGTACTTTTTTTATGTTTCAGTTGCCTCGGTTATATAATGTATACAAGGAAATGGGCATTGTCACATCTTTCCAGAATATGTTGGACAACATTTTTATCCCACTATTTGAGGTTACAGTTGATCCAAGTTCTCATCCTCAACTGCATGCCTTTTTGAAACAGGTTGGCTTTGCTGGTTTCTCTACATCGTTCTTATATTATAATGGTTCAAAATTTTCAAATATTTATAAGGTTTTGACAAAATATTTGTTTCTATTCACAACTCTTGTCTATTTATCTTTGTTATTCAATCCTAATGGTGGTTTACAGTAAACATATGATAAATCTTAATAGGAATAGTTGTTTTAGATTTCAGGTTAGTTTGTTCACAGTGAATTAATGTAGTAGAATTTATGGATTCAATTGTTTAAGTTATGTCCCAGTTTTGGGTCTCCCTACTGAACCCATCATCAGGAAAAACAGATTGAAGTCAGGTATAGTTGTTATTTGATTGAGATGGAAATATACATTAAACATTTGATAAATTGTAATAGGAACACAAGACAAAGCTGTTAAGATTAACTAAGTTCAGCAGAGACTCTGCAAATCCAAGATAGTGCCACTAAATTTCACAAGTTTCATAGAGACCAATTTAAAGATATAGCTACTTTTGCCAAACTAATTATTTGTGGGTTCTCATGGTTCCCTCCCAGAACGAATGACACTCTTATAAAGGAGAGGGATTGGTAAATGGCCTGGCTTGTAGGACTTGGAGTGAGTTTTGTTGGTTCTGTTGGACAGATATTTCTCTGATCTTTGTCATCAATAAGAAGTATAAATCTACCTATTTGAAATTAACATTGATTCATATGATAAAATTAAGGCAATTGTACAAATTTTGAACCCAGGTGGATGGACACTGCTTGGCCTAAAGGTAAAACAATCATTTGTTATGATTCACATTCCATATACAGTTGCTAAGGAATTGAATGAGGTTTCACACTATAAGGGCTGTGCTTTTGCTTTAAGCATAAGAGTTCTTGGGTAGCAGGTTCTAGTTAAAGGCCTTCCCAAACAAACAAAGGTTAGCGAGATCTGACTTTTCCTTTGGTGTGGTGAACAAGAGGTCTTAATCCATCTTTTGGAATAGTAAGTTTTTTAGACAGATGTGTAATATTCGTCAATGGTTCCAGGATCTCTCAACTTATTTTTGTAGTTAATGGGCTTGGGTCAAGTGATTTGGGTTTAGATTGTCTTACTTCTAAGAAATTTCTACCCTGACCATTTTCTCTATATCTATGGGATTATAATACATTTCCAAAAGAGGAAATGATACAATGCAGTCTTAACTTATTTTTGTAGATAATGGACTTGGGTCTTATGGTAAGTGATTTGGGTTTAGATTGTCTGTCTTCTCTTCTAAGAAACTTCTAGCATGTCCATTGTCTCTATATGTATGGGATTAGAATAAATTTCCAAACGAGGAAATGGTACAATACAGGATGGCGGGCTTATGGTAGTAGATAGTTGAGCTGCAATAACTAACACCCCTAACAAGAAAAAAATTAGTTTACTTGTGATGAGAACATGCAATAATAAGGTGTCTCCTATTGTGAAGTTTTGTTGGTAATAATGCAAGTGGGACCGATCACTGTAATAAAAGATAACAATGCAATATCAGAAGTGGTGCCTACAGAGTTGGTCAATCGTTGGACTTTTTGTTTTTTTGATTAATGCTATTTTGAGCTTCCTCTTTATTTTTCCTTTTATGTTTCTTTATTGAGCTCCCTGTCTGACTCGAGTATAAATATAATTTAACCGTTGTGACATATTAAAGGCCTAGGGGAGGTCTTAGAGACTTTAGCTGATAATAGGGACTTAAAAAATTATAGTCAATTAGTGGCCTGTACGTTTCTTTGTACTTGTAAAAACATGGTGGAGAATTAATGAGCACACAGAGATATGTTATATCTCATTAACATTACAATGCAATCTACTAAAACCTAGAACTATGGTAATTCTAATTAATTTTCATGCTAAGGGTCAAACAATGACCACCATCAAAACTATCATAGATAGGTGCCACGTGATGTTCATTTTCGGCATCATGTTGGGAATTAAGCCCACTAATTCATAGCATCAACAGGATCGTCATATCCTTCTAACCTTGTAAAGAATAAGAAGGCCCACATTTCATAATTCTTTATTAAGGAGTATACACCAAACCTTCCACATCAGTCCCTATCCAAGCGGTACATTATAGACCCCTCTTATACTGGAGTCAAATAAGCATCCTTCAGGCAGATCACAATAAACAGTCTTAGACGCAGAGCAACAAAATCTCTCTATGGGGTACACAACAGATCCTCGTAGACCAAATGCAACCAGATCTCTCGGCAGGGTGCACAATGGACCCTTTTAGGTTGGGGCAACCATATACTTCTTCAAATTAATGGGAGGATATTTTATCAAATTTTTTCATAGATCACTCCAATTAAATATATATTTCCCTTTCATGTTAATCTTTTTTTTTGAATCTTGAAATCTACGTATATACGTGAAGTATCATAAATGACAATTGTCTTCAAAATCTTATTTCATGTTGGAAATCAGAAATAATCTAATGTCAGCCATGGATGCAACTTAAAAACCAGAAATTTTAGCCAAGAAAAGATTGAGACCACAAGTGACTGAAGTCGGTAAATGTGACTCAAAAGTAGACTTATTTACAATTGGAAAATGCTAGGTTGAAAAGTTGGCAATTCACTGTAAAGAGGCTGATGTTGATAAGTAGAACTTTAATATGCCTGTACCAGTAATGAAGTCTTACTCCGATCAGAGGTAGTGCAATGGAGGGAACAATTTGAGATATAACCAAGCCTTCCCTTTTGGTTAGGGGATGGCCCAAGGATGAAAAACACACCAATCGTAGCCCCTCGCAAGAGGAGATCACTAGAAGACAAGCCCATTTCATCTCCTCATTCCTTTCCCCTCAGGAAATGTAGTGGTGCTTCCCCTTACCTCTCTGGATAGATGGGTGTGTCTTCCTAACTATGAAATTTAATTAGGCATTCCTATGTTAGTTTGGGGGAAGAAACTTGGGCTTTAGCAGGTTCTTGTCTCCCTCATTATAAGGGTGAGTCATATGGGAATCATTGTTGTCAGTAAGGCTGATTGGTAATGGTATCATAGCTAAATGGAACTGGTCATCTGAGAATGAACTGCATTGGACATATTGCATGCAAGTACAGGCACCCATCTCTTGTAGAACTTTGATGAACAGGAGAGTAATACTCTCCCATTCTATTAGTCTTTGAGTAGGTTTACAACCATGCTAATGCTGTAACCATTCTTATCGTCAAGCTTTGTGTTCTAGGTTCACTGGTTCAGAGAGGTCTAATTTCCTTGTGCCTTAGTGGAGCAAGTAGTCATCATTTGCTAGTTTATTTTTGTCATGTAACCTTTAATCATGGCAGTGTCTTACATTAGAAATAAATAAATAACTTATATCAATGTCCAAGAATGACATAAAGTAGGTCAATGGGACTAGAGAATACATTCAATCATAATAGAAAGTGCTAGGGTAAAAGGATCAAAGTCTGACTAAATATAAAAAGAACTAAAGCCCTGAAATTAAAAGAGGGGGGGCGCTAAACCCAAAGCAGTAAAGCCCCAACCCATGTGGAAGCAGAAAAGTCTAGATGTCCACAGGAGATTTGTTTCTGTATGACCTCTAATGAGGAATGTCCACTCGAGAATACATTCAATCATAATAGAAAGTGCTAGGGTAAAAGGATCAAAGACTGACTAAATATAAAAAGAACTAAATCACTGAAAATAAAAGAGGGGGTGCTAAACCCAAAGCAGTAAAGCCTCAACCCATGTGGAAGCGGAAAAGTCTAGATGTCCATAGGAGATTTGTTTCTGTATGACCTCTAATGAGGAATGTCGACTTGGGGCAGCGTCTTTGACTCAAATTGCAAATCCATTAAACTCTTAAGTGCATTCATTTCAATGCCATTGAGGATTACCCCTGAAGTCCCATTAGCTTAGGTCATCATGAGAGACATTCCTTGGCATGCACTTGGTATTAACGTTATTATTCACAAGTCAGATGTTGAGAGAGAGAAGCTCTCCCCTCTCCTTACAGCCTGCTCTTAGTCCATTTTATTTATTCTTTCAGATTGTGATCAATTTCCTTTCCCATGTTCACAATTGTAACTTTTCTAGGGCCTCATCACATTGACATATTTTGGTCATTAAAGGACGGTAACATATTACTATATTTATTTCTATGGAAGGAAATTATATGCATCCAAAGAAGGTATTTTGTAGGTTGCTGCTTTGTTACTGGTGTTGCTTGTAAGAATATCTGACAATAGCTTCTGTCTACTCCATCTTACCTCAAACAAATAATAGCTCTTCCCTCTTATTATACTGTTGCTCTTAGTGTGTTTTAATGCTTTCAGATTGTGATCAATTTCATTTGGCATGATCAACTGCTTCCTTTCTAGGGCACTCATCCCATTGACATATTTTGGTCATTAGTGGGAAGTAACACATTCCTATACTTATATTTATGCTTTCAGATTGTGATCAATTTCCTTTGGCATGATCAACTACTTCCTTTCTAGGGCCTCATCCCATTGACATATTTTGGTCATCAGTGGACATTAATATATTCCTGTACTTACTTCTATGGAGGGAAATTGTATGCATCGAAAGAAAATATTTTGAAGGTTGCTGCTTTGTAACTGGCATTGCTTTTAAGAATATCTAACAATAGCTTCTATCTGCACTCGCTTACCTCAAACAAATAGAGCTGTAAAATTAGTTTCTCTCTTACAAAATGACAAAAAAACACGTTTTAACGATTCATCTGATCTCAATGCATAGCGTGCGATGGTTTGTTCTTCTTTTATCCCTGAAGTCCTAACTTGGCATATAAAGTGACATTATCCATGAACAGTTTTTCAGATAACCTCTTGTTCCCTACTAAATTCTTTCTACTAGATCATGATTTTTAGGTGCTAGTCACGGTAATCTTAGCTATTAGTTTCTAACATTCATTATTTCCAGGTTGTAGGGTTTGATATGGTTGATGACGAAAGCAAACCTGAAAGACGCCCAACAAAGCACATGCCAACTCCAGAACAGTGGACCAATGTCTTTAATCCAGCGTACTCGTACTATGCATACTATTGTTATGCTAACTTATACACACTTAACAAGGTAAGTTCATATTTACAATACCAATAATATTATCAAAATGCTTTTTTCAATGTTTACTGATGTCTTTTGATCTAATATTTTCGATTACAACATTGAGTTTGCTTTTTCAATATATTTTCTCAGCATTCTTTAGACTTGGGCTTTAGCTACACAGTATCCCTATACTATAAATTATTTTCTTTGCAGATTTTTATAATGAAAAATTATGACAATAATCGTTATTTATTTACAGCTTCGTGAGTTAAAGGGGTATTCAATATTAAAATTCCGTCCCCATTGTGGCGAGGTATTTTTATCTTTATTAGTAAGTGTATAGAGGTTTTAACTTTTAGTGCTCAAAACCGCACATTTCTCCAGTGCTAAGCTAGTTTTTGGATAAAATGCCACAGGCTGGTGATATCGATCACTTGGCAGCCGCTTTCTTATTGGCTCACAACATTGCTCATGGAAATAATTTAAGGAAGTCTCCTGCACTGCAATATTTGTACTATCTATCACAAGTATGAAACTAAACATTATCCCTTTTTTTATACAAGAGAGCACTGCTAATGTCATATAGTTTTGGATAGGGTGGTTATGATTTTACATATTTTTGTTATGGTGTTGAAAGGACGTATTTGATCCATCTAGGTGGTTTTGAGATACTAACGTCGTATGCTTACTTCCAGATTGGTTTGGCCATGTCTCCTTTGAGCAACAATTCCCTGTTCTTGGATTACCATAAAAATCCTTTCCCTATGTTTTTTGCACGTGGACTCAATGTCTCTCTTTCTACAGACGATCCTTTACAAATTCATCTGACAAAAGAGCCTCTTGTAGAGGAGTATAGCATTGCAGCGTCGGTATGTGATTATTTTGCTCTCCTTTTCTGTCAGCCAAGTTTTTGAAATGATTAAGCTGTTTTTAAATAGAAATGCTTTTCACAAACTAAAAATGTCTTATACAGGTGTGGAAGCTCAGTGCTTGCGATCTTTGTGAAATTGCTCGTAATTCTGTTTACCAGTCTGGTTTTTCTCATTCCCTGAAGGTAAACATGGGACTTTCTATATATATATATATATATTAATATACATGCAAATATTTCTTTTAGATTTGAAAGAGTATAAAGAAAAAATTTAAGCGTGATTGATCCCTACATGTTGCAGAGCCACTGGATTGGGAGAAATTACTACAAAAGAGGTCCAGCAGGGAATGATATCCATAAGACCAATGTACCTCACATGAGAGTTGAATTTCGTGACGAGGTATAAGAATTTACCATTTGTCTAAATTACTTTGTTGGTTACATTATTTCAATTAACTTATCGCAAAAACTTTTTATCGTTTTGTAGGTATGGCAAGAGGAGATGAACTATCTATACCTTGGTCGTGCTCCAATACCGGAAGAGGTGGTCCCGTAACAACTAACTTGCACGTGTATACGTTGAGAACTGGTCCAGACCCCTCATTTCGTATATAGTTGTAAACGAGAGGGCCATGAGAAAATAACTAGGAATATGGATGGCACATACATGGCTCCTGAAATCTAGGACGTGCCTATATGTTTATCAATAGGAGATGGTTGAAAGTCATGTTTTCAGAATAGAGCTAAAATCATTTTTTATAATGCCATCTTTGGAATGAAATTCAATTTTCATTTTGTTGGTAGAATTCTATTAGTTTTTCTAATAGGTAATGTATAATTTCCACGGTTCCCATTACTTCAGGGCTTCTTTGGGAGCATTGAAGCATTTAAAGCCTTGACATATGAGATGCACTATGTTTGTGCTTAAAGATGTGGGAGCTTGCAAGCACAGATAGATCTTAATCCCCTGCGTTTAACTAGAGAGCTCCCCTACCCCTGCCCGCCACATCTAAATACTTTGAAAGTATTAATTTTTTTTTTTAATAAGATTTAATGCGTGAAATTTTTTTTTTTTTTTTTATTAAGTTGCTAATGTAATTTCTCAACCCCTACCGATGTGACTTCTTCCACTCACTTTTCAATCATATATATATTAATAAAGCAATAAGATATGAAAGTTAATCATACACTATTCAATCATATATATATATTAATAAAACAATAAGATATAAAAATTAATCATTAGGGGTCGAGAAATTACATTAGCAACTTAATAAAATTTGAAGAACTTTTCAATGACGAAGTCAAAGAGCTATAAAATAGAGCCACATAACATAGCTCACAAAAAGTAGTAGGAAAAACAATAAAGGATGGAGGAGTAGGTGGGGGGTTGTTAGGTTTATCACCTCATCTTCCCTAACCCCCATTAGTCGGAGGGATCGTAACTTCAGGGACAAAACACCAACCATCTTCTCCCTTTTATTTATCTATATTTTCAGAATTGGTTGGCCTGGTATGAGAAATAGCAAGGTTCAAGTGAGGGAACTTTCCCTACGATGGTGTAGACCACTTAAGAGTGGCCAACATCACCCCCTTTGCCATCCCCAAAGTACCTTTATTGCTGCCATCCCAACCACTACCACTTGCACCTCCATGGCCACGAGTTTGAGGTCTTTGAGATGGAAAATGTCTTTGGGCAGAACCTCTATGACGTGTTGTGTGATTGAGTCCTCCCCTGTGACCCGTGCCTATGGTCCCATGGGGGGTGATTGGTGGCAGGGAAAGTTTAGAGGGACTCTACTAATTGCACAAGGGCCTTTGTCTCAAATGATCACGGAAGGTTTGGAGATGGGTGAGTTCTCGACACATTTTTGCATCTTGAACTTGAATCTGAAGCATAACATTAGATAACACATTAATCCTTTTAGCAGTGAAAAAAATATCCTCTAACGTAACTTAGTTAAAAGTAATATGCGATATTTGTGAAAATTTTGTAGGAATGATCGCTGAGTCACCTAACAATGTCATCTTTCAAGGAAACATCTTAGGATGAAAGGGTTGGAATAGGGTGTCTATCCATTGCCAAGTAGATTGGGCAAACTTGCAAACTCAGAAAATATTCTTTAAAGATTCTAGATGTTTGCACACAGAGCAACCAAGGGAGTCATACCAAGGTGCAACAAGTGAGAACGGATAGGGAGACCTTGGTGGAGAATGCACCATAAGAAGTGTGCTTGTTTTGATTCAATGATCGCTGTCGACACATGATCAAACCTCCTCTAATCTTTTTTAGTGGAATTGACTTTTTATTTGGAATTAAGAGTTTTTATATGGAGGCACTGTAGAGAGAGGAGTTGATAAACTAATCAGGTTTTACAGTGGTAGAAGGGTTCTCTACAAGTTACTTTCAATCAATCCATTGTCTGGAGGGAGTTTACACTAATTTTATGGAGTTGGATATCAAGAATGACATTTTGAATTTTTGAGATGGACTCTTGATCACTGACTTGTAATTGACACTTGCCAAGATACTTAGTCTGTAGTTTTATTACAAAAGAGGTATCAGATCACATTGATTCTGATAACTCCTGAACCAAAATAGGTTGAACCTTGTCCCCGCTTAGTGCGAGTGCACAAGTATTTTATTAATAATTCAAAAAATCAAGTACATAAGGGTGCCTTTATTCCGTTAACCCTTTTACAATGCAAACATGGATTTATATAGTTTTTACCAATGACTGGTAAAAACAACTAATCCTATAACCAACTAAATACGGGAAAACAACTCGTAAGGTAATTCTAATTAATAAATATAAAACATTAAAACTACCTAATAATTAAACTAAGTTTATTTTATGGGGGTGTCTTTACTAAAAGATGCATGCCCCATTTACAATAATTATTTATTACCTACCAAAAATCTAACCTAACATTAAGACTTTGGAACAAGTCTTAACAGATTCCCTTTATAAACAGCCGAAGACTTTGAATCCAACGGATAAGGGCAAAAGGGGCTTCATGATAAGTAATATCTAGAGACCACCATAGAAACTAAGAGTTGAGAGAGCTCAAAGCGAAACCCATAGCCATCTCAGATCAAATACCTTTTGAAAAGCTATCAAGTCTTCCAGATACTCTTCCCACAAAGGTACCCATAATGGTGACATGGACTTGAGTGAGAAACAAAGTTTGAAGATTCAATCTCTTCTAGGGTCCTTTGTCCATGGGGTTGCTCTGAGTGATGCAAGTCCTACGAATGATCCATTTAGCATACAGAGCATGGCATTGGATTCAAATATCTAAAAGACCAAGCTATACTAGGTATAAAAGCTTGCAACATATATCCCAAGCCACTCGATGGAACCCTCGAAGGCTTTCAAAGTTTGCCCACATAAAATAGCTCAATTTTTTTTCTAACTTAGCATAGGCAACCTTAGAGGGAGCCCAACGAGAGTAGTAAATATGAGTGGTAGTTCAATAAGAAATTTTCGTTTCCACCCTTTACACCACATAATGTAACAAATTTGAGTGGAAATCTTAGAAGGTAAAAGGGATGCCCATAATTTAAACTGTTCTCCAAGTTGAATCTAATTCCACTTGTACTGTAACAACCAAGGAGGGAAGGGAGTGTAACATCTCCTCAAGTTGTATTTAAAAAATACAATGTTTTATTAAAACAAATAACTTAACAATCATTTCATGGAATTAAACAATTCAACATAACTAAATCCTAACTAAGAACAATAGTACTTCAAATTCAAATATTGCATACTGTTAGGATTGTGGAGCTAAAAGCTTCACTGATGCAAACAGGGGAGGAGGTTGCTGAAGGTTGCTGAGTTGCAGAGACGCTGGGGTCGGTCTGATCAGCCGACGTCGGCAGGATAGCACAGGGAAGCAACCGACGTCGGTCATATATCGGCCGACGTCGGTCACCTCCAGGCAGACAGGGACCGATGTCGGTTGCCTGTGTGGTTCGACTGCGAGCTATTTACGGGCAGTTAGCTAACGAACCAAGTGTTTGCATGAAGAGATCTAATTTTAGACTGAGAGCTGCGGATCTAATTATTGTAATTAGATGTCTAATTATTGTTTGGATGATATCTATATAATAGACTCATGGTTGTATTGGAAAGGTGTGCTAGGGAGTAAGAGAGCATAATTATAAGCTCCTTCTGTGTGTGAGGTAGAGCAATGGTGCGTTCCTCCTAGTGCCACAGTACCAGGTGTGTTGGTGCTGGATTGGAGAGCCAGCTGGGTTCTTCAAGAGTGTAGGATCTTGGTCACAGTTGCATGGCCTATATAGGAGATCTACATGGTAAGTAAGATCGTTGATCTGCAGGTGTATGTGTGTGCGAGGTCGAGGTTCACAGGTGAGCAGAACCATTGTTTGATTTGCAGGTGTGCAAGGTCATACAGACAGCAACACAACAGGAAGCAGTATTAGGCAGGATCTACTTGGAGTACAGGTGTGTACTCGGATAGAGCAAGAGGAAGGCAAGGGAGTTCCTTCCATAAGTATGGTCTGTTGAAGTGCAGGTTATTGCAGGTTCATGGGAGATCTACTTGAAGTACCTTGAGTACTTGTGGAGCACGTGGAGTGCTTGTGGAGTGCGTGGAGCACTTGTATTGTGCGTGGAGCATGGGAGGTGAACACCAACTCTGTATTTGAGTTGGGTGTTGGGACCTGTGAGAGGGAGAGCTTTGGGGAGAAGATTTACTGTTCACTTGAGGTGTGGGAAACCTCTGTAAGGTGGTGGAGAAGATGTGGCATATTCTCTATTGTATTCTTTTCTGTATAAAGTGTTAATACAAGTTGTGTATTGTCTCTCATATGCTGTGTTATTCTGAATTCTAGTTACTTGTTGATTCTGAATATTTCCGCATATTAAGTTGCTTGAAGTTTGGTAATCAATTGTATGTTTTCAATTTCGCATCCTGACAAGTGGGATCAGAACATGTTTGTTGTTCTAGATTCTTGACAAGTGGTATCAGAGCTAAGGTTGCAGGAAGCAGTTTGTGTTTTGGTTACAGGGCACTCTCAGGGGTTTCTGATTGAGTGGGAGTAGAGCAATGGCAGATCAAAGTAAGCTAAGAATGGAGGAGTTGAAAAGCACAGACGGTTACTCACGGTCCGATGGAAAGAAAGAGCAGGTAAAAGAATATTGTTGGTTGATAACAGATCAGCATGAAGAAACTGAAGATACAGATGTAGCAGGTGTTGTTGCACAGGATGTGTTTGCAGGTTTCTTGGATAAAGTTGAATCGTGGATAAAAGATTCGGTTGCCTCTTTCCATGCAGCCCTAGGTAGAGGAGCTGGTAAGCCTTGCCAAAGAATTGGCAAAGGGGAAGTGAAGCTGAAATTGCAGGCGGCCAACACACAGGTGTTGATGAAGGTCATGCAGGTCCCAGGTTTGGAGATTTGGCTAATTTCTTCAGAAAGATTGGGTGATGAGAGATGCACAAGAACTCTCACAGCGGTAGCACTTGAATTAGCTGGTGGTAAGAAAATAGGTATCCTTTATCTACTTGTTTATATTACTGATTCTTCTTCTGTTGCGGAGACGTGGCTTCGTAGGCTTGGTCACATGAGCAGGAAGGAGATGCATGTTCTTAAGCGGAAGACAGATATATTTGACAGGCTTAAGAACTGGAAAGCCTTGGTGTTCTTGGAGGAGATGGCGGACAGAGTTCAGTGGATGAGGCTGGATACATCTGAGCAGAGCAGTTTGGACATGGGTTTTGATCCAAAGGAGCTCGCAGATAAAAAGTCATCACTCACAGGCGAACACAGACACCGACGTCGGTCAGGAGGAACCGGCGTCAAACAGACAGGTGCCGATGTCGGTCATGTGCAGACCGAAGCCGGCGATGTCGGGCAGGGTAAGACCGACGTCGGTCGTGGGACCGACGTCGGCAGTATGTAAGACCGATGTCGGTCAGGAGGACCGACGTCGGCAGTAGGGACACCGCAGGGTCGGTAGTCAGGTACAGACGCATAGAACCGACGTCGGTCGGATGCAGACTGTGGGGTGACCGAGGTCGGTCACTGTAACGAATTTTGGGTGGACAGCAAGCTGTCAAGGAGTCTCAAACACCCATACGGAGGACTGAAGGCGTAAGTAGGGCCTCAAATTCATTGTTCCTCTTCTTTATACATGTTGCTGATTGTAGAGCAGGAAGGATCCAGGAAACAGGTGTGAGCTTGGCATGGATGAGGATGTGATTCCTTGGAGGTGAACCAAACAGGTGTGTCTTGGTAGGGTTGCCAGCTGGATGAAAGCACAGAAACGAATGGATTCCTTAGTAGAAGAATAGAGAGAACGGATACATGAGACGGAAGACCAGGCATATGGTCTTGTGGAGCTGCAGGACAGTGGTACCAGGTTTGACAGGTGGAGGACGAAGCATGGCTTCAGTCAGTGTCAGGTAACTACTGTGGTTTGACTTACCAGGGGGATGATGATTGCAACATCATTCTGTTGCTGTATGTGGATAGTATGCTAGCTAGCAGGGGTGTACATACAGGGTTTTGCTGAGCTAAGGGTAAGATTAGTTCAGTGGCATGTCATGAGGAGTTTGGAGCAGCGGAATTCCTTGACATGGGAGGCATGGAGATCACAGGTTGGTTTTGTCTCCAGTGGGCGCTGATGTGAATCAGGTGTTGGCGAGGTTCGGGATGCAGAACCGGAGCACACTAAGGGCTGGACAGGTACAGTGTCCGAAATCACATGAGGTCTGGTATAGACCTGAGTATTCCCATGCAGTGGGAGTTGTCAGAGTTAGGAGCCAATTCGGGGAAGTGGGTTCTCAGTTTTCTGAGAGGGACCGGCAGCAGGTGTTGCTATGCAGGGTCAGGACTTCACTACAGGTGTTGTAGGTTTGGATGTGGCAGGGTACTCGGATGACAGGTGGTACACCACGGGATGTGTGGTGGGTTGTCTTCAGGTGGGAGCTTGAAGAGGGATACAACCCAGGAAACAGATTAGACGGAGTACAGGTACAGGTATAGTGCAGCTGTTTATCTCCAAGTGGGAGATTGTTAGGATTGTGGAGCTAAAAGCTTCACTGATGCAAACAGGAGAGGAGGTTGCTGAAGGTTGCTGAGTTGCAGAGAAGCTGGGGTCGGTCTGATCAGCTGACGTCGGCAGGATAGCACAAGGAAGCAACCGACGTCGGTCATATATCGGCCGACGTCGGTCACCTCCAGGCAGACAGAGACCGACGTCGATTGCCTGTGTGATTCGACTGCGAGCTATTTACGGGCAGTTAGCTAACGAACCAAGTGTTTGCATGAAGAGATCTAATTTTAGACTGAGAGCTGCGGATCTAATTATTGTAATTAGATGTCTAATTATTGTTTGGATGAGATCTATATAATAGACTCATGGTTGTATTGGAAAGGTGTGCTAGGGAGTAAGAGAGCATAATTATAAGCTCCTTCTGTGTGTGAGGTAGAGCAATGGTGCATTCCTCCTAGTGCCACAGTACCAGGTGTGTTGGTGCTGGATTGGAGAGCCAGCTGGGTTTTTCAAGAGTGTAGGATCTTGGTCACAGTTGCATGGCCTATATAGGAGATCTACATGGTAAGTAAGATCGTTGATCTGCAGGTGTATGTGTGTGCGAGGTCGAGGTTCACAGGTGAGCAGAACCATTGTTTGATTTGCAGGTGTGCAAGGTCATACAGACAGCAACACAACAGGGAGCAGTATCAGGCAGGATCTACTTGGAGTACAGGTGTGTACTCGGATAGAGCAAGAAGAAGGCAAGGGAGTTCCTTCCATAAGTATGGTCTGTTGAAGTGCAGGTTATTGCAGGTTCATGGGAGATCTACTTGAAGTACTTTGAGTACTTGTGGAGCACGTGGAGTGCTTGTGGAGTGCGTGGAGCACTTGTATTGTGCGTGGAGCATGGGAGGTGAACACCAACTCTGTATTTGAGTTGGGTGTTGGGACCTGTGAGAGGGAGAGCTTTGGGGAGAAGATTTACTGTTCACTTGAGGTGTGGAAAACCTCTGTAAGGTGGTGGAGAAGATGTGGCATATTCTCTATTGTATTCTTTTCTGTATAAAGTGTTAATACAAGTTGTGTATTGTCTCTCATATGCTGTGTTATTCTGAATTCTAGTTACTTGTTGATTCTGGATATTTCCGCATATTAAGTTGCTTGAAGTTTGGTAATCAATTGTATGTTTCCGGTTTCGCAACCTGACAAGTGGGATCAGAACATGTTTGTTGTTCTAGATACCTGACACATACAATATTCATTTTTATACAACTCCAAGGAAAGTAAACATCCTAGGACATAACTACGGTTGGTCTCACAATATAGCAGCTGCTGTTCAAATATTCAAATACATAATATAATAACAATCCTTCAGACATACGACCTAATACAATAGCAGATACCAAGCTCTTTAGAGATCGAGTCGAACCAACTCATGTATCGCTGATAATCTCAAGTGTCGTCTCTAGGTAGTACTGCAGTGGAGGAAGAAGAGCATCATCCGAGCGCTTTACCACACCATCCACGAACCAATGACCCCTTGCACAATCTCCTATCAGGAAATGGTCCTCTCTTCGTGGATAGATAGAACGGTGCGAGAATCTAGTGAGATGTGTTAGTACCCCGTGTACTGTAAGATTTTGATAAACATGCAGTGTACCATAAATAAATTCATTTTATCATGATATCGCATAACATGCAAATCAAACATATGAAATGACAATGTATCTAACATTACTTTGGTCAAAGTTTTTATACGATCATTTAGATCAGTGAATTTCATAACACACCACTTGATTGGATTATTTATTGGTGGTACTACATAGGCTAGTGGAATCCATCTCACTCCCTGTTAATATCATCAATACAGTTTCTAAAATAATACATATAACATAGTATATAATTCAAAGACTCAAACAGATTTCATCCTCCTAACAATAACATCACATCACATACTAAACAAGGAGAAAGCAAAGTATACTTTCATTCCAACCACACATGAGTGAGTCTTACATTAAAATCAATCCCAAACTGAAAAATAATGACCACTCTGTATACCACCCAGGTAAAATACACAATAAACTATAAGTTACTACTACTACAATAAGATTAAGTAACTACACCTCAATACAACCCATATTATCTTACTCTGGTGTTCTTAGGCATGAATACTAGTTTATCCATAAATAGTCATAGATACATGGAAGCATATGCTTTTAATCAAGAAAATATGTAACAAAGTAAGACATACAAATACATATAATTCTTACTTAACATTTATTTATACTTTCAAGACTGTATGTACGCATAAATGACATCCTATCAAATGTTACACACATATTGATCAAGTATTAACCAACACATACATTTAATCAGTCAACGTATGTAAGAGTCTAGGCATGCAACAACAGTATGTATGATCCAGGTATATACTTTTACGCTGAAGCATTCTACGATATCCCATACCATCATAGCTCATTGTACCCAAAGCACTGTACTCAACATGAACAAACAATCTTACACTGTAATTATTAAACCAACAAGTAGGGATTATACCACTAAGGTATATCCTAGGATAAATTGCACAATAATAATCAGACGCAAATACAATCTCAATGCACACATCACGATGCACTATTTTATGTTATCACAGTGTAATTACTTTTACATATTAATACTTTCACAATATGTATTGTACACAAGTTTTCAATGCTAACAACATATATTTATACTAACCGTTATTTATAACACAAGTTAAGGTTTACAAGATTTCATATAGTTCATTGAAATCATAGATTACAAGCATATATATAAATATATCTCTTACTAGCTTCACTCAATAATCTGAGCATCCTTATAACTAATCTGCATAGGTAAAGTTCAACTTGTTCATGTTAAGTTATATACAACTATTGTCACATTACACTTTCAAGACATCTTAGCATGACTGAGAACATATGCCATCTGACATATTATCTTTTTGAACTTCCTATACATATATTCCCCTAATCAATACTTTTATCAAAAACTCAATATAATTGCTTTAATACGGATATGACCAAGTATTGGTTATTTTTACAACTCTAACTATATTATAATCATTATACTCTAAATTATGATTCTATTACTTTGTAATAAAATATGTATAAACATTATATTCTATAATGTTTTAACAATACAGGTTAACTATAAATTATCATTAACAATTATTAACATCTATTCAATATAACAAATCATTTTAATAAATAAATTAGACTCCGCGTGTTATTAATTATTTCAATCCAAATACACAGAGCATTCCAACATTGTTTCCAGATTAAAAGGGAGGGCTATTACAAGAAGCGAAAAACAAACTGATCGCGATTTGGGATGGCAATGAAAGTCGAGCTGGTAGTGTACCCGATTAAGTAACCCATGTTATGAAAATCTGAGGCAAAAATAAAGTTCCAACCAATGCTCAATCTTGCATTAAGGGGGAAACATAGTTCTCCACACACATTTACTATTGCCATATAAATTAAAAAACTATACTTCATATAAAGAATAAAATGCTACATATTTATAATGCTATATTTATCAAATAACTCACAACCAAGAATTAAGGTGCAACTATGTATAGTGGAACACTGTCACTACTGATACTCCGTCTTCAAAATAATTAAAACATATGTATTGATAATTTAAAATGCAGGGTCTAGTATTTGATCCTCAGTGTTATCAAAATGGGACGCAGTTCATTTTATGACAAAATTCAGGTCTTGAGAAGACAATTGAAGCTTGGTAAATTAATATGCTGCTCTTACAAATTGCTAAGGAGCACTAAAAATATGAGGCTTGTAAAAATTCAATGCAACTTGTTCCAAATACAATGCGGGTTTGAAAGCTAACACATAAAACCAAGAAAAATCTTCCCAAATAAATAAGACACAACCACTAATATAAAATAGTCTTCCAAATTGCAATGCAAACTATTGGAATGGAAGAAGAGTCTTGGAGATGTGGCACAACATATCAAGTTATATTCGGGTCTTGAGAAAACAAAATGCAACCTTTGTAAATTAATATGCCTAGCTAATTGAAACACTGTCTATGCAATAAAAAAATACATACCTCTATTACAACATAGACTTCTACCACTTTGATTGATACACAACGATTAGTAAAGATGCATGTTCAAACAAAACTAAACGCAGGTGAAAAATCATTAAATTTAGGCCAATAAAAACACATGGGTAGGTTAAAGATATATTACACAACCATGCAATAGTAATGCAACACCAAATACATTCCACAAAGGTTAAAATGATATGTTTGTTGGCAATGATGCCATCCTAATGGAATAACAATGCTGGTCTCCAAGGTGAAATGCTAAGTTTGTATAAAACGAAAATGTTGCAAAGGAATATATGAACCTTGACTAATAAAGACATTTTTTGCTAGCCCAAGGAAAAATATACACAAGTATTTTTAAATTAAAACGTTGGCTCTTGTTTGAGACGTTTCTCTACACTAAAACATAGTCTCAACACAAGGAAACGCTAACAAAGGGGATACAAATATGCCGACTAAGTAAAAGTCTAAATGTAGGCTCATGTAGCCTCCAATAAAGAGAGACAGGGTAAAATAAAGGACACAAGTCTCTCTGACCAAAACACAGGGTTTAAGTAATTATAATGCAGGGTAAAAACAATATACAATCCTACCAAAATGAAAACTATGAAATCAACTTGGAGAAAAAAGGCGTAGGCTTCAAAGGAACAATACCCATATATTTATATCATCTCATTGACACAGAAAAAGTATTACAAAAACCAACCTGGATGTTTGCCGAAGATTTTTTTTCTTTTCTTTGCAACTCCCTTCTTTCAAATTCTCCTCCTTTCTCCCTGTCTCCTTCCGTCTTTAATTCACAAAATTTTCTTTTATGTATAGAACCTATTTTCCTTCTAATCTTTGCATTCTACCCTTGCATGAAGATTCTCCAATTTTATTATCCCATGCATGTGAATTTAATAATTTAAATTTATCTTCATTTTATTAAAAAAATGCAAATTTTAACTAAAATAATAACAAAACTCATTTTCTTAATTTTCAAATAGATTTCATACATATATTTTGCACTTTGTTTAAATTTACTAACTACAGTTTAAACCTTTTTCTCATGTCTTAGTTAACTCAATAAATAATAAAATCTATTTTCCTAATTTTTAAGTAAATTCTTGCATGCATATCCAAGATTATATTAGCTCTACTTTAGCATATTTAGATAATTCTAATTTCATGCAAATAATATTATCAGGGTAATTATCTATTCAAATAATAGCTATTTAAGTTATTAACTGCTTTTTTTATAATATAATTGTATAAAAATATCTTTTTAGTAATTACTAATTATTTCTCCATTTTAAGTTTGAAATTCAAATCAATTATAATAAAAAAATCTTATGCAAATTAATTTTTTTTTAACTCACAAATATAATCACAAATCATACGCGCTACCATTTTTACACAAATAACATTTAAAAATTATTGTACGTGTGTGTAAGGTCACTAGCATTTTCCATCGATATTATTTCAATCATTTCATCTGATCGATCCTCTCCGATGATGCTCTCCCTCGTTAAACTCTAAGGGTAGGATTTATCCTACATCCATTTCGCAACAAGCAGATAGTTAAACTGAGTCATTACCGATGACGTAAAAACTAATAGATACATATCCACAATGTAACATAATATATCATATCATCACATGTACTCTAATCAATAAAGTTACTGCCCCATTATAGCATATGTCATAAGCTTGAAATCAAAGTAATAGTAATCAAATATTAACCATACTAATCTACATATTTATAGGTTATTAATTATAAAGTGAAATCAGGGTGTGACATCCTTCTTCCTAAAATTGGTTATCGCCCCGATGACTCTTATTCAAATAAAAGTTTTCATTAACATAATTTAACACAAAAACATAGTATCAAGTTTCATATCATGTAATTAAATACAAAATTTACCTACAGAACTCATATTAGTTCTCCTAATTAGCACTATTCTTAGAGAATTGATCCCATCAGACTCTACTCTGTGACATTTCCTATTTTACAAATAAGTTTCATGAAAGTCACTTTATACTAATTGGTTCTATCATGACCACCCCGGGGTTTAGAACCATAATAAAAGTCTAATAAATAACTCGGTAAAAGTCTCATTGCGAACTCAACAACATATGAGTTCATCACAAAAGTCAAAACAAATGATCATACGATTGAATTTGAAAAGTTCCACTTGTCAAATCTCAGTTTTGACAAGTCCATCTATCAGATCTAACTCAGTAACAACTGATTCAATGTGAGACTAAGTAGGATACTGTCCTATTGCTTAGAACTCACATTCCTATTTCACCAATCATCCTCTAGGTCTCCATGCCCAGACGATCTTCAAAAGGTGCACAAGGATCACAACTCTATTATAATAGATTATAAAAAGTAATACTATATGATAAAAGATTCTATACGTACTAACATACACACAAGATAAATCTTACAATTATCTCAAAATTATATTAAGTTGCTACTAATCAAACATAACTAGTATTATATTCTACAACTTACCTGTAGTGTTATTTTCATAGTTAAGAGATAATAATTAACATAACATACAAAGGCTAAGGATCATACCATCTCTACAACCTTAAAAGTGAGACAATGTCTCCTTGCTTGCACGACTATCTCACAATAGTTAAAAAGTTTATATCATCCCCTTAGACTAAGAGTATGTTTTGCACATCTTATGCCTTACTTGCTCTTGAAAGAAAGGTACATAAAATATTCTTCAAAACAACATGCTTCATAAGATAATAATATCAATCTAAAAAAAGTTACATAATAATATAATAGTTATACTCAACTAGAATTAATATAAATTCAATGTTAGCCACTCCTCGTGGCCATGTCAACAAGTTAGATAAAATAGTAACTCTAAAAAGTCATAAATAAAATGTAGAGAACTAGAATCTCATAAACCCAAAACTTTCTACATACCCTCATATGGTAAAAAAGAACACCGCAACTCATTGCCCATCACTATTCACTTACCAAACTTGTAAGTGTAGAATCATAACCTACTTCCACAACTGGAAGGAAAATACAAACCACAATGATGCATCAATCCATTCAATCCTACAACTTTTCTTAATGAGAAGTAGTAAACACTATCCTTGTTGGGGATCAACCAATAATGGATTACACTTGTGAAAGCAATAAACGCGTAAATAAATCAGATAGATAAGCAACTAGAATGATAAATAGCACAGAACAAGATATACAAGAAAGCACCCTGAAAACTTGTATTAAAACTCTTTACAATAGGAATACAATGAAGAAACTTCGTTCTTCCACACCTCTCTCAGATGCACACAAGATCTCTCACTAGATCTCTATTCCTCAAGAGCTCTCTCTCAAGTACAATCAAATCCAACAACCTGGATTGATGCAACTCAGTACTGTCCTTCAAACATTCACAATGTTCTACTTTTACAGTTCTACTCTCTCCATTCTAAGCTAAGAAGATCTTTCCTACATATAGAAATAGGAAACTTGAGCATGCTCTTACAACAAACAGCTAAGCCTATTCAACAAGGGCTCTAAAAATAATATTGCTAATAATAGAGACGCGAGCTTGAGACTACAACTCAAACTCATCATGCAAACACTCGCTTCTGTCCTCGAAAATCACTTTCTGGACACACAGGTAACCGACGTCGGTTCCTGCCTGTTCGCCTGTGACCGTCGCCGGCCGACCCTACTGCCGACGTCGGCGCCTCTGCAACTGCAACTGACCGACGTCGGTCTCTCCTGACTGACGCCGGTGTCTGTGTAGACCTGAACCTGTTTAAGTCTGCTCCTTGGTGAAGCTTTTAGCTCCACACCCTAACAATCTCCCACTTGGAGATAAACCAGCTGCACCAGCACCTGTACAGCAACATCTTCTAGCTCCTCCATCTTCAACTCAATCATGAAGACCAATAGAAGTTGAATGAAGATTCAACTTCTCCTTTGTAACCGGCTTTGTTAGCATATTAGCAGGATTCTTGTCTGTATGGATTTTCTCCAGCTTTAACTCACCATCTTCCAATACCTGTCGTATGAAATGGTACCTTAGCTGTATGTGCTTTGTTCTTGAATGAAAGGCCGAATTCTTGGCCAAATGGATTGCACTCTGACTGTCACTATACAATCTGCAACTCTCATGCTCCCTACCAAGCTCATCCATGAACCGTGTCATCCATATCATCTCCTTGCTAGCTTCTGTAGCTGCAATATATTCTGCTTCTGTAGTTGACAAGGCAACAACCTTCTGCAACTTAGATATCCAACTAACTGCCGTTCCACCTATAGTAAAAACATAACCTATAGTGCTTCTTCTGCCATCCAAATCCCCTGCCATATCTGAATCTACATAACCATGTAGAGAAGTATCTGAACCTCCATAGCACAAGTGCCTACTGCTGGTTCCTCTCAGATATCTAAGGATCCATTGAACTGCTTTCCAATGTTCCTTACCTGGATTGGCCATATACTTACTTACCACTCCCACTGCTTGGGCAATATCCGGTCTAGTACACACCATTGCATACATCAAACTCCCTACTATGGAAGAATATGGAACCTTACTCATGTACTCTACCTCATCATATGAATTAGGACATTGTTCTTTACTCAACTTAAAATGTCCAGCTAAAGGTGTGCTTACCGGTTTAGCATCTTGCATATTAAACCTCTCCAACACCTTGTTCACATAATCTTCTTGAGACAATATCAACCTGTGATTTTTTCTGTCTCTCTTAATGCTCATGCCAAGGATTTTCTTAGCTGCTCCCAAATCCTTCATAGCAAACGTTTGAGCTAACTTCACCTTAAGCTCTGAGATATCCTGCATGTGAGATCCTGCAACTAGCATGTCATCCACATACAACAATAGAATAATATATCTACCGTTATCAAGTCTCTTGAAATACACACAATGTTTTGATTGACACCTACTGTAGCCATGCTCAGTCATAAACCTGTCAAATTTTAAGTACCATTGCCTTGGAGCTTGCTTGAGGCCATACAAGCTTTTCTTCAACTTGCACACTAACTTCTCCTTACCCTTGACCTCAAATCCTTCTGGCTGTTCCATATAGATTTCCTCATCCAAATCTCCATGAAGAAACGTTGTCTTAACATCTAGCTGCTCAAGATGCAAATCCTCAAAAGCAATCAAAGACAATACAACCCTTATTGAAGTCATTTTAACAACAGGAGAAAAAATCTCACCAAAGTCAATACCTGGCTTTTGTGCAAATCTTTTCACTACCAATCTGGCCTTATATCTCATCTGTCCATCCTCACTTTCTTTCAACCTGTAGGTCCATCTGTTCTTCAGTGTTCTCTTACCAGCTGGCAATTCAACCAAATCCCATGTTTGGTTCTCTCTTAAGGACTCCATCTCCTCAACCATGCCACGCTCCCACTTACTCCTGGACTCCACCTGTAATGCTTCTTCAAAACTCTCTGGTTCTCCACCATTGGTTAGCAATAAATAATATAAGGAAGGAGAATATCTAATTGGAGGCTTACTTACCCTTTCAGACCTCCTGATGGGTGTCTTGGACTCGTTCTCAACAATCTGTCCACCCAAATTTTCTAACAGTGACCGACCTTGGCCACCTGTAGACCTGTTATTGGCCGACGTCGGTTCTGCCTGACCGACGTCGGTGCCTGGTCTGTCGACGTCGGTCTCTGTATGACCGACATCGGTTTCTGTACTGCCGACGCCGGTTCCTAACCTGTCGACGTCGGTCTCTGTGTTTTCCTGCAAGTGATTATTTCTTTTTTCCGCGAGCTCATTTTGGACCATAACTTCGTCCAATTCACTATTGCTCTACCCAGATTGATCTAGCTTCCTTATCTAATCACTGTACATCACTCTTTCGTTGAAAACAACATCACGACTCCTGATTACCTTGTTAGTTCTTAGATTCCAAAATCTGAAACCAAAATCATCTGAGCCATAGCCAATAAACGTGCACCTCATAGACTTAGGATCAAGCTTCTTTCTATTTTCCTTATCTATGTGCACAAAGGCTTCACTACCAAAAACTTTGAGATATGAGAGATCTACCTTTTTACCTGTCCATGCCTCTTCTGGAATTCCACCATCTAGAGCTGTAGAGGGTCCTCTGTTAATCAGGTACACTGCGGTGTCAACTGCTTCTGCCTAAAACTCTAAGGGTAACCCTGCATACAATCTCATGATAGTTCTGTTCATCCTTTCAGCAATACCATTCTGATGAGGTGTCCTTGGAACCGTCCTTTGCCTATGGATTCCATGTGTATAACAATACAATTTGAACTTAAGACTGCAAAACTCACCGCCATTATCAGATCTCAAGCACTTTAATCTTCTGCCTGTTTCATTCTCAACCATAGCTTTCAAAATCTTAAAAGTCTCAAAAACATCAGATTTCTTTTTAATACAGTAGATCCATACCTTTCTTGTGGCGTCATCTATGAATATAACATAGTACCGTGATCCGCCAATAGAGGCTACCTGAGCCGGTCCCCACACGTCTGTGTGAACAAGCTGCAACTTCTGCCTTTTCTTAGTAGACCCAGTCTTGAGAAAACTAACCCTTTTCTGTTTTCCAAATACACAATGCTCACAAAATTCTAGATCCATACTTTTCAAATCTGAAAGCATACCTTTAGACTTAAGAATTGACATCCCCTTCTCACTCATGTGGCCAAGCCTTGAGTGCCACAATTTAACATCCACATCTGAAGTAGATAAAACTGAAGGAGATTTGTTAGTAACACAATTACACAAATAGAAAGTACCTTCTCTCTTACCTTTGGCCATAACAAGTGCACCCTTGGTCACCTTCCAAGAATCTGCTGTGAGAGTTACTGTACAACCCTCATCACCTAGCTTACCTGCAAAAATCAAATTTCTCTTCAAACTAGGAACATGCATCACATCTCTCAACACCCATGTGTTGCCATTCTGCATCTTCAGTTGCACTTTACCTTTGCCAGTAATCTTACAAGGCTCATCATCCCCTAAGTACACTATTCCAAAATCTCCATGGATATAGTCACTGAAATATTCTCTGTTAGGGGTAGCATGGAAAGATGCACCAGAATCTAATACCCAAGACTCTATATTATTATGCAGAGAGAAAATTAAAGCATCCTGTGCAATACCTGCAATCTTGGCTTCTTCCTTTCCTTCATGTTGATTGTCCTCCTTAGGCTTTGACCAACAATCTCTGCTTATGTGCCCAATCTTTCCACAATTCCAGCATTGTGGCTTCCTGCCATTCCTGGATTTGGATCTTCCTCTCACCTTAGACTTAGATCTTGATCTCCTCTTGCTCTTTTCTTTTTGCCTTCCCCTGCTCTCAAAATTTAAAGCGTTCCCAGATGTCTCTTCTGTGCTTTTCCTGCGTATTTCCTCATTCAAGATAACACTAACAACATCCTCTACTTTCAAAATATTTGATGCAGATGCAGTATTAGAAACTGCCATTACTAAGCCATGCCAGCTTTCAGGCAAAGAACATAATATTAAAAGAGCTTTTATCTCATCATCAAACACTATATTTACTGAGCTTAATTGATTCACAGTACCATTGAAATCATTCAGATGAGTAGAAACAGATCCACCTTCATTCATATGCAAATTAAATAACTGCTTCATAAGATATACCTTATTTGAAGCTGAGGGTTTTTCATACATATTTGCTAACGTAGTCATCAACTCTACCGTTGTTTTTGCCTGTGACAAATTAGATATCACAGTGGAGGCCAGACTCAGTCTTATAGACCCCAGAGCCTTTCTGTCAAGAACTTCCCATTCTTCATCCTCCATGTCCTTGGGCTTCTTTGCAATCCCACCTAACGGTAAGTAGAGATCTTTCTGATACAGATAGTCCTCTATCTGCATTCTCCAATGTTGATAGTTCTTGCCATTAAACTTTTCCATTCTCAACTTACTTTCTTCTGCCATTGCTTCTCCCACTCAAACAGAAATCCCTGCAGAAACCCCTGTGAGCAACCTGTAATCCAAACACACTACACAGATCTGAACCACCTGTTAGTGAACCTGAGCTTTGATACCAATTATCAAGCTCTGAACCTGTAACCAAGGCTCTTATACCACTTGTTGGGGATCAACCAACAATGGATTACACTTGTGAAAGCAATAAACGCGGAAATAAATCAGATAGATAAGCAACTAGAATGATAAATAACACAGAACAAGATATACAAGAAAACACCCTGAAAACTTGTATTAAAACTCTTTACAATAGGAATACAATGAAGAAATTTCGTTCTTCCACACCTCTCTCAGATGCACACAAGATCTCTCACTAGATCTCTATTCCTCAAGAGCTCTCTCTCAAGTACAATCAAATCCAACAACCTGGATTGATACAACTCAGTACTGTCCTTCAAACATTCACAATGTTCTACTTTTACAGTTCTACTCTCTCCATTCTAAGCTAAGAAGATCTTTCCTACATATAGAAATAGGAAACTCGAGCATGCTCTTACAACAAACAGTTAAGCCTCTTCAACAAGGGCTCTAAAAATAATATTGCTAATAATAGAGATGCGAGCTTGAGACTACAACTCAAACTCATCATGCAAACACTCGCTTCTGTCCTCGGAAATCGCTTTCTGGACACAGGTAACCGACGTCGGTTCCTGCCTGTTCGCCTGTGACCATCGCCAGCCGACCCTACTGCCGACGTCGGCGCCTCTGCAACTGCAACTGACCGACGTCGGTCTCTCCTGACCGACGCCGGTGTCTGTGTAGACCCGAACCTGTTTAAGTCTGCTCCTTGGTGAAGCTTTTAGCTCCACACCCTAACAATCCTAAGAACTCAAGGGAATAAAACAACAATTCAAAAACAAATTCTCCACTTAAGAAAACTCTGAATCAACATCTTAAAAAAAAATGAATCATCTCAGTAACTTAAAGTGATGTAAGAGGAGAGTGAGAACGTAACAACTCACGTCTAAGCTAACTAATAGAGATGAATCTTCTTCCAAGTCCACATAAATATAAAGGTTCTAGTCCACAAACTCCTAACACAAAGGAATTCACAATAAAGACATCTACATTCAACTACAAAAAAATTCTCACTGCACTAGGTGGTGCCAATCTAGAATGATCTTAAATGATTCACACTCCTAGGATCTGTGTAAGACACAAAACTAATGCATACTGTTAGGGTGTGGAGCTAAAAGCTTCAACTCTGCAAATGGAAACTGAAGGTTGCTGAAGAGCCAGAAGCACCGACATCGGCAGCATGACCGACGTCGGTCGTGACTAGTGCAGAAGGCAACCGGCGACGGTAGGAAGTCGGCCGACGTCGGCAGCACCAGGCAAGTAGGGACCGGCGTCGGTCGCTTGTGTGTGCCAGAACTGTTCGTTGCACGGACAATTAGTTAAGTGAATGAAGTGTTTACATGTAAAGGCCAGTTAGAGTCTTGAGCTGCGTGGATAATTGTCTAAATTAAGAGTCTAAGTTATTGTTTAAGTCTGGGATCTATTTATAGACCCATTGGCATGTATTGTAAAGTATGAGCTGATAAGGAAGGCAATGAAGTTCCTTCCATTGTAAGATCATTGAGTTGCAGGTTGTTGCAAGCTCATAGGAGATCTACATGTGTGAGTATGGTCTGTTGAATTACAGGTTGCAGGTTCATGGGAGATCAACTTGAAGTACTTTAGAGTGCTTGGTGTACTGGTAGGGTTATTACTGACTAGTTGGAGAGGTGAACACCAATTCTATGTGTGAGTTGGTTGTTGGGACCGTTTTTGGTAGGAGAGTGTTTTGAAGAAGAATTACTGTACACTTGAGGTGTGGGAAGCCTTTGTAAGGTGGAAGAGTGTGGCAGCTCTTTATTGTATTCTTTTCTGTAAAGTGTTAATACAAGATAGTGTATTGTCTCTCATATTCTGTGTTATTGGTGAATTCTAGTTACTTGTGTTTCTGGTTATTTCCGCATGTTTAATTGCTTATATTTGGTAATCATATTGTGCTCTTTCTGAGGAGCAAGATCCTAACAAGTGGGATCAGAATAGGTGTGTTTGTTCTTGGATTCCCCAACAACTGGTATCAGAGCTTTTAGGTTGAGATACTAACAGATTGGATTAGATCTGGTTAGTGTGTTTTGATTACAGGTTACTCACAGGGTTTCTGTTTGAGTGGGAGTAGAGCAATGGCAGAAGATAGTAAGCTACGAATGGAGAAGTTTAATGTCAAGAACTACCAATTATGGAGGATGCAGATTGAGGATTATCTGTATCAGAAATATTTGTACTTCCCGTTGGGTGGGGTTGATTGCAAACCCCGGGATATGAAGGATGAAGAATGGGAGGTTCTTGATCGAAAGGCTCTGGGATCTATAAGATTGAGTCTTGCATCATCTGTGATTTCCAGCTTATCACAGTGTAAGACAATGGTGGAGTTGATGGAATCTTTGACAAATTTATATGAAAAACCCTCAGCTTCTAATAAGGTATTTCTTATGAAGCGTTTATTTAATTTGAAAATGTTGGAAAGTGGATCTGTTCATAGTCATCTTAGTGATTTCCATGGTTTGGTAAACCAGTTAAGTTCAGTCAATATTGTTTTTGATGATGAAATTAGAGCTCTCTTAATCTTGTGTTCATTACCTGAAAGTTGGGAAGGTCTGGTAATGGCAGTTTCTAATACTGTGTCTGCTTCAAAAGTCTTAAAAGTGGATGATGTTGTGAGTGTGATCTTGAATGAAGAGATACGCAAGAAAAGCACAGGTGAATCATCAAGAAATGCTTTGAGTGTTGAAGGCAGAGGAAGGCAAAGAGAGAAGATAGAGCATGAGAGATCAAGGTCCAAGATAGGCAGGAGATCCAAGTCCAGGTATGGCAGAATAACTTGCTGGAAATGTGGAAAGCAAGGGCACTTAAAAAGAGATTGTAGATCAGGTGAAGATCAGCATGAAGGACATGAAGAAGAAACAGATGTTGTGGATTACGTTGCATAGGATGCTCTGGTATGTTCTTTGGATAAAGTAGAATCTTGGGTTTTAGATTCTGGTGCCTCTTTTCATGCATCCCCACATAGAGAATTTTTTCATGAGTATGTCCAGGGAGACTTTGGAGAAATTTATGTAGGGGATGGTAAGCCTTGTCAGATGGTTGGCAAAGGGAAAGTGAAGTTGAAATTGCAGACAGGTAACACATGGGTGTTAAAGGAGGTCATGCATGTCCCAGTTCTGGAGCGGAACTTGATTTTTGTTAAAATTTTAGGTGATGAGGGTTGCACAGTAAGTCTCACAGCGGACTCTTAGAAGGTTACCAAGGGTGCATTTGTTGTAGCTAAAGGTAAGAAAGTAGGTACGCTTTATCTATCTACTTGTATTACTGATTCTCTTTCTGGGTTATCTACTTCAGCTATAGATTCGAAGATGTGGCTTAATAGGCTTGGTCACATGAATAAGAAAGAGATGCATGTTCTTGAGTCAAAGGGTATGCTTTTGGATTTGGAAGGCATGGATCGAGATTTCTTTATGCAGAAGAAGGTAACGTTTCTTGAGAGATCCGATGTTAGTGACAAGAACAGGAAAGCCTTGGTTTTCAAGGAGAAGGTGATGGACAGAGTTCAACACAAGGGGCAAAAGAATTCTGAGTAGAGCAAGGGTGATTTGGACAAGGGTTTGATCCAAAAGGAGCTCGTGAGAAAAGGTCAGTTCTCACTAGAAAAACATAGAGACCGATGTCGACAGAAAAATTAGCATCGACATCCAGACAGGGACCGATGTCGGCTATGTGCAGCCTAATGTCTGTGACTCAGGGCAGATAACTATCGGCGTCGACTAGGGGGAACCGACGTCAGCAAGGAGACAGTTGCAGGGAATCGACATCAGTCGTGTGCAGACTGAGATGTGACCGACATCGGTCACTGAGATGAATTCTGGGTGGACAGCAAGCTGTCAAGGAGTCTCAAGCGCCCATATTGAGGACTGAAGGTGTAATTAAGTTCTTAAATTCATCATTTCCCTTCTTTACACTACTTGTTGGTCACTTATGGTAAAGAACCAGGAAGTTGTTAAAGAAGCAAAACAGGGAGATCCAGGAAACAGTGGGAGCTTGGCATGGATGGAGGATGTAATTCCTTGGAGAAGAACCAAATAGGAGTTTTAGGTGAAGTTGCCAGCTGGAAGTAAGCATTGAGAGACGAATGGATGTTCAGGATGAAGAAGAGTGGAAATGGATACATGAGACGGAAGATCAGGGTATATGGTCTTGTATAAATTACAGGGCAATGGAGGTTTGATCATTGTGTTTCTCTTTACCAGGTTGGATAATATTAGCTACATTATCCTATTACTGTATGATGTGCTTGTTGCAGGGTTACATATATAGGGTATTGCTGAACTAAAGGTAAAGCTAGTTCAAAGGGATGTCATGAGGAATCTAGGAGCAGCAAGATTCTTTGGCATCAGTGTGTTCTAGAGACATGGAAGGTCACATGTTGACTTTGTTTCAAGATGATTGTGTGAGATCGGTTAGCACACCGATGGTTGGACAGTTCACAGAACATGTGTCTTGATTCACATAATGAGGTTAAGTGCATGGTATGTACTAAAATTGAGTTTTTCCAAGTAGTGGGAGTTGTCACAAGTTAGGAGCCAATCCAAGAGAGAAGTACTGAATGGCAGTTCAGTGGATTCTTAGAGGGACCAGCAGCAGGTGCACATGCTATGCAGGTTTAATTTATTTTCTACATGGTTTGTAGATGTGGATGTGGTAGGTGATTTGGATGACATGAGTTGGTCTTCAAGAGTGATCTTGAGGAGGGATACAAAGCCAAGGGAACAAACTAGACAAAGTATAGGTACAGGTACAGGTTGTAGCTGTTTATCTCCAAGTGGGAGATTGTTAGGGTGTGGAGCTAAAAGCTTCAACTCTATAAATGGAAACTAAAGGTTGCTGAAGAACCAGAAGCACTGGCGTTGGCAGCATGACCGACGTCAATCGTGACCAGTGCAGAAGGCAACTGGCGACGACAGGAAGTCGGCCGACGTTGACAGCACCAAGCAAGCAGGGACTGGCGTCGGTCGCCTGTGTGTGCCAGAACTGTTCATTGCACGGACAGTTAGTTAAGTGAACAAAGTGTTTGCATGTAAAGGCCAGTTAGAGTCTTGAGCTGCATGGGTAATTGTCTAAATTAAGAGTCTAAGTTATTGTTTAAGTCTGGGATCTATTTATAGACCCATTGGCATGTATTGTAAAGTATGAGCTGATAAAGAAGGCAAGGAAGTTCCTTTCATTGTAAGATCATTGAGTTGTAGGTTGTTGCAAGGTCATAGGAGATCTACATGTGTGAGTATGGTCTGTTGAATTGCAGGTTGCAGGTTCATGGGAGATCAACTTGAAGTACTTTGGAGTGCTTGGTGTACTGACAGGGTTATTATTGACTAGTTGGAGAGGTGAACACCAATTCTGTGTGTGAGTTGGTTGTTGGGACTGTTTTTGGTAGGAGAGTGTTTTGAAGAAGAATTACTGTACACTTGAGGTGTGGGAAGCCTCTGTAAGGTGGAAGAGTGTGGTGGCTCTTTATTGTATTCTTTTCTGTAAAGTGTTAATACAAGATAGTGTATTGTCTCTCATATTCTGTGCTATTGGTGAATTCTAGTTACTTGTGTTTCTGGTTATTTTTGCATGTTTAATTGCTTATATTTGGTAATCATATTGTGCTCTTTCTGAGGAGCAAGATCCTAACAAGTGGGATCAGAACAGGTGTGTTTGTTCTTGGATTCGCCAACAACATTTTAAAAAAAAAACACTCATAACACAAAACATAAATGGTGAAGGTGACTCGATTACTAAGAAAGATGTAATCGTACTTGGGATGTTCAATCTAAAAATAAAAAACATGGCAGGAAACTCATATTCACACTCATGAACTAAGCTATGTACTCTCCTACCCATACACCTTAAAAAATATCACGAACAAGGCACTCGATAAACCAATCTTTTAACAACTCTAAGGGGGTACGAATGCTATAAGGGAACACACTCAATGTACCATACATACTTACACATTTCTTTTTTCTATTGAACAGAAAGGTACAAAAATGCTAATGAACTCATTAGGTCATAGAGTTCGAACCATAACTTTGATATTACATGTAACATCGCCTCAAGTTGTACTTAACAAATGCAATTTTTAAAAAAACAAGTAACTTAACAATCATTTCATAGAATTAAAGAATTCAACATAACTAAGAACAATAGTACTTCAAATTCAAATACTGCATACAATATTCATTTTTATACAACTCTAAGGAAAGTAAACATTCCAGGACACAACCATGGCTGGTCTCACAATACAACAACTATTTTTTAAATATACAAATACATAGTACAATTACAATTCTTTAGGCATATGGCCTAATACAATAGCAGATACTAAGCTTTTTAAAGCTCGAGTCGAACTAAATCATGTATCACTGATAATCTCAAGTATCATCTTTAGAATGTACTACAGTGGAGGAGGGAGAGCATCATCTGAGCACTTTACCACACCAACCACAGACCAACGATCCCTAACAAAATCTCCTATCAGGAAATGACTCTCCCTTTACAGATTTATAGATAGAATGGTGCGAGAATCCAGTGAGATGTGTTAGTACCTCATGTGTTGTAAGATTTCTATAAACATGCAGTGTACCATAAATAAATCTATTTTATCATGATATCACACAACATGCAAATTAAACATATAAAATGATAATATATCTAACATTACTTTGGACAATTTTTATATATAATAATTTAGATCAATCAATTTTATAACACACCACTTGATCGAGTTATCTATTGATGGTACTACATAAGTTAGTAAAATTCATCTCACTATTTATTAGTATCATCAATACAGTTTCTAAAATAACACATATAACATAGTATATAACTTAAAGACTCATACATATTTCATCCTCCTAGCAATAACATCACATCACATACTAAACAAGGAGAAGACAAAGTATACTTTCATTCCAACCATACATGAATGTGTCTTACATTAAAATTAATCTTAAACTGAAAAATAATGACCACTATTTATACCACCCAAGTAAAACATACAATAAACTATAGGTTATTACTACTACTACTACAATAAGATCAAGTAAATACACCTCAAGACAACCCATATTATCTTAATCTGGTGTTCTTAAGCATGAATGCTAGTTTATCCATAAACAATCATACAAAGCAGTCATAGATGCATGGAAGCATATGTTTTTAATTAGATAAATATGTAACAAAGTAAGACATATAAATACATATAATTTTTACTTAACATTCATTTACACTTTCAAGACTGTATGTACGCATAATGATATCCTACCAAATGTTACACACATATTGATCAAGTACTAACCAACACATATATTTAATCAGTCAACATACGTAAGAGTCTAGGCATGCAACAATAATATGTACCATTCAGGCATATAATTTTAAGCTGAAGCATTCTATGATATCCCATACTATCATAGCTGATTGTGCTCAAAGCACTCTACTCAACAGGAACAAACAATCTTACACTGTAATTATTAAACCAATAAATAAGGATTATACCACCCGGATATACCCTAGATTAAATTGCATAATAACAATTAGATAAAAAAAATAATCTCAAGGCACACATCATGATATACTATTTTATATTATTAAAGTCTAATTAGTTTTACATATTAATACTTTCATAATATGTATTGTACAAAAGTTTTCAATGCTAACATCATATATTTATACTAACAATTATTTATAACACAAATCAAAGTTTTAAAATTTTTAATAATAGTTCATTGAAATCTTAGATTACAAGCATATATATAAATATATCTCTTACTAGCTTCACTCAATAATCTAAGCATCCCTATAACTAATCCGCATAGGTAAAGTTCAACTTGTTCACGCTAAGTTATATATAACTATTGTCACATTACACTCTTAAGATATCTTAGCATGACTGAGAATGTATGCCATCCAACATATTATCTTTTTGAACTTCCTATACATATATACACCTAATCAACACTATTATCAAAATCTCAATATAATTGCTTTAATATGGATATGACCAAGTATTGGTTATCTTTACAACTTTAGCTATATAATAAACACTATACTCTAAATGGTGATTCTATTATTTTATAATAAAATATGTATAAACATTATATTCTATAATGTTTTAACAATATAGGTAAACTATAAATTATCATTAACAATTATTAACATTGATTCAATATAGCAAATCACTTTTATAAATAAATTAGACTCCGTGTTTTATTAATTATTTCAATCCAAATACATAGATTATTCCAACATTGATTTTAGATTAAAAGGGAGGGTTATTACAAGAAGCGAAAAAACAAACCGATCGTGGCTTGGGGTGGTAATGAAATTTAGGCTGGTAGCTCAACTCGACTGGTAGTGTACCTAGTTAAGTAGTCCACGTTACAGAAATCTGAGACAAAAATAAAGTTCCATCCAATGCTCGATCTTGCATTAAGGGGGAAACATAGTTCTCTATGCACATTTACTATTGCCATATAAATTAGAAAACTATACTTCATATAAGAATAAAATACTACATAATTATGATGTTATATTTATTAAATAACTCATAGCCAAAAATCAAAGCATAGCTATGTGTAGTGGAACACTGTCAATACTGATACACCATGTTCAAAAGAATTAAAACATAGGTATTAATAATTTAAAATGTAGGCTCTAGTATTGATCCTTAGTCTTACCAAAATAGGATGTAGTCTATTTTAAGACAAAATTTAGGTCTTGAGAAGACAACCGTAGCTTGGTAAATTAATATTCTATTCTTATAAATTGATGAGAAACACAAAATATAACGCTTGTAAAAATTCAACACAACTTGTTCGAGTTACAATGTGGGTTTGAAAGCCATCATAGTTAAAACCAAGAAAAATGTTGCCAAATAAATAAGACACAACCACTAATATAAAATAGTCTTTCAAATTGTAATGCAGACTATAGGAATGGAAGAAGAGTCTTGGAGATGTGGTGCAACATATCAAGTTATATTCAGGTTTGGAGAAAATAAAATGCAGCCTTTGTAAATTAATACATTGCACTAGCTAATTGAAACACAACATATTGAAACACTGCCTATGCAAAATGAAAACACATACCTGTATTAAAACGTATGCCTCTATTACAACATAGACCTCTACCACCTTAATTGATACACAACCATTAGTAAAGATGTAGGTTCAAATAAAACTAAATGTACTAGGTGAAAAGTCATTAACGTCAGGCCAATAAAAATATAAGGACAAGTTAAACACATAATACACAACCATGCAATAGTAATGCAACATCGAATACACTCCATGAAGGTTAAAATGATACGTCTGTTGGCAATGATGCCATCCTAATGGAATAACAATGCTAGTCTCCAAGGTGAAATGCTAAGTTTGTATAAAAAGAAAATGTTGCAAAGGAATATATGAACCTTGGCCAATAAAGACATTTAACATTGGCCCAAGGAAAAATATATGCCAATCTTTTTAAATTAAAATGCTGGCTCTTGTTTGAGACACCGGTTTACACTAAAACACAGTCTCAACACAATGAAATGCTAACCAAAAGGATAAAATAGCCCAACTAAAAGTCCAAACACAGGCTCACGTAACCTCCAATAAAGATACACATGCTAAAATATAGGATGCAAGTCTCTCTAACCAAAATATAGGGTTTAATTAATTACAATGTAGGGTAAAAGTAATATACAATGTTGCCAATATGAAAACTATGAAATCAGCTTGGAGAAAAAAGACACAAGCTTCAAAGGAACAATACCCTTATATTTATATCATTTCATTGACACAAAAAAAGTATTATAAAAACCAACCTGGATATTTCTCAAAGATTTTTATTATTTTCCTTGCAACTCCCTTCTTCCAAATTTTCCTCCTTTCTCTCTGTCTCTATTCATCTTAAATTCACAAAATTTTCTTTTATTTATAAAATTTATTTTCCTTCTAATCTTTGCGTTATATGCTTACATGAAGATTCTCCAATTTTATTATCCCATGCATGTGAATCTAATAATTTAAATTTATCTTCATTTTAATAAAAAATATGCAAATTTTAACTAAAATAATAATAAAATCTATTTTCTTAATTCTCAAATAGATTTCATGCATATATTTTGCACTTTGTTTAAATTTACTAACTACAGTTTAAACCTTGCTTTCATGTCTTAGTTAACTCAATAAATAATAAAATCTATTTTCCTAATTTTCAAGTAAATTCTTGCATGCATATCCAAGATTGCATTAGCTCTACTTTAGCATATTTATATAATTCTAAGTTCATGCAAATAATATTACAAGGGTAATGATTTATTCAACTAATAGCTATTTAAGTTATTGACTACCTTTTATTTATAAGATAATCATATAAAAATATCTTTTTAGTAATTAATAATTATTTTTCCATTTTAAATTTTAAATTGAAATTAATTATTACAAAGGAATCTTATGTAAATTAAAATGAAATCCACACACACAAATATAATCACAAATCATATGCGGTACCATTTTTACCTAAATAACATTTAAAAATTATTGTGCATGTGTGTTGGGTCACTATCATTTTTCACTGATATTTTCTCAATCATTCTATTTAACCGATCCTCTCCGATGATGCTCTCTGTCATCAAGCTCTAAGGGTAGAACCTATTCTGCATCTACCTCATAACAAGTAGGTAGTTAGTCTGAGTCATCCCCAATGACATGAAAACTAATAGATATATATCCATAATATAATAAAATATATCATACAGTTGTCATAACATGTACTCTAATCAACAAAGTTACTATCCCATTACAATACATGTCATAAGCTTAAAATCAAAGCAATAATAATCAAATATTAACCATACTAATCCATAGATTTATAGGTTATTAATTATAGGGTAAAATTAAGGTGTGACAGGGAGAGTGAGAATTGTTAGGTTGTGGAGCTAAAAGCTTCAACTGTTGCAAACATGGAGGCAGTTGCTGAGTTCTAGGGAGACCGGCGTCGGCGGATTATAGTGCAGAATGAAACCGACATCGACAGGTGTGAGCTGAAGACAACTGGCATCAGCAGGAGGTTGGCCGACGTCGATCACCTCCAGGCAGACAGGGACCGACATCAGTCGCCTGTGGCGGTTCCAGAACTACTGTTGACGAATAGTCAGTTAAGAGAAGTGAGAGTTTGCATGTAAAGGCTAATTATAGTCTTGAGTTGCGTGTCTAATTATTGTAATTAAGATAGTGTAATTATTGTAACCATGAGATCTATATAATAGACTCATGGGCTGTATTGTAAACTTGTGCTAGAGAGTAAGAGAGCAAAATAAGCTCTTTTTGAGAGAAGAGAGCAATGGTGTGTTCCTCCTAGTTCCACAGTACCAAGTGTGGGTGCTGGTTTGGAGAATCAGAAGGGTTCTTCGTGTATGTATGATCTTGGTCAGCAGGTGTGCAGGACCACGTTTGGAGATCTACAATGGTGAGTAAGGTTTGGTGATTTGCAGGTGGCAGTAGAGAGCAGGAGATCTACTTGGAGTACAGTTGTGTACTTGGTGTACTGACAGCATTGTTACTGACTGGTAGAGGCGAACAACAATTCTATATTTGAGTTGTGTGTTGGGACCATGAGAGAGAGGGAAGAAGTCCTTAAGGTGTGGCAAGCCTTTGAGGTGGAAGAAGTGGCATCTTCTTTATTGTATTTTCTTCTGAGTGATTATTAATACAATTGTGTATTGTCTCTCATATCCTGTGCTATTTCATATTTCTAGTTACTTGTTACTTTTGGTTAAATTCCGTGTTTAGTTGCTAATACAAGAGGTAATCATATGTGCTCTAATTGAGGAGCAAGATCCTGACAGTTGGTATCAGAGCTTTTGGTTGGGTTACTAACAGGTGGTTTCAGATCTGGTTAGTGTTTGTTGATTACAGGTTACTCACAGGGGTTTTTGATTGAGTGGGAGTATAGCAATGGCAGAAGAAAGTAAGCTACGAATGGAGAAACTGAATAGCACGAATGGTCTAATTGATGAAAAGAAAGAGCAGGTAAAGGATGATTGTTGGTCGATAGAAGATCAGCGTGTAGAAGTAGATGTTGCAGGTGTTGTTACACAGGTTGCTCTGGATAAAGTACAATCTTTGTTTACAAATTTTTTTGCCTCTTTCCATGCAACCTAAAATAGAGCATCTTTTCATGGGTATGTCTTTAGAGACTTTGGAGAGATTTATTTAGGGGTTGGTGAGCCTTGTCAGATTATTGACGAAGGGGAAGTGAAGCTGAAATTGCAGACGGGTAACACACAGATGTTGAAGAAGGTCATGCAGGTTCCAGTCTTGGAGATGAGTCTAATTTCTTCAGGGAAGTTAGGTGATGAGAGATGCACAATAACTCTCACAGTGGATGCACTTGAATTAGATGGTGGTAAGAAAGTAGGTATCCTTTATCTATCTACTTATATTACTGATTCACTTTCTATTGCAGAGATGTGGCTTTGTAGGCTTGGTCACATATGTAGGAGGGGAATGCATGTTCTTAAGCGAAAGACAAATATCTTTGATAAACTTAAGAACTAGAAGGGCTTGGTGTTCATGGAGGAGATGACAGATAGAGATCAGCTGAGGGGGCTAAATTATTTTGAGCAGGGTTGTGTTAATTTGAATAGGGTTTTGACCCAAAAGGATCTCACAGGTAAAAAGTCATCACTCACAGGCGAACACAGGTACCGGCGTCGGTCAAATAGTAACTGACGTCGACAATAGGAAGACCGACGTCGGTCACAGTAACCGACGTTGGTAGAAATGATATCGATGTCGGCCAGGTAAACGATGTCGACAGTCAGGGTCAGTGCAGGGAACCGACATCAGTCGGGTGTAGACTGGGAGATGGCTGAGATCGGTCACTGGAATAGATGGTGGGCAGACAACAAGCTGTCAAAAAGGGTCTCAAATGCTCATATCGAGGACTGAAAGGGTAAGTGGACCTCATATTCATTGTTCACCTTCTTACTAGTTGCTTACTGATGGTCGAGAACCAGGAAGATGTGAAGAGACAATGCAGGTAGAATCCAGAAATAGTGGGAGCTTGGCATGGATGAGGAGTGTGAGTCCTTGGAGAAGAACCAAACATGAATTTGTTGGTGGATTTGTCAGCTAGAAGAAAGCACTGAGAGATGGATGGATTCCCAAGTTAAAGAAGAGAGTGGATGGATACGTGAGATGGAAGGCCAAGGTATATGGTCTTAAGGAAGCTGCAGGACAGTGGTACAAGTTTTGACAGGTGGACGACAAAGCAGGGCTTCAGTCAATGTCAATGTAACCATTGTGTTTGACTTACCAAGAGGATGATGGTTGCAACATTATCCTGTTACTATATGTGGGTGATATGCTAGCAGGTTCGTACATACAGGGATTTGCTGAGCTAAGGGTAAGGTTAGTTCAAAGGTATGTCATGAAGAATTTGGAGCAGTGAAATTCTTTGGCATAAGTGACATGGAGATTTTTTGGTCTCCAGTGGGAGCTAATGTGAAGACGGTGTTGGCGGGGTTCAATATGTAGGATGCATAATCAAAAAGCACACCAAGGGCTGGATAGTTCAAGCTTAGCTTAGAACAGGGTTCAAAATCACATAAGGTCTGGTGTAGACCTGAGTTTTCTCAAGCAATGGGAGTTGTCAGAGAGTTTGGAGCCAATTTGGGGAAGGTGGATTCTCAGGTATTTGAGAGGGACTAGCAGCAGGTTAACATGTTATGCAGGGTCAAGGACTTCACTACATGGATATGTAGGTTCAGATGTGGCAGGTTACTTGGATGACAGGAAAGGCATCGGAGGGTGTGTGGTGGGTGGTCTTCAAGATGGAGCTTGAAGAGGGATACAAGCCAAGAAATGAATTAGATGGTGTACAGGTATAGGTACAATTGCAACTATTTATCTCCAAGTGGAAGATTGTTAGGTTGTGGAGCTAAGAGCTTCAACTGTTGCAAACATGGAGGAGGTTACTGAGTTCCAGGGAGACTGGCATCGATAGATTGTAGTGCATAATGAAACTAACATCGACAGGTGTGAGCTGAATACAACTAGCATTGGTAGGAGGTTGACCGACGTCGATCACCTTCAGGTAGATAGGGACCGGCGTCGGTCGCCTGTGGCGGTTCTAGAACTGCTATTGATGAACAGTCAGTTAAGAGAAGCGAGAGTTTGCATGTAAAGGCTAATTATAGTCTTGAGTTGCGTGTCTAATTATTGTAATTAAGATAGTGTAATTATTGTAAGCATGAGATCTATATAATAGACTCATGGGCTGTATTGTAAACTTGTGCTAGAGATTAAGAGAGCAAAATAAGCTCTTGAGAGAAGAGAGCAATGGTGTGTTCCTCCTAGTTCCACAGTACCAAGTGTGGGTGCTGGTTTGGAGAATCAGAAGGGTTCTTCATGTATGTATGATCTTGGTCAGTAGGTGTGTAGGACCACATTTGGAGATCTACAATGGTGAGTAAGGTCTGGTGATTTGCAGGTGGCAGCAAAGAGCAGGAGATCTACTTGGAGTACGGTTGTGTACTGGCAACGTTGTTACTGACTGATGGAGGCGAACAACAATTCTATATTTGAGTTGTGTGTTGGGACCGTGAGAGAGAGGGAAGAAGTCCTTAAGGTGTGGCAAGCCTTTGAGGTGGAAGAAGAAGTGGCATCTTCTTTATTGTATTTTTTTTTGAGTGATTATTAATACAATTGTGTATTGTCTCTCATATCCTGTGTTGTTTCATATTTCTAGTTACTTGTTACTTCTGGTTAAATTTTGTGTTTAGTTGCTAATACAAGAGGTAATCATATGTGCTCTAATTAAGGAGCAAGATCCTAACAAGAATATTTTTAGCATTGGGTTTTTATCCATTGAATATAGGATCCAAAAATCCAAATAAAAGACCTCAAGGTATTCCATAGCACTAGATATGGATTGCTCCTCTTTAACCAATGTTAGGAAGGAATCATCAACAAAGTGTCCATTAACCATTTGAGAGTAGATATTGGGAAGAGATATACCTTTGACTAAACTTCTAGAAGAATAATTAACCAAGTAGTTGAAGCATTTAACATCGAGCACATAAAGGGAGGGAGTAAGTGGGTAACCTTGATGAATAGAACATAAGAGACTAAACTGGTCAGATTGAACCCCATTAATGGTAATTTAGGGGCCTACATATTGAAAAAAATTTGAGCTGTGTGAATAAACATGGTGCCAAACCCTAAGGCTTGAAGCATATCCAAAGTGAAAGGCCATTCAATTATATCACAAGCTTTTTAAAAATCAATCTTGACAAGCAAAACCTTTTGGTAAGACTACCAGGTCCATTCTATTCTTTTCCAGACAACAATGATGTTGCCCATGATGTATCTATTGTAGATGAATCCTATCTACTTAGGGTGAACAATGATGGGAAGAAGATATATAACATGAAGACCATATCACTAGAAATAATCTAAAAAGAAACATTAAGAATAATAATAGGATGCCAAATGGTTATATGATCTCCAAATCCCCTAGTTTGGGAATGAATTTAATATTATCTTGGTTAATGACCTTACCAAGGGAATGGGTTTTAACGACTTCAAGATAGACTTTGTACAAATTTGGGCCCACAGTATCCCAAATAGTTTGATAGAATTCATAGGGAAACCCATCGATACTTGGGGCTTTATTGACAACCATTTGCATGACCACCTTTTGAAGATATTCAATATATAAAACTCTATTTGCATGCCACCCATTAAGCTTCATAAAATATGCAAGGAACCACTTGGGAGGCATTTCTTAAGAGCAGGGTCTTGTTTAGCTGTGGATGGTTAGACCACATACACACCATGATAATGAGTCACAAAGTCTTTCGTAATATTAGGAAGATGTGTAAGTTGAGAGCCAACTTCTCAAATGGTTTTAATACAATTAGTTGTTTGCATGGAATAGAGGAGAGTGAACAATTTTTTTGAATCTCTATCTCTAATTTAATCTCATCGAGATTGGTAATGTTCATCTACTTTGAGCTTATGCCACCACAAGGAAACTTGCTTTAGAAAATATACATTGAAAGGAGATAGCTTTAGTCCCTATGAATGTTTTTTGAATTCATAGTGTGAGGCCATATGGGCTCTATGCCAAAGAGAAATAACTCACCAATATAAGAAAGGCCAAAGTCCTATTAATGACATTAGCCAACCACTCAATCTAACTAGAGGTTTCACAGGGTGGAGGATCAAGATTCCAAGATATAATAATGGACTTCTAGGTTTTGAAGTGATGAAGGTGGGTGGTATTGAGATAAAGTTGAGACTTGGAAATTTTTGCTTGAGGAATAACCCATTCAATCTCAAACTTGATGGGAAGGTGGTTCAAGAGTAAAACATTTGGAATGACTATCATAACATAGTCAAAATTATTGGCAAGAGAGAAAACAATTTGTTAAGTAATATGAGCATGGTTTAAACATTTATCTACTTTGTCAAAAACTTGGCAGAAGTTAGACTTGGTGATCTAGGGTAAGGTTTCAAGAAGGCGACAATGGTGATTGGGATTGAAAATAAAATCTTATTGTGCATGTAAAACCATGAGGTTCTTTCACTTACACACCATCGTAGGGGGAGAACCCTCTCTTTGTCCTTTAGTGATTCAATCATATTAAATTCACCATCAAGGATCTAGTTGGTGTTTGAAAATGAGTTAGTGAGCCAACACCAAAAAGTCATCTTTTCAAATGCATCATTAGAGGCATATATATTGGCAATATCAAGAGAGCGGCCATTAAAATTGAAGAGGGTTCACACCACCTAATGAATGGGATCTGATTCCTAAGATACGGTATTAGTTGAAGAGGATGGGGAATTTAATGAAACCACACCCCCATGTTGATTCTTATGAGTAAACATCTGACAAATAATGCTTGACCAAATCATTTTGATGATAGAGAGAAAAGTCAAAAATATTAACTTATTACAAGCAAAGAATTTTCATGGTAACAAACAACTGACACGTATCCCCTAGAATGAATTTTTGAGTCATGTCAATAAGTCCTTGCACATTCCATGAGTACACTAACATTAACTAATATTTGTTTGCATAGTGGTTTCGTCATCCTCTACAACCAAAATAGAAAAAATATTTGTTAGGTAAGATTAGTGGTTGCCTTTCATGAAATAACTCAAGTGAAAGCCCTACTAATTTTCTTTCATGCAATCCATCTTTGGGTGGTGAATATGGATTATGCTTTACACTGTATAATGAATTATGACCAAACATGATAAGATGGTCTACTACATTTAGATGTTTTGCCTCACAAACAAGTTATGGTGGTTGAAATTTTATGTTTTTGGCTTTAAGAGCTTAAAAATGATGCCACCTATAGGGTGTGGACAATAAGAAGTGCCACCATCCATTGGGTGGTGAGATATAGTTGCTTTATGGCCATGGTAATATCATCTGTGGGTTTGTACATGATAGTTGGGGCCTTACCCTTAGTGTGAGCTTGTTGATTACCCTTATTGATAATAGTTGTCCATATGTTTGAAGATATTTATGCATTCTTAGTTATCTCAGGAGAGGTTTTTAGCTATGGGACTGGTCTAGAGTTGGCTATTAATGGGCACTCACATATTTTATGGTCCACACCTAATAAAGAAAACAAGTACTGGGCATGCTAATATAAAACACCTTTTATGACATACATTTTTCATTGATTTGAGTATCAATGGTTTCCTTGGGATCTTTCTAGTCTCATGGATAGCCTGAGGTCATTTAGGAAAATTGAATTGGTATGGTACCTTCAAATATTATGGGACAACTTTGGTTAGGGGGACTCAGATATGATGGGATCTTCTTGCCCACAAGATCCACTTTCACATAAACATGTTTTTGAGGTTGGGCTGCATAAATGTTTTCTTTCTCAATCCCTATGAATCACTCTATGGGTTTAATCAATAGATATAAAAAATTCCATAAGGGCAAGGGGAGGCCAAGAAACTCTATACATACTAGGATTATAGTTTAGCTTGCTCCAAGATGACAAACTCTCAGGTCCAATGAAAGAACACAACCAACATCTTATGGTTAACCTAAGGTCCATGAGCAATAATGGCACAATAGTGCTCTATGTTATTAAACTTAAATTAAAATAAATATTGGTCAGTGATGTACACCACAAGGCCCAAGACCAAACATACGAGGGACAATCAAGTTTTGGTTGTACAAAGTGAATAGGCAAAGCTAATTTAGAAAAAAATAATTAAACACATTCAATTGAGTGAAAGTATTATTTGTAGGAAATACAACAACTATTCATTAATAGAGAATAAGTAAAACTAGGACAATGTGATATAGTACATGTTTTATAGAGTAGATACACATATCATGCTATTTGTGTTATGCTTATGTGGAACATTGACCATTGATCAGATGTGTATGTTACATACTTATATAGTTAGAATACAAGAGTGATTAAAACCATTATTAGTTACCATGAAAATGATTGTGTTGGTTCATCTTCTAAGTTGGATGATGGTTGGTGAACCCCTTGAAGCACATGGCCAAGGCAGGGCAATATATGGATGTGATGTGGAGTCCAAGAGTTGACTAAGCATATGGGGCTATAAGATATAGTGTGAGACAATGTGTTACGAAGAGTGCATAAGTTGGTGTGAAACTTATGTAGTGCACAAGTCTATGAGTTGTGATGTGGAACTATAAAGTGTACCAAACTATAGGCACAAAGGATGCAAAAATTAGTGGGCTTAACACAAAATTATGTTTCATGCAGGACTACAAGTTGTAAAGTGCACAATAATAAGTGCACATTGTGGGGTACATAGGGGTCAATGTGTAGAAATCTAGGATATGGTGTGGGAATTATGTGTATGACTATGAGCAAATTTTGGGAAAGAGTGCATAATATTAGGTGAAAGGTGCATGTACTACATAGTAGAGTGAACAATAAATAAGCTCAGCTATGTGGAGTTATGCATGAACCATTTTCCCTTTCTAAAAGATAAATGGTCTCCATTATGTTGGTGTATAGTTATAGAAACTATAGCTAAAGTTGCTATGATGTGAACCACTTGGATTGATCAATGTATTTCCCAAATTTGACTACTTATAAAAGTAGATGTGTGTCATGGTGGATGTGTGTGTCTATCACTTTGATGATCTAGTCCTTCTCTATGGGATGCAAGTGATCAAGATCTAAATCAGAAGGATGTTGTGTCACTACAGGCTCAAGAAGTGGTGGAGTGTAAGGCTTGAGAAGTTCCACATTAAATACTAGGTGCATGCACAAGTACTAAGGAAGATTAAAAATGAAGGCATTCTCACCAAATTCATGTACAAAATAGTGTAAGGACCATAGTGTAGAGGCTTGATATTTTGGTATAGACCTTTGAAGCACTCCTTTTAAAGTTGCAACCACACTTTATCACCAACTTAGAATGCATGAGGTTGGTGTGTCAGGGCACTTATTGTACTTAGCTTGAGTGTAAGAGAGAACCTAGTAAACTTGCTAGTGAACATATTAGATGTGGTGTAAAAACTTATCAGCATTATTTGATTCCTTTTCCTATGCACATGACTCATTGTTAGATGATGTGTAGTAGGAGATGTCAAGAGGTTCCAAAGGTTGAAACCCAAAACATGTCTGGAATGGACTATTGCCAATAGAGTTGTGAAGAGCCCTATTATAGGTGTGTTGAATGTAAAAAAGATTGTCATAAAAAGTGTGAGCATGTGCATGATTGTACATTCAAAGAAGATGAATAAGTGTGTGATTGACCACTTTAATTTTCCCATTTATCTTAGGATGAAAAGTCATCGATCAATCTAACTACATACCCATAAATCCACATATTATTTTCTAAAAATGACTCACAAAGTGTGGATCATGGTCATAGATGATAAATGTGGGTAACCTAAAATGAACCCAAACATGGTTGAAGAATGCCTCCATAGTGAAAGCTATGTCAATATATTTTCTACATGTGACCATGATGGCCATCTTGGAAAACTGATCCACTATAACGAACACAACATCATGTTTTCATCTTGTCATAGAAAATCCAATCATGAAATCCATGCTAATAGATTACTATGGTTTGGATGGAACTGATAGAGGTGTGTGATGTCCCAGTTTCCTATCCATGGGATTGAAAATGAAATAAGGAATGCAAGACTTAATATGGTACTCTAAATCTATCCATATTTATACCTAGTAGGAGTATGATTACAATGTGGCTAGAGTATTGGTCATTCCAAAGTGTCTTGAGGTCTTGCCATAGTGCATCTCCTAGATGAGTAATTGGTGAGGTATGCCAGAGGGAACATAGAGATGTATGAGCTTGTAGAGAAGCTGGGCAAACAAGTTTAATTATTGAACTTGTGTACTATATGTGAGGTTGGTGTAAGTTGATGTGAAGTCTATATTAACTACGTAGAGAGGAACCTAGTCTGCAAAATTATGGATGCACATATCCAACACTATGATGAACATGTGAACTGGTGGTCATCTAAAGAAATTTGTGGCCTTATTGTCCTTCCATTTCTTATGCTTGATCATGAGATGGAATTATTGTAGGTAAGTCATCCATTTCATGTGGTGCATATTTTCCATCTATTCTAAAACTATAGGAAATAAAGTGGTTTATGGTCTGAATGAACAAGTGTCTCCTTCCTAATAATGTAGTTTCACCATTGATTAATTGCTTGCACAATAGCATACATTTCCTTCTCATAGGTGGAGTACCTTTGCACCATATTTTTGAATTTCTTAAAGTGGTATATAACTGGATGTCTATGCTATATGAGCACAAGATCAAGTGTGTAGTCAGATGCATCGGTGTGTATTGCAAAGGTTTGCTCAATCTTGGGCATTCCAAGAATAGGAATTGCATAGAGATGTTGCTTGAGTGCCTTAAAACTACATTATTGGACATGTGTCTAGTTAAACTTGGCTTTAACACATGTGATTTAGATGAGATCCCATCAGATGTGCGAGAAACCAAGAATGAACTTGTAATAAAAGTTAGCAAGTCCAAGAAACTTCCTCAATTTGGTGAGATTACATAGAGTAGGCCAATCTTGGATCACTTTGATCTTATCTGGATCTAATATGATGTTGGTGTGATCAATGATGTACCCTAGGTATTAGATTTGCAGGGTGATAAATGTACACTTTGTTAAGTTGGTTTGTAACTTATATTGGCACAAATTGTCTAAGACATGCAAGATGTGCTCTATATTTTCCTCCCAAGTCTTGTTGAAGATGAAAATGTCATCCAAGTAGATGATAATGAAGGAGATTAGGAATGGCCTGAGTAGATCATCCATCAAGTGTATGAAAGTGGCTAGTGTATTAGTGTGGCCAAAAGGCATGACTAATCATTCATATAATCCTTCCTAAGTCTTAAATGCTATCTTATAGAGTATTCATAATAGACTGGAACCTGATGGTAGATTGACTTCAAATTGATCTTGATGAAGTATTATGTGCCTCTGAGCTGGTCTAGAAGGTTGTTAATGCATGGTAGTGGATTCCAATTCTTCATCATGATTTTTTTGAGTGTGTGATAGTCTATGTAGAGTCACCAAGACCCATACTTCTTGGGTACGAGGATTATTGGAGTCTCATAAGGTAAAGAGCTAGGCCTAATCTTGACCTAATCAAGAATATCTTAAATATGATGCCAGACTTCATCATTCTCTAATAATGATCTACGATAGATGGGGATATTTAGAAGAGGGGATCTAGGGACTAAATTGATGTGGTGATTTAATGTGAAGTGTGTTGGAAGACCTTCAAGTTCTATCAATACTTCACTACCATTCTCTAGTAGCTTATCGAGCTACTATTGTTGTGATGATGTGCGAGGGCTATACACTACCAAGGTGTGCTTTGGTTTTGACTACACAAGTGTATTAGGGTAGACCATGAGTAATAATTTTTTTTGTTTATGTGAGATGAGCTTGAGACATTGATTAGCAGAGACTAAAATGATTTTGGTCATGGGCATTGACTCAAAGAGGTTGTAAAAATGATATTTCACATGAATAGTCCAGTGCTATGGCTTGGATTGATATGTAGCTTCATGGTCATACAAGTATGGTATCCCTAGTAGGATGTCATAGACCTCCAGAGGTAAAATGTCATAAGTGACATTATCTTCCATAAGATTCATTTTGTACTAAAAAATGCATTGTTGCTGGCCTAAATATCTTTTTCCTTCTATAGCCATCGTAAAGATTATGGCTTTAGATGCACAATAGTGGTAAGACCAAGGTACTGAGTTGTAGATTGTGTGATGATATTCTTGTAGTTTCCACTATCGATGATGATGTGGAGAGGTTAACCCTTCAACTAGAACTTGGTGTGAAAGATACATTTACGCTCTTCAAACATATCAATTGTAGTGGTGATAGTTCTTAGACAAGATGCATCTAGATCAGTGTCATCTATTAGTTTAGATCCTGATATAGATTGTGTAAATAAGGATTGATACACACAACATTCAAAATCATCATGAGTGGATGAGCGATGGTGATGGCGCCACCTATCATCAGACTTCTTCTTCTTACATGTCTAAAGCAGATACTTGAACCTTTGATGGTTGAGCAGTCTTCTAGGGATGTTCACCTTTGTGAGAATAATGTTGTTGCTTCTACATAGAATATGTGATGTGTTATGTGAAGGCTGGGCCTTGTGCATTATGTTGGATGAAGACGTGACACCCTGATTCATCTTTGCCTTGGCTTATATCTTTGTAACATTATTTTATGCTTACCCTAAAGTGTTATATGTCAATAACTCCATCTTCACACATATATAAGGTGAGAGTCTACTGATGTAATTCAATACCTTATGTTGTTCACTCAAGTTATTGTGTAGGTGTGCAGAGTAGTCATGAAAAATGTTGGTGTAGTCTTCTATGGACTGATCTTTGTGATATATTAGCTATTGGAACTTGATGTATTCATATTCAAAGTGGCACAGAAGGTAGTATTCATCCATTAATGCATCAACAAAAGTATTCCAAGATTCAATTGGAACACACTATTACACACATTATACATGGAAGCTCTCCACTAGTGAATATGCATCTTTAGTACTATTAAAGTGATCTTCTTAGCATAGATGAAATAAATGAATAATAAGTATGCATCAAGTTATCAGATCTAGGCATCTAATGATTTGGTGTCTAACTTGTCTTCAAATAGAGGGATGTTTGCAAGATAAATGACACATAACACATGAATTATGTGAAAAACCCTCATGAGGGATAAAAACCACTCTCAATCCTGCAAACATATGGACTACTTATCCTATAAGATCTCAAAAATAAGAGACCTTTAGTGAAGCACCAACTTCACAAGAAACACCCACCCCTAAGTATGAACAAGCACCAACTTGTCCTAGATATTGAGCACCAAAACAAAACCTATGATATCAATAGCTCTATAAATATGATTTCCTTTCAATTTTATGAATAAACAATGTATAACACCTCTCTTCAATCCTTCACACTCTCTCAAGCTTTCACACACAAACAATGCTTCCAAAACACCCTTTTGGATCACTCTATACTTCTTCACTCATATTCAATATTCAACCCTATAATAACACTATTATAACATCATAAATATGACCTATAGGTCATGTAAACATTGATAAATATTCTCTTCACTTAAATCCATTCACAAATCACACTCACACTTTACTATCCTTCACATATCTACTCTAGAAACCATCACCTTTGATTTTTCTTTTTATAGTGTATACTTGTTCATCACCTTTTTGGTTAGCCATAATACTTTGCTTAACTATTAAGGATTATATCCCACTAATAAATATATCAATAACACATTCATATTTCGACCATATCATCCATAGATCACCCTTAAGTAACTACACCTTTCAATTAGGCCTTAGTAGACCTTTTAGGTCTCATGGAGACCTATTCACCCCTTTAACACTTTACCAAACAAATATAGGAACACAAGACCAATTAAAATCATATATGTCCATTAAAAATTACCCCTAAGAGACCCTCAAGTTATTACATTCATCCCTACTCACCTTTTCATATGTAAAACCTATCAAACATTTGCCTTGTATACTAGAACACTATGAACGAATCAAAAGTCAACTTATAAGCAATTATTCATACTAAAAATGGATTTTTAAAAAATAAAAAATAGATAAAAATGTTTATTATGGAGTTTAAAACACTCTCCAATAGATAATTCACCTTTAAACATCCAAACACCATCAATAAAAACTCAAACATCCTTCTCCGGTCACTTACAAAAGATGGTCAAACCCTTAGTAAACTTTGGACCACAATAAATGAAAATGTAATATTATTAAAACCTCCAAATTATTTTTATTGTATTTAAATTTAATTTATATACCACTTTTATTTTTATACCACCATCAAATTCATTGTCCATCAAAAGTTATAGCTAAAATAATGAGGACTGGTTTTCCTTTGTAAATTCAAATATTTCAATTCCAATAGTCACTTTTTAATGCAAATATGGCAAGTATGGAAAACAAAGAAATATGCCTAGGAAGCTAAATTTTTAAAATTATATCTTTTTATACACACATATTTTTGACCTTAAACTTGGAACATATGATTTTGGCATAAAACTGATCATATCCATGTGACCAACTTCATCTGACACTTCGACACATGCGAATATTAATGTCATCAATCTGCTCACTCAACTTGATTTGCCCAAGGACCAACTAGGCCTAAATGACCACCAAGATGAACTAAATAGAAACCTATCACTTACATACTAACTCCAAGCATTCTTGACACCCCATAGGGCCTATATAACATGATCACACTATCAACATCATCCATTAACTTACCTAACGAAGCAAATATTGTAAGTTCCATGCATGAGTAATAAGGCACACTTTGCCATTGACATTATAACATACAAGACACCTCATGAATACTCTTTCATACCTCATGGAAAATATTTGACATCTTGGATACATCATTAAAAACACCTCAATAATCTCCCCATTTGTCATTGATGTCAACCCCAACATAAGACTATGCACATACTCCTTTTGCCAACACTTTCTCCCCCTTTGACACAATGACAAAGTTGGTTACTTTCTGATACCGAGGACATGAAATTTTTTAATTTTTTTTCAAAGTCAACATCAAGAATGTAAATCCTTTGAGAGATGATATAAACTCCCCTTATCACTGTACATACCGTTTCTTACCAGATCTTCACAGTCTTGCTCATTGACAACAGACCATCTTGACCATACCATACTATATGAAGAAGAAACACAAAATATCAGGAAAATGGAAGTGATCACACATTAATAACATTGAGAGGGCTTCCCCCTTAGTATCCTAACCTTATAATCCCCTTGACCACCTTCAGACCATCTCCAACTATGATGAAACCTCATAGTTATTCTTCAAGTGTTCTCTCATAAGCCAACTCCATGATCATAAAAAAATGTTTAAATCCATAATAAAAACATGAAATATGTTCAAAATATACTAAAAAAATCATATGAGAATAATCATACCTATTTATTTTGGATAAAATGACTAAAAAGTTCATTTCTTCATATTAACCTTGCATAGAGGCATAATAGCCCTACTTAAACCTTAAAAAGCCCATAATGTTTTGTGTATGCACTTTCATGGCTTTAAATTTAATATATATATTAAAATAATATGCCCCCTCATGCATTCCAAGAATTATCATCAAAATATTCCTTTGCACTATAGCTCCTTCACAAACTGGCCTGTTAATTAACCCTTTACACAAGTCCTCAATCATAGGACAAACCATACCCTTCCAGATGACTGTAATTTTTTTTTTGAGAACCCTTTTATCAATTTAAATGGATTAAGTATACTTAGGTCTCAAATCCCTTGGGAAGGTCACCAATTCAGATGGTGTAAAAACTAGGGCATCATAAAGAAATCTAGTCAACTTACCACCTTCTAGTCAACAACAAATCTTGAAACTTATCTCACACCTGGAGGTCATCAATTCAAAATTATGTAACAAATTTTGAGGTTTTAAACTTATGGGAACCCATAGAACCATGAAATGGTTTTTAGCCATCTAGCATTTATGCATAGACTGTGATTCTTGAGAGGCATTAAAAATATTTATCTTGTCTTCAAGAAACCGTCAAAACCTAAAACCATATAGATCACACCTATATGAGGTCAAAACACCTTTTTATGATTAAAAGTCATCTTGACCACTCACCAATCTTCATTTAACACCTTGAACCAATCAAACTATGCATGCAGACCCTGTGCACACAACATTCACTATGCCAAAACACTTTAGAATGACCATTGAGGCCTTCTGAAATTTCAATAGCACCTTTTACACATGGTCATACCAAAATTAACTAGACTCCACCCTTGGTTATATTCTTAATCCTTAAAAGTATCAAATTTTCAAGAAGAGTACATATTAGGCAGTGAACACTAACCAAAATGGTCAAATGGAACAAATGGCCATAACTGACTCCTTTGACCAAACTAGCACACGAAACCACTTGGAATACACTTTTACACATCCTATTCATACTCCATATCACCTTTCCTTCATGCTTCATAGTTTGTCCTTTTAAACTAAGCATAAAAAATGACAAAAAATTGCATTTAAGACCAATGTCCCTGAATAGAACACTTGAAGCTTTTCACCATAAACCTATGAAGAAAGGTCATTAACATGTTTATAAAACTTAACTAATGAAATTATATGATCAACACAAGTCTATTTAATGATTGACATCTTATACATCATTAAGAATATACAAACTTGCTTTCACAAATAAAAGATGTCTCCTAATAAGCATAGGTAGAGATACCCATCTATCATAGAGGGATTAAATGTCCTAAAACTTAGGAGACTCCACATATCCATGATCTCACTTTAATTCAAGTCCTACCTCATCATAAATTTGGCTTTGATTAAGTTCTTAGCTTCATTCTTTCCTTTTGACTCAGAATCCTTCTTGATTTTCTTATCTATTTGGGTAGATAAGGATGTTCTTTGATAAGTGAACTTGTTCCCTATTCTGTTATGATAAACAATCCATTTTGAGCCTATTTTTCATTCACCTCCTTAGGTGTCCATTCATTATATTTCCTTTTCTTCATGTTAGGATTGACTTTCTTTGAAGTAAAATACTCACCATTCTTGTACAACCTTGCTATGTGACCTCTCTCTTGACACTTGTAGCAAACCATGCTTCTTAATAAAAACTCATTGTGTCTTACCTTTTTAGGACAAAATATTACAATATGCCCTATGTCATAAATTTTTTTTAGCACTCAAATCCATTCACACCACTTTATTGATGATTCAAATCATAGTTTCAAGTAGATTAATTCTTTGAGGATCTTTTACACTCTCTGGACCTATGACCAAACTGATTACAAGAGTAACAATGATCATTGAAATTGATAGACCTCATAGCATTTGGTTGTTTGATAGGATTAGATTTCAATCTCCCAAAACCATTATTTCTCGATTGATCATTGACCTTTAAGGTCTAATTCTTCTTGTTCATATTGTCATTTTCTTTGTATTTACTAGCATTCTCCTTAGCATGATTAGTTTTTTGATCCAACATCACTGTCTTCTTAAAATTATTATCCTTCTAAGTATATTCATGGAACCCTAGGCCTGACTTGTCATTTGAGGCCTTTTGATTGCTCAATAAGTCATCAAGGTCAACTGTAGTTTTTTCAAATTTTTGATATGTCTCAATCTTGCTCATAGCTTGATCTAGTTTCTCCTACAAATAATCTATCTCTGATTTGTATTTTACACATTCTTCATTCTTACTTTTTACCTCTTTAACAAGGGTATAAACCTGATTTTCAATAGTTTCAATGATATCATCATTCTCCTTGACTTCTTTGCTCAACCTTTCTTTAAACAAGCCATTTTGCTCCTCATAGGACTTGATCAAGGATGCTTGCTTTTTGTTCTTACCTTGTAGTATTTTCATTTCTTCCAAGGTATTAAGATATTGGTCTTCAAGAGTGACTTTCTCATCTTCTTCCTCTGAGCTATCTCCACTAAAGAGATCTCTACCTAAAGAGAATTCACCTTCATCATCCCCAAGAGCCATGAATAGTATCTCCTTATCATCATCATGAGATGAATCATCACTGTCTGATGTGTTTCCTTCTTCTTTAGTAGATGAGTTGTTATATTATTCATGGAAAGGATCTTACTACCTTTGTATGACTCCTTTTTATCATTTCTCCTATTTAATAACTTTATGTATTTGTTAGGACCCTTATTAGATTTATTGTGCTCATTCTCATGAGATTCCTTATGAGCTTCTTTGTGTTCAAATTTGCCTCTATGTGGACACTTAGCTTTAAAATGAACAATTTTACCATGTGAAAGACATTTAAAAGGAAGATTCCATTCATACTTACCTGATCTTACATTCAATTTCCTTTTAATCATGGCTTCAAGTTGATCTTCATTAAGATCAAGGTCTTCAAGACTAAACTTACTCTTCTTATATTTTGTCTCCTTAATCACTTTGAAGGATACTTAATTATTAAGAGGTATGTCCTCATTGATTCTCATCTCATAGGCGGTAAGGATGCCATGCAGTTCATCCATCTTCATCTGAGTGAGATCATGAGTTTCTTCTACAATAGATAATTTTGAATCAAGTTTAAGGGTGAGAGACCTTAACACCTTTTGTACTACAATATCTTCTTCAATCTCTTCTCCAATACCTTTGATCATGTTTAATACCTCATCAACCCTTAGAAGATAGGATGCCATAGCATCTTCTTCCTTCATTTTGAGGCCCTCAAATTTCCTTTTATAAGTTTTTAATTCAACCAACTTAACCTTTGAATCCCCTTCATATATATTTACAATTTGACCCAAATTTCCTTGGTAGACTTGTAATGGATCACCTTGGTTAACTCAGCCTCTGATAAACCATAAATGATAACATTCATAGCTTTAGAATTATTCTTACTCAACTTATTGTCAGCTGCATTAGTGGAATTTTTTAGTTGGTGTAGTATAACCATCCATAAGGGATTGCCAAATATTAAAACCTAGAGACATGATGCATGTTCTCATTCTTACACTCCAAAAATCATAATTAGATATATTGAACAATGGTGCTTGCTTTGTATAGAAACCCTGCATATGTTGACTTACCATATTATATCTTGGATCACCTTCAAGTGGTTAAACATTGCAAAGAAGGTATGGATCTGATACCAAATGTTAGATGTAAAATCACTAAGAGGGGCAAGTGCATCAATTATGTAAGACAATCTAATTACAAAACCCTTCAAATTCTCAAAGTCTTAATAAAAAACATTTGTGAAACATGTAAACCTTTCAAAAAGAAAACTATGCAAGATCAATGATACATATCACATGAATTTGTGGGAAACCCTCATGGGGTATAAAAACAAATATAAATCCTAAAAACACATGGAATACTTATCCTATAAGAGATCACAAGTAAGATATCTTTAGTGAAGCACCTAATTCATAAGGAACACCCACCCTTAAGCATGAACAAGCACCAACTTATCCTAGATGTTGAACACCAACACAACACCTATGTTATCAAAAAATCCAAAAAATTGATTGAATTTAAATCTGTTGGATAAAAAATATATAACACCTCTCTTTAATCCTTCACACTCTCTCAAGCTTTCACACACAAGCAATGCATCTAAAACACCCTTTTAGATCACTCTATACTTCTTCACTCATCTTTAATCTTTAACCCTATAAGAAAACTATTATAACATCAGAAATATGACATATATGTCATGTACACATTCCTCAATCTTATTTTTACTTCAATCCATTCACCAAACACACTCACACTTTACTATCCTTTGCATATCTACTCTAGAAAACATCACCTTTGATTTTGCTCTTTATAAAGTATACTTGTTCATCACCTTTTTGGTTGGCAATAAGACTTTACTTAACTCTTAAATATTTTATCCAACTAATACATAGCTTAATACCACCTTCATATGTCAACCATAACATCCATATATCACCCTTAAGCAGCTACACCTTTCAATTAGGCCTCGATAGACCTTTTAGGTTTCATGGAGACCTATTCACCCCTTTAACACTTCACCAAGAAAAAATAGGAAGACAAGGCCCATTAAAAGCATATATGTCCATGACACATTAACCCTAAAACATCCTCAAGTGATCACATTCATCCCTACTCACCTCTGCATATGCAAAACCTATCAAACATTTACCTTGTATACTAAAACACTATGAATGAATCAAAATTCAACATATAAGCAATTATTCATACTAAAAATGCATTGGTCAAACCTCTAAAATCCATACATATGATTATTAGGTAGTAAAAAACACTTTTCAATAGATAATTCACCTTGAAACCTTCAAACACCATTAATATAAACTCAAACATCCTTCCTAGGTCACTTGTAGAAGATGGTCAAACCCTTAATCAACTTTAGACTATAATAAATGCACATGTACTATTAGTAAAACCTCTAAATTATTTTTATTAGATTTCCCTTGAATTTCTCTACCACTTTTTTTTATATCACCATCAAATTCATCCTCCATCAAAATTTATAGCTGAAATAATGAGGACTGGTTTTCCTTTGTAAATTCAAATATTTGAATTCCAATGGTCACTTTTTAATGCAAATTTAGCTATGGAAAATAGAAAAATATCCCTGGGAAGCCAATTTTTCAACATTATATATTTTGATACACACATAGTTATGACTTGAAACTTGGACCATATTATTTTGGCACAAAATTGATCAGATCCATGTGACCAACTCCTTTTGACACTTACACACATGCAAACTCTAACATCATCAATCTGGTCACTTAGCTTGATTTTCCAAAAGACCAACTAGGCCTAAATGACCACAAGGATGAACCAAATGGAAACCTAACACTTTGTACTGAATAAAAGCACTCTTGACAGCCTATAAGGACTCTAAAACATGATCACATGATCAACATCATCCATCAACCTTCCTAACAAGGCAAATACTTCAAGATCCATGCATGAGTAATAAGGCACACTTTATCATTGACCTTATAGCATAAAATACACCTCATGAATAATATTTGATACCTCATGGACAATATTAGACATCTTGGATACATCATTGAAAACACCACAACACTAGGACTAAGTATGTGGGGAATAACTAAGTTTTGGTTGTGTAGAATGAATAAAAAAAGCCAATTTAGAAAGAAATAATTAAACACATTCAATGGAGCAAAAGTTTTATTTAAAAGAAATATAACATCTATTTATTAATAAAAAATAGTTAAAAATGCTACAATGTGCTATAGTGCATGTTTTATAGAGTAGATACACAGAGCATTCTATCTATGTTATGCCTGTGCGGAGCATCAATCATTAGCTAGATGTGTATGTTACATACTTCTATAATTAGAATACAAGAGTGGTTATAATTATTTTTAGTTACCAAGAAAATAATTGCATTGATTCAATTTCTAAGCTAGATTATGTTTGGTGAACCCTTTGAAGCATGTGTCCAAGGTAGAGTGACATGTGGATGTGCTGTGGAGTCTAAGAGTTAGCTAGGCCATGGGGATGTAAGCTGCAATACATGATGATGAGTTTCAAAGAACATGGAAGTTGATGAGATAGTGTGGAACTTGTGTAGTGTATGAGTTTATGAGCTTTGGTGTAAAACTTCAAAGTACATTAAAATATCTACATGAATTGCACAAAATTTTATGGGCTTAGTGTAGGATAATGCAGTACACAAGACTATGAGTTATGAAGTATCTAGTCATGAGTGTGTAGTATGGGGTACATAGGGGTCAGTGAGAAAAAGTATATGATATAGCATGGGACTTGTGCATATGACTATGAGTAAACATCGGTAAAGGAGTACACATGATTGAGTGAAAGGTGTGTGCTTTATGTATTAGAGTGAATGAGAAATAAGCTCAACTACACACAAATTAGTCAGGGTCTTGACTCCCTCAAGTTTAACACCATGGGGGATTGACCAAGTTTCTTGGAACCAAGATTAGTACTTTTAGTGGGGACTCGACTAGCAAAATAGGCAATAAGAGTAAACTGAACATAATAATGGCAATATTTATCATACTCTAGGAATTTAAAAATTATATTGGGGAAGATTTTAAGTGTAGGGCCATTACCTCATGGAAGACATTTGAGACAATTTTATGCACTCATCTAGACATCATTATTTTCCAAAGTTCCTTCATAAATACCTTCAGTGAATGCTACAAGACCCAAGGATGAGGGCATTAAATAAAGAGACTATCAACCCAAGGAAAGGGTGGTGAAAAGGGAAATGCAACACAATAAATACATGGCTTTTTGAAAAATGATTTTTTTTACATTTCTTGCTATAAAATAATATGACTAACAATCATGCAAACAAACCCTAACAGAGCTTTTTTATGAGATTTTCATTAGACCCCCATTATAATGCATATTTAAAATTAACATCTTCATTTGAAAATATTTTCTTGAGTGTTTATGACATCAAATATTTTCCCTCAATTTCTTCCTTTAAGGGTGAGGAACCAATACTTGGGAGGGTAGATGTAAAGTAAATGACCAATAAATATTTGAATAAAAGTTATCGCATATCATTTTCAAAACTAAAATTTATTCAAAAGATTTTTGGTTCATTAGTGAAGTTGCTTGATTTACAAAGAGCCCAATAGGGGTTAGTTCTTATTGAATGAAAAGACTTGAAACTATAATTGATGATGTTGGATTCTATATCTAGGTGAATTTGATACAAAGACACCCCTAAGTCTTTGGTTCTAATCCAAATACTTGGTCAATTAAAAAAAAACACTAAAATTTGAATAAAAAATAACAATCATGACAAGTCACGTCAAACAAATAGAACATTAAATGATGACATAGAGGTACAAACAAAAGACATGACTTAATGTACAAGTTATGGTCCATTATTATTATTTTTTTAATTGAATAAAAGTCTATCCAAATTAATTTATCAACATTATTCATGGTTAAAAAAAGGTGCCTTTCATGTAAATGACATCAAGTAAACAAAAATATGATATGAATATTTTATAGTCATAGAAAGAATTCTAACCAATTATGTTAATGTATTTATTTTGAGATAGCCTATCAAAAAATCAATCCAACTTAGTTCCTTAACATTCTTAGTGGTTAATACAATGAGTATTCCATGTAAACAAACTTAAGTAAATAAAAGAAACTAAGAGATTTGATGCTTTCACAGTCTATAGAATAAATACATAAAATTTTGGAAAAGTAGTGTACATATATTTTATGGCTCGACATTTTAGACTACCAACCATGATCCATCATCAAGAGAACATGAACTATGAAACTAGTTCATCATTAGGAAAAAATGAACTATCCATCAAGGAAATATAAACTATCCAACTAAGTGCTTCAATGTGCCAACATAATTAAATAGTTACAAACCAAACAAAACATCGCCATGGTCATATATTTTATAAATATTATAAATTTGTATTGTTGGATGAGTCTTAATGTAATATTTGCATAAAATTCACACAAATAGATATAAATCTCTATTTTTATGTATGGACAACTCTTAACGTACTTGTAGACACTAAAATTTAATCAATAAATGGTTGATAATACTAGTTCTTAACATTTTTACCTTGCTTGGCCAACTCCCCATTTCGATAACCATTTATCTATATGAAAGCCTTAAAAGTATTTTAATTACTAAGAACATATTCCAAACTTCCATAATTTATTCCTATTCATCTCTAATCAACATATACTTCATTATCATTCTAGTTTCATAAGCCTCTATCCATTCTGGACAAGTACACACTAGGCAAACATAGATGCAATATGCATGTGTCCACTAGTGAGGACTTATCTACGATGTTATAATGGCTATATTTTAAAAATTACACACTTTCTAATTGATTTCCCATGCAAAAAAATAATTTATTATAAAAAATAATTCAAAGATTATCTTATAAAATCACACCAAGTGTCTCACTTAAAACCCCCAATTACATTAGCTAACACTCTCTTACAAAGGCAATTCAAAAGCACTCATCTAATCAGAAAAGAGCCATAATGCATTTTTGATATAGTAATATAGTAATTGACCAAGTTAACATTATTTTCTTTCAGGTTGAGGCCATCATTTTTCAAGCATTCTAATACAAATTTCTAGTTGCATTCATCTGTGATCTTGCCCATAGGGAGAAATACATCAACTTGAGGCCCTTTCAAATTATGTAGATAAAACTTAGTTAACAAGGGGTTTTCTAAGGATAGATCAACCATATCCCATTTCCCCTCTTTTTCTCCCTTTTACATTTTATCTTGTTTATTTCTTTATGCAAAATAGGGTTTTGATTTTGCAGGTGATTCATGCATCCGAACAGAGTCCCCATATATTCAATTGATCTATAGATAGAGCCAAACAGTCTCCAAATTTTTGATTCAATACAAAATAAACATAAACATAGTCAGAGTAGAGAAAATGGCATAATGCGACCTTGTTCAGCTATTACACACTTGTCTTAGAATATAATAAATCAAAGTTTTAAATTAATACCATTTTTTAGGTCTTTGTCAGTAATTTTTTATAGTCACAATCAATGAATGAATACTGCATTTTGAATAAATCAATTTGCAAGGACATCTCTATAACCATAACCATAATTAATATTTTTAATAATTTACAACTTATATAAATTCTATATATCACTATGTTTTTATAATAAATTGCTTTATTTATCTCTTAAATTGGATTTCAAATTTACTAGACTTTAGAGATAATTTCTATTAATTAATTAATTTTAAGGATAAAAAATACCATTTAAATAAAATTCACATTAATTATGAACCTCTTAATGTGAAAATTAATTAGGACTATGTAATTTAGTATATATCTAAGCTTCCCATGAAGGCATTTTCATCATGCCACTCCATGCTTTGTTCACTTGAAAAAATAATTCACAAGTAAACTAGGAAAATATTGATTATTAAAATGAAAAATTTTAAAACTAAATTTGAATTATTTGACATCGTGTTGTTGTTTCAAAGATTAGGCAGATTGGAAAGTTTGAATTTTATGCTTTGTTGTGACATAGAATCTACTTTTTAGCATTCAAATCCTCTACGAGTTGATAAAATGAGGGATTATATTTGGGTATAAATACAAATGAAATCAGGATAATGTTTTGGTATAAATACATATAAAATAAAAAATGAATTTGAAGATGAAAATTTTCATGATGACACATGCAATGATAGCCTTTTTTCAAACATCATGATAAATAAATTACATAACTTAGATATTGTAAGTTATGCGTGAAAAGTGATCCATGATTTTTTTAGCTTAACATTGATAAATGATCTAATGATTGTTTGATCTCTCATAAATGCTTATGATTTCTCTATAAGTAATAAATAGATATTGTATATCAAATGAATTACAATGCTTTTGTATTTATACATGATTGAATTCAAATTAGGACTATTAGTGTGTGAACTAGAATTAAATGACTAGAAGTGAAAAGACATAGGATGAAGGGGATCGTGTGCACTGTGACTTAGAGGAGAATGAAAATAATGGGACCAAAATAATCAACACTTATAACTACTGTAAGAGCATAAATAATCTAACATAGAGCCCAAGATATACATAAAGAGAGAGAGAAGTCTAGATGATGAGAAGGGGGAGACACACCAAAAGTAAAAAAACATGCCAATAAGGCCTACTTTGGAATAAAATTAACAACTAGATAATAAAACTATAAAAATATGGATTAACACTAAATAAATGTGTTGGGGAAAGTTTTAGGTGCCTACATTTAACCCCACTTAGAGTGTAGGTGTGAGCACAAACTTCATAAGTAGAAAAACAATATATAAAAAGGATATAATTACAAGCTTGGACTTACAAAAAATGAATTGATTCTATCAGGAACCTGTAAAAACATTCTTCATTTTTCCATGCACATGGGTAAGTTTTAAATAATAATAATAAACATTGAAATATAAAATACTAAAATAAAGATACAATTTTATAAATAAATGGATCTAGGTAAAAATGTAATATATTTACCAATAAAAATTTGTAATAATATCTAAACATATTTACCCTAATAAATTTGTTTGATCAAAATTAGAGATTAATGGGGATTAATCTAATTAAGATAAACTGATGAGTAAATAAGAAAGCATAATATATACAATAAATACATGACTGATTTGGAACTTACTATTTTTATAAATATGCTAAAAGGGGAAAGTGTTAAGGAATGGATGACTTAGTTGAAACCTGGATCTAAAATACTACAACAATGACTATGAAATTGAGTATAGGGCTATGTGAGGGTGTTGTAAATCATGAATAGGGATCTGTGTTATTTTGAGATAAGGCCATGTTGTTTGGACTAACTCGACCTAAACTATTCTCTATAGGGTGTACTGGCACCCTTTAAGGTTTTTAAGCTCTATAGAAATTTTGTTAGATGCACCTTTATTTGTAGATCTTGTGTGTATATGTAGATGTTTTTGTTTTGATGTGGGAGTTGTTGTGTGCCTTCTTATCACTTGAAACCTATGCTCAATGACAAGAGGGAAATAAATGCAATAAAATGGGAGGATAGGGTTATGGGTTGGGGTTGTTATTGACCTCAATACCCCATGTGATGAGTGTTAGATACATACCAATACTCTGAAGAGGGATCAAAATCCATGTAGTTCTCCCATACTAAAATGATGTGTGTAAAATACTGATAAAATGTTATATGGTGGTGAAATCTTAATGTAATTATGTGTTTAAAAAATGACTTGTGACTTTGTTATTGTATTAAAATTTAGATCAAGGCTACTTGGTCTATATGGGCTTAGAATTGGGAAGAATCTGTGCTTTCATGCTAATGTGAAGTTAGATAATTGTGGAATTTATAATAGTGGTAACCTCCTACCATTTATTAAAAAATGGATAGAAAATGCACTTATTTATTTTTTGTTTTGGGTTTTACTCGAATGGGACTTATGAAGCATGTAAAATGACCCATTAGGATGAATTTGAATTTGGTCAATTAGCCATTAATTGGCATGAAGAAGAAATTGGTAGATTTAGACATGATCGACCAAGGGGATTATCTTAAAGGAGTGGTTTCATCTGAGGTATAGAGATAAATAAACTAGAAGTTTGAATAAGTCCAATGGTGAGTTTAAGCTACTCAAAATGGTTTAGAGTTGTCTACATATTGCTATAAACATTCAATATTAGAGTTGTCTACATAGAAGTAGAGGTATAATGGTTTAAAAACATATAGTTCAACATAAGTTAAGTGTGCATATGGAGTGGTCACAAGTGCATTGTTTTAGTATTAAATGTTAATTTTAGTGACTACATTTTCCCCCTTTTATTCTAGTAATGCAAAAAAATTAAAGTACTAGAGTAAAAAAGAAGAGTGTTATACCTGAGCTTACCTATGAAGAATGGTTTTGAATTTAAATCACATGTTGAAGTGTGTTTCATGCAATCCTACAATGAAATATGTATAAATCAATCCTTACTAGGATAAAAGTAAAGACAAGAAACTTAGAGATCAAATAACAAGGAATAAATACACATTTTCATATACGGTAACTGTTGTCTTTTTTTAGTGTAAAAAATGGTGAATAAAGAGGGTGGAACCCTTAGAGAATTTTTTTCATTGAAACACTTGAATTGGATTGTGCATGTCCCAATTCTCATCAGTAATAGAATTTGTGCTTAAAAACTCAAGATGCACTTGACTTCATCATCACAAAACTTAAGGTAGTGTAGTAGCTTGGAATCCTTATATGAATTCTAATAGATATTTTTGGTACAAAATGGTGTTAAAACCTGAATCAATTACTATAGATTAAATACAATACATTTTAGTGCAAAACTAGTGACATACCTAGCGTAAAACTAGTGAAAAATGATATGAATCGAGTCTGATGTATACAACATAAAAAAATGACATGAATTTTTATTCCTTATATATAAATTGGTGAAAAATTGAGTAATAAAGTGATCATGTGCCACACACATGATCCCAATATGATATTTGAGTATATTGGTTATAATAACTAAGTAAAAACCTATGTAACATTCTAGAACACATGTTGTGTATGAGGCCCTCAATCTAAGCAAAGTTTGTAATAATAATGCATAAATATCTAAAATTATTTATATATAACCACTAAAACTTGTTATTTAGTTTAATTATGATTCTAAAATTTAAAAAAAATACTATTTTTGAATTATGGGATGAAAGTGCATTATTTTGAACAATACTAGCCTACACTATTATCTAAATGATGCAGTGCTTTCTGAATTAACTCTATGGGTAAAAATTGAGTATGCACTATGATCAACCACTTATTATCATTTTCTGTCTGTGTAGTGGAATGTTATAGAATTAGTCTCTAAGACAAGCCACTATATATGCCCCCTCTTTTGAGGTGAGTTGTGAATCCTCATAATAACTTAATTCAAAAGAAAAAAATTATGGAAATGATGTTATATAATCATTGAAATCTAGAGTAATAATGATAACATTGGCTATCATCACATTATATTGATATTATGAGCAAATATGAATGTATGATACATGTGAAACCAAGAATATATAGTGTCATGTATAGATAAACACTAGCAATAAGGCATGTCATGAATAATGATCATATATTGAGTAATTGAAACTGATATAGAACTACTCAAATAAAATGTATGATATTGATCATGGCATCACAAAATGAGCAATCAATAATAAAAAAGAGTCATGGCCATAATGTATACATAAAGAGAACACACAAAAGCATATAAAACAAATAATAAGGCCAAGGGGATGCATACAAATGTTATGTTCAAATGTCATTCACATGTACAAAAATAAACAATATGGCTTAGATGCATAAATGAAGATATGTTCAAATATCTACAATCTAGAGAAATGTATACACATAAAACATGAAGCAAATAAGTAAACATGCTAAGCATGCATGAATAAGTGAAATTGATCTACATAATCAATTTGTAACATTAGTGAATTCAACAACATATGTATCCAATGAGATAAAAATGTGAAAATATGGAAATATTTGTGTAATGTACTCTATTGGCAATAAGAACAAAAGGTATAGTCATAGAGTGATAAAACCTGAGTCAAATATGCTCCCAATAACTTCTTATGATGCACACAAGCTATAGAAGGACTATGACTATTTTGAACATGAGAAATTAGAGATTCTATTCACTAAGAAAGTTTCATTGGAATGGAACTAGAGCACAATGAATTGCTATTTGGATTAGTGTGATTTTATTTGTGTATACATTCTAGGTCTGAGATAATATTATCACCTACAACTATATCTAAAAATGATAACTTGTATTTATAAAACTCATTCAAGTACACTTGTGAATCATATTAGATATAAAAATAGATATAGATAAGTACAACATTTACTAAAGCATAAAATAATTAATGTACATGAACTACACATATCATGCATAGGTCCCAATTTTTAGATTTTTTTTTGAAATATTATTTTTTTGTATTTTTAAATATATTTAATTGAAAAATATAATACTAACCAATGACTCATACAAGATATTCACAATCAATAGGTCATGTATCTAACATAGGAAGGATGACCTCTTATAATTGGAATGCATCTTACCACATGAAGTATCTAGTCTCAAATAAAGATATGAAAAATGGATTTGATTATGTAACACAAGTGAAACTATCATGATGATCATCTATAGTATGTTATGTTTTTTGTTTAGTATTGTGAACTATAGGACTTTCCAAAACCCATCATGTAGTATAATAATTCTATGTGGGTATTCATTGTGGAACATTCTTAATGCCCTGTAATATGAATCTGGGATGTGTTGAAGTAGAAATTCACTTTCTAGAATATGTGAGAAATCATCAATTAAGTGGATTTTAAAGGATAGGTCTCCTTGTAAAGTTGACCAACTTCTTCTAAATGGTTTGATTAGGTTGAACCTTTTTAGGTTGCTCAACTGATATTTGATGTGTATGAGTAATAACCCTTGGTTGTAAGGGTATTCATATGAAATACATTGAATTATGATAATCTCATTAGGAAAAATGTATTTAAAACATCTATGTATTGTGGAAGGTACTGCATGAATCTACTAAATCCAAGGATGTCCCAATAATATATTGAATATTTCTACACTAGGTATTACTATAAACTTGGTGGCCACATGTGCTGAACCAACCTGTAGTGGTAATGTGACCTCACTAATAGAATTTTGAACATGGCCATTGAGTCTCTTTATTAATGATGCTGTATAAATTATATCCTTATCTATATATCCAAAATAAATAAATGTGACAGTGCACATATTCACACTTGAACCATTATCAACTGTAACACTTTGTATAGGTTGATGATCAATGTAAGCTCAAATGAATGAAGAATGAAAATAAAAATAATCATCTAATCTCATTTTATTTTAATGTAATAAGTTGTTTAGATGGTAATTACACATGATATGTACCATTTATTCCATTTAACGGATGTTGTTCCTGCATACAAGGATGATAATAAGTTGGTGGAAGGTGTGCATTATATGTGTAATGCACTTCTAATTTTTTTGTTGTTTCTTGACTTATATGCTTAGGGATTGGACCACTAAATATTTTTATTGTTCTACTATCAGTTTCTTGTGCCTTTATACTATCAGTAGATGTATTCACATCATTGATGTTCTCATATATCAAATCCTATATACTATGTCTCAAACTAATGCATCTATTGGTAGTATGCCCTGGTCCTTTATGAAAATCATGAAAAATGTTTTGATCAAATCCTTTTGGAAGAGGTTTAATCTCAACAACATATTTAATGGGAATGATTGATATGAGGTTACATTTCAATAAATTATTGTAACACCCTATATGGAATATTTGGATAGTTGGTAAACTATCTCCTTGGAGGAGTGAATAACACAATATGTGGAATAAGATCTAAAACTACATTCAGTGTTGTCTTTTGATCACTCTTATTTTCACTTGTCTTTACCCTATATGGTAACTTACTTGGATTCTTTGTACTAGAATTAGAAACTAGGTTGGTTATATATTTTAGCTTATTCATTTCCAACAACTTAACCTCTCTTTCCTTAACTATGTGATATAAAAAATGAATGATAAAAACTTATTAAACACAAAATATTCATGTAGAGGTGGGAGAAAACTATATTTCAATATGTCTTACAATTACTTATTTGTGATAATATTTATCATTTTGGATAGCATGATATTATACCATAACACATAATTTGTGATAGGCTTGTTGGATTCTTATTTTAACCGAGCAATATGAGCATATGAAATATTTTCACTTATGTTAATTGAGAAATGTGCAATAAAAAAATCTATCAAAGGATTGCATACATTAACTAATTGATATGGTAAATCATAAAACCATATTAGAGCATAATATTTTAAACTCCTAGGAAATAACTTGGTCAACAACCTATTATTGGATACATAATCCAAACATGCTATGCCAGATACTCTCAAAGTTTGTTTAGGGTTAAATTTTCCAACATATAATGTAAGCTTAGGTGCCACTAAATTAGGTGGTAAATGATGCATTGAAATATATTGAGCCAATGGAGTATGTAGTAAAGTATATGAGTCAATTTCTTGATTAGGTTTCAAGGCACCTTGTTCCAAATGTAACACCTTAGTCTGCATAGCTAAAACATCTTGCATAATGTATTTTACATCAAGAATATAACATATTAACCAAAGGAAGTGTAAAAAGTAACTGATTAGGGATTGACATGATGATTTTTTGAAACCCTTGGGTTTCCCCCCAATATATGTTGGTATTAAATTTATGTTTAGTGATGCAGATATAGGCAAGGAACCCATAACAATAGATGTATCAAATGATATGCCTTTATATGATTTTTTTATTTCCTCCCTAACAATATCTATAAACTCATATTGCATATATGGATTCTTTGAAAGATACACTATTAATTCTCTTTTGTTAATATCATCAAATCTATTAACTGATTCTTCCATTTTGTTGTTATCAACTTAAACGTTAGAATGTTCAACTTGAGTACCACTTAGTCCAGCACTTATTCTAAGAGAGGTATAAACAACTTTTCTAGATTATATAAAATATGAAATGGAGACTTGAAAGATTTTTATGAATAAATAATTTACTAAATATGAAAACCCTATTGCAATAAATGAAAATAATAAAAAGGAAGGAAGAAACCCTAGCAACATGAAGGGTTAGGGTTTTGAAATATTCAATAATAAACTTATTCACCATTATGTTTTATCAAAATTAGAGATAAAGAGGTATTAATATAATTGAGACAAACTATCAAGTAAATAAAAATGCATAAGATATATAATAAATAGACATGACTAATTTGGAACTTAATATTTTTAGAAATAATCTAAAATAGCAAGTAATAATAAATGGACTTAGCTAGAACTTGGGTTTGTAAGATTGCAGTAGTGATTGTGAGATTAAATATAGTAATGTATGAGGGTGATATGAATTAGGACTAAGAATCCATGTTATTATTGGATAAGGCCACACTATTTGGCTAGGCTAACTTGTGCTATTATTTGTAGGGTACACTAATGTCCTTTAAAGTTTTTTTCCCTCTATGTGAATTTTTTTAGATATGCCTTCACCAATAGATCCTATGTGTTTATGCACATGATTTTGATTTACTGTAGGATCTAGTATGTGAATTCTTATTCACTTGAAACCCTAGCTCAATGATAAGAGGGAAATAAACGTAGTAAATTAGAGGAATAAGGTTATGGGATGGGGTTGTCCTTCACCTCAACACCCCATGTGATGAGCACTAACTACATAACAATACTATGAATAAGGATCAAACTCCATGTAGTTCACTCATGCTATGATGGTGTGTGTGAAATACTAATGAAATGTTATATGATGGTGTAATCCAATGTAATTTTATAATTAAACAATGACTTTTGACCTTGATGTTCTATTCATACCTAGATCAAGGATGCTTGGGATGTATGGAATTAGAATTGGGAAGAATATGTGCTTTCCTCTCAATGTGTAGTTAGATAACTATATAATTTTAAATAGTTTTAGACTTTATCCATCTACTGAAAAATGGATAGAAAAGGTGCTTATATAGTGGTAATTTTTAGACTTTCTCAAATGGGACTTATAAAATCAATGGAATGATATGTTTAGATGAATTTGAATTTAAGAAATTAGCTGTTAATTGATGGGAGGTCAAAATTGGTTGATTTAAACAAGACCAACCAAGTTATTGTCTTGAAGGAATAGTTTCATCTAAGGAATAGAGACAACTAAACTCGAAGTGTGAATTAGTCTAATATTGAGTTTAGGCTACTTGTAATGAGGAATATGAATATTTAGTATAATTCTTGTCTAAGGATAGAGGGTTACATGCATAAAAGTAGAGAAATGATGGTAAACTCATTGAATTGAGCACATGTCAAGTGTACATAAAGAGTGGTCACAAGTGCATTATTTTAGCATTAAATATTAATTTTAGTGACTACAAAAATAGTAAAATCGGGCCTAATTGCATAAAATAAATATTTTAAATAATTGAAATATATAATGAGGGGTTCTTAGAAGAATGCTAAATTTTCAATATTATGGAGGCATTTAGAAGAAAAACATAGTGGGAAATAGGTCCAAACAATAAGGTAGAACCCAAAAAATTTAAAGTGAACAAACACTTTTTCTTAGATAATAAAAAACATACTAATCTTTAATAGAACTTCCAAGTTTGTACTACTATGTTTTGTAAAATGTAAAATTTTGAAAATATAATTTGACAACTATGTTCCTCTACACCTAGTTTTAGAAAAGATCACTCACTTTTCCATAAATTTTCACAAATCTTTGGGAAGCTAGTCTCCTTCCTTGAAAACCTAATCACCTATCAAACACCAATAAAAAAATGGGGAGTCATTGAGGGGCATGTGTTATCCATACATGATTATCAAGCCCTTGATTAAAATAAATTTGAACAACTCTCAATAATGTTTGAGTTCAATTTTGGCTAAGTGTAGAAACACCCACTTTTGGAGATAGGATGATGTGATATATGCACAAAATTTAAAGACCATGCATAGTAATAAGTCCAATAATGAAACAAACTAATTTTGACTAAGTTACGTAATGTAACAAAGAAAACCAAGAGTGTTTAACATGAATTTTACCAAGTATGGAGATGTGCCAATGAAGGTGGATTGGTCAACACAGAAAAAGGAGCACAAGGATTGGGAATGAGGTTATGAATATCATGAAGCATGAAAGAAAGAACCATAAACTAGGTTGGTAGAGCATGTCTATAGGATAACACATTAATAAAAGTGGTTTTAAGAAATGACCTTGAGTAAATATGTTGCATCATGTCATAAATATGATATAGGGGTCTATAAGGACTAGAACATTCAATGTAAAAAAAATTATGACTGATATTTATATAAATTAGTTGCACACTTTTTTAGCACATACTTATGTAATGTAATTCCAAGGTGGTACTTTTACTCTATAAAATCCCACCTTGCCTCACTATTGAGAAATTAATCAAATTTAATGTCGTTATGTTGCTAGAATGTTGAACCATTAATACTTAGATGATTCAAGATAAATCTATATGAACTTATGTACGACATTATGGACTTAATGAGAAGAGACAAGTTTTGTCAAGTTATTGCCAACTTTTGTATTTTTTAATTCAATGGGTTCTTTATTTTATATAAATGGCTCATGAATATATTTTGACATGGAAACATTCTAGTGTAATTTTATGATTGAGATAAGTTATACAAATTCACTAGGAAGAAACCAAGTATTGGTTTTCACTATAATTGTATTGAATAATAAGTTATTAATCAGATTACATATTTGTGAAAATAACCCAATTGAGACTTGGTAATCTCTTTGAACCTCGATTGAACATGTTATTCATTAGTGTGATATTCTGATGTGGTGAGTTTATAGCTAGTTGGGTGTGTGTGTGGTGCAAAATATTAGATGTGCATGAAAAAAACCCACCAAATACACTTTAACAATAAATTTATGGATGCAATCCCTAATCCCTATATGAATTTTCACTAACATGAACAAGTGGCAGAATGCAAAATGAAGAATCCAATCAAATTATAGTTTAAAAAATACTAATTCTTCTTTACAATAAATGTCAGGCTCTTTCTTAATTCACTTATCATTATTGAACTTTTATATTCAAATATCATGTCATTCTCATGAATATATGAATTATGACACATATGTATTTAAAAAATTATCAAATTCAAATTAGGATCTAATTGACACATAAGATGACACATAATAAGTGAGAAAGAGACAAAAAGAGGAAGTCAAGACACATGAAAACCAAAAAAAGGGTCAGAAGCACCCATATAAATGGCAACATAAATGTAGTAGTATGTTTTTGGTAGAAAAAAATCTTAGTGGTATGCCCTTGAAAACCTAAATCATACTAATATGTTTCTTGTAAGAAGCATAAAACAAGAAAATATGGGGAGGATAGATAAAACTAGGAAGGAAAGAGAAAAAAGAGGAAGGGGAAGCAAAAAGGGCCCAAAATAGAGGAAAATCAAGCCAATAAGAGAATAATACGAACTAATGATAAAAAACACACAATTACCCTAAAATAATGCAATTTGATAGTTAAAAATACCCTTGGACCAAAATTAGGTGTCTACAAAATGCTTCATTTTGATGTGTGTGCATGCATACATATGAAAGTAAAATAAATAAGAATATTTATAGGATTTGTAGAAGATGTATTAATATTTGAATTATGTAAGATTTTTAAAAGTCACTATAGGAATAATGATGAACTAAAATTCAAAAGGAAAGTGAGTGTAACAACCCCACACTCACCAAAAAATGTGAAAATTTATTTTTTGATGTATATTTTTATTGAGATGTCAAAGTTTGGGAATCAAATTTACATGTTGAATCCATAGGCCATTATTAAAACCTTAAAATGACAATGAAAAAAAATAGTAACTAACTACTGAATGTTTAATTCTTATAGTATTTGCTTGAACTAGAAATCTAATTTTTAATACAACATAAACTCAAAATTTATAATTCTGATATAGAAGAGATAACAATACTTCAACAATTTACATTGTAGATACCAATAGGAACATGTACACCCAAGATATGAGGAAAATTACATTTCTAAATTTCATAATATCAAGTAAATGTGTGTGGGGAACATAACCAACCTCACTAGCTCATAAGTACAATAATTGATTAAATACTTAAAAATACATCCTATTGTATCAATATTACATTAAAGAGTGTAGAATATAATAGATTTGTTTTCCACCCCAACATGGGTGATGAGTGTCATTGTGTCCTCTTCATTTATATGAATATGTCATGTTGATTTGCATGATATCTAACAACAATCAATAATAAGGTATGTAAAATGATGACTAACATTTAACTGTATGGGTTGAGATGTAAATCATTTACTTCTAAGTTTATAGTCTACTTGATTGAATTAAAATCTAATATATCATTTGTGAAATCAAATACACTTACTAAATTGAAAGTAATTGGAAGGGAAACACACATGTTAGAATTAAAAATACATTATAGTAAACACACCCTTAATAAATTTGTAGAAATGTAAATTGCATGAAATGGAAACATACAACTAATATATTTGATGGAAAGGGAAATTATTTGGAAGGGAAATGATGAAAGTAATTTTGTTTGAAAAATACACGTTAACACATAGTCCTATAAGTGAGACACATAACACAAATATTTGCATAAGAGAATGGATGACAAACGTCAAGACACATAACAATATGAAATAAACATATAAATACCAAAATAGATCTTGATTCTTTGTTTGAGGGGGGCCTTGTTCTCTTGGAACACTATTAGATTTTTATAAACTTCATGAAATCAATTTATCATTACTTCTGTAAAGTGATTACTATGCTGGAAATGAAAATTCAAATTTGATCCTCCTATATTTTCCTTAAGAATTTTTATACTACTCTCTACTCAAAGGGATGTTGTTTACATATCACAATGTTTTACAACAACTAATTAAAAATATATATAAAAATAACAAGATAAAACCTAACTAGGATCTTAATTGTTCTAAAACAACATCGTAACAACATCCTTTCCACTTTTTACAAAAATACTAATGGAAAGTGATGGATTCAATTTCACATGTGATTCCATGTCTGCTACTAGTTGAAAATATTTTTGTAGTTTATATCCATCTATCCTTAATCATAGTATAAAATCAAAACACAGTAATTATAGTTTCTCATAATAAAACTTCTATAAATACCATGGCTACAAATTTAAAAAAACTTTTATTTGCTTATCTAGATTAAGGAATTTAGGTCTCATGTATATCCAAATATTTTTGACTTGCACAAAATATCCTTGTCTTATCATTCTATGTAATTTGATTTTTCAATGTAGATGTGAAATCATTAATCTGAGCTTCTCCCACAAATAAATAAATTAGGAAGGAAGATGTGTCCTAGGAGAAAGTTTCACAAGTAGAATTCACACAAAATATTTTGTTGCTAAGGGGTACTAACATGATATGCATCCATGAATTATTTGTATCTTATAAGTCATGAGGCAAACCAAATGAAATTATTAATAAATTCCATATAATTTTTTTTGTGCTTGTAGAAAGAGGCCATAAGTAGAGGTAGGTATTCTACAAGCAAGTCACTTTTCTCATAGTTCATAGGTTGTCTACAATATGAATTATGTTTTTTCCTTTTGTTTCCTCTCTTCTTCAAGATCCTTCTATAAATTATTATTTTATACCCTAACCTCCCTTAGGGTTTGAAAATCATGTTGTAAAGATAAAATAACTTGTTCGTTACATTTTATTTTTTACTTGAGGAATGTTATTTCCTCCTCTTGTTGTCTCATGGTTGCTTTTACTCTTGACAAGGCCATGGATTGTTGCATCTGGTATTCCTCATCATGACTAGAAGGCTTCTCCTTTTATTCCACAATTGGAGATTTTATTTTTCCACTGATGTCTTAGATGAATAAAGTTAGGGATCTCTTCTACTACTTATTTAGCTATAAACTCTTCTACTATGGATGCAAGCTCCTATATACATATATATTGCTCCCCCATAACCATTAATCATTTTCTATTATCCTCCAACTCTTTTCGAGCTTAAACAAGTTGATCTTGGTTGAGGATTTTTTCAACATTGAATTTTATCAAGATCATACTCTTTAGAATGGATGAGTCTCCTTCATCTTCAGGGCAGGGTTTTTAGTGGTGACTCTTCAATTTGAGTCTTTCTCTTCCTTACACTTATTCTCAAGACCCTAGGATGAGAGGTGTTTGGATCTTCATTTTTATCATCTGATATATCCATTATAGGTATTTTGGCATCAACATGCTCTGGAACTTCCTTAGAGGTATCTCCATAGGTCTTTGTTCCTTGATTTATCTTCTTGGTTGGTTCTAGAGATGGCTCCTCACCTAAAGTTTATTGTCTTAGGCTAGATTTGGGTATAAGTGAATACTACAATGGTATTATTTTGAATTAGGTATTTTTCATCAATTTTACTTATAATAATGCCTACCATTTAGCTTTCCTATCTATCTTATTCAAGAAATGGCGTTGGCATATCAAATGTATTAACCCATGGCATCTAATAGATGCCATACCCTGAACATATATTTTTTCCATAACTTGAATGAAACTGATGATAAAGTAGGGAATATTTATCCTCCATTTAGGTTTCTATCATCCATGTTTGAGATGATTCAAAATATTCATTACATATCCACTTAATGATCTATACTATCTATCACATGTGAAAAACTTGATGACCCAATAGGCTATGGTCTTCCAAGGTTATGGAATAATCTCTCTATTAATTCCCTTGGTTACCCCTTATGGAATGATGAGTAACTCAGGCATGAACTCCAATTTCTTATGAATTTTTTTGATCAAGTCCTCAAATGAATATTTACCCGATATTTTCATTCTTGTCTCAAGAATCCCAGATAGTTGGCTGATGATAGAGCTATTGACTAGAATTTTGATTCCTCTTACTTTGGAATGATCCCCTTTTAGGTTTGTGGCAAACTCTTAAACTAGTTACTCATAATATTCATAAAATTTATTAATAAATTATAGCCAACATACTTATTCAAACACCATAGCCATAAATTCATCCTGCAATAGGATCTCTTTTGATTCAAGCTCAAATTTCTTTTTTTACCCCATTTGTAAAGTTTGTCAGAGATCCTCAAGGTTATGAATAACCCTTGGAAATAAAATGAGAGTGTAATTATAAATTTTTTGGTAATTAGTGAGATTATTTTGGTAATCAATAGATAAAATCATTATATTGAGAAATAGAGCAACGTGTAAGTTGAAAAGTTTGTAATTAATTTCTTGGCTCTTGAAATATCTCAGAGCTGAGTTGATTATGGAATTAAATATTTTTTAGGCAAAATAAATGGTTATTGTGACATGTGGAAAGATTTGAAGTGGATAAAATCTATTTTATATCCCCCCCTAATTCTAATTCTATCACCATTCTTTCCTTTATTCTTTATTACGACCCTTCATGCCATAAGCAATGTTTGTCATTATGATAATTGAAAGTACCTTTTCTTATGAATCCTTTTGAGTGCATCATCATAATGACATTATGTCCTTGAAATTATGTGTTGAATTTTTTAAATGATGTTTTAATGGTATGCTAATTTAATCTAATTTTAGGAAAAAACCTTTTTAAAGACCCTTTTTATAGGAGACCCTCCTTTTTGACATATCCTCATTTGGAAGAATCCTTTTTGAAAAATGGATATTAAATGACACTTTAAAACTCAAAATTAATCCTACTCATATAAAAATTAAATATAGACACATTGAATTAATTATAGTTGTCCTTGTTCCTAGTTTTTCCACATGTCCTTGAATGAGAAGCACACACAAGTCAATCCATAGTACTATACAAGTCAATTAGTAGTACTTTTTTATTGCTTTATTTCCTTAAAAAAGTTTCCATTTGATGGTATTAAAATTTTTAAACATTTTAATATGTATATATATATATTAATAATTTTTAACTTTTTTTTGGGAAGAAGATTTCCATTTACCGATTTTCAATTCTCTTCCTTTATTGTACTAAAAACATCATCTTTTGGTTATGATGGAAGAACAAGGCTCTTCCATATGACCAAATTCTTATTGATATTGTATCTACTTGTAGAATTCCTAATTGTTATGAGGATGATATGAACTCAACCTGTGTCCATTCACCAAAAGTGACTTCATATTGCCATCAATTAGTAGTAACCAAACAAATCCATTATAAACAATATTTTTAACTTGGTAAAGATCTAACCACCTAGTGCAGAGTTTACCTTTGAAATGATGGTATTGTTATTAATATAATTTGCACCCCCAGGATGGTTGTTCAAGCCTTCCTAACTAGATTATATCATGGGAATAATCCTATGTTGTGGGTGACCTAATAAGTGGATTGAACCTATAGGTTGGGCTAGCTCCCTTGATGCTTCACCCAAAAATTATATAAAACTTATCACACTTTCAAATAAAAAGTATAGAAATAAACTAAAACTAATAAAAAAACATGAAGGTGATGCATAAAATATAGATTCCTCAACTTTCTATTGTTTTCACTATGAAATGATAAGTTACAATTTGATTTCACAACTTCAAAACAACTCTTACCACACTAGTGTTTCTATATGAAGGTTTTAGATGTTGTAATAGCTAAGGTGATTAGTAAAGAGGCATAAGTGTATAAAATATTGATGTTTAAACATATAAACTCAACAAATCATGTATTACACATCATATGACATGTGGAAAGAAAATTAATTTACATAGAAGCATAAAAAAGAAGCACAAATGCATGGAAGTATTCTCACTACCACAAAAAATTCATCAACAACTCACTCAAGATCACTGTATGTAAGATGAAAATAATAGAACTCAATCTAAATTAATTACAAATGGAAGTACAAGTTTTAAAATTGGTAGGGATTTTCCATAACCATCTTGAGGATACATTCAAGGCCTCTCAAGGATTCATTTATATATGAATTTAAAGAAGAGAGAAGAATATGATAAGAAGAGAAACTCATGAGATTACTATCATGATCAGATCAATTAAAAAATAGAGAAAGAGTCACACCAAGCTTGAAAATAATGTGTTGTCATCTTCTTTCTTAACCTTATAGGACATGTGTTGAAGTAACTCTTCATAAGGGTGGCATAGGAGGTCTTCTTGTTAGTTTTGGTTCCTTCTTGATCATAAATCCTTCTCATGGAGTTACCTATCTGATTCTTGGAATAGTTAAAAGCTCCTCAAATGATGATTGACATCCTTAAAGATTATAACATTGGTTTCTTTCAATGCTTCCTCTTCTTGGATATTTGAACATGAATTTTAAGCTTCTTCATATTCCACTTCTTTTGCTATTATGACTTGGTCACTAAATCAAAGCCAAGTTTTATGTCTTAAAGGTCTCCACCATAGTTATTTACTTTATGGGGTTCATGCACTAGGTTAAGGGGATTTGAGTATCACCTTGTATCTTGTATGGGAGTCTTGGAGATACTTAAACCCCAACTTACCTTTACAAGGCTTGTAATTAGGACTCTTGTGCTAGATAGTAAAACAACCACCATAGCTTAAGGCTTAAAATCCTATTTCAATCACCATGGGAGGTCTTGAAAATCCTATTTAAGGTAATTAGTCTTCATTATATACATTTATATGTCTACTCATGATTTATTACATGAAAATAGGATTTTAACCTACCCTTTTTGAAGCCACATTGGTCATTCATCTTGATTAAGGCCTAATTGGCCATATGCAACCTATTCTATGATTGTGAAAGCTCCTTAAATGGCCTAAAAATGATGATAACACATCTATTTTTCCTCAAATACTCTCTTTTATTAATTAATGGGTTTTTTCCAATCTAAAACATTATATACAAGTTTAAAAAGAGCTCTTCAGTCCCTTTTCTATACCATAATAGCCCACATGTGCCAAACCTCTACTCAGTCAAATGCGTAAGAGAGGTACATAGGTCATCTAAGTGATTTAAGAGTCATTTCAATACATTTCAAGTGTTTGGAAAGATAATCTTATTCATCGAGTCATGTTTATGGTTTAAGAAGGGTTTTAGAGTCACCTAGCCTCTTAAGGATAGTTCATAAAATTGAGACACCTAACTAGGGAACAAATGCTAAGAATATTAAGTGGAATAACCCCTCCTCCTTCCATGATAGGCTCAATATCCCATGCATATCATTATGTGAATTCACATGTGTAGATACCTCATTTTTGTCACAACTATGTTCTAATTAGACTTTAGATTGATTTCTACCAAACAATGCAAATCAAGCCTAAGAATAATTGAATGTCCTTAATTTGTTTGCACATTAGACATTATTGCTTAGAATTATGTTATGACATCCCTATTTGGGGTATTACCATGTACACAATATTAACCTCTCATAAATTCATCTCTAATCAATTTTTGACCTATTAAATTGATAGTTTGGCCTTTGGACTGGTTAAGTGGGGCCCATAAACAATTTCTAAAGTGCAAAAATGCTAAGCAGAATGAATGAACTAAGTAATGATTAAGTGAAGTTTCCATGTACTATTAGCAAAAATGAATTTTGTAAAAAGGAAATTCAATAAAAATGAGGTCATGATGATGTCATCATTCTCAAATTCAAGGAATTGATAATATCTCTCCTAAAGCCTTAAATTTAGAAACTGAGAGACATGCTTAATAAATGGGATCTCTATCCCCAATATTAATTACTTGTCCCCTCCTTATCTCAACTAGGTTTAATCTAAACTTAACCAAAATTAACTCTAACCTAATTGTTGTTGATATTTTTGAGCCAAAAATGCCAAAACATCTAGTACCCTAAGGGAGAGCCATTAATTTTTTGGGAAACATGCCTTAAAATGACTTAAGATACCCTTTTCACAAACCTAGTAGAAACTAGAGATTTGGGTGCAATTTACAACTTGCAAAGTTACAAATTACAGTCAAACCTCCACTTCCCACTTTTCACATACACGATGGAAACAAGATATTTGGATGAAATTTTCAATTTTCACCCCAACCTCCACTTCCCACTCACCCCACACCTACCAAAAATTATAACTTTGGCTGTAATTTGTAAGTTGCAAATTGCAACTTGACTTTTGCTTTTCACCATTTACCAAGCTCACAAAAAGTAAAACTTCAGTTGTATTTTACAACTTGAAAAGTTGTAATATGCAATTGAAGTTCTTCTTCCCACCATCTACCCTAATTATGGAAATTGTACCTATAATTACAAATTTCAACTTTAAAAATTACAAATTGCACTTCAAATTTTGTTTTCTCGTTTCCATTGCACCAAGCCACTTGATAGAAAGTGGAGGTTAGAGTGTAAAATTAAATTTTTCAAAATTGCACCATGATCTAAAAATCCAAAACTCTCACCATTTCTCCCAACCACTAACCTAAATGGCATTTATTACAGGGTTATAGTAAATAAATTAGGTTTTTTTAGAAATCATTATTAATTTTACAAATTATAAATCAAGCTCTACACCAAGCAACGCTTGCCAAGCCATAACCCATCGATGCCAAGAAATTCCATGACCATCATTACCATCCTTAAAACATGGTATTAATTTGATCTCCCCACATTTTCCAAAAAACATTGATATCTTTTTATAGAAAAGGCTTAGATTTCCATTTATGTGCAACAAACTTAGTTTTTTTCATTTTGCTTGCTTTCCTTCCAGTTTTCTTATACTTGCTTGCATTTTCCCAAGGTTTGTCTATGTTTTGAGTTCTTTCCAAATATTTTAAGAAATTAGGGTTTTTAAAAATCCATTAAAATATATAATATTCTCTCAAGATCCTCTACACAGACCCCATAGAGATTTGACCTACAAAAATAACCCTGAGACCCTGTAGAGATTTGAGCTATAAAAGCAACCCTCAAATTCCATGGAAAATTCCATTGTAAAAGAAACTCTAAATCCCCATAGAGGATTTTACTTTAAATAACAAATTGAAAAACCCACTATAACTTTCATCAAACTTTGCAAGTGTATATTTCAAGTCCAAAACCTGTTAGACTTTTTACCTGTAAAGGCAAATCCAAAACCTGCTAAATTTTTTACATGTGAAAGCAAGTCCAAAACCCACCAACTCCATAATTAGTTTTCACACATCAATTTTACTAAAATATATGTTTGGAAAAGAAATGAATTTTAAATCTAATAGACTTGGTGTCCCACTCAATCTAGATTCCAACAAAAATGAGATCACATACACAAATTTAGGTCACATAGACCTAGCTGATTTCAGGATAAGAGTAAACATTGAATTCAAGAATGACTAGATCCAAAGCATTTACAACTATGGATTTACATAGGAAACAAACTTCCCACTATTAGTGTAGAGCTTTGAGCTTGTGCTCACATTTCTAAAGCACTATGATGTAGAAAAGAGGGAAGTAGTGAATGACAAGGGAGAAAAGATTCTAAACCTAGACCCTGAATTCATCAACATCATGTTCCTAATTCTTGAGTATGAGAGTTATATTTATATAACCCTTGACTCATCTAAGAAGTTCTATCAAGATAATAACACTGCATGTCTAAGGATCTTGAATAATCATTGGCTAAAAGTTTCTAAACCCACACCAACTAGATTACCTAAAACCCTAACAAGAATAGACTTCAAAGATGAAGAATTGGGTGATATAATCATACTATTACATAGAGTAATGGGGAACCCAAATGACAAGAACTATCAAGATTATATGTACCAATATATCTGGGTAATCCACCAAAATAAAAGTATATCTACTGGGCCCAATTGATTTCTAACTCCATCCAAAAATAATTTATGGAAGTCCAAACCACAAGGAAGTTTTATATGAATTAATATTTTGTCTAAATATTATTGAAGGGGAGAAAATTTATAGGGTTAAGTTTATCACCTGACCAAGTCAACAAGTTCTTTAACTATTACCCTGACCTCACCCTTGAGGCAAGTAGACAACATTTAAGAAGAGCAAATGATGCATTCATATAATGCATCATAATTATGTTTGATAGGGAGCTAGAAAAAAGAAGATTCTCGAAGGCCAAAACTTCTAAGATCACAAATTTGGGATCATATTTCATTCGTTTCCAAACATTTTTGTAAATCAAAGTAGGGGGATTCAGTGGTTATCCTTACACCTTTCCAAGGTATATAAGTGACAAATGGAATCTAATGGAACTTGTGAGATAATTTGTAGAGTCTCACAAATTATTTTCAAATAAACATAAGTAAAAAATCCACTTCCCCATCAACATAGGGAGGTATACATGCCCTTCCCTATCAAAAGACAAATGTGTAGATGCTGAGATGACTTAAATGACCTTAAGAGATCTTGATGCAAGCCTATTTTATGATGTCACTAGAAACATCACCAATATATTAGGTATCACAACATATTCCCATGTTCCCTATTAAGAAGATTACTAGGAAAACATATAAGATGAAGAGGAAGTAAGACTAAGAGATTATTCTAAGATGACCATGGAGCAAATCAAAACTTATAACATGAAACTAGTCCTTGAGGACTTAATAAATAATAAATATCTAATTGATAGGTTTTACTTTGATAATAAGATATTTTCTCAACCTCTTTCATTAGTTAGATGTTCCATACTTGAGTCCTTATCATTGATGGATAGGACCACCCATGTGATAAATAGAATAATTAACTAGCTAAGGAGCAAAGGGGTAAAGGTTACCAAGGAGACCTTGAGTATCAGTGATAAGTTGAAAGAGGTAAAGGAGAAGGGTGTGGTAACAACAACATAGGGTTCTAATATAGGAACCCAAGTAGAACAGGTAGACAGGCCAATAATATCACACAAAAGGAAGAAGAAATAAAAGGTGAAGAGAGGACAATCCACTATCCAAGAGGTAGTAGCACCTTAAACAGATCAAGCAATGCCAACTTCCATAGAGGACACAATTGCTACTCAAGCACAAATAGTTCCCCTTCCTATCTCTATCATTCCACCAACTACAATACCTCTTGCTATCTCCACTCCATAATCAACTCAAAAAATTACCCCCTCCTTTTCCACTAGCTCACCTATGCTAGTGACTCCATTATCGATAGACCAATCAACACAATTGGACACTTAGGCTTCACTTTCACTCTCCTCTTCCATAATTCCTTCCATCTCATCCCTAATATCCACCACCACTTTGTTAATCACTAACACCACCTAATAGTACATGGATGTGGATTTAGTCATCCTGACTACAATCACACTAGCCATCCCAACCACTGGGGTAGTTACTATTTCATTTTCATCTCCCATCACTTTACCCATTTCATCAACTCTGAGTGTTCCCACCACTTTGATTGATTCATTCACTACCTTAGATTCCATACTTCCATAGGTTCCCCTATTTCAACTACCCATGCATACCCCCTCACTTGTGTCACTTCTAGTTCCCACACCCTCGATAGGCACATCTATTTACACTACATCCATTTCTTCCATTTCCATAATAACCCAAACCCCCACCAAAGAGGTAGAGATAGAAGAAATAATTAATACAACTATGGCTTCTCAACCCACATATGGGGAAGATATTTCCAAAATATCAGCCAAGGATTTAAAAACTATATCAATGATAGATATAACACTTATCATAATAAACACTAGTGAAATAAATTCAACTATAGATTCATAGTTGACAATGCTAGGTTCATAGGATGCCACTCCAAGATGGCTAGTAAAATTAGTAGAGAAGAAGTGAAAATAAATGGTGGCTCCCAACACACTAGAATTTGGCCTTTTGGAGGCATAAAAAAGATCAAAAGCAAGTCCCATAACCATATCCATAATATTATATTATTTAGTATGGGATAAATATGTATAAATTATAGTTCCCCTATTAGACAAATAAAAATAATATTTAGTGGTAGGGGATTATCAAATATCCAAAGTGCACCTAGGTCATCCTACAATAGAGGGACTAAAACACGATGCTCAGTCAAGCATTAGCTCTTTTTTTTAGAAGATGGATGGTGATAAGGTCACAAAAGATGAATTAAAGAATAAATTTGAACAATTACCAACAACTCTACAGAATTTTATAGATCCATTAGCCCAACCTACTCAATCTCTTAATTATTTACTTGATAAATAAACACTTGAAGTAGCGACAAAGATTAGAAGTATGGGAAAAGCCACAAAATACTGGGTTGAAGAGCTCACCATAAAAGGAAATAAAGTAATTAAGATAAAAATGGACTACTACAAAACTTTGAAGGATGATCGAGCATCCTTAAAAAGCAAAATAAGCAAATATGAAGAAGAGATTGAAAGGTTAAACCTATTCTTCCCAAAATTAAAATTTATTAACTTGATTGAAACTGATACCCTCATCAAAGAGAATATATTGAAAATTGATGTAGATCATGAGGAATTGGATAGGACAACCAATTTTAGAATAAGGATACTCACTGAGAGTATTAATAAGGCCAAGACTACATGTGATAAGGCCACATATGCAATCTATGACATTAAGGATTTGCTTAGTAGATTGTCGTGTGAAGCAATAGATCAACAAGATCAAATCATTTTAGTTCAAGAAGTTTAAGACAAGTTCAAAGCAATGGTCAAGAGAGATTTAACATGAGATACAACATTTAACTTGAGTTCTATCGACCGCTTCATTAGGTATCATAATAGACTAGATCAGATTGGGAAAGACACTCAAGTATATAGGGCTACATATAGAGAAATATCTAATACAATGGTAGAATGTGAGATAAACAACCTATATTCACTTGGTCTTGATGAAGTTCTCCTCCAAGAGATCTTCAAAATATTTGATGCTTACATTACAAAAATATAAGCAAATAAGGACAAGGAATCTTCATAGGTTATGGTTATAGATTAATACTTTCAATAAAATACATTCTATAAATTTCATTCCTTTATTGTAAGAAACATTGTAAAGTTGTAGGTTATAAATTTAAACCATCATTTTGACATCTCTTTTTGAGAAAAAACCACTTATAATTTCCAAGTATCTTTTTGACAAGCTACAAAATTGTAAAAGTAAAACTTGTAAATTAAACTTTTCTTTTTGACAAGGTTTGAGTTGTTTAACTTACAAAAACTCATACTATAATTTTAAATTCTCATTTTGTCAAAGTTGAATGACTTAAAAAGTTGTAAAAGTCTCAACTCAAATATACAAGTTAGATTTTACAAGTTATAACCTACAATACTTAAAAGCTTCCAACTTTTATAAGTGTTAGTTCATTTTAACACCTAATTCCTTGGAAAAGATAACAACAGCTGAAATAAAGACAAGGAGAACATTTGCATAAAGATTCAATGAATTTCTCCATGCCTCCAATACTTGTTGAAGCATCCAATAATTGTATGTTATTGTTTCAACCATTTACCTCACTAAGGATGCCATTCTAAACTGAAGATCACACCATTTACATGAGGTTTTATGGATTTTATTTATTTTTAATTGGGCATAGGGTTTTGATAACTACCACTCCTTCAAGAGAGGATTTTTGTATAAATATGGGTACCATGGCATAGCCCATATTATCTTTTTACTATTAGATAAATTATTCTGCACTTTAAATAATTGATCTACATGCTATAACTTGGAGAATGACAATAGATTGAAGTTTTGTCTTCCTTGTCTATGTTAAATTTATGTATGCAAGGCTATTTTTCAATTTTGTGAATGATTTAATTCTTGTTTTAGTCAAAAAAATTCATTTGTGGTATTATTTTACCCTTTTGAAAAGTTTTTTGATTAAAAAATAAAGAATTTTGTTCCTTATATGATAAGTGCCCAATATTACCTTTGGTTTCATATTTGCATAAGTTTGTACTCCAATATACTTCAATATATTTATTATTCTATTGTGTTCATAAAAAGCAAGCATTAATTTCCACTATAATTATTTGGTGCAATCACCAATTTTCTAGTTTTACAAATTCATTTCTAAAACTCTTTTCCTCACAAGTCAAAATCTAGTTTAGGAGCAAGATCACTAAGAAGTAGTATTTTAACATGAACTTGTAATACTATAGTTGCAATGAACTTAGTGAAAATTATTTGGCCTTCTCTGGAGGTTCACCTCAATTTTCCAAGGTCCCATAGCTTGGAGGTGATCCCATTATGTCATTAGAATTCCCACAGTTTATAACTCATACTACCCATCATGCTACCACACATAGATGAGTGCAAAATCTAAGTGATAACAATTTTTGGCATGCACTTGGTGACTCCACTGACTTACATATTCAAGAAATATGAGTTCACCTTTGCCAAAGATATAGATAAGATCATCTACTAAAGGTAATAAAATTGACTTATAAGAATAGTCATATACATTTAAAAAGAAATCAATATTAGTTATACCTTACACTAGAGTATATCCTACAAATCTATTTACATCTCCTACAAAAATTGATAGCAGTTTCATACCTCCCATTATGACCCTAAGAAATCAAAATTTTGTAGCCTTCAATGGAGGTAACCCATTACAGTTGGCCCAGTATGATGATATACCCACCTCAAATCTGAAAATCCTTTTGTATTTTATTGGTGAAACTTATACCACTCCCATGAAGCATATACAAGACATTGCTAATACCTATTTAGTTCATAATATAGTATAAGAAAATGTTGCAATCAGACTTCTTATCTCCTCATTTAAGGGTAAAGCCTTACAATGGTATAGAGGTCTACTTCCCAATTCCATCCATGTTTGGGATGACTTAGAGACTACCCTATGCACACAATTTGAAGATAAGAGTGACCACCTTTCCTTGGTCAAATAACTAACCAATATTCAATGGTATCCTCATTAATTTATGAGTGATTTCAATTTTTGCTTTCAAAAGACACGGAATAGAATTCCAGTGTTGGTCAAGACAACCCCAAATAATGTTTTCCTATATTAATTAAGAGCTTCAAATAGTGATATAGCTATAATGATTCAGTTAATGGGTGGCACCACACTCCCCAATGCCTATGAAATTGCAATAAGAGCAAAAAAATGCCTAATACAAGCTGGGAAAATTACCCCATGGCCTTTGATGCCTCTATTTATAGAAGTGCCTCCTACACAACCTAATTTTATCCTAATTCCCACCACAAGAAAGGCACCAACTTTAACTCCTACTCCTACTGATGATTTATATGAGGTTAAGTCACTACTTAAAATCTTTGAGGATGAATTGGTTATAATGAAAAGGCAATAATCCCAAAACTATAGGCCTTATCAACAAGTTAACCAAACATACCAACCCAATAAGCAGCCATACCAAGGCAATTCATAGCCAAAATGTCAAAACATGTAAGTAAAACCTTTGAACATTCATGCTCTACCTACACTAGGTACTTCTAAAGCTATTGTACCTATTCAGAATAACCTGGCTTAGGAATGCAAGTGGTGTTACCCTCTTGCTCAACCACATAATTATAATGTTTGTCTTAATGGTGTCATTATTCAAGTCTAGATGGTGCAAAGCATATCAAACACTCAAAGACAATAATAAGAAGATGCTTACCAATAAGAAGATATGTAAGAGCCTGTTCAAAATGAAGTTACTCTTTTGAATTGGCAAGAGGAGGATTTTTGTGGTGTAAATTGGGAGGATGCACTAATCAATGGTGGTAGTTCAGTGGCATAAAATACATACTCTAAGAAGAGGGAAATATAAAGTGATCAACCCCCTAGAGTTAAACATGATACAACTTCTAAAGTTGTACAAGAGTCTACAAAAGGCAACATAGTTCAGAGACTACCCAATATGCTAATGGTCTAGTCAAAGTCAAATTTAATAACCCCAAATATCATGAAAGAGGATATCACTCCTATAGAAGCACCAATAAAGGTTGTTAACATTCCTTTTAGTATTGTAGAACAAATGAAGAAGACTAATTTGAATGTCATCACATGGGAAGCACTATCATTCCAACACAAAGGGACTTTCTATAGGAAGATTTGAAAAACTTCCAAATAATAGATAAGGTTCTAAATAAGGGACCCACTACTATAGTTAATTTGTGTCCACCACAAAATAACACCAAAGCAAGAAAAAATGGTAAGCCTCCCCCCTTTTACCTTTCACTCATAGTTGGGAAACATCTTGTACATAATTTCATGGTAGACTTAGAGGATAATAGGTATAATATGCCTAAGAAAATAGCTGATGCTTTTGGTATTAAGTATACACCCATCACAAAAGGTGTGGTTCAATTAGATGGGATTGCTATTCAAATAATCAATATTATAAAAGGTTTAAACCTTACCATACGTGCATGTCCACTCTTGTAAATTTTCCAACATATCTTAGTTATTGACCTACCCCCCTATTTTTTAATATGCTTTTCCCAAGATTTCACTGTAAAAATGGGAGGGTATCTATCTATTGACTGGTCTGACATGTTGCTTAGGATGGGATATAGAAAGAGAGTGATAATAAAAGTTGAACCAATTGCTAAAGCCCATATTGAGCCATATAGTCCTATCCCTATGGATATGAATTGCACATTATAAGGTCAAGAAGAAGAACTTGATTATGAGGTTGTAACACCCATGGAAAAAATTCTAGACACTCATCTGGATGAATGGGGATCAACTCTCCAATTTGATCTTTATGATTATGTAAAATAAACTAGGTTGGGTACATATTCTATTCATGAAAAGGATGCAATCATTCTGAATATTATAAAGCTAGCTGAGGATATCCAAGGAATGCGGCAAAATATTCTTTGATGGCTCAAGAAGTAGGAATGGTATAGGTGTAATTATTGTTTTGATCTCTCCACAAAAAGAGAGTTATTTCTATTCTTTCAGACTTTGATTTAGCTACACTAATAATGTAGTTGAGTATGAAGAATTGATTCAAGGTCTTCATCTTGCGAACATTATAAGTATTTGGTGATAGTGAATTGATTGTTTACCAAGTAAGATATAAGAGCATAACCAAAAATAACTTTCTAAGATATTATAAAAACAAATTTTGGGACCTATTAGAAGACTTTACTACTTTAAAGATTCAAGTGGTACCAAGAGCATAAAATAAGGATGTTGATCACATGGCCTCAGTAAGATCCCAATATGCCTTGCCTAAAGAAATAAAGAAGAGCAATAGCTAGCATGTGAATTTTATAGTAAGACCATCCATTCCTAACAACAAAAATCCCATAAGGATTATCAAAAGGACAATAGAGGACAACCAAAATACATGGCACACAAAATTTAAATCAACACTTTGGGCTGATAGGATTAATCCCAAGAAAGCCATTGGTAATTCTCCATTTATGTTGGTGTATGTAAGGGAAGCTAGAGTTTCATTGTCAATTGAGTTACCATCTCTAAAACTCAATCATTAGTTGAAATTGATTAAAAATGATGAAATGATAGTATGATTGGTAGAACTCATGGAGCTATAAGAAGTCAGGACCTAGTCAATGATTGTTCTAGAAGTAAATTAGGATTAAACAAAGATAACTTTAAAAAAAAACCATCTGATAAGAGCTTCAACAAAGGAGATATAGTTCTAAAATGGGATGTTGAAATGGTCAAACCAGGTAAGCATATAAATTTTGATGCAATATGGAGTGGTCTATACATCATAACTTAGTGCAAGGGAGTAAATGAATTCTAGCTATCTAGGCTCGATGGATCAGAACTACTTATCCCAGTTAATGGGATATACCTTAAAGCTTGCTTATGAGGTTATAATTCTTTCTATAAACATTATATTTATTAGATTTAGTTAGTTTCCAAAAATAAGTGATTTTGAACACGTCAACTCATTAGGATTTTTTATTTCCTTAGTTTGTTTCTATTTTGTTTTTCCCTTTTTCATTATTGTTTAGGAAAAATCTCAGTTCTATTCTTCTCTAGTTAATCTTAAAATGACTCCATGCCTAATGAACTAGAAGGATACTAAAAATAAACTAATTAACAAGTAATTACCCCATATAAGTCACCAAAAATGTTGATATTTTAAAGCCAAAAATGTCAAAACATCTAGTAACCTAAGGAAAATCCATTAATGTTTTAGGAAATAAGCCTTAAAATGATCTAGAATACCCTTTTCACAAACCTAGTAGAAATTGGAGATTTGGTTGCAATTTACAACTTGCAAAGTTGTAATTTACAATCAAACCTCCATTTCCCAATTCGCACATACCCAATAGAAACTAGAGATTTGGATGCAATTTATAGTTTGTAACTTGATAATTTCACCCTCACCTATGTTTCCTACTCACCCCATACCCAATAAAAACTAGAACTCTGGCTGTAATTTACAAGTTGTAAATTACAACCTGAGTCCCACTTTTGATCATTTACTAAGCTTGAAAAAATTAGAAATCTGGTGTATTTTGAAACAATTGAAATATGCAATCAAATTTATAATTATTACTATCTACCCTATCCATGAAAACTATAACTCTAGTTTCAAATTACACCTCAAGTTCTACTTTTCGGTTTCCATTGCACCAAGCCACCCGATAAAAAGTGAAGGTTAGAGTGCGAAATGCAATTTTGAAAAAATATATTTTTTTGCCATGAATCTAAAACTCCAAAACTCCTATCCTTTCTCCTAACCTTCATCCTAAATGGAATTTATTATAGGGTTATATTAAACAAATTAGGTTTTTTTGAAATCATTGTTAATTTTGCATATTGGAAATTGAACTTTATGCTAAGTAACCCTTGCCAAGCCACAACCTGTTAATTTAAATAAAAATCACAACCACAATTTCCATCCTTGAAGCATGGTATTCATATTATCTCCCCACATTTTCCAAAAAACATTTCTATCTTTCTGTAGTAAAGGCTTAGATTTCCATTTATGTGCAAGAAACTGGGTTTTTTTCATTTTACTCGCTATCCTTCTAGTTTTATTTTAATTGCTTACATTTTACCAAGGTTTGTATGAATTTTGAGTTATTTAAAAATATTTTAAGAATCTAGGGTTTTAAAAAATCCATTAAAATCTAGAATATTCTCTCAAGATCCTCCACACAGACCCTACGAAGATTTGACTTGCAAAAATAACATTGAGACCCTACAAAGATATTACCTACAAAAATGACCCTGAAAATCCATGGAGAATTCCATTGTAAAAGAAACTTCAAATACCCATTGAGGGTTTTACCTATAATAACAAAAATAAAAACACACCAAAACTTTCATCAGACTTTGCAAGTCCAAAACTCATCACACGTTTTACCTACAAAAGCAAGTCCGAAACTTGTCAAACTTTTTACCTGCAAAAGCAAGTCCAAAACTTGACAACTTTGTATTTGATTTTCCCACATATATTTTCCCATAATATATTTTTGGAAAATAAATTAATTTTAAATCTAAGGGACTTGGTGTCCCTCTCAGTATGGATTCTAACACAAATGAGATCACAGACAGATCTAGGTCACATAGACCTAGCTGATTTTTGGACAAGAGTGTAGACACCGAAATCGTGTCTACTCCCCTGGTCATTCTCCTCATTTTCTCCCCCCTTGGTCCCTTGCCACTTCGATTATCCCTAAACCCACCTAAGTCTTATTAATTAGAAATAATCATCTATTTTTAATTAAATAAGTCCCTTTTCCCTCTCTCCTTGCCACCTCGCCACCCTTGGATACCTTTCTTGGATTCCCTTCATTCCCCACATGGCTATTTAACACCTAGACTCCCATTCCAACTTCCCCTCTCGTCCATTTAATCCCTTTCGACCGTTTCTCCCTCAGACTAGCTGACCCGACAGTTGGAAAATGGATGAAAGGCTATTTTTAGCCTTTCTCTAGCCTTTCAGCCGCTGACGTCGGTCAACTGTCGACCGATGTCGGTGATATTTCTGGTGTCGACATCTTTCATAACAATTTTTGCATCGTTATCTCTTCTCTCTGGGCTCTCTTCGTCTCTCTCTCTCGCAACCCGACTCTGGTATCTGACACTCTAATCACCAATCTGTTTTGAACCCACCTCTCTACCAATCAATCTCACTCTCTCCCTCAGGTACACACAGCAAGCTTCTGCAAACACAACAGGGATTCTCCATCAGCAACAAGGCTTCACATCTGGCAACACCAACGACAGGCACACCAGTCTGCAACACTTCTTCAGCAGGGCATAGGTAAGTACTCTGTTTGTCTTTTTTATTATGCTTCCTAGTCATTTGTTTCTAAACTAGATTCAGCTCTTCTATCTCCCTAGACCAAACCAATCCCAAATCCTGTCTCTCTGCTATCTCTACCTTCTGTTTGATCCTTCTGTCAGATCATCCCTTCTACCTATTCAACCAAACCCAGACCATTCCCCAAACCATTCAAGTACGTCCATAAACTCTGTCTCAGACCCGTCCACGGACCAAGAAACTCAACCAGACCCGACTACAGACCACTGCCCCGACCGACGCCGGTCATTACCCCAACCGACGTCGGCAGACTAATCGACGTCGATAGATCAGACAACTAACGGCGGTAGGACCACCGACGACGACGACTGTGACCAGGTTGACAACATCTTTCAGGGAAGCCTTTGCTTCCCTTTTTCATTTCAGTTTGTTATCATTTCAGTCTTTTTAACATTCTATCTTTTATCAGACTTTATCTTTATCAAACAATGGGTTGACCTCCCTTAAGGAAGTTTTCATACTTCTGGGAACAAGCTTTCGCTTGGCAACCCACCATCTATCCATCTAATGCCTTCTTTTTGTCCAAGTCTCTCTCCTTTGCAGGTGTCATTCCTCCACAACCAAAGAGGAGTACTCACAACGTCTGGATTACGGTGTGCAGACTACATCCAGGTACACAAGCCTTGACCATTTCTTAGTTTCTTAATTCTCTTTTGAATGTAGAAAGCAAAATTTGAATAGAAACATTTTGGCACGCCCGGTGGGACCTTAGGTTCTTCCTCGGGTTCCTTTTCTTTTCATTCATTTAGGTGCATTAGGCTCCTCCCTTCTCGTCTCTTTCTTCTATTCCAAATGACATCATAAGCAGGACTAAAATGAATCTTTCTTTTCTTTCTTGCACTTCTAGACTAGTCCAAACATCATACTCTCGAAGCCTTTCTCAAACTTGTCTTCATTCAAACTTCATATTTTCGACTTGGGCTTAAAACATATTGCATTGCATTTTTGCTTGTGTTTGCATTAGTCCTCACTTAGTAATTAGTAAAACACATATTGAATAAATCGTAGATCACTTGATGTTACACTACCGAACCACATGCACTAAAACAAACATAAAACTTACTTGAGACAAGGCCCGACTGGGATTTCATCACCCAGCGGATACCTTACCCATCCCGATAATCCTACTTGGATTTCACCACCAAGGGGAAAGCCAACTCTATTCTCTGACAGAGTCTAAACTATAGGGAAAGTATATTTTGGCTAAGCGAAACCAGCTAACCACTGGAATCATGAAGTGAGGGGAGCTTGCTCCTTAGCACCAGGCCACGTACGAAACCTAACACAGACATTTGAGTGCCTAAACAAAAACCGAAACCAGCTCTAGACTACCTCTTCTAGGACCCATTCTAACAGCCAATTCCCCAAACATTCATCTAAGGCATAAGCCATAGGATTCTAAAGTTGATTCTTAGGATTTATCGCTTAGGGCCTGTCTGTCTCTCTCTATTTTTCTGTTCTCATCTATTTGTTTGAGTGAGTGAGGACGCTTTCTTCATTATTTTTCCAAGAATCTTCAAATCTTTTGGTTCTCTGGAAAACACAGTCACCGGCATCAGTTTTACCACTGACGTCGGTTTCCTCTTCTTACCGGCATCGGTTATCTGACCGACATTGGCCATCTTTATTACCGACATCAATTTTTCAACTGACGTTAGTCTCTGTCACAGTCCTTTTCTTCAAAACAACAACCTAAAACTCGACCCCTTTTTCTGCCAAAAACCATTCTGAGTTTCTAAAATATCAAAAACACAGTTTTTGGAACCTGACCCTCTTCTTGACCATGCTCTCTCGTCCTTAACCAGTCCTATCATGGAGTTCAACTCAGAGACTGAAAGAACTCCTACAGAACCGACCCTGACTCAAACTCCCATCATCCTTGAAGGGGACCAAGATTTCGAAAGATTCTTGGACCTCAACGCCTTAGCCCTCCAAAACTATCTCGCGAGGAACCCAACGCAAGACCTTTCAGGTGAAGCGGCAATGACATCGACGTCATCCGCTACCCAACCCATCATGACTCAACCCATTGTCTCGACCAGTCACTCGACCATGGCCAATACGCAAAGTTTGGCCTCCTCATCTATTTTTGAACCTACCTCCATCGGGGTGTCATTACCCCCTCAACCTACAATTTAACCAAGTTCTACACCATACCAGAACTTGGTTGTTTCGACCTCGCCCACTCTTGCACCTATACACACGGGAGTGACAACCTATCCTTTTATTAGTGCTGCCACTCAACCACCTATGGCGATATCTAGTCAACTTGTGTCCTCCAACTTCATGACACAAACCCCTTTGACCACGACATCTATCCCTATGACGTACTATCCATATGTTATGCCTACACAAGCACAACCAAGTACGTTATACGCCTCTTCGACCACCTTTCAGGTGCCCTACAACCTAGGGGGTGCCCCATCCACCAATCCATCAGCAGACATCATTAAAATGCTGATGGATAAAATGTCTAGTCTCAAAACTTCTATCTCTGGTTCACGCAATGCTCTCTCATATGAGCAAATTTACAACGAGCCCATCCATCCTTTCGTCCCTATCCGACCATACCCCAACCAATGGGAGATTCCTAAATTCACTCGCTTTCAGAGTAAGGAAGACCCAAAACAACATCTCTGGGCATTTAGACATGCCTGCTATCTTATTGCCCATGACGATGCGTTACTTCTATGCACGTTCCCTATGTCCCTTTCTGGCCCCGCCCTTGACTGGTATAGCTCTCTTACCAGACATTCTATCTTTTCATTCATTCAACTTGCCCAATTATTTCTTGACCATTTCTCAATCAACATCACCAAACAAGTCTCAATCACAGACCTCTACTCCATTAGGCAATTCGACGACGAATCAATACTCGATTTTGTCACCCGTTGGAGAGGCCTGATTAACCAACTCTCCTTCTCCTTGCCTCAATCTGAGCTCATCGAGCTCTTTTCTTGAGCATGTGCCAGGCACATCTCTTCTACCTTGCAGATTCAGACATTTTGTAGTTTTGACGAATCTTTCACCATGGCTCGAAAGCTTGAACTCCGCGCCATTGAAGAGGATAAGGTCAAATTGCGTAATACCAATGCAAAAACCAATGATCCTTCTTCTTCCAGACCTTCTTCTTCTGCCAACTCCAAACCCAAAGGAGTGGCCAACACTATGGTCATTAGATCACCATCCTTGACAACAACTAATTACTCTCAACCTTCTACATCTCCAAGCATCACCAAACAATTCCAACAACAGTACATCCAGCGTTCATACACTCCGCTTGGAGAATCATACGCTTCCATTTTGGAAAAACTAATCAAGCAGGGGGTCCTCAATCTCCCTCCAATCCAACCACCTAAATTTGACCCTTCAAAAACCATTCATACATGGTATAGAGAGGCCAACTTCTGTCACTTTCACCGCGTCCAAGGCCATGACATCGACAACTGCCGAACCTTCAAGAACATCATCCAAGACATGATCGACAAGGGGGATCTTATTTTAGATAACCCAAATGCCCCACCCAACCAACACATCGACATCTTCAAACAACCATTTCCAAACCATCCACCTACTCAAAACAACATCCAAACCACGATTAATGACCCCCAAGACCATGACATACATACAATCAACACTATCTTGCCTCTTATCCCTGACCAACCTCCCTCATCACAGGATGAAGAACTTTCTTCTCCTATTATTCCTCCATCTACCTCTGTTATACTGGAGGACACCTCAACCATGCCTACGCCATTAGCCCTACCTTCATTCGAAGACCTTACCTTGCCTACTCCTCCAGCACAAGCAGAAGGCATGATCATTCCTGCCTTCTATCCACTTGAGGAGCCACACTCTCTTATTTCTTCTCCACTAGGAGAAGAACCAGTCTCTTCACCTATTTTGATCAAGGAAGACCCAGTCTCAGTTTCCTCTTACCCTTTGCTTGAGATTGCTACATCTCACTCACCTTCGTCCACATCTGAACCCGAACCCTCATCTAATCTCGCCTCGCACAAGAAGGCCACTAGACCACACTGGAGGACTCTTTCCCCACCTTCGTCATTACCCTCAATCTTGGGCCCGCATCCGTCCACTTTAATAGGGGTGCTGCCCACTCTCATACTTCACAGAGGCAAGTCACCTCCATTACTCCCTCAACCCGTCAGACATATATCTCCTCCAAACTATCAACCAACGCCTCTTACTCCTCTCAAACCAAAGTCATCAACCCCCACTGCAATAAAACATCCATACCCGTTAGCAGGTTCTTATGCCTTGCTGTTATGATAATTATTGCAGTCCTCTCACATCAATCTCCCACCTCTTAAACCATATCAATTTCTCAGACTAAAACCACCTTGGTTCGACGACACTCGCATTTGTGCATATCATCGCACGCCTGGACACGACACAGAGCGTTGTTGTGCCCTCAAGGTCATTATTCGCCAATGTTTGGGGAATGACACCCTTCTTCTTGACCATATTATCAATAAGCCGTCAACACCGCCCCATTCATCAACTCTCAGATCAAGACCATCTTGGTACGACAACTCTAAATTCTATCACTATCATCACACTCCGGGACATGACACTGAGCATTGTTGTGCTCTTAAGGCTATCACTCGTCAACACTGGAAAAAGGATACCCTTCTCATCAAGGACCCTCTTGACCACCTCTTTGACAAATCATCAACACCGACCCATGCCTCTCAAACCTCATCGCCCAAATCAGGATCTCCATGCCAGGCCTTGGTCCCTTTGCCGCCTTTGACCCCCTTATTCGACATCAACACAGTCCACTTAACCACCAAGCCTCAACCGACCTTGACCAATTTATCCAACATTCTCCCTAAGCAACTGGGGGAATCCAACCTTATCCTGACCTCAACCAAACATTCAACCAAACCTTCGACCAACTTTGACCAGACATTCGACCAAACTTTGACCAAGTCTCGACCAATCATCAACCAATCTTATAATCATGACCTTGACCAATATAAACCAAACCTCGACCAAAATTCAATCATCAAACATCAACCAACCAAGCACCTATCACTTCTTCAAACCGTCATCAATCATCGTGACCAATCTCAAAGAGGCAAATGGGGCAAGTCCACTCCTAATTGACTCGAACCTTAATGCACTAGCATGGCCCAGGGACTTATTAGAACTTGAGCTCCTTTTATGCCTTGCATCCATGACCATTGTTCTGTTAGTCGAGTATTCAATCACTTGACATTTTACTTGAGCTTGTCCCTTGAGCAATCCCCATCCTCTTAATCCCTATTCCTTTCAACCTTATTCCCTTAAATAAGTCCTATGTCAACCCTTTTTGTCAAGCAGTAATGCTTTGTCTTAATAAAAGGGAACCCTTAAACCTCTACAGGCTCATCCATGGCTAAAAACTTCAGTCAACATATATCAATTATATCAATAACATAACATACTGTATCAAAAACTCTCTAAATGTAGACTGCTCCCTCGAAGGATAGCTACACAATTGCTGTATTACTAGACTGCTCCCTTGAAGGACAGCTAGGCCAACTTATCAAACATTTAAAGCAAAGTATAGACCACTCCCTTGAAGGATGGCTATGACTAACTCTTGCTACAGACAACTCTCTTTTTGAAGCTTTTCGCATCGATCAGCTTCACATATATGACCACCACTCATGACAACATCCCTATGCAGACTTCCCGCATTGATCAGTCCGCTCTAAAAAAAAAATGACTGACAAGCTACAAAACCATGGACATGCCTATAGTCGTTCTTGGGTCACCTATAAAAGGGGCAAGGTTATTCCTGCCACAAATGGGTTACCCCATCCTCTCATATCATAATCCTACTTATCACACACTCAAGGGACTTCGAGCTCACTTAACATCAAGTGATTCGACTACTTCTCCAACATCAACCATGGTCAACGACGTAATGCATAAATGGGGCTTTTGTTCTAACAACCCCTACCTATGCCGTCATTTTCTGTCCTTGTCAATGAAAGAGCAATATGCCTTTCACTTTTTCTTTACTTTGGTCACATTCAACCAAACATTTTCAGACCGACAACATGACATCATTATCATCATAGTCCTTTTCACATAGTTTCTATGGACACCAATACACATGGAAACTATCGACCCGACACAATTTATGTTAAGCATAAACCAATACTTGCTAAAGCATAAATAGACCTCAATTCATTTTTAGCATACATCCATCACGAATATGGAAAATTTCTAGGGATGAAAGACCCTCACCACTGTTACAGAATACACCATTTGGAAAAGGCTGTAACATCTTTTTCTCTTCATCATTTCCACCTTGATCTTGACCAAGACCAGCCTATCGACCTCTTTGACCCTCTGTCCGAACTATATTGGTCTGAGGCCCTTCTAATTTGGGCTATGTAGGCAGCACTCAGTCTTCTGAGGTTAGCTCGACCATTCCTTTGTCCACCCATCTGCTCGTTCGTCTCTCTCCAGACGATGACCTTTTATCTTTCATCATGACCAATCAACCAGCCCTGCCAATGTCCAAGTCATTTCTGACTCCTCATGGGACACATTTGAGATCACTTATATCTCAACTCAACCAGTGACCATGGAGATCACGCCTATCTCCTAAGACCTTGACCACTTCTGAGACAACTCTGTCTTGGTTTTGTTTACATGCATGCTACCTCACGAATAGATAGCAAAATTGTTTGCAGACCATATTTTTGGACCCTCACAAGTATAGGATCGCACGCCGGTTGATCCACACTATTTGTGACATTTTCATGTTTCTAGGAGCACTTCCTGAGCCCGAGATACCTGGAACACGATGACCATTTGGAGCTACAGCTTAGATTGAATAACCCGATCAGCATATGACTAAATGCTGGGGCCCAGTTATTTCAATTTTGGCACTCCTCGACCCTCGACATGCGATAATTTGACCTGACCATTTCGTGATGTGGTATGCGTGTAATCATGACCTTTTTCGTGTTCACCCTCACCCCTTTCTTTATCCATCTCTCTATCAAATCAGCACCTGATTCCAGGTTCCCTTCCCTCGACTCCTACTTTGAGGGGGAATACCTCATCCATAATCGGGGTAATCAACCTCTTCCTATTTTTGTCTTGCAGTTCACTTGAACAACCAACAAGACAAAATCGACCCTATCCCACACCTGGGGCAACCAACTCCTATTTTTTTCTTATAGTTCGTCCAAAACAACCAACAAGACAAAAAGGGGCAAATGTAGATACCAAAATCGTGTCTACTCCCCTGGTCATTCTCCTCGTTTTCTCCCCCCTTGGTCCCTTGCCACTTTGATTATCCCTAAACCCACCTAAGTCTTATTAATTAGAAATAATCATCTATTTTTAATTAAATAAGTCCCTTTTCCCTCTCTCCTTGCCACCTCGCCACCCTTGGATACCCTTCTTGGATTCCCTTCATTCCCCACATGGCTATTTAATACCTAGACTCCCATTCCAACTTCCCCTCTTGTCCATTTAATCCCTTTCGACCGTTTCTCCCTCGGACTAGCTGACTCAGCAGTTGGAAAATGGATGAAAGGCTATTTTTAGCCTTTCTCCGGCCTTTCAGCTGCTGACGTCGGTCAACTGTCGACCGACGTCGGTGATATTTCTGGCATTGGCATCTTTCATAACGATTTTTGCACCGTTATCTCTTATCTCTAGGCTTTCTTCGTCTCTCTATCTCGCAACCTGACTCTAATATCTAGCACTCTAATCACCAATCCATTTTGAACCCACCTCTCTGCCAATCAATCTCACTCTCTCCCTCAGGTACACACAACAAGCTTCTGCAAACACAATAGGGATTCTCCATCAGCAACAAGGCTTCACATCCGACAACACCAACGACAGGCACACCAGTTTGCAACACTTCTTCAGCAGGGCACATGTAAGTACTCTGTTTGTCTTTTTTATTATGCTTCCTAGTCATTTGTTTCTAAATTAGATTCAGCTCTTCTATCTCCCTAGACCAAACCAATCCCGAATCTTGTCTCTCTGCTATCTCTGCCTTCTGTTTGATCCTTCTGTCAGATCATCCCTTCTGCCTATTCAACCAGACCCAGACCATTCCCCAAACCATTCAAGTACATCCATAAACTCTGTCTCAGACCCGTCCATGGACCAAGAAACTCGACCAGACCTGACTACAGACCACTGCCCCGATCGACGCCGGTCATTACCCCAATCGACGTCGGCAGACTAACCGATGTCGGCAGATCAGACAACTGACGGTGGTAGGACCACCGACGCCGGTGACTGTGACCAGGCTGACATTATTTTTTAGGTAAGCCTTTGCTTCCCTTTTTCATTTTAGTTTGTTATCATTTCAGTCTTTTTAACATTCTATCTTTTATCAGACTTTATCTTTATCAAACAGTGGGTTGACCTCCCTTAAGGAAGTTTTCATACTTCTGGGAACAAGCTTTCGCGTGGAAACCCACCATCTATCCATCTAACACCTTCTTTTTGTCCAAGTCTCTCTCCTTTGCAGGTGTCATTCCTCCACAGCCAAAGAGGAGTACTCACAGTGTCTGGATTACGGTGCACAAACTACATCCAGGTACACAAGCCTTGACCATTTCTTAGTTTCTTAATTCTCTTTTGAATGCATAAAGCAAAATTTGAATAGAAACAAAGAGTAAATGCTAAATTCAAGAGTGTTTGGATATAAACCATTTATAACTATGGATTACCCTAGGAAATAAACTTCCCAATATTAGTGCATAGCCTTGATAATTTATTCACATTGGTATATCACTATGATGTAGAAAAGAGGGAAGTAGTGAATGACAAGGGATAAAAGATTATAAACACGGACCCTAATTTCATTGACACCATATTTATGATTATAGAGTATGAGAGTTATCTTTATATAACCCTTGAGTCATATAAAAATTTATGTCAATATAATAACACTACATGTCTAAGGATCCTAAATAAGCAATGCCTAAAAGTCTCTAGTCCCACATGTATAAGACTCACTAAAACCTTGGCAAGAATGGACTTCAAAGATGAAGTGGGTGATATAATCATATGCTTTCATAGAGTAATTAGGAACCCAAATTCCAAGAAATATCAATATTAGATGTACTAATATATCTGGGTGATCCACCAAAATAAATAAATATATGTTGGGTCCAGTTGATTTTTGACTCCATCCACAAATAATTGATGGAAGTTCAAACCATAAGGAATTTTTATATGACTTCATATTTGATCTACATATTAGCAAAGGGGAGGACATTTAAAAGGTTGAACATAGTACCTGACCAAGTCAATAAGGTATTTAACTATTACCTCAACCTCACCCTTAAGGTAAGTAGATAACATTATAAAAGGTAAATGACGCATTCATATACTACATCATAATTATGTTTGATAAGGAGCTAGAAAAGAGAAGATTATCTCATGTCAAAACTTTTGAGATAATAAATTTGGGATCATATTTAATTCCATTCCAAACATATTCATACATCAGAGTAGGAGAATTTAGTAGTTGTCCTTACACCTTCCAAGGTATGTAAGTGATAGATGGGCTCTAATGGAACTTGTGAGCAGCTTGTAGATACTCACAAATTGTTTTCAAGTAAAAATAAGTCAAGAATCCACTTCCTTATTAGCATAGGGAGGTATACATGCCCTTTCCTATCAAAATCCAAATGTGTAGATGTCGATATGACTCAAATGACCTTAAGAGTTCTTGATGCAAGGCCATTTTATGATGTGACTAGAACCATTAATAATATATTAGGGATCACAACATATTCCCATGTTCCCTATTATGAAGATTACTAGGAAGACATGCAATATGAAGAGGAAGTAAGACTAAGAGATTATTTCAAGATCACCTTAGAGCAAATCAAAACTTATAAGATGGCACTAGTCCTTGAGGAATTAATAGATGATGAATCTCTAGTTTAGAGGGTTTACTTTGATAATAAGATATTTTATCAACCTCTTCCATTATTCAGATGGTCCATACCTAAGTCCTTCTCATTGATGGATAAGACCACCCATGTGATAAATATAATAATTAATTTTCTAAGGAGTAAAGGGGTCAAGGTCAACAAGGAGACATTGAGTATCAGTGATAAGTTGAAAGAGGTAAAGGAGAAGGTTGTAGTAACAATAGTAGAGCATTCCAGTAGAAGAACCCAAGTAGAATAGGCAAATAGGCCAGTAGTATCTGTGTTATATTTGTGTATTCAAGGATATTTATGAAGTTTGTGAATGCTTTGATTTTTATTTTAGTAACAAAAATTCATCTGTGGTATTATTTTTCCCTTTTGAAAAGTTGAGTGATTAAAAAATAAAGAATCTTGTTCCTTATATGATAAGTGCCTAATATTACCTTTGGTTTCATATTTGCTTAAGTTTATGATCTAATATGCTTCAGTATAATTATTATTTTATTGTGTTCATACAAAGCAAGCATTAATTTCCACTATAAGGGACTATTTCAGATAATTTGAACTTATCTATAGTCCCATGGAAAAACAAATATCAATAATGCACCTACATTATTCAATTTTTTAAAATTTTAAACTCTTTCTAATATAATAAATGGGTAATAGATCCAAATTATTACCATACTCTCCATGTGAAACTCACGTAGAACCCAAAAACTATTCATTTTCAAATATTATCTCCTATCCAATTTAGAGACATAAGTCTAGATTATCTGAAATAATCCTTTTTAATTATTTGGTGCAATCACCATTTTTCTAGTTTTACAAATTCATTTCTAAAAATCTTTTCCTCACAAGTTAAAACCTAGTTTAGGAGCAAGATCACTAAGAAGAGTTATTTTAATAGGAATTGGTAATACATAAGTTGCACCAAAATTAGTGAAAAGATGTCATCCTTCTCTAGAAGTTCACCTCAATTTGTCAAGGTCCCATAGTTTATAGGTGATCCCATTGTGTCATTAGATTTCCCATAGTTTGTAACTAATACTACCCAACATGATACCACACATAGATGGGTGCAAAATCTAAGTGATAACAAATACACTTGGATTAGAGCTATTTTTGAAGGATATAACTATAAGGATTCACCCATTTTTCAAAAAAATATTTTTTTGTAATGTTATAATGCAAAAATACTTTCAAATACCTTTATTATGTAGTGTTATAATGCTCATTTGTTGAGAGAGCCAAGCCAAAGACAAAGTCAAGCCGAAAATTTCCAAGGTGAAAAGGAGATATGATGCAAGGATAAATATTTACAAAGATCATTTGATCACATGGCTGAGCACATTCCTCCATGATGAACATACAACTCTTGCTCTCAAGGAAGGTAAATAATTGTTGTTTTATCTTCTATTAATAGTTACTTATATTGTTCTCTTACTCGTTGAGTGTTTAATCTTGATGTGTTAGATTTAGTAGTGTGTTTTTGTTTGGTTTTGAATCATACCAACACAATACTAATATCCCCTCTTAGATTCCTATTGATCATAACATGCACTAGAAACTAACCTTCTTAGCCATACAAGCTTGATTTTGTATTCAAAGAAGGTCATTTGGAAAGAAAATGCATCAAATCATTTATTTTGGATTTTAAATTAAATTTTAGGGTATTTAAAACATATTATAAGGTATACCAATGGTTATATAAATTAATTTAACCTTCAATCCACTGGAACTTCCCTTAATCCCTAAACAAGGGTTTGTATACATCCGCACTCAAGTGACCCTAGCATGCCTTTTACAACATTTTATTTCCTTCTTAGTGGGTTAGAACTTCATGGAGTTGTCATGAAACATGTTAATAATTTCTTGATACTCTTAAATTTACTAAATACTTCAAAACATACAATCTTTCTTCAATCTTCACATACAGACCTATGTGTGATCATTTAGGGCATTTAGGCCTAAATAGCCCTTTTGACTCGTTCATTGCTTCTAGTTGCCTAAATAAAATTATATGAAAACCATTTTAAAATTTATAATTAAAGTGAATATATCTATTTTTACCTTTCTATACACCTCAAGGTTTTAGACAATGATCAACACACTTTTCATTAATTCATCTATAGCCTACCTATAAGTGTTTATAAGCCCTTGAATGTGAACTTGAAGGTATATTATCCTCCCATTAGAACTTTAGTGGTTTTGATTTATGTTAGTATGTTTTTAATGTTTATATTGACACTTTAAATATCTTTAAAACGTTTATTCACATCATACATGTGCCTCTTTCTCCATTTTCTTGTGACAGGCCTGTAGGTGGTGTTTGAGTCTATCAACTAGTCAACACTTGGGAATCCCAATTTTTATTGGTTTACCTTATTCACACATGTGAAACTATTAAAAAAATATAATTAGGTTTATAAAACTCAAATGACCTCTTAATATCATATCCAACACATAAAATGCACACTCATATAGGTAGGCATGTATGTAGTCATTTAGGTCTTCTGACTGTAGTTTCACAAAATCTCTTTGATTTGTATTGAAAAGGGACTCTTGGATATTTAACTCATAGTTTTCCACTTGAAAAAACTCCTGATAATTATATTAAATTATATATTAATATATTTTCCTTCATTTAAGAATCATGGACAATGAAACACATTCATGTTTGACTAGGTTTATCTCAACCTTGTCTGTAAATTCAAATAGTCCATATGTACATGCAAATTTCTATATATTTATTAAAAATAATTACTCAAATGGTTCATATATATGTTTTAGGAATATTTATGGGATTTTATAAAATATTAAATTTCTCATTTTTATCCATTTTATGTACCCAAAACACCTCACAATTCCTACAAACTTGATTGTGTTGTTCAAACTAGCAGAACAAGACTATTAGGCACTACACTAAACATGAACATAAATAGACTTGATATAACATGATATTATATGGGTAAAGGAGTGTCTTATAAACCCTTAATAATCATTCTTATGCATTTAATAATCTTTATAATTATGCATTTGAAGAAAACTGACCTTGGTGGGGTTTTGAGTCACCTTTATACACCCTTAACTTCTTAACGATTGTTTATAGAGTCAAGGGGCTTAAATATAAAAATAATGATATAAATTGGAAGATAATTATGGTACAATATTATTTAAAATATCTTGGTTTCCAAATTTATTTCTCCTTAGAGTACCATCCATAAATTGGTTAGCCTTTTAGGGCTGCCAAGAAGCTCGATAGAGAAAATAATGGATTTTATACCTTTTTGAATCTATAAATCCATATTTTTCATGGATTTGGATTTTATAAGGACATGAGGACCCCTAAAATAGTTTATATATTGTCCAATAATGGAAACCCTTTACAAAATATCTCTAAAAGCTTGATTTATTTAATAATATGATTATTTTGCCCTTTGAAACTAATGGAGATGGTGAGCTTTGAAACTAATGGATATGGTGAGCTAGGTGACTCTTCATCTTCTCTTTAATTTTAAAGAGGTGGAAAAATATTTAAAAACATTTCCCTCCTCTCTTTGACTTCAACTCTTACAATAACTCCTCATTTAGCCATTAAAAATGATGAATGGTAGTTAGAACGAGACTTCCAATGTTATAAAGTAGTTGCCAATACATTTGGGGAAAATGTATAGACACATACAAGCATGATAACATCACTTAATTTTAGATGACTTAAAAATAAATGTATCTAAGGATACAACCTTCACATTTATTATTTACTATCAAGTATCATCTCAACATTGAAATGTATAATAAGACTAAAGTAGATGAAATACTTTAATCTTGTCAACACTATCTTAAAATATCTAAATTATTTGAAAAACAATGTGATCAACTTACTAGTTTTGCTTCTTGGTTAATTTGGCTAGCTTTAGTTCATGGTTATTCTTGGAAGGGTTACCACCTTGTCTCCTTGATCATGGTTCTTCATGTACTTGATTTAATACTTAACCTTAGTGTTGTCACACTTTCCTTAAACAATGATAAACTCATAAATAAGGCTTAAAAATAATGACCATTTGATGACAAGATAAAGTAACTTAAACTTGCTACTCACTAGACCATATTAAATGACCTTATAAGCTGCTAAGGGAGACACACTACCTATCATCCTAGATCATTAATGACCAATAGTAGATCTTCATAATGGCTATCAAAAAAGTTAATGTCAAATACATGGGTATGTGCATGGAGTTGGGGGACAATTCCATGGACATTTCCCATAATGCGATCACATTATTTATATAATGTGATTGAGGTATTTAAATTATGGCTTAAAAATTACTAATCCATAATGTAATCATGTTAATACATAATGCGATCACATTATTGTAAAAGTAATAATGTGATTGCATTCCTATTATTTTTCACATTAAAGCATGTGAACATGTATATGGAGTAAATAATGGTTAATAGATAACATGAACACACTATTATAAAAGCAATAACATGATTTCATTACTACTATTTTGCATATAAAAGTAGGTGAAGATGCACATGAAGCCAATCTTGACCTAAAGCTTATATTTACTACTCTAAATGTTAATTATAAGGAAATAAATGTAATAATATAAATGTAACATTTATTTCCTTATACTTTAAATATATTTTAGTAAATATATGAAATTAGGGTCACTTAACATCTAATATAGTTGGTCTCTTAGATAAATGCCTTACAATTGGAAAATAGTTTTTCAAAATCCAATATGGTCAATACTTAGGCATTTTTAGGGTCTAGGTATTAAACTTAGGGATTTTAGTACATAACATTTGTAGTTGATATCTATTTTTGGTATAGTCATTTTAAAGGTTTTTATGCCTTCTGAATTGATTCTTGGCATTTTTTTAAGAGTCATAAGTTTCTCAAAATTTAAGTTTAAAAACTACTCAATTTGAAATTCATCCAAATCAGTGTGATTGGGGTAGTTTAGGTCACATTAATGACCTATGCACATCAAATGACCACTTTGTGTTTATTTCACTTGTTTATCATCCCTACCTCATCCTTGATCACTTCCTACTAACATTTTATCATCCCTCATCACCCCTAATCACTCTTAGTCATTATCCCTAATAACTCCCTCATTTACCCTCACTATCCCTAGTCATCTCTAATCACTCCCTTATCATCCATAATCACTCCTCCATTGAACCTGACTATCTGTCATCATCCATAATCACTACTTCCTCATCCCTAATCATCCATAATCCATTTTTACTCATTCCTCATCATCCATAATCACTTCCTCATCATCTATAATCATCCCTATGCACTCCCTCCTAATCCATACTCATCCCTAATCACTCCCTCATTGACCTGAATTATACCTCATCATCTCTAATCACTTAATATTATCATCCCTAATCACTATTTCATTAATTATCACCATCCATCATCATACTTAATCACTCCCACCTCATCCATCATAATCCCTAATCACTCTTTATTCATCCCTCATCATTAATAATCACACCCTCATTTACCCTCACCATCCCTCATCACTCCATCATTGACCCTCACCATCCCTCACCATCCCTAATCATTCTCTTATCATCTAACATAATTATATACTCTAAAGTTATCTTTGATTCCAATCACATGTTATTTAATTCATTATAATAGAAATTAACTCTTTTCTAGGACTTCTTGTGTTGTCAATACCAATTTATGATAGTTAATTTTATTACTAAATGAATTATATTATCTTCCAAATTTATAGTTAAGTAACATAAGGACTAATAAAAAATAGAGTTTGAATTTTAGTTCATCAAATTATCTTTGTTGTATAGATGACTAGATGAAACTTTATTTGATTTCAACTTTGATATCTTGGTTCAAAGGATAAAAATTAAATACAAATCTCTCGTATAATTTTATAATTCTAAGAAGATTTGAATCATATGCAAAGTTATTTGGTGTTTCCCATTCTTTATGACTTGAATCTTGGTAAAGTTCACACATGCAATCCTTGTGTGTGTAATGTATCCCAAATATTTTATCTCTTACATGAAAAATGAACATTAATTTATTTTATGATAAAAATGTGTATCTACAAAATGTGAAATACTAGTTCTGCATGGTGTAGACATACATCCCATGTTTTCTAAGATTAGGGTGTCATCAAGGTAGATTAAAAAATGACATAGGTAAAGGGCCTAAATATGTCCTTCAACATATCAATTAATGAATTCACTACATGAGTTAACCTAAAAGGCGTAACCAACTAGTAAATCAATCCTTCCTTTGTTTTTAGTACTATATTCCAAATGTCTAAAGGTTCAACATGAATATAATGATACCCAAACTTACGATAAATTTTAGAAAATACTTCTACACCATGGATATGGTATAAAAATGTAAAAATATTTAGATGAGGATAATATTTATTCAATTTAATCTTGTTAATATTTTTTTAATTGATTCACAACCTCATGCCCCATCCTTCTTTTGTACAAGCACAATTGGGATTTTGCAAAGCAATGATTTGGGCATGATGTGTCCATTATTCATGATTTCATGGATCTACCACTTTATTTATTCATTAAATAGAAATGATATGTTTTATAAATAGGTTTGAGGTAGAGGTAGTTAAGGGATCAAATCAATAGTAGTCTTTAGTGTATAGTATGTAAGAACTTATTTAGGTGACTGAAAGATATCCTTGTATTCATCTAGTTTATGGTTAAATTATTATATCTTTGTTATTATTAGATAAAACACACTATGATATGGTTCCATAAGGATGATATTACATTTAATTATTACCATCAAGAGTATACTTATTACTATAATTGATAATATTCTTGCACTTCTTGGCAGTAATGACTAAAGCTTATGAACTAACTATGGTATATGGTATTTTAGATCATGATAATCTATCACAACATTTCAATGATTTACTTCATAGATTACATGTAAATGGTAAATATATGGTTTATCACATGTGAAAAATCACAACCTCTAATGGTGAGATGTCATAAAGGATTGAATTTTTAACAAGTTTGATTTTGTACACCAAGTGACACTACTAGATGATCCATTTCTCAAGGCCTACACTAGACCATACACTAGCATATGGTTATGGATGATGCATCAATTTCAAGTTCAATTTTTTAAAATATGATTTAGGATGAATTAAATTATTCTAATTTCCATTAGAAATGATGAAATGTATTGTCTCACCATTAATCTACATTTGTTAATGAAATAATATTTTTAATTCATATAATTTCTTATTAGGGGAAGTAGAGATATTTTTAGTACCAACCATATCATTGGGTTCATAATATATTATCTACTTACCTTTTTTATAGTTCTAGATAACTTGTACCCACTTCTTAAGATGTGCAAGTAGAGAGCTCATAGTGTGACACTATTCATTAGATTAAATATTGAAGTTATGAATTAAGCACCACTTTACAATCTTAGACTGCTTGTTCTAATCATTTGAAAATTATTTTTCACTCTCTAGTATGATGAATCAATCAATAGAAATACAAATATAAGGCATTCAATGTAATTATTTAGATCATAAAATGTCCTCATATAGAAATCAATTGATTGGTTTTAATAAATCACATAACTTGGTGATGGTTTTTGGTGCTATGGTGGTTTTACTTGCTTCTCTTTTTCTATCAGATCTTCAATTATAAATTACATCATTTCTAATAGGCCAATATTTTTTCATAGGTGATAAATATTTATATTTCAAATTTGCCTCCACATTATTTTGATCACTATGTCTTATGTTTTATGCTAGCACTCAACTCTCCACTTGTAGCTCCTAGAATTGTTAAACCCCAAAAAAATATGACCATCAAGGTATTGGATGGAGTGGTTAAGGATGAGGAGGGATGAGGAGTAATTAAGTAGAGATGATGAGGGAGTCAATAGGGATGATGAGGGATGGTGAGGGTCAATGAAGGAGTGATTAGGGAAGATGAGGGAGTGATTAAGGATTATGAGGGATGGTGAGGGTTAATGAAGGAGTGATTAGGGGTGATAAGGGATGAGGAAAGAGTGATTAGAGATGATGAGGGAAGATGAAACAATGATTATGGATGATGAGGGGTGGTAAGGGTAAATGAGGAAGTGATTAGGGATGATGAAGAAGTGATTATAAATGATGAATAATGGTAAGGGTAAATAAAGGAGTGATTATAGATAGTGAGGGGTAAAGAGGGATTGATTAAGGATGGTGAAGCAGTGATTAGAGATGATGAGGGAGTGATTAGGGATGATAAGGGATGGTGAGATCGAATTAGGGAATGATTAAAGATGATGAGGGAGTGATTAAATATTATGATGGATGGTGAGGGTTAATGAGAGAGTGATTAGGGATGATGAGGGATGAGGAGTGAGTGTTTAAGGATGATGAGGGATGAGAAGTGAGTGTTTAAGGATGATGAGGGATAGTGAGGGTTAATGAGGGAGTAATCAAGGATGATGAGGGAATGATTAGAGATGGCTAGGGATAGTGAGGGTCAATAAAGGAGTAATTAGGGATAATTAAGAATGATGAGAGAGTGATTAGGGGTGATGTGGGATGAGTAGGAAGTGATCAAGGATGATGGAGGGATGATGAAAAAGTGAAATTAACACAAAGTGATTATTTGATGTGTGCAAGTCATCAATTTGACCTATGCTACCCCAATCACACACTTTGCATCAAGTTCAAATTGAGTGGTTTGAAAAATTCAATTTTGATAAACCTAGGACTCCGATAAATTCCAAGAATAAATACAAAAGGCAAAAAAACCTAGAAAATGTCTATATGTTTACCAAAAATGGACATCAATTACAAAATTCATGCCCTGAAATCCCTAAGTTCAATACTTAGACCCTAAAAATGCCTAAGTACTGAATAGATTAGATTTTAAAAAATGATTTTTTACATCATACGGTGTGAAACTATGAGACCAACTGTATCAAATGCAAAGTGACCCTAATTTATTATATTTATTAAAATAAATTTAAAGTATAAGGAAATAAATGTAATAATATACTTGACATTTAGAGTAGTAAACATAATCTTCGGGTCAAGATTGGATTCATGTGTATATTCACATGATTTTATGTGTAAAATATTAGTAACATGATAAAATTATTGATTTTATAATAATGTGATCATGTTATTTGAATTTAAATTTAAACTCTACACCTTTTAGCTTGGGAATGGCTTGGATTCCCGACCTAAAGGCTTGAACCTATCAATCTACAATCGAGTTCAAGAGTTATGATAAAAATAACAAAATTCAACTTCAATAACCAAATACACTATGAATTTCAACTTTAAAATTCAAAAACTTAATACCATCATGATGAGAACACTCTCCTCTTTCTAAAAATATTATTTTTATTCTTTTTTGACTAATTTAAGGTTTCAAACTATGTTTATTTATAACTATATATTTTTTAGGCCACTAAATACCATAAATATACATGCCTATACATGTTAATGTAATTTAATTTTGGTTGATCTAAGTGAAAAAAAATATATGGTCACAAACTAAGCCTAATTCTACACACATTAAAAAAAATTGTTTTTCATTTTTTTGAGGTAGTTAGGCATGCCACATAGATGACTATCCATGTTTTTATCAATTTTAAAGATCTATTTACTTGAAAAGTTCATTAAAAAAAATATTCATTAAAAAAAATTAAAAAATACAGGTCACAACCTATAATATCTTATTTAAATGTTCCCCAAAGGGTTTCAAATAATATTAAACACCGCTAAAAAAATAGTGAACCACACGGCCATCTATTTAATTTATTTTATTAAAAAATGAGATTTTTTATTCAAATTTTTTATATTTGACCTAGTTATACTTAACCATTTAAATGTTTTTTTTAATGCTTTGAAAACTAGACTCAAAATTCTACATTTCATGTTCTTACACCATCTTCAAAATTGGAGTGTAGATATCTAAAATTATCTAAAAAAGTTTATATTTATGAAATTTCATGAAAATCATGTCCATAGGTAAGCCTCTTTTTGTCCCCTATCTTTGTGCACTTACCCACATCAAAGTTTTGAATGGCACCCATTCATGGTGGCCAAATTTTGGTTAACTGGTATTTTGAATCAAATAATAAGTCCCAACTCCTTTTAATTTCATTTACTTGATGTCATAGTAATGCCATGCCTTCCCCTAATATTGAATAAGCTATTTCTAATGTAATACCTAAAGTCTCATCTCATCTAGTTCATTCAGTTCAATAATTATTTATTTTTGTGCTTCTGTCAGGTCCATGCCTACCTCCATAACTATTATTAATGTTTGAAATTCAAAATCAATTATAGGTAATGAATTATTTCCATATAAAAGTTTCATATGAAAAAAACCTATTATGGACTTCCATATTGTGTTTTAGGCTCAAACTACTTCAAGTAGCTTTTTTTCCCAATATTTTTTGTTGGTGTCTACTATTTTTTCAAGATGTTTTCTAATTCTCTGTTGGTGACTTGAACTTGACCATTGTCTTGAGGATATTAAGGTGATGAATTTATATGGGTGATATGATAGTGTTAAATGAATGATTTTAACATATTATATATAAATTGAGGGCCTTAGTTTGAAACTATTACTTTTGGTACTCTAAAATGTTGTAGGATCATGTGGTAAAAGAATTCAACAACCTTTTCTTTATGAGAAAATGATAACGCCTCAACCTATACCATTTTGGTGACATAATTAGTACATACTAATATGTACTTCTTTCCTTGAGATGGTGGATCAATGAGACAAATAAAATATAACCCCCATGTATCAAAGGGTCCTAAAACTACTTATGATAGAGAGAAATTTCATTAGACAATGTAGGTTTACCCATCCTTTGGCAAGGATTACATTTCAAAACATAATTATTCATATTCTTGTGAAGTGAAGGATAATATTATATATCCCCAAGGATCTTGTCAATAATCCTTTTGGATTAATAATGACCTCCTCTTTAATTTATCATGGTAAGCTCTTAGGATGTCATATATATCATCTTATCATACACACTTGCAAAGTATCAAATAAGGTACACATTTGAATAATAAACTATTAAGCCATTTATATTTAGCACTATTTATGATCAAAATTTTCCTTTGTTTATGAGTGAAATCACAAGGAAATTTAATCCCTTAGGATAGATAATTAACCAAATCAACAAACCATGCTGAGTGAGTTGAAATTATGAAAAACTGTTCATCTATAAAATTATCCTCCACTAGCTCATCTTCTCCTGAAACATTCAACCTTGAAAAGAAGTCAACAAATACATTATCTTTTCCTAGCTTATCAATGATTGTTATACCAAATTTATGCAATAGTAGTAACCATATGATGATCATATCTCTTACTATTAGTTTGTTCATCAGATATATTATGGTTGAATGATATGTATAAATGAATATTTTGTATCTAGTAATGTAGTGACAATTTTTTTAGTGGCATAAATGACAATAAGGAACTCCTTTTAAGTAGTTGTATAGTTTATTTTAGTATGAATTAAATTCTTACTGATGTAGTAAATAACATACATCTTACCTTATTCATATTTCTACCTAAGAACTACTGCCATAAAATTATTAGAGGCATTTGCATGTATGTGAAAGGGATGCTCCCAATTTAGACCTCTCAAGATTGGAGCAAAAATTAATTTTTATTTTATTATCTCAAAAACCTATTGACATTTTTTAGTCCATACAAATTAACTATCCTTGGTGAAAAAGGAAAACATAGGTGCAAAAAAATTACTAAAATCCTCAATAAAATACCTATAACATCTTGCATGACCTAAAAATCTCTTGATATTAGTTGAGTTTTTGGGTGCATACAATTTTGAAATGGATTCAATATTTTTAGGGTCAACCTATATTCCTTGTGTTGAGATATGATGATCTAAAACAATTACTTGATCTACCATCATCAAACATTTTCCATGACTTAAGGATAATTGATCCTATCACACCTATTCAACACTTTATCTAGATTAGTTAAGATTTCATAAAAAATTCTCCATGTACTATAAAATCATCCACATATACTTCAACACATTCATTAGTAAGATCAATAAATATAATAAGGACTACTCTCTAAAAGGTGGTTGGTGCATTGCATATGTCAAAAGGTAAAAATATGTATGAAAACAACCCCAAGGATTTGAAATTGGTTTTATCTTGATCTTCAAGACCTATTATTAATTGATTATACCCACTAAATCCATCCAATTAAGAAAAACACTTCTTTCCATATAGATTATCTAAGACTTGGTCTATGAAGGGCAAGGGAGAATAATATTTGATACTTATTTTGTTAAGTTATCTATAATATATACATATTATCCATTTTCCATGTTATTTATGTAATATTACTAATGGTGAGATCAATTGAATATCAATTATTGGATATATGAATCTTACTTGCAATAGTTTTTCTATTTCAGTTTTGATCATGTCTCTTAGTGCTAGATTTATCCTTATTGAGGTTGTCTAATTAGTTTAATGTTTTAAATGTAGATGTGATGGGTGAATACACTTATATGGATGCCTTTCATGTCACTATATTTCAAATAAAAAGATTTAGTGTGACTTTTTAGTACATCAAATACCTTGGTCTCCTATTCATCAATTAACCAATTATTTATGTTTAGCATTTTACCTGGCTATGTCTCAATTTTTTTTATCCTTGAATAGATTAAATTAAATTGACTAAATTGATTCAAGAGATATTTTAAGGGACAAGTATGAGGTTTTAACATGTGTAAGGTGGTTATGTCTTTGAATAAGGACTCTCCTTTTGAAATCACACCTGCTAATGGGGAAAAAAATGAAATAAAACTATTATGTGCCCAATTAAAAATACTCTATTGGATATATGTTGATCATATATTTAATCATGAGTGTAATAAATTATTATTTGATAACCTTATAATTTTTTTTGATAATTTTTATCTTTAGCCTAGTGATTTCCATACCTAGACTGGGCATCTCCAAATCTAGAGTGTTTTCTTCCATATAACATGTTAACTTCTCATCTAGCTCATTTATATGGTTTTTAACTACCACCATTGCAAAATAATAAAGATAATTTCTATTTTTATTTGGTTCATGTACCCATAAGTGATCTGAAGAATCTAGAGATGGTTTTATAAGTGGATATAAAGAGTTTTTTCTGCTTTCAATCCATTAGAGATTATCATATCTCCAGACTTAAAAACTACGAGTGTTGCAACTATGGCTAGCCATGGCCTTCCTAGGATAAATGGATATCCTAATTTTTTATTCTTTGTCTGAAGTATCATAAAATATACAATATATTCCTAAGACTCTACCATTACTTAGACATTTTTTATAATCCCCTTTGGTTTGGTAATGGATTGATCAGTCATTTGTAGAACTATAGTAGTAGGTTTTATCCTAGTTAATAAGAGTGATTTCAATGTGTCTAATTTCATGATAGTGATAAATACTCCTAATCCCACTAATACATTAGGTATTTCCTTATTTCCTATGTCTACGATGATGACTAGACTTTTAGGGTCTCCATACTTTGGTAGAAGCAACATACCTAATAAGAGGTCAACAAGCTTACCATCTATTTGTATGGTTTTGGGAAACTATATTTTTATCCTTATAATTTTAACACACAAAAATTTGATGAATATATTAAGCTCAGGGATGTATCTTATAGTTTTTAATAGTGGTATTTCAATGCTTAGTTTTCTTAGTTCTTGGACTGAGTTAGATTCACTATTATTTATTATTTTTTAAAGTACTTTAGAAAATAAAATTGGTGGAGTAGTGGTTTCCTAAGATTTTTATTTATCCTAAATGTCCTCTATTTCATTGAATTTCTCATTGGGAAGGATTTAAATTTTATTTTCATTAGGGATTTCTATGATGTTGAGTGGAGAAGGACTAGTCAACATTTTTTTAAAACATAACTGAACATTAATAAAATATGTGGAATTTACTCCATAGTTCCTTTTTGTTATGTTACATAGATATGATATAATTTTATATTGTTAGGGTTTAATACTAGTTGTTTAGGTAATTGAAGTTTATTTACTAGTTTAGTTTGTTAGGGTTGGCTAGTAGGAGAAAACATCAACACCTATTAGGGTGGAAGCCTCCTTTATTGATTGAATGTTTGTTGAGGTACCCATTGTTGATTATTTTTTGAAATCCATGGTTGTTAATTCACTATGATATCCATGGATGTGGTGATGTCCATTCTTGTAGAGACCAAGTTGGTGGTCCAAATGTTTGTAGAGGTGTTGGCCTATCCCATGGTATCATCCATAGATTGGAAGGAGCTTTGGGAACATGACATAGGTTTTGATTATAAGTGAAATTGTTCCCTTGTGTTTGTATATAATTGAGATATTTTATTAGTTGGGTAATATGTTTTAATTGATTATTAAGGACATGAAGGAGGATATAATTCTTTATGTCATGGGTATTTTCATCATAAATACCGTACATATCTATCATGTCAAGAGAAAAGTCTCAAATGACACATTTTAAACTACATTTTGGGAAATACATAACTAAAAAGTTCAATCGTGGCATTAAATTTTACTTTAAAGTCATATAATGTGATGTTTAATTGAACCAAAATGTCTATTTTAATATTTTAAAACTACCCCATGAATTATCCTACATCATTTCTTCATTTTCCTATTTTCAATTTCATAACACTAGCCCTTGTTCTTGAGTAGTACCTGCATAGTTTATCAATGTCATTGAGACAAAATTTATTTATATCTCCTCTTCCCCTTAGGTTTAAGGATTCATAATCATCATCATATTATCCTTTCAATTAAACTATTTTTATTAGTTCCTCATCCAATTCATATCCACACTTTTTAAGGATATAAATGAAATGATCAAGATAGTCTTCCATGTTTTCATCTTCTTTTTGTTTTATATAGAATAATTATCCTTTTATATCTTGTACACTATAGTAATCCTGATATTTATCCAAGAATACATTTTCCATTTCATCCCATTGTGAAATGATTTTGGTCTTAATCCCATAAACCACCTCATAGTTGAATCCTTGAGTGTTGAAGTAAATAATTTAAAATTTTGATTATTAGACTTGTAGTCATAGGTTTGACATAATAACTTGAATTTAGACAAGAATTTGTTAGGATCTTCTATGAAATTATCATGAAAGTTAGTAATATTTATGGGGATATGTTTTTTATTGGAGGTTTTTCATCTAGGTCTAGGATAATAGGATAGGTAAAGGTTCTCTCTACTAGTTGAGCTTTACCTATTTCAACACTATTTTATGGATTTATTATGTTTCCTACGTTGTCTCCTGTTTATTCCCAATATATGTTGTAAAGGGTTATTCTGAGAGGTGGTGAATCATTAGAAGTGGCAATAAGACTACTTGATTGAGATTCAATACTCTAGTTTACAATTTTTTTTTTTAAATCTTAAATTGCTTCTTTTGGAAGGATGCATCTACGTCTAAGGAATGTTATCAAAGTTTAGGCAAGGCTAACCATGGTTCCTAATCAAAAGTCTAAAGTTATTTTCTTATAAGGTCTACCAATACACTTTTTTCTAGTGACCTACTAGTACTTGTGCTTTGTTGAGGGTTTTTAGGAATGTATCTTCTCTTTGAATCTCTGTCTATTTACAATTTATTTAATTTATGGGAAGTTTTTCTCTATCAATTGCTAGTGTATGATTTGATACCCTAATGAAACCTATAAAATCCCTATAAATAATGCCAAAAATGATGAGGGTCATTATTTTTTATTCATTTAGATGAATATGTCATGTCAATTTGGGTGGTGTCCTACAATAATCAATAATAAGGTATGCATAATGATAACTAATAATTATTTATTTGAAGTGAGTTGTGGATCATTTATTTATAAGGTTATAATATACTTGTTTGAATTGAAATATAAAATATTAATTATGAAATCAACCACACTTATTGACTTGAAATGACTTAGAAGGAAAACACACTTGTTGGAATTAAACTTGCATTGAAGTTAACACACTTTTAATATGTTTACATAAATGTAAATTGCATAAAATGGAAACACACAACCAATCTATTTGTTGGAAAAGAAAATTATTTGTAAGGGAAATGATTAAATTAATATTGGTTGAAAATCACACATTAAATCATAGTCATGTAGGTGAGACATATAACATAATCCTTTGTCTAAGAGAATAAATGACAAACTTCAAGACACAACAATATAAAATAAACATATAAATACCAAAATAGATCATAATTTTTGGTTGAGTGTGCCCTTGCTCTCCCTCAAAATAGGATTGAAACACTATTATATTTTCAAAAACTTGTGAAATAAATTTCTCATTACTTTTATAAAATGCTTATAATTTTGGGATTGAAAAGTCAAATTTGATCTTAATATATTTTCCTTACGACTTTTTCTACTAGTCTCTACTCAAAGGGACATTGTTTATATATCAAAAAATGATTAAAAATTTAAAAAAAACTAAAAAAAACCAAAGAACATCAAACCTAACTAGGATCTTGCTTATTACAAAATAACATCACAACATCCTTTCCACTTTCTAAGGAAAAACTAGTGGAAAGTGCTAGATTTAGTTTCACACATGATTCCATGTCTGCTACCATTTGCAACTCTTTTTTCAATTTATAGACATTTTACCTTCATTATGATAGCATATCAAAACATAATAATTAAATTTTTTCATAAGAAAACTTATATAAATACCATGGCTAAATATATATATTATTATTTTTTAAAATTTTGTATATAGCCTTTAGAATTATTCCTAAAAATATACTAAACTACTTAGTATCAAGCATGTATATCCTTGCATCAATGTAAAATCCTCAGGTGTTCTTTTCAAGATTCACAAAATTATTTGAAATTAGTTTAGGCATCTCTAGAGCCAGATTGGTGATCTTCAGAGCCATACTGGTGATCTCTAGAACCAGACTAGCGATCTACAAAACTAGTCTAGATTGGTAATTGAGTCTTTATTTCTAAAAACATATTATTTATCTATAGTATATTATTATGACCTATACATACAAAAATAGTGTCTTTTCCATGTAAATGTTAGAATAAAGTGGTTTTAATAGGTAATAATAAATTGCACAAAATAACTAAGGTAAAATACTCATTTTCTACTTTGAATTAGCAATGAGTTCTATAATGCACATCTAAATCCATTTAAAAGGAAGAATTTTAGGAAAACAAATGAGGTAATTACTTAGATATAATGAGCCATTTTAGGAACTCATAAATGGGTTTATAAATACCTGGCCATCAAGGTAACAATATCAATAACTCTAAACATGAGAGAGAGCCCCATTAAGTCATTTTGCCTCTAACCATAGAGTTGTGATGAGTTTGTTAAACTCCTCCATACTAGGAGTGGCCCTACCCTTCAAGAGGGAAGAAAATAAGAGTAGCCAACTTATGAGAGTATTAGAGAACTATGTACAAATAATGTACAAGTCATTATTAAAAATAGTCAATTCATATAAAAATAAATAACCTCACTATATACTAATCATACATGGCATACAAATGATTTAAACTCTAAGATGAACAAAACACATGCTATTTTGCAAATGAAAATGATATTTTGAAATAAATTTGTATAAATTATATGTGTGACATATGTATATTTTTTAAAATTTCATGTAATTCAAAAAGATAAATAGAAGAATAAATGATTTCTTGGGACAAAGTAAGAAGATAAATGAAGAGATGAGAAGCTGAAGAGTCATGTTGACTATATAGGTATCTGACACTCACATAAAGAAAGGACTATTTCTAATAATTTGGACTTATACCCACTAAAGTGGAGTGAAAAAAATTTTCTCCAATTTTTTTTCTATATTCTAAACAAATTGGACTATTTCAAACCATTTGGCACACACCATTTTGAATAAATTGGACTATTTCAAATAATTTGGACTTACACCCACTAAAGCAGAATGGAGAAATTTTTTTCCAATTTTTTTTCTATAGTCTAAATAAATTGGACTATTTCAAACCATTTGGGCAAAGATCATTTTAAATAAATTGGACTATTTTGAATAATTTGGACTTATACCCACTAAAGTGGAGTGGAGAAAATTTTCTTCAAGAATAATATTTTTATATTTAAATAAATTAGACTGTTTCAAACCATTTGGGCATAGATCATTTCGAATAAATTGGACTATTTCAAATAATTTGGACTTATACCCACTAAAGTGGAGTGGATAAACTTTTTTCTAAAAATAAGTTCTCTATATTCCAAATAAATTGGATTATTTCAAACCATTTGGGCACAAATCATTTTGAATAAATTAGATTATTTAGAATAATTTGGACTTATACACACTTAAGTATATTGGATAGAATTTTCTCCAGGATAAAATTTTCTATATTCCAAATAAGTCAAACTATTTCAAATCTTTTGGGCATAGATCATTTCAAATAATTTAGATTATATCAAATAATTTGGACTTATACCCACTAAAGTGGAGTGGAGAAAATTTTCTCAAAAAATAATTTTTTTATATTCTAAATAAATTGGACTATTACAAACCATTTGGATAGAGATCATTTCAAATAATTTGGACCATTCTAAATAATTAGGACTTATACCTACTAAAGTGGAGTGGAGAAAATTTCATAAAAAAATAAACTTTTATATTCCAAATAAATTGGACTATTTCAAACCATTTAGGCACATATCATTTTGAATAAATTGGATTATAAGTATATGATATGATGCTAATTATCATTATTATGACATTGACATCTAAAGCACAAGTTTTAAAAGGGAGAGCAACAAAAATCAAGGGATAACCTTAGAGTCAAAATAGAAATAAGCAACATATATCACGAAGAGAAATTTAACAAAAAACTACATATCAAGGATGAATTTAGATCATGGGACTTTGTATGTAGGTCCAGGATTACCAGTCACTAAGCCATTGCATTTACTAGGTCCATATAGACCACCCAACCTAATAGAGTCCACCATTTATTAAAGATGATTCTAAATCAATCAAGAAGCAGTACAATGAACACCACCCTATGCCTTAACATTTTTTGCATCCAAACAATATACCACACCCTAGATTGAATAAAAGTCAACCAAATAATAATCTACTGATATGAGGGCATCTGAGTCAAATTTGATGATGAATAGGAGTAAAAATGGTAAAATCTCCAATTAGAAATGTGTAGAAGGGGTAATAAATTGTGTGCCCTCAACTATAGCCATGTAATGATCATGCAACTAAACATAATGAGTTTCCATCTCCTAAAATACACTTAGAGGAACTGAACCAAGACAATGTAAACCAAAAAAGGTAGAGTAGGCCTAGTTACTACCTCAAAGTTATTCAACTAGCCAATGAGGCCACCCTAAAATTCTTTCCATATAAAGGCCTTCACCACTTGATGAGATTATTCCTTATTTTGGACTACCCAATTCAAGTTACTAGTAAAACATAATACCACATTCACATTGATTCTATTATGCCATAAAACATGAAGGTAATCCTTGATAATAATAGTCTAAATTACCTCCAAAACCTCCACATTTGAAAGCCAAAAGATTAGACATAGTTTATGATTTGAGACACTATCTTGGAAAGCCATTTCATGATACTCTGCATGAAGTGACAAAACGAGGATAATAATGACCAAGATTGACACAATAAAATACATCTTCATAATAGAGGTAATCTAAATAGGGGAGAAAATCAAGATGAATGTGACAAGGAGAGATAAATACTGGTAGTTGATTACTTCGAGTGATTTGCTACATATCATGACAAAATACTTCACACTTGATGGATTAATGTGCAGCCATGAAATGAAAATTCATTTACACATGTCAAATATCTAGTATGCCCAAAATTAAATACAACAAGTCTAATGAAATTTTAAAAAGTCCCATTAATCATAGGTGACATCATAGGTCCACCAAATCAAGTCTTAGCCATCGATCATACACATTATCCATCACCACATCGATCACTTGGTACACCCCCAAAATTTTAAGGAAATATTCTTTTTTATTAGCTTCCTTGAAGTAATGTGATGCTAATTAAGATTTCATTTCATCTAGTAGAGGCCAAATCAGGTGGAGGATGTTGTTGAGTTGCTAAGCATTAACATACTGATTATGAATCATTTCCACTATGAGATTGGAATCTCCTTCAATTATCATGTATTTGATTCCACATTATCTTATAAGTTGTATGCCTAGGATAGATACCTAGGATTCAAATTCATTATTGGTTTTGTTTGGGAGGTTCATTCAGGCAACATGAATGAGAGAACCATAACAATCTGAATACTGCATCTCGTTCTTGAGGCTCTTGGATTTCCCTGTGTTGATCCATCAAAATTTAATTAAAATAAACCATATGGGGGGGGAGTCCAAGGAGAAATAATACATGGGTGATATAAACCACTGTATAACCTTGACCCATTAATGGGGAATCAACAAACAAATATAATGAGAGAGAGACTTGAGAATTATTTATTATTCATTGGGAAGATCTTCATGAGCATGCATCAATTTACTAATGTATAAATTTGGGTAATTTCATGTTAAACTGATGGAGTATTCACTTTCAAGGGGATTAGCTTTCAAACTTATAATTGATTCAATACTTTCAAGGTATCTCCAATTATAAATTAAATTTCATGAAATGAGACCAAAGTATTACTAAATTAAAATCTATAGATTTGAAAAAAATTAGATTATATTTGAAATAATTTAGAATTTATTTGTATGAATTTGATGATACTGTTACTAAAATTATAGTTTATAATCAATAAATACACTTAAAAGAATCACATGGCAAATTTACATCTTTCTAAACAATGTTTCACAACTGTTGGCATGGATTTTTTAGTTTCTCTCAATATTGTGATGATAGACATCATTTTGATTCTCCAATATTTTTCATCTTTCTAACTTCCATTTCCACTATATCTACTTATTGTAACATAACTCATTTGGAATTTTTTTTTGTAACATAAGTTTGAGAATTACAATTAATGAGCACCGTGTTGGTAATTGAAAAATCATCTTCAAAGGTCCCTTTAAAAATAACTTCATTTAATTTTTTTATATTTATATTGAAGGGATTAGAATATTTTTAACCCTAAAAAAACATGAAATTTGAACTTGTATAATCCACGGCTTGAAGGAGTAACCTCAACTGATTGTCCTATATCATTGACCAAAGGCCAACGTGAGAAAAAATTGCAGTGCCAAATTCAAAGTTTCTTTGGAATGATCTTGAATGTAGTATGACATATTTTATATTATATAATATTATTTTATTCTCATAACATTCATTTGCATATCTTTTGTTTTGTGCATAAAAAATAATAAGTCATCCAACCCTAAAATCAATAGTTTTTTAGAAGTTGAATTTAGCTCCTCCTTTGAAATGTTTGCAATTTGTTAAAAAGAAAGCAATAATTTATTAACAATATTATATTATAACAAATATAAAATAGAAATTTTCTAAGAAAATGTTTTACATATTAGATTAATCATTGATGCACTTTTGATTTATATTTTATATTGTAATATATAAACATATTGCATTTCATTTGATACATTTCCTTAAATCTTATAAATATTCATAGAAACATATACATAAATATATACATGTTTAGGCACATGTAACTATACTCATTATACATGGATGTATAATTTCTATTTCCAATTTTGTAATATACATATGCATATACATGTTTATAATGAATACTTATAATGTGACCATAATAGACATTTCTCATGCATTTGTTAAAATAGATGTAACTCATTATATTCTAAAACAAAAAAAAATTGATTACTTCTGGAATCTATTTATGCCATTTAACACACACACACACATACACATCCATATATATATATGTCCTTTTTCATCAAAATATTCTTAATAAGAAATCTATTCTTCATTGAATTTCACACAATCACAATATTTCTACCCATTCAAACAAATCATTTTTATATTTATAAAGATAATGTATACTCTGAATACAATTTATTGTCTTCAAGACACAATATAACACATATTGAGTTATTTTAAACTGGGTAAATTCAACATTTAAACAACACTTAAATGGCTAAATACAACCACATTCAAGTTGACACAATAATCAAATAAACCCACACTTCCAAATCCCAAGTCAATGCATTACATTTTATTGTCTTCTACACACTCCTGTCGATAAATAAAAATTCAATTTTAATGTGTTTAAATAAATAAAGATAACTTGTATATTCTAGTATATGAAATTTTATATTTACACATTCATTGAAAGGGTGTTTTCACCTTTTTTTACCTTTTTGTAGTGTACAATTGCACTCTTTCATTGAACCTTTTATTCTTTATTCCTTGCAAGGTATTATATAATGTAGTAACTGAAAATTCTCATCATAATTTGATTTGATATTTGTATTTAAAAATAGTGTCATGTTGTAGAGTTTTACCTTGTGTTATTTTTGTGGAGGCTTCAAGCTACAGAGCTATGTCTTGGGTTGTTTTGTTGGAGACACAAAGTTGTAGAGCTATGTTGTAAAATGTTTTAATTGAGACATAAATAGATGAAAAAATATTTTGTCAGTATTATAAATAATTAATATATAATTTTTTTTATAATTGTAAAAATATGCACGATTTTATCTTACCTTATTCAACTTGTAATTTTTCATGTTCATTAATTTGATTTTTCATTATTATTATTTATTCACTTTCAGCCAATGCCATTAGTGGTACACACCGAAACATTTTTAATCTGTTAAGTTTGAAAAATAAATTACACACACTAAAAGATTGTTAAGATGTTTTTTTGAAAAATAAAGTATGATTATAATATAAATTAAAAATGTTATACACTTGGTAGTGATCTAAGAGATTGTTATGGTATTGGTTTCCATGAATTTGTAAAATAGTTTTGAAATTGAAGATTAAAAATTATTTTTTCTTTAATTTCTATAATGCAAGATAAATTCATTTTCATTTGCGTACAAGCACACACTAATCTAGCTCTTGTATATACCTCTAGCACATCACATATATCTAAATTGTTGAAAGTAGAGATAAGTTTCTCCCAAAATAATTTATCTAATTCATTTTTGAATGACCTTCCTATTTTGTGTGAACCAATCATTGCAAATGTTGGTACGTCTTTATAGAGGTCAACACCTTCCTATAATTTACTTTGTTGTGAATGGAGGATGAAATATTCAAGATAAAAATTATTATAATCTTGAGAAAAATTGATACCTATAATATAAGTCCAATTGAATCCATCACTATTTGGAATCCAAAGTATGACACCTATATTTTGCATATAATGGAAATGACCAATATATAACTTTTTGAGAGATTTTTGAATGCTAGAGAAATGGTCAAGTTTGTGAATGATGAATAAATTAAAATCCCCAAAAATAACTTTATAAATCAATGTATGAATAATTAGGTGAAGATTTTATTCATTAAAATATTCAATAATATTCAAAAGATCAATAATTATCAAATTAACATTCACACCAACAATGAACATTGTAATGAAATCTTTCAAAATGGATGGTCAAAGACATGGGGGGATGTAATGGTAGATAATTTTTTTTGTATCTATCTTGGGAAGCTATCCTCCATCACTATATATATATATATATATATATATATATATATATATATATATATATATATATATATATTATCAATATACTTATTGAATCTAGAGATATTGCTTTCTAGCTTAAAAAAAAAAAATACTTCCATTCAGGACACTCAAATTTTCAAAACTTTTCATAGAAATTTTATGATGCTCCATTACTTATTTAGGTGTGATTAATTTTTATAATATAAGTGTCAAATCATGATTGGTGAAATAATATGCAATTATTGATAATATGTTACTTTATAGCTTTACTTTTTTGCACCAAGTGTCCATGTTACACCCAAGGATTTTCAAGAAAGAAATAGACCATTTTTCCAATAAATCTTATAGTTCTATTTTTTGTTTGTCTAAAATCCATTGAATATTTTTAAGTACTATTATACCAATTAGATTTAAATTTTTTTTATTTGAATCAGGTAAAGTACTACTTTCAAAAAAATCAAATACCTTATGAAAACAATCCCAAACAAGTTATTCCATGAAAAGAAGGCATTTTCTCTCTTGCAGTTATTATGCTGAGTAGTTCATTTATGTGAACAAGTGTCTATCTTGTTCATATATTTATTCTATATTTCCCCCCGCTATTTCAAGATTCTTCTAACCTCTCAATTGGATATGGTCATGTGTAGTTGATCTCTTTATACAAATGAAGCCTTATAAATTATTTTATTTGCTTCATTATATTAGTTACATAATTTATAAACAATATGGAATAGAATGACTATTTTAAAAAATCTTTCCCTTCTAACAAAATATTTTTCTCAATGATAGTGAATTGTATTCCTCATCCAAAAAATTGTCTATTGTGCTGTAATTATGTGTTTGCCATCTACAATTTTGAACCTTAAATTTTTTTCTTCATCATATCTTCAAAGACTTCTTTTGATTTGATAATAAATTGAGGGTTATTTGGATCAAAAGAAATTAAAAAAACATCCTTCGTTGGAACCTTATTATGTTTTATGAATGAATAAATTATATCATTCACCCCTCTTTCATTCAGATTTATTATTTTGATAGTAACATCCCCCAATTCATATATCTCTATATGAATGTTCATGATAATTTCTAGAGAAAATATACCATGTAGAGAATTCACTATGTGTATGATCAAAATTTGTGCCAACAAAAGTGTACCAACCTTTTGTTCAATCTTATATTTCTCCACTAGTGTGAGTAATTGTATAGACTTCTTAAAATATTCATACAAATATGTTTCCCTTGCTTGTTTTGTTTTCTTCAATGTTTTTTCTATCATGATTGTAGGGTATCTTAAATGCATATTTACATGGTGGAAAGTAAAAAAAGTTGGTGCCCCTTGTTCTTTTTTTTATTTTAGCATATTTTGTATTATAAAGAGTAAATTATCTCTATCTATCAACCTAAACATTTCAAAGTTATCATATCTATTCAAATGAAACCCAAATGTTTCACAAGAAGGAGAAACATTCATTTTTATCAATTTTATTTTATTGGGTGTAAATTTATTGAAAGTAGCTGTAGCATGATGGAGAATTCCCTCTTCTCTATTCCATACTTCTAATTGAAATTGAATGGCATATTCAAGTTCATCCTTATCATAGATAAGTATTATTCCAATATAGTAAGATTATTTCCAGACATAGTATTAAACAAATAAATATTTGCATGCATATTTGTCACACTAAATAACTCAAAATACCAATCAACAAGAGGAATTTTGTCACCAACATAAAATAAAATATGACAATATGGATTTAATTTGAGTTTTGATAGTTTAAATAATACTATATCCAAATTTTATTCAATTGAGATATTTTTCTACCTTTTAAGTGTGGGAATTTCTTTCTCGCCTAAAAACATTTTGAAAATCAATTGAAATGATTTAAATATTGATCTTTTGTAAAATCTAAGTTGCATATTGTATCACTTAAAAACTTATTTGTGATTAATTATATATTAGAAAATATGAATTCTAATCGATAGTATAAACTACATATTAAATATTTGAATATATACATTAAATCAAACATAAACTAAAAATGCATGATCAAACTAAAAATAAATTATATGTAGAGAGATGTATACACCATTCAAAAGGGATTGCCTAAAAGTTGACAATTTATTTCTAACATATCAAGAACTTACTAAGCATATAATAAAATCTTAACACCATATATACCTAGGGTTCTAACTCAGTGAACTAGATGTCATTTAAAAAAAGTCACTATTGAGATATTATTTTCACTGATAAACATGTTGAAAGTATCTCCTATGAGATACCTTCAACACCCCATTGAATTTATGACAAGGCCCATGAAAGAATATCCTAGCCAAAGTAAGACTAATAAAAGGAAAGTGGAGGACATTTTAAATACATGTATTAAATGTGTCAAGTATTATAAGTAAATAAAAACACCAACCAATATAAACTAATAAACAAATGAATCTATCAACATTTATTTAAAATGAGAAAGAAGAGGGGGGAGTATGTTTCAAATATTCAACTTAAGGGGTTTGAGGTGAGGTGTTAAAATATTAGACAAATATGGATGATCTCCCATCTTAGGCTTCATTATTATTTCAAAAATATAAGCCATATTTCATGTGTGGGATGAGGCATCGACACTCCTCATGATTAAAGATATGATTTACGGATCCTAAAGTATGATGCATATCAATCAACACTAAATTATTACACATGCTATAAATTGTGGGAAACTCTTATCCATTTCATTCAATAAATATCCTATATTAGATAATAAGATACAAAAGGATGATTGTATTATAATTTTTTTTGACTTGGATAAATTTACAAAACTTGTCACAACCATTGCCAGGACCCAGGAACACAAACACCAAAAAAAAATCTTACAACTATTCTTGCATCACAATTTCAAAGAATTTGGTGCTGACCTTAATCCTGGAGTAATTGTATTCCTCCAAAGGACATTTAATTGAATCCATGCCCATTAAAATTACACAATAATTATTGAATTACATTAAATTCAAATTAGTAAAGGCCCCTTGTGTGGAATGGTTTCAACAAGCCATTGAGTGAGGTTCAGTGTATTTAGAGTAGGTGAAATAAATCTTGAGAAAGTTCCCTCACTTATTATTTATAGGAGTGATGGGAAATTTTCATTTTAAGAGAGGATTGTAATGGACTAAAACTCTTAGACCTAGTGTGTAGTTGATTTTTGTGTCAAAACACCCATCAATAGGCACCTTCAAGGTATCTCCTAGAAGATACCTTTCAAACATACACGAGAGTGAATTTTTCCTTCAATGTATCTCTTAGGAGATACCTTCAAGTTACCCATGAAGGTATTACAAGGGTATTTCAAGACCATTGAAGGAATATCATAGGAGATACCTTGAAGAGCATTATCAATGATCATACATGCAAGGGGGTGTTGAATGTATCTCCCAGTGGTTAGATTTAACATGCACATGAGTGGAATTTTATTTCACCTTGAAGGCACTAATTGAAAGGCCTTATAATAACTTAAAGGTTACATTCAAGTTATATCCTATGAGCTACCTTAAATTTACCCATGAAGGTATTACAAAGGTTTACTACATTCTTTGATAAATTTAAAAGGCTTTTCACCCCATATTTTGATACTCCTAGATCCCCAAAAGTATGACACTTGGCATCCCTATGTTATAATGGGATCATAGAAGATACCTTGAAAGGCATTGTCATACATTTAAGGGGATGTTGAAGGTATCTCCTAGGATATACCTTCAACATGCATATGAGTGGAATTTTCCTTCACCTTAAAGGCACTACTAGGTGATACCTTGAAGGGCCTTGTAATACCTTCAAGGGTACCTTCAAGGTATCTCTTAGGAGATTATTTTCAAACATGAATAATAGTGTATTCTAGGTATATCCTAAGAGATACCTTAAAATTACTCATGGAGGTATTATAAGGCAATAAAATTTATGTTTTTTGCACTCTTGCACTCCATGGAACTGCCAGGTGGCACTCCCTCAATAGAATGGAGACATGGAAACTTTATTAGTTCAACAACAAGGTTTAAAGTTAAAAGGATTTTCACCTTGTATTTAAGTACTCCCATATCCCAAAATGTATGAAACTTATCATCCCTTTATTAAATTGGGATCGTAGAAGATTAAATAGTTTTTTGGTTTGTGGTCTAATGCCTTGAACTTCTGTTATCTCCAGACATTTGAGATCTCAACATGTGGAATGATCTCATCAAATCATAAACATATAAGGTTCAAGCATAGTGAAAGGTATGGAATTGAAGATTAATGAAGAGTTGACACCTAATATTAAATTCAATGATTAAACATTAAAAGTTAATGAAGGTTTGATTTATGGTAGGTAATTGAACCCACTAAAGTTGACTAGCATTTTCATAATGAAATCAAAATTTAAACTAAAAGTTTGTTATCTCCATTAATGACACACAAATACATTCAATGTTCTAAGATTGTGAATGATATATGCAAAATCTACGTTGAATGGGAATTCACTTAGCCATTACTCTTAAGTGAACACTATGTCTTTGATCTCTCATATGTTTAGAAACCCTTATTCCTTAGAGGTGTTTGAAAAATTTAACCACTCTTTTTGATGAAACTAGATGCATATGTCTAGTTCAGCAATGGTGTCAACTTTCAAACAATCCAATGTCCCTTATCTATATGATTTTGCTAGCATGATTGAGTATACTGATATATTGTTAGATAAAAGTGCTTTAGATTTTAAATTCCACCATTATTCTACACTATGGGATGAGGTAGAATCAATAATACTATACTCAGCTCATGACAGAATTACACCAGCCCAAAAGTAGTACATTGATGATTTGCTACCCATCAAGGTGCAGGGTTTTCATTAGGTAGCTATGAAATAAGAGGTGATTCCATGCATAGACCTTGTTAGATATTTGTTTTTTAATGAAACTTTTACTGGTGATTAATTATTTATTAGGAAAAATAAAAAAGTGGTTGTGTACATTTTGGGTAGGGATTTCAAGAGGTATCTTAGGTTATCATCCCCTAAAACAACCTATGTTATCTCTCAAAAGTATACCTTATAATAACCTATGATTTATTATCACTCCTATCGATACAATGTAAACTCTCCAAGGTGTGGGCGAACATATGTTTGAGAGAATTTTTAGTTGAAGTGTTGATTTCCTTTAGTAAACTCACCCACAACTCACTAAACTCTATTAGATAGTTCTTTATTGACTAGGAAAAGGGTGAAAAGAGTAATGCTAAAGTTAAAAATGGAAATGAAAACTAAAAATTTGGGGTGATGCACCAATGTGAAAGTCAATTATATAAATACTTAACACACTTTAAAATTTAAAGAACTTGCACACATTCACTTCATTCTCATATAATGACTCTTGCATTAGTATTTCATATAGAGATATTGACTAACACTCACACAAGATTGAAAAGAATGAACAATGATTGAATTCATTTCTAAATTAGGTAGAAATAAAACTTAGACACTTGGTATGACCTGGTAGAGTTCATTTTATTCATAAAGGTGAAAATTTAGACATAAACATTGGAAAATTAGTCATTCAATAAGCTACATCAATGAATATTAATCATTCACTTTATGAACAACTTGATAATAAAGGAAATTTAGCTCTTTATTACTTCAAAGATATGTTGTATAAAATTTTGGTAGAGTTTATGTAAGCCAAAAGCATAATTGATAATAATCATTGAAATATGAATGTACATATAGAAAATAAAAGAAAGAGATAAGAGACAATCAAATAGAGATGAGTCCTCATTCAAGTCATTGTTCACTCCTACTTCAACTGAACCTTCAATTTAAACTTCAAATCAACCACTAACTACACCTTCAACTCCACCAAATTCTAATGTAGAAATTTTAGGGTTTAAACATTCTTGACATGGAAAATGTCACAGGAGAAAAAGATAAGTTTGAAAAATGTCAAATGTACTTGCATGTGTTAGAATAGTCTTCAACTTGAAGAGATCTTTGCCTATCTTTAGTTAACTCCTTTTGAACTTGTAACTTATATTTAAATCCTTTTGATCTTAAGTGAAATATTTTTGATATTTCATGAATCTTGAATTTTTAATTTAGTTACCTTTATTTGTATCTTTGAGTTTTACTTGAGCTTTTTGACTTACAACTTAGATTTTAACTTTAGTTATCTTAATTGCATCTTGCATGCATGTTTGACTTCTTGATTTTTTAAAAATTAGCCCAAGTGGGGTGTAGTAGGAGAGAGATTGAATTTTTATTCTTTGAATTAAAATATGGACTCAAATCTTAACCAAGACTTCAACTCAACTTATCCACTCTTGCATGTTTCAAACTCCACTTTTCTAGGGCTAATTGAAGACTCTTCATATTAACTTGACCATATCCAAAATTACCCCAAATTGGGGGAGAAGTAGTGAGATAAATAATAATGTTTATTTTATGTAATTATTCATAAAATACCTGTAATAATATTTAACATTAAGATGAAAATAATAACTCTTCATACTAGTTCTTTTGGATATACCTATCTTCTGTGGTTTTGACAAGCTTCTTGAATGCACTGTGAGAACATAAAACTTGATGAATTTAAATTATTTGATTATGTAAGGATTATAAATATTATTTTAACATAATAAACATAGTTTAATATACATTAAAATAAATTTTCAACTCCAAACTCCATGTACAACTTCAAAAATGCCATTTTATGCTCTTTTGTGCTCTCTTGGACTCAAAAAACCCTAATTTGGATAAGGGGATCTAAAATAATTTCCAAGGATTAAAAAAAAAATCATATTATAATTGTATAGGTATAAATTGGGAATACATATAATTTTTTTAAAATCTTCAAAACTCTTCACCAAACTCCCTAATAAAAATTCACAAAAAATGCCTACTTATTGTCTCGAGGGTGGCCTGGGGATATTTTTCAATGAGATATGCCTATTTTGAATTGGTTTTAATTAAATTAACATTTATTTATACCCTTAAATTAACTATACATATTATTAAATCATTTTTTCCATTGAAAGGACCTAAAACACTCATTTCTAACTCCATTTGTGAGCAAAATAGTGAAAAACCTTGGTTTCCTTCATGATTAGACCTGTGTTTTAGCATTTTATATATTTTAAGGTATATAAAATACCTAAAATTATTTTTAAATATTAAAATATATAAAAATATACCTCTATTTCAAATTTAAATATATTTCATTCAATAAAACTCAAAATATGCATTTTTTGGTATTTCTTAGCTTGCACAATTTGATTTTTGAATGCCTATAGGTCTGAGTTTTACCTATTTTTTGAGTTTATAAGGCCTAAATAACTAATTATTTTTTAATAATTCTATTTAATAACTCATATCAGCATTCCAACCATTGGATATGCTAAAAAAATCACTTAAACCTCTCAAAAAGTGCATATTCTAATTATGTCTCGTACTTGCTTGAAACCCTGATACCTGTAATTTTGCCTTTATCTATTATTTACCTTAAAATTTTGGTTTAGGAACATTTATAAATGTAATTTATTCCATATAATTTCTCACATATTTTTTTCTGCAAAAATGAACTTAAAAATGTAATTATATCTCTTAAAATTAAGCCATTGGGGTTTAAGAAGGGTTTTAGAGCACCTATTTTTCTTAAGAATTATTCATAAAGTTAATAAAATATAACTAATAAATGATATATTTATGTAATAAAGGTCCCAAAATTACCTTAATATCATTTTAACTGACTATTTTTCACCTTCATGTCCTGAGCATTTGAAAATTGCTTTCACTAGCTTACAACTAGCTAATTAGAAGAATAAAAAAAATTCTCTATCAAAATATAGACTTTTGAGTTATTTCTAAGAATTATTTTAGCATGATAAAAGTTTTATGATGTTTTAGAGGTATTTTTAAGTCTTCAATCCATGAATTGAGTCTTCTTGAAAACCTACACATAAGTAACCTTGACTTATGGTGGTAAAATTGTCAGCGTTTTTGGCAACTTTTCTAAGATGTTTACTTGATAAAAACTTAAGAATAGTATATATATCCATTGGGATATGTTATTAAAACATCACCAAATATGAAACTTAAAATTCCCTCAAGAAACTACAACACTCGTGCATAAGCACTTATTGAATTGAAAACTAGAATAACTACCAACTGAAAAAAACGTTCAAGATAACACTTAGAGGAATGTAGAAACTAAAAAAAATACCATAAAATATGAATTAAAAAACTTGGATTAAAATTAAATCTAACACTACTATTTACAAAGAAAAACCTATCTTAAGCAAAAATGCTTAATATGAATCCCATTTACTAGGATTGGGAGCTCTTCACCATTCATCTTGGTTGGTTGGAAGCCATTATGAGGATTGAATTTTGAGATCATGTAAGGACCAATAAAAATTTATCCTATTATCCCATAAATATGATTTTAATTTCAAATACCAAGTCCTTTGATTATCTTCAATGTTTCTCCTAATGATCTTCAACAAGTTATTGTTAGTAGACTCAACAATGCCATTACCTTATGGATAATAATTTGAATAAGTATTGAGATAAAAACCATTTTAGATATCCCATTGAATGATTTTAACCCTTAAAAATTCCATAAAATTATCTTAAATTATAGTAGAAAGAACACCAAACCTTGTGAGAAAACCTTCATATAATTCCAAGACACTGGATTCATTTACTTCTTTCAAATCCACTACTTTTGTCTATCTAGTAAAATAATATATGGCTATAAGTATCTAATTGTGGCCCAAGATAGAAGGTGGATTGATGAGACCAATTAATTACAAACCCCATTAGACAAAGGGATGATCTAATGAAATGGGTTGAAGAGTTAGGGAAACAAGCTTCTACTTTCCTACAAATAATGCACACTTCTTGTACTTCCTTACCCAAGCATGAGAATCTCTAAATATATTTGGCCAATAGTATCCACCTCTCATGATTTTGAGGGATATTATCCTTCCTAAAAAGTGGCCTCCACCTTTTATATTATTAAACTATTTAATTAATATTTCAACTTGACTTGGATCTATGCATCTCAACAACACACCATTAACATCTTTTTTGAACAATAAACCATCAAAAAGCAAAAAAGAATATATTTAAGCCTAAAGTACCTTATATTTTAACCACTTAATTTTGGGGGATACATACCACTTTGAAGGTACCTTACCATACTTTGAAACTATATTTATAAAGGTGTATGATTGACTACAATATCTTCATCATTCAAGACTAAAATTGCATCTTTGCTTTCCTACAAGTCTTGAGTCAAGTTCTCACACAACCCTTTACCTTTAATCAAATTGGTTACTTTTATTTACAAATCATATTACAATACCCTATTTATTCATCCTAATTTCTTTTCACTTTTTTCCTTATTCAACAATAAATCGTTGATGTTAGGATGGGCAACCATCACATGGATCTTGTTGCTAGATAACAAGTGCCTAAACTTTTTGAGACATTTGATTATATAAATAACATGCTTAAAAACAAATGTGTACCTTATTTCATACTCTTATAAGCCTTGGTTACATAATTATATTGGATATTTTAAACCTTTTGAATTTTTTTGTATTAATATTCTTGAAATTGTATCAACATTAACATATGCATATAACATAAAATCCTTGCAAAAATCAAGATTGATGAGAGTGGGAGAATTAGTAATGTATTGCTTGATTTCTTCAAAACTTTTCATATCTTCCTTAATCCAAGTAAAATTCTATTTTTTTGGAGCATAACTAGAAGAGGTCTTGACAAATTTTCAAAATCAGATATACAACTTCTTATATAGTTAATTTTTCCAAGGAAACTTTTCAATACTTTCTTATGCTTATAGAATCTATTCTTTCTAGATCAATACTCAAACCATGCTTCAAAATAACATGACCAAGAGTTTTACCTTCATGCATTGAAAACACACACTTCTTTGGGTTAGGCAACATGCCATATTACCTACATCTCTAAAATACATATCTAATCTGAAGCATGTCATCACTTGCATACTTTAAAAAAATTATAACATCATACAAATATACAAGAGCAAACTTGTTGATCAAACATTGAAAGACCATATCCATGGCTCTTTAAAATTTTTCTCTTGCATTGGACAACCCAAATGATATTTTTAGTTATGCAAAGGTGCCCCACTTTGTGGTGAAGGCTATTTTTAATTGATCATCTTCCTTCACAAGTATTTGGTTATATCTAGTATAACCATCTAGCAATGAAAACCTTTATGAACTAGCCAATAACTATAGTATTTGTTTCATTGATGGTAAAGTATAATGGTACTTGAGTGAGGCCTTGTTCAAGTCACATAAATCCACACACAATCTGATTTCTCCATTATTTTCAATGGGAATAATATTATCCACCCAAATGAAATGTTGATGGGAAAGATGATAGCTGATTCAATCAACCTATGAAGCTTTGTTCTCATTAAAGGTTCAAACTTTGGGTTAATTGGACTTTATCTTTGCCTCACTAGTTTTATATCTTATTCTAATTCAATGGCATGTTGATATAAACTAGGAAAAAAATCTTTTAAATCATTGTACTCCCATGCAAAGACATTATCAATATCTCTACATAAATTAAAAAAATCTTTTTGAGCTTGAGAGCATAAATTACCAAGTTTGAGAGCTTTTCCATTGACTATGCCAATGATTACTTAATGTTCTTTTTTGGTAGACAAATAAGTTTTTTCCCTTCTTACCTCATCATCCCTATTTAAAATAATCTCAATTATGACAAGACCCTTGGGTAACTTTTTGGAATTAAGTTGAACTATTTGATCACCATGCTACTGTAAATATTTTGGCTAATTTATAGAAGAGAATTTAACCTCTTCTTGTAGGAAACAAACAACTTGATCATCATATTCAAAGATTTTCCAATTTAAATTATTATCAAGAATAGATGGTATTAAAATAATATTGATGCATGACTAAGTTTTATCATTCTTTACATCAGTTGGAATGTCAAACTATGCTCCAATTTCAGCTAACCTATTCGCATGCTTATTGTTCTCTCTAGGCACTGCCTATATGTCAAATGCATAAAAATATTCTAGAAGATCCCATACTTTGTGTTTGTATGATTTTAAAAATGTATTTTTACATACATTAAACCCTCTTACTTTATGTACCATAAGCTAACTATCTCTAAAATCCTGTAAGAGGTTAGCTTCCATCTTTCTAGCCCATTGCAAACGATGAACTAAGGCCTCATATTCTGCCACATTGTTAGAGCATGCAAACTAAAATTTTATAGAATTAAAGTACCTTTTTTTGTGTTAGATTGGATGTGATATTTTATCCTTTCATATAATATTGAGAAAATCTATGTATGGAACAATGAAATCACAAATAAATTATAAACGAGGAAGAAGCGTGTCTTCACACAATAATATTATAAAAATATGACTTGCTTGCATAAAATCACATTAACTTGTCTAACCTTTCAAAGTGGAAAAGTGGGGTACATATAGGGGAAACTAGGGTAACTTGAGGAAGCCTATAATTTTTCTAATTAGATAATTATTTAAAATGAAACTAGCCTATGTGACCCTTTTATAACTAACCTAAGGAAGCTTAATTAACATAAAAAGGCCATAAGGTTGTGTAGGCAAAACTCAATGGGAAAAAGCATTAAATTAACACACCCTTAATAATATCTTGGGTGAGAAGAGAATTAGGTTTCAACATTGAAATATTGATGAGGTACCCAAGTACATAGTGAAGAACCTTCATAGGAGGAAGAAGAAGGTGGAGCAACCCTAACCCCAATGAGCGCTCATTGATGAACAAATTTAATCTCTATGAAGGGCTTGGTCAAAATATTTATAATCTATTCCAATGTTGGATAGTACTGAATATCAATGAATTTCTCATTGATAAGATCCCTGATGAAGTGTAGGTGAATCTCTATGTGTTTGGTCCTTTGATGGAGAATTAGATTCCTGAAAATCTAGATAGTGCTTTGGTTATCACAGTAGAATATTATTGGCTTATGAAATTGAATACCAAACTTATCAAGAATAATTTTAATCTAGATACATCAATGGTGGCATTGACAACCCCTCTTTATTCTACCTCTATATATGATAAAGTAATTACATGCTTCTTCTTGCTTGACCAACTTATTGGACCTGAATCAAGTGAGAAATTATAGCTTGAAGTGGTATTTGAACTATGAATATCTCCAACCCAATTTAAATCTATGTATCCAATCAAATCAACCTTTGTTGCTACTTTGTAGTGTATCCCATAGTTGTACAAAATCTAAATTTAGTGCATAATCACTTAGATACTTTCAAATGCATTTCATGTGGCTCCAACATAAAATGGGAGACCATGCCAACTGCACAGGATATGTCAAATCTAGTGTGTATGAGATAGATAAGATTTCTCATAAGTTTTTGATATGGAATTGCATCAACCAATGGTGTAGGATAATCAACCTCAAGCTTCACACTAGACAAGAAAGGAGTAGGCACTGGCTTACAATCAACCATGTTAAACCTCATAATAAAATCAAGAGAATACTTGGATTATGATAAAGTTATCCCAAATTTGACTAAATGATGTCAATCTTGAGAAAGTAATGTAGTAATCCCATGTCTATCATTGAAAATCTATCTAAAAGTGCAATTTTCACTATTAAGATGGATGATCATGAGCTCCTTGTAATCAACAAGTCATCTACGTAGAAAAATAAGATAAACATAGAATCATCCTACTATAAGATGTAGACATTTGGATTTGAGTGGCATCTGGTGAACTCAACTGTGAGGAGAAAGGAGTCCATTTTGGCATACCATGTTTAAAGGGCCTATTTGAGTCCATAGATAGATTTCCTAAGTCTATAGACCAAGGAATAATCTTCCACAAAGCCTTGTGGTTACTCCATATAGATATATTCTTTGAGGTCACCATGTAGAAAAGCACTCTTGACATCCATTTGGTGAACATCCCACTAATGTGTGGATGCAATGGCTAGAGTGAGTTTGATAGATGTCATCTTGGCTATAGGAGCAAATGTATCAATGTAGTTTATGTCAAGCACCTAAGAAAACCCCTTTGTAACTAGATGAGATTTGTACTTATCAATAAACCCATCTAAACCATAATTGGTCTGATAAACCATTTGCAATGGACCAATTTTATTCTTTTAGGAAGAGAGACCAAATCCCATGCTTTGTTTTGGATTAGGGAACTATATTCATCCTATATATTAGAATCCCATTATGAAATTATAGATTCCTTATGAAAGGTTTATGGATCTGAGGCAATGGATAGGTAAGCATGTAAATCCCCCTAAAACTATGAACATGTTTGCCTTGTATCTAATGGATTTCCAACCCATTTCCTATCACTTTGAAGTGTCTATTTAGCCCAAGTGGGATTGTAATTATATGAGATTAGAGAATCAGGAGGTGAGTCATCATCATCTAAAGTTTGAGTGTGAGATGGAGGAGGAGAATCCTCATCACTACTCTCATCACTTAAAATTGAAGAAGAAGAGTCATCTTGATCATTAGGAGGATTTTGAGGTGGATCCAAATCACTATCTAAGGTGGAATAAATGTCCAGTGAGATTTTTGAAGAGTCTAGAGTGCCAGTAGTGAGTTCAAATAGGCCCTCATGAAACTTGACACTCCTTTCTATGAGCAACTCATGAGTTTTAGGATGGAGAAGCATATATCCCTTAGCACCCTTTAGATACCCCACAAAGATACAAGACTGACTCTAAGGGTCCATTACCTTGCATTTACTCTTGGAAACATGGGTCATTACTGGTGATCTAAACACTCAAAAGTGATCCACTATTGGCTTGTGACCATCCCAACCTTCAAAAAGAGTGTTTCTTTTCAAGGCTTTGTGTGGAACATAGTTCTAAATGTAGCATGCACAATCGATTGCTTTGACCCAAAACTAAGTAGCAAGAGACTTTGATTAAAGAATATAGTTGGCCATTTATTTTAAAGAATGGTTATTACATTTGGTCACACCATCCTACTAAGGATTCTATGGAACTATGTGTTGTATCTGAATCCCCTATGATGTGCAAAACTACTTAAACCTATTGTTAACATACTCCCCACCATTGTCAGTCCTTAAGATTTTGATAGAATAATCTAACTGCTTCTCCATAAATGCCTTGAAGTCCTTAAAGTAATAAAATAACTCAAACTTATTTTTGATAAAAAAATCACCTAGATGCACCTCAAAAAGTCATCGATGAATGTGAGCATGTATCTAGTCCTATTGAATGAAGGTTTTAGAAATGGACCTACTATGTCATTATGGATAATTTATAGCTTTTGTTTGGATCTCCTTGCTTTGATATTATCATATTTCTATTATGAATCTTGTTAATAATGTAGTCATTACATAGGCCATCTGAGAATTTAACTTTAGGAAACTTTAAAACCATATCTTGATGAGTGAGTTGCTCTAGTTAATGGTAGTTTACATACCATAGTTTTATTACTCCATCTACATGAGTAAGCAATACAAATGAGGGATCATCTAGGGAAAATTATGAGAAGGTATATAGCCTAGAATAATGATTAGCCTTCCCATAAGCCACTATAGTGTCACTATACAACTCCTTGATAACCACTGAATCAAGTGTGAACTCAAGTCACTTCCCTATACCTATGTGAGTGATTTGGTACACTGACAGAAGCTTGGTGGATAGTGAAGGAACACAAAGAAAATTATCGAATGTCCCATCATTTACTTCAACTGATCCCTTACCACTAACTTCTATTGAAGTGCCATCACCCATGAGAAATAAAGGCACAAAACATGGCTCTATTTTTGAAAATAGATCCTCTAAGGAGGCTATGTGATAGGAAGCACCTGAGTCAATAACCCAGGTCAAAGGCTGAGAAGATACTATAATAAGTATATTTCCCTTATTTTTATCCTTTTTGATATCTTTAGCCTTTGTAAAATCTTGTGTAGACGTGTTCTGAGTTGAGGATTTAGTAACACTGATGTTATTCTTCTCAAGCATCTTAGTCAAGGTGTCAATCTTATTTTTCATGCATTAAGATTCATCATGCCCAAGTTTCTTGAAAAATTTGCATTTGAGTTTCTCCTTCTTAGATTTCTCAATTGAAGATGACTCATTTGATGATGCCTTATACTTGGCATCTAATTTTTTATTCTTTTTATGCTCATGATTTGATTTAGACTATTTCTTCTCCTATTTGCCATTACTAAAAGGCTTCTGCTTGTCCTGATTGACAATCAAGGCATATGATTTTAAAGACTTTAGTGCACCCATTTGAACCATATTATCTTATTCCCAAGTCAAATTGATAATAAAATCATCAAATGATGGCATTTTTCAAGTGGATCCAAGTGCACGTTTGGTAGCATGAAATGTAGAGATGAAAATTGAATAGTTATGACTCAGTTTTGCAAGCATACATAGAATCAATTGGTCATCTAGTTTCTAAATTCCACTTTATTTCAACTACAATATCAATGATTTAAACTTTTTGAAAAAGTCTTGTAGGGTTTCATAGTCATCTGGGCTCAATGTGATGAGCTCATTCTCTAGCTCATGACCCCTCATGATGTCCTACACTCCAAAAAGCTTATCTATGATGGTTTAGACTTTATTAAGAGTTTTTATAGATTTAACATGAAATATGAGGTCAAGAGACATTAATAGGCATAAAAACCCATAGGCCTTGTCACATCTATTGTACCACTTAACCTTTTCTACAACTGTAGATGGCTTAGTTTCCTCACCCATAGTGATTCGATAAAGTCCTTTACCTCTCAAGGTGAGCTGTATTTTAGATTTCCAGTCAAGATAGTTAAATGGTGTGAGTGGTTCAATATCTATATACATTAGTGTATGTTAGATTAAGATAATTTATGGAATTGAGATGAAAAAAAAAAAAAGATTGAACATCGTACAAGTACCCTCTTGAACTATCAATAAGACCCCCTCTTAAGTTATAATGCAACACATTCTCAATAATGGATGTTTGGTATCACTGAGAATGTGTATACGAGTAATTAGTGTGAGATAGTTTAAGAGGGACATCAGGCATAGCCAATAATGTGTCCAAGAAGAAAGGTGCAAAAGTTTTAAAGTGAGTTTTAAGCCATTATACCATGAATAAAATAGATATTAAAAAGGGACTAAAAAAATAACACTAATATGTAGAGCTTAAAAAAATAAACACTTTAAAAAAAACAACACCCAAAATGGAGCTACGGAATGAAGTAATGGCACTTACAAGTTCTTACTTCTACACATTCTTGGACCCTTTCCAAAAATGGATTTTTTTTTCTAGATTTGTGATTTTTTACCAAAAAAGATAGAAATAAAAATGACAAAAAACTTAAGTATAGGTACCCCATAATTGTTGATGCAGTGGATTACACCTGAGGCAAGGAGGTTGAGCTCCTACCTTCCACACACTACAATGGAAACTCCCCTCTCGCCTGTGGGACCAGCGAAGCTAGAGGGGAGAGTCTCTAGGTAAGGGCTAGCTCCCTTTGATGCATTTTATTTGTTCCAGTAAGTGCTAACATATATATATATATATATAATGGGGGGATGAAAAGGGAGAAAGATTGCAGGAAAAAAAACTACTCTAAAGGAGGTGATGCACCAAAATAAATCAACCTTCTCACACTCACACTTAAAATCAGACAAACACATACATACACTTCAAACTGGTAGAAGGACCCGGCTGCAAGAAACTTGGCAGGGAGGCTTTAATGGAAAATACAAAAAATAGAGATTCACCAAAGGTGCTATGAAATGCACACTGTATAGTAATTTTTTTTGTTTTTGCACTTCTAAATATAGCTCTCCTTGTCAACTACAAAAATGGCACCTTATAGACACCAGGTATGTTGGTATTGAACCTATGGAAGCATCAAGAAGCAATGACTAAACACAAACTAACACTCAGATATACACAGAGATATCTAACCAGGATAGAGGTAAAAAATGTGTTTATTGATTCAATTGAAAATTTGCCAGGGCTATGCCTTACAAATGTGGAAGATGATTTCTCAAAGACAAGTCTCCAATATATAAAGGAAGAAAAGGGGCCTTTTGGCACCTTTTTTTACAAGTGACCCATGGTAGGCACTGTGTCAACCACTAAAATAACTTCTTGAATCGACACCTTCTTGCGTTACTTGGATCGCTTTGTCTGCTTCTGCATGATGGCCATTCTATTGTCAGGAATTGAATTTATGAGCCATGCTATTTTCCTGCTCTGCAGTGCATATTGAAGAAAACCAGTCATGTCAACCACTGTTGTGCCTCTTTGATGACCGCATGGTAGGCACTGTGTCAACCACTGAAATAACTTCTTGACACCTTCCTGCGTCACTTAGATGCTTCGTCTACTCATTAATGTGAAATGAAGAAAATGGGTCACATGATTGGTCATTTAAACCTTCTAATGGTCAACTCATAGACACTATTTCACTTGTTGGAGTAACTTCTTGAATTGGTGCCTCCCTTCGCCACCTGGACTATCTGCCTGCTCCATGCTCTTGGCACTTTTGTCTTTTCCCTGCCTTGTCTCTTCTGGCTCCTTCGGCCCTCGAGGCTATCTCTGGGTGGGTCGCTGCATTGCTTGGGCTCCTTCATGGTTAGTGCTTGGGCATTTAAAAACAATGGCCTTTTTTTGGCTTAAATTTGACGTTCTTGCACCTGTCATCGCTTGAAAACTAACGGCTAGTTTACCCTCTTAAAGTTGACAGCTTCTAGGACGTCACCATCCTTGGCTATTTCCTTTGGGTTTTCGTACTTTGTGGTCTCCTTGAAGTGATTTTGCCCTTCACAAGGGCTTATTAAACCTGGACTACCCTCCATAAGGGCTCCTACCCTTCAGCTTTGGGGGGGCACCTCATTGAACCAACCCTTTGAACCAATCACATTGAACCAAAGTGTTGAACCAGTTCAATAGATCAATGCTATGCACTAAGTTGATTAGATCAAGCCTTTGAACTTTCCTTGTTTGCTTCTACCATTGAACCTACACATTGAACTAGAGGTGTTGAACCAAAACATTGAACTACCAATTGAACTAAGGCTATGAACTGAAGCGATGGTTCAATGGCTCAAAGATGCCAACCTTGCAATTTTTCTTCAGATGAAGGCCCAAAAGAGCCTTGTAAACCCTAGCACTTTCTAAATTGATTTCTCATCTACCAAGGATTTCACCTGCTGAGTCCGTAAAAAACTAAGCTCTGTAGAGTCCATATAAATTCTTAGACCTGTGCAAAATTAAAAAAAATGAATTAGCCTTAATCAACAAGGGAAGAAGGGGACCAATTTTTTGCCTTATTGGGCAAAAAATGGTTAACAGATTGGCGACTCCTAGGGGAAGCATGCCTGCTATGCTTAGAAGCTAGTTGCTTTGAAAATCCATTAGGCATAGGGTCAGACTGTAACTTGAAGATCAGTAATAGCTCTAATAAATCTAGAACCAATCACACAAATTTACCTCAAAGGAAATGAAAACACACACAAAGCTAAGAAAACTACTAACATGTGCATAAAGCACTTAGGGAAAGCAGGAGAAAAAAACAAGGGAAAATATATACAGATGAAAAAGACTTAGTGGTAGTGCTTCAGATGTATCCCATTAACTGGGATATGTAGTTCTTCACCATCCAACTTAGAGATTTGGAATGCATTATGCTGCTTACACTGAGTGATTATGTATGGGCCACTCCATAGGGCATCAAACTTTGCATGCTTTCCAGGCTTAGCTCGATCTTCATCCCATTTCAAGACAATGTCTCCTTCAGAGAAACCTTTTGATGAAGATTTCTTGTTGAAGTGTCTCTTTACTTACTATTGGTGGCTAGTCATGGAAGCCATAGCCTGGTCCCTTGCCTCTTGGAGTTTTATCAGCTCACATAATCTAACCTCCATGCTAGTTCCTTCCTCTAATTGCAGCTGGTGAGCGAGATCCAAGGTTGGTAACTCGAGTGAAATGGGGAGCCTAGCTTCCCTTCCATAGACAAGTGTGTATGGCGAGTTGCCAATTACCCTCTTCGGGGTGACCCTATCTACCCATAGGGCTATTTTTAGCTTGGCATGTCAAGTCCTCTGATTTTCTTTTATGGTCCTCTTGATGATCCTGATCAAGTTCTTTTTGGTGGACTCAGCTAGCCCATTCCCTTGTGGGTAATAATTGGATGAAGTGCTGAGATATATGCCATATTTCAATGCCCATTCACTTGTTTTGGTTCCCAAAAAAGCCAACACATTATCAGAGATTATGGTAGCTAAAACCTTGAACCTTACCACCAGGTCCTCATAAAATTCCAAGACCGCACTTTCATTTGCCTCCTTCAGAGCAATAGCCTCCACCCACCTTGTGAAATAGTCTGTGGTAGTCAGAACCCACTTGTGTTTAGCACTGGAGGGAGGATTAATCATCCGTATGAAGTTCAGGCCCCACTACATGAATGGCTGCTCCACCTAAATAGGCTGTAGAGGCATGGCAGCCAACCGTTGCTTCCCCTCAAAAAGTGTGCACTTTTGGCACTTTCTTACCCAGGCATGGGTGTCCCTAAAAAAAGTAGGCTAGAAATAGCTAGCTCTCATTATCCTTGCTATAGTAGCCCTAGGAGTGAAATGACCACCCACTAGCCCATCATGGAACTCAGTCAGCACCTTGTCAGCCTGATTTGAGTCTATGCATCTTAGAAGGACCCCTGAGAGATCCTTCCTAAATAGTACTCCATCAACTAGAATATAAGGGAGAGACTGGTGCATGTAGTAACTTCTTTTGGTCCTATCAAAACCTTGTGGGCACTCACCAGTGAGAAGGAAATGCCTTAGGTCTGATGTCCAATCCTTTATGACAGCTGGTTCCTCTGTTGTAGCTGTATTGTGAATTAGTAAGCTGTCTTCCCTTTTCTGTTTGAAGTCTATAGCAAGGTGTTCACATAGGCCTCTTCCCCTCACCAGCTTGGTGATCTTGATGTCTACGTCATACTCCATTACCCTGGTGATCTACCCCACTCTTTTCTCATTTAGGTCTTAGTTGGTCAGGAAATCCTTGACACTAGGATGTGGAACCATGAGGTGAACCCTACTGTTGGACAACATGTGCCTAAATTTCTTTAGGCTCCATACTACTACCAGGACTTGCTTTTCTACATACATGTATCCAACTTCAAAATCCTCTAACCCATGGCTAAAAAAAGCAAGTGGTTGCTCGAAGTCATCACCGTTGCTTGGGTAAGCATGGCAGAGATTACCTCTTCATTGCCAAAAGTGTAGAGGTTGAAGTCTTTATTGAAGTTAGGGCTGATCAAAGTAGGAGCCTAGGTTATGGCCTACTTGATGGCTTCAAAATTGTCCTTCCTTTGTGTTGTCCACTTGAACTCCTCACCCTTCCTTAGCATAGAGGTCAGTGGCTTGACTATCTCTATGAAATTCAAAATGAATCTCTGAATAAAATTTATCCTACCAAAGAAGCTCTATAGGCTTTTCTTCTGCTTAGGTAGGGACATCTCTAGGATAGAACGGACTCTCTCAGCATCAATGGATAAGCCCTCCTTAGACACAATGTGGCCAATGAGTTTCCCCTCATGAACAACAAACACACATTTCTTTGGGTTAAGAGAGATGCCAAACTCCCTACACCTTTCAAAAATCTACCTGAGGTGTTTCATGTGTTGGCTCACTTTCTTGGAGAATACCATCACATCATTGAGGTATACCAACACCTTATTATTTATCAAGCCTCCAAAAGCCATGTCTATGGCTTGCTAAAAGGTAGCACTAGCATTAGCTAGCCCGAATGGCATCTTCTTGTAGGTGAACATTCCCCATTTCGTAGTGAAAGCTGTCTTGTGCTAGTCACAACCTTGCATTAGAATTTGATTATACCCTGAATATCCATCCAAGAAGGAGAAATGCTCGCTACATATTACCTTCTAAAGGATCCACTCCATGCTCAAGAGGGGATAATGGTCTTTTAAAGAGACTTTATTAAGGTCTTTGAAATCAACACAGCCTGATCTCCCCATTCTTCTTTTGAACAAGAACAAGATTGGCCAGCTAGGAGGAATGTTTGATTGGAAATATAATCCTGGACTCAATAAATTTGGCTAGTTCCTTCTGCATGAGAGGCTCCATTGTTGGGTTGATAGGTCTCTGCTTCTGCACGACTGGCCTGGCACCTTCTTCCAATTTGATGGTGTAATGGGTGAGTCTTGGGTTGAAACCCTTCAAATCACTATAATCCCACGTGAAAACATTAGTAAACTCCCACCACAAAAAAATGAAAGTCTACCTTTCTTAAACTATGTAGACTTTTCCAAGTGCAAGCAACTTATCCTTGAAGATCTCAACCTTTTCATAATTCTCCTCCTTAGTTGTGATGCATGCCTTGTCGCTTCTCAATCGGTCATCTCCATTGAAGATGCTCTCAAGAGTGACCAAACCTTTAGGGAGCTTATTGTTCTTCAATTGAACAATCTGGTTGCCATATTGCTGTTGCAACTTTGCCTAGTTCTTTGTTGTGAACTCAGCTTCTTCCTGCAGGAAGAAAGCTATCTACTGGTCATTTTTGAAAACCTAACAATTTGCAATGTTGTCAGGGATAGAGGGCTGGACTACCACCTTCAAGTAGCATGAACCATAGTCTTAGCTTATCTCCCTGGAAACATCAAACTGAGCACCAATTGCTGCTAGCTTATCCACTTGTTTGTTTTGCTCTCTGAGAATGGAGGCGATACTAAAAGTGAGGAAATCTTCCACCAAGTCCCAGACCTTATGTTTGTAGGACTTTAACAAGGAATTTTTGGTCAGATTCTAGCCTTTCACTTGAATTACAATTGGCTCACTGTCTCCCAAAACTTACAACTCCTTGATCCCTCTTTTCCTTGCCCATTCTAGACCATGGATAAGGGACGCATATTCTACAACATTGCTTGTGCAAGAAAATTGGAAACATAAAGCTAAAAAGTATCTCTCCTTTGAAGGGGAGACTAACATCACTCCACCACCAGCTCCCAACTTACTTCTGGAATTGTTAAAGTATAAATGCCATAGACCTAGGTCTTCTTTGCTTGCCTTCATTACATTTGGTATGAAGGTACTCTCTTTGTGCATGTAGTAGACTCCAAGGCCTGCCTCCTCTATGAACTTGTAAGGGTCATGCTTGAAGTTATCATTTCCCCACTCATCCAAGAGTAGGTCTGCAACTCTTTCAAGATTAGAGGATGGAGATTGGTCTGTCTGGGACTCTTTTGGGTTGATAATGGTGTAGCTGACATTCATTGCCTTGAGCGAATATGGTTCTAGGTGGTCCTTGTATAGTGGCTCGGATTTGATCTTTACCTTGGTCCCATACTTGGTTCTAAAAACTAGATAAGACTAATTTGCTGCTAGATAGCCACCTATCCTTGATGTGAAGTCCCTAGATAAGCAAATTGCAAAATAAGGAGGAACATCTGCCACTACTATATCATGGGGAATTGAGAAGGTTGGGCAAGCATGTAATGTCAAGCTTAAACCCTTCATTATCCCAACTATTTTTTAGGTGTCCCATCTAGCTACAAGACTCCCTTATTCATCTCTTCATATTTCAGTCCCATCTTGTCAGCTATGCACTTGGGCATCACTGAGGTACTAACCCCACTGTCAATGATGCAATTATGCACCAAGAAATCTCCTATAATCAAGGACACATAAAATAGGGGAATTTTCTCTTTTTTCTTAACCTGGCCTGAGGTGGAAGGTTCACCATTCATCATCAAGACATTATCGGTCCTTGCTGGGACAACTTGTCAGTCCAACTCATGCGATTCCCTTTGTAGCATGTCCTTCTATCTTGGTAGAGACAATGAATCCCATAAAGAGATGTTCATATGTAGCTTCTTCATTTGGTCCACTATATTGACTTGAGGACTACCTCCCTTTAATCTTTCTTTGGGGCTAATTCTAACCTGAGGTGCAGGCTGAGGGGCTGAAGGTACAAACAGTGGTCTAAAGTTTGGGGCCTTTTGATTTGAGTGTGATGGAGAAGGTGTAGCTATTGATTGGGTTGTAGCCTGGGCTTCTCCCATTGCTCTCCTCTTGAATCTTGTGTTGGCTGTAACATAGTCAGCCTGATTGTCTATAGTGCCCACATAATTCACTAAATAAAATTCCTCTTCTAGATGATTCATGAGGGTAGAATCAAGCTGGGCCTGATTACTACTCGTCCTGGGTTGCATTAGAGCCTCAAAGACTTGGGAATGAGTGGCTACCTGATTATCTGCATTTGGGTAACAACCCATCGTCTCATTTGTATAAATAGCTTGTTCCTGACCATATCCCATGGTCGAACAACTTGGCTGTTCCTGTACCAGGTTGTTCTAAATGGGCACCATAACCTTAGATGATGAAAGGGGGCCTAGGTTGAAGTTTTGAAAAGGTCTGGTTTGAGTAAGCTGACCCTGTCCTTGATTGTAGTTTTGGAAAGGGGGTCTAGGGGCTTGACCATAATGCTGGTATCCCTAATTTGGTCTGTTGTTTTGAGATTGTTGCCTTTTAAGAGCTATAAGTTTATTTGACATACTCTGCAACAGACTCTAAGCTCATTGGATGGAGCAGCAGCTGGTTTCTCTATGCTAGGTAGAGGAGCTAATGTGGGAGTAATGGCCTGAATTAGAGGTAGCATTTCTGAGAAAAGTGGCATGTGGGGTCTAAGGGCTATTTTCCTTAGCCTGTATTAAGCAATTTTTAGCCACTATGGCTATGTCATAGGTAGCAGGCAACACATGCCCTCCCATGGATTGTATCATCACAACAATATCACTATTTAATGCCCTCAAATAATACAAGAAAGCATAGCTAGCAGTTGGTCTTACTAGAACGGGGATTCTATCTCAAGTCTTCTGAAATCGTGTGTTGAAATCTTGCATATATTTGTGTGGGGTTCTTTTTATGGTCGTCAACTACTCACCAAGTGAGAGGTCATCACTCTTTTCTCTAAAATGGTCCATCAATTGAGTACCCAATTCATTCCAAGAATGGATTGAATTTATAGGCAAAGTCTCGTACCAGTCAAGAGCTTTGCCCTTGAGAGACAATGCCATCAATCTGATTGTGACATTTTCCTCTATGACATTGTGAATATTGCAAAGGTTAGCTATATTTCTAATGTGCTCAATGACTATAATGGGCCCCTCTCCATCGAAAGAAGGCACATGTTTGAGGGCTGCTCCCAGAATTGGGTCATATTATGGGAGATTTAAAGGGCTCTAACCATGAAAAGCTGCAAAGGGCAATGCCATAATTGGGATGGGATGTAATTGCAGCTCTATTGGGGATGCATACCTTACAACAGGTCTGGGAGGGTGGTTTGTTGAATAAGGATGGGTCTTCTCAAACCTCAGTCTTTTTGCTAAGTTCAAAGGCAACTCAACAAAATCGAATGGGACATCCTTAGAAGTAGACTGTGTGGTGACTTTAGGCATAAGAAGTTAAAAATGGTCTTTGATTGGAAAACTGAAGCTCTTACCAGTGGAGTCGCTAGATGCTAAAAAGATTTGATTTGCTATAATAGGACCATCATCAATCCTAAAACCTTACTGAGTGTATGACTATACCATTGGGCGTGCCAAAAATTGTTGACATAGTGGATTGCACCCAGGGCAAGGATGTTGAGCTCCTGCCTTCCACACACTACAATGGAAACTCCCCTCTCACCTATGGGACCGATGAAGCTAGAGGGGAGAGTCTCTAGGTAAGGGCTAGCTCCCTTTGATGCATCTGATTTGTTCCAGTAAGTGCTAACATATATATATATATATATATATATATATATAATGGGGGGATGAAAAGGGAGAAAGATTGTAGGAAAACAAACTACTCTAAAGGAGGTGATGCACCAAAATAAACTGACCTTCTCACAATCACACTTAAAATCAGACAAACAAATACATACACTTCAAACTGGTAGAAGGACCAGGCTGCAAGAAACTTGGCAGGGAGGCTTTAATGGAAAATATAGAAAATAGAGATTCACCAAAGGTGCTATAAAATGCACACTGTATAGTAATTTCTTCTATTTTTGCACTTCCAAATACAACTCTCCTTGTTAGCTATAGAAATGGCACCTTATAGACACCAGATATGTTGGTGTTGAACCTATGAAAGCATCAAGAAGCAATGACTAAACATAAACTAACACTCAAACATACATAGAGATATCTAACCAAGATCGAGGTAAAAAATGCATTTATTGATTCAGGTGAAAATTTTCCAGGGCTACGCCTTACAAATGTGGGAGATGATTTCTCAAAGACAAGTCTCCAGTATATAGAGGAAGAAAAGGGGCCTTTTGGCACCCTTTTTTACAAGTGACCCATGATAGGCACTGTGTCAACCACTGAAATAACTTCTTGAATCGACACCTTCCTGCGTTACTTAGGTCACTTCATCTACTTTTGCATGATGACCATTTTGCTGTCAGGAATTGAATTTATGAGCTATGCCATTTTCCTGCTCTGTAGTGCATATTGAAGAAAACCAGTCACATCGACCACTATTGTGCCTCTTTGATGACCGCATGGTAGGCACTGTGTCAACCACTAAAATAACTTCTTGACACCTTCTTGCGTCACTTGGATTGCTTCATCTGCTCATAAATGTGAAATGAAGAAAATAGGTTGCATGATTGGTCATTCATGCCTTCTAATGGTCAACTCGTAGACACTATTTCACCTACTAGAGAAACTTCTTAAATTGGCACCTCCCTTCACCACCTGGACTATCTGCCTGCTCCATGCTCTTGGCACTTTTGTCTTTTCCCTGCCTTGTCTCTTCTGGCTCCTTCGGCCCTTCAGGCTATCTCTAGGTAGGTCACTGCATTACTTGGGATCCTTTCATGGTTAGCACTTGGGTGTTTAAAAACAATGGCCTTTTTTTTGGCTTAAATTTGATGTTCACACACTTGTTATCACTTGAAAACTAATGGCTAGTTCACCCTCTTAAAGTTGATAGCTTCTGGGACGTCACCATCCTTTGCTATTTCCTTTGGGTTTTCTTGCTTTGTGGTCTCCTTGAAGTGCCTTTACCCTTCACAAGGGATTATTAAACTTGGACTGTCCTCTGCAAGGGCTCCTGCCCTTCAGCTTTGTGGGGGCACCTCATTAAATTGACCCTTTGAACCAATCACGTTGAACCAAAGTGTTGACTGGTTCAACGGTTCAACACTATGCATTGAGCTGATTGGATCAAGCCTTTGAACTTTCCTTGTTCACTTTTGCCATTGAACCTGTACATTGAACTGGAGGTGTTGAACCAAAATGCTGAACTACCGATTGAACCAAGGCTGTGAATTGAAGCGATGGTTCAATGGCTCGAAGATGCCAACCTTCTTTGCAATGTTTCTTCAGACGAAGGCCCAAAAGAGCCTTGTAAACCCTAGCACTTTTTGAACTGATTTCTCATCTGCCAAGGATTTCACCTACTGAGTCCATAGAAAACCAAGCTCTATAGAGTCTGTAGAAATTCCTAGACTTGTGCAAAAAAAATAAAATGAATTGGCCTTAATCAGCAGGGGAAGAAGGGGACTGATTGTTTGCCCTGTTGGGCAAAAAATGGTCAATAATAACTTCGATCAGTAATGACCCTTTAAAAGTTTGAGTCAGTCTCATAAGAGTAATTTAGAGTTTCTAGACTACTTGTCTTCTACAAGTAATTAGTGTTTGAAAATCCAAGTAAGGTAGTAATGACCCTTTGAATGTTTGAGTCGGTCTCAGAAGAATAATTTGGAGTTTTCACATTGTTAGATTTATATAAGTAATCACCCTTCAAAAACTTTAGTAAGGTAGGAAAGACCCTTCAACAGTCTGGGTCGATCTTGAAAGAGTAATTCATAGTTTCCAAACTACTTAACTTTCACAAGTAATCAGCCTTCAAAACTTGAGTTGGTTTGTAGTAGTGTAAACTGGGTTTTTGGACCTGCTTTGCTTGAGGTAGGCAAAGTTGTAAGTAAAGAAACTCCACAAGTCTTAGTTGGTATTTCATAGTGTAATCTAGGTTTTGGCACCCTGCTTACTTAACTTCATGAATTTACAAGTAAAGAAACTCCATAAGTCTGAATTAGTCTACTAGCAAGTAAGTATACTTTTTAAATAACTCAACTTAGAAAAGTGAAGTTACCTCTAAAATTCAGATTTAGTTTGTTGGCTAAGTAACAACCCTCTAAAAGTCTAGATTGGTCAATGGACTCTCCAATGCATACAACATGAAGTAGATCAACTACAGAGCCAAAGTAATGACCACCTACAAATTTGAGTAATGTAGAGGTATGATGGCATGTAAATTGAGGCAAGTTAAAGACATCCAAAATACTTTAGTGATAGAAATTCTACAAGAGACCTATTTGAGATTTCAATCTGAGGAAGAAAACCTAGAAGGCATTTTTGCATAGCAACACAAGAAGTATGGATTTTTGCAAAAAATGAAAAATGGGTCCTTGGGATGCCAAAAAGAGAGGAAAAATTGACTATTCTAGAACTAGGTCATGTTTACAATCAATCCAAGGGTTTTGGCACCTTTTAAAGCCAATGGCATAGTCATTTTTGATATCTAAATCTCTAGTAAAATGTTTTGCATGGAATCTATAAAGAATCCCATCAAACCCTTTTCTATGTTGGAATAGAGAATGTCGACAATATTTCACCATAAATTGCTGTAATATTGGCAAAAATGGCTCTGATACCATGTCAGATTGGCCATGATCTTGGATCATTGCATAAAAAATTGAACAAATCTATGTATGGAGTAATGAAATCATAGATAAATTGTAGAGGAAGAAACTTGTTTTCACACAATATTATTGCAAAAACATGACATGATTGCATAAAATCACATTAACCTATTTAACCTTTAAAAGTGGAAAAGTGGGGTACATATAAGGAAAATTAGGGTAATATGAGGAATCCTCTATTTTCCTAATTATATTAAAATAAAATTAGCCTATGTGACCCTTTTATAACTAACCTAAGGAAGCTTAATTGACATAAAATGTCCATAAGGCCATGTAGGCAAAACCCAATGAGAAAAATAACTACACTAATAGTTTGGAAGGATAAATGAGAATCATACCAAAATATTTACCTTACCATGTTTATTCTATGAGCCATAAAAATAGAGTTTCTACAAACCATCATTTATCTCACCTTCTTTGTATAGAGTTAGAATTTATGCACCATCCTCATGTAAATAGTAAACTCTAAGTACTTATTCATATATCATCTTGTATATATCATGATCATGAAGATTAGTATCCTATTTATCAATAAACAAATTAGTTATACCATCAAGATATGAGTTTGCTTTAGTTTCACTAGTTTTCTCTACTTCATTTGAGATGACACAATTAGTATCAACAATACTAGGCATGTATGGTCCTAGATGAAAATGAGAAATAGGATTTGAATGAATTGTAAGTTTTGTACCAAACCTTGCTATAAAAATGAGGTATGTCCAATCAGATAAAATATACCCACCTATATTTGAAGTGAAGTCATGTACTAAACACATAGAAAAATATGAAGGAAGATCCACCATTACCACGTCTTGCTGAATAGTCATATTTGGGAATGTATGAAGTGTTTATTTTAGATTCTTGAATATACCCACTATCTTGGTTAGATATCCATCAAGTTATAAAACACCCTTGGTGTCTAGCTCATACACCAAACCCAACTTATTTGTAATATGTTTTGGCATTACTGTGCTACTTGCTCCACCATCAACCATGTAATTATGAACTAGCATATCATCAATAATCAAGGGAAGATAGAAAGGAGGTGTATTACTTGGTTTCTTATCCCTTTTTGTGACCTTTATTACTTTATATACCTATTGTTATTTTTTCTTCTCTTGCTGATTTGATTTTGCTATAACCATACTTTCTTTCTCTACTAGTTTTGTAGACAAGTTGAGATTTAAAATCTCATGTATAAGTGTATCTTTTTGTTCTAGAATTTCCAATGAATCCTACATAGTCATGCTGATGTTATAATTATTCATATGATAAATTATGTTAAAGGAGGAGCCTCTAACCTTTGGTTATACTTTTGGAGCAATGGGACACTCTTGTGCTTGAAGAACTTGGTGAAGCTTGCTTGCTTCAACATGCTAATTTTTTTGAGATAAAGGGGAAATAATCTGATCATTAGTATTTTTAAGAATCATATTAGAAACATTTTAAGCATGGATTACCTCTTTAAGCTCATCTATAGTTATTCTCTTGTCTCTTTTAATGGCTACAACAAAGTTCTTTGATTTTCTAGACTCAACAATCTAATTTACTACCACATGATCATTAACTTAGAAATTAACCAAGATTGCATCTGGTTGTACTTGTCTAGGATTCAATTCCACTTGTTTTATCAAAGATTTATTGTGTTTGCCTTCTTGAATAAAGGCTTCCTCTCATGTCATTTGAGGAATTGCCATATTCTATGATATTAAAGCTTGATTTTACATATCATTAGTATTATAAGACTGCCAAGTTGAATCTTGCATCAAATTATTTTGTACTTTAATAAGGGCCTTGGTCAAGGAAGGAGCATTACGATTAATTGCAACATATGGTTTGTCTAGTAAAATGGCTCTTTGATCTTGATATGGAGGCTTATTATCTCTATAACCTTAGTAGGGAGGTCTTTGATCTCTATATGAATGATATGTGGGATAATTAGGTGCTTGAGATGGTATATTGGCTTTATATTATTACCTCTTCATCTAAACTAATTCATTACCAAAATATTTTAGCATACCTTTTAGTTCACCAAGCTCACTAGATTGACTATGAAGAGCTTGAACTTAATCTTGAGGGGATATAATTAAGGCTATTTATGGTGCTTGAGGAGGTAGAATATGATGTAATTTTTGAAAAATATCATTATATGCCTATGTGCAAGTTTACCAGGTTGAATTATACTATTTATATCTCTAATGGCAACCTCATAGGCATCTGTGAGTGTCTTACCACCCATGGATTGAATCATAACTAAAATATCAAAATTCAAGGCTCTCAAAAAGTGTAGGAAAGAATATTTAGGAGATGGCCTTATCATGGGAGATATTATGTTCCATGTATTTTGAAATCTAAAATTGATATCAATCATAATTCATGTGTTTCTCTCTTGATGGTAGTGAGTTTCTCAACAAGGGATAGATGGTCTAATTTATCTTTAAATTATTTATAGAATACTACACCTAAAACATCCTAACTAGTTATGGAGTTCAAGGGAAGGTTACTATACCATCGCAAGGCATTTACCTTGAAGGATGCATCAAGTAAACTAATGGAAACATTCTCTTGGGTAATATGGTGGAATGAACACAAGTTGGTACATCTTTGACTTGCTTTATGGGTGTAGTTTGATCTTCACCTATGAAATAGGGTAGTCTTTTGAGGGTTGAGGCTGGAATATCATCATATTAGAAGAAATTGAGAGGGTTTCCATCATTAAAATAAATAAATACTTGATTCTTTGGGATAACCATGTTAATAATGGGATTTTAACTTGAAGTGGTTTGTACAATAAGCTGATTTAGTGACGGGAGTAGCCTTGTAGGATAAGGACTTGTTATCAAAAACCTTCTTCTTCTATTAGAATGATCAAATAATTAAACAAATTAAAAATATATATACCTCTAATTTTAGAGCTTGTAGTGAACTTAGGCATGAAACTAGTACTTCTTGCTACTGCAAATGTGTTTTTTTAGTTTAGATCTGTGTCCTACCAGGCATGATATAAACTATTATCACTTAAAAATACACCCTATAAGAGCTTATGATTTGTTCTCACTCCTATTGATACAATGGAAACTCTCCAAGGTGTAGGTAACCTTATGTTGGATAGAATATCTAGATGAAGGTCTGGTTCCCTTTAGTACACTCACCTATAACTCACTTAACTCTTTTAGATAGTGCTTTCTTGACTAACAAAAGGGTAAAAAGAGTAATACTAAAACTAAAAATGGAAATGAAAACTAAAAGTTTAGGGTGATACACCTATGTAAAATTCAATTATGCAGATACTTAAAAATCTTTGGAAGATAAATAACTTGCACATATTCACTTCATTCTCATACAACGACTCTTACATCAGTATTTTATAGAGAGGTCTTGACTAACACTCACACTAGCTTAGAAGGAATGAATAATAATTTAATTCACTTATAGATTAGGTAGAAATCAAACTTTGACACTTGATGTGACCTATGATAGTTATTATTTGATGCATAAAATTGAAAATTTATATATAAACATAGGAAAATTAGTTATTCACTAAGCTACATCAATGAATATTAAGCACACACTTCATGATCAACTTGAAAATGGAGAAAAATTTAGATCTTTATTATTTTAAAGATGATGTAGTACAAAATTTTAGTAGATTTTATGAAATCCATAAGCATAATTTGATAATAATCATAAAAAAATGGATGTACATATAGAAAATAAGAGAGAAGAGACACACAACTAGAGATGAGTCCCCATGCAAGTCATAGTTCACTCCTACTTCAATTGAACCTTCAAGTCCAACTTCAAATCAACCACTAAATCCACCTTCAAATCCACCAAATTACAACGTAGAAATTTTGGAGTTTATAAATTCTTCTCATTTAAAATGACGTAGTAAGAGAGACAGATAAGTTTGAAAAAGGTGAAAGGTTATTTCATGTGTTTAAATAGTCTTCAACTTGAAGAGATCTTTGACTATCTTCAGTTAAATATTGTTTAACTTGAAACTTATATTATTATCTTTTTAATATTTAGTTAAATCCTTTTGATATTTAATGCATTTGAATTTTAACTTAAATTACCTTTATTTTTATCTTGGAGTTTGACTTGATCTTCTTGACTTGTAACTTGTAGTTTGACATTAGTTATCTCACTTACATCTTACATGCATGTTTGATTTCTTGAATTTAAAATTAACCCAAGTGGGGCATACCAGGATAGAGATTTCATATTTAATTTTTAAGGATTATATTTCATGAAAATAGGGCCTAAAATCTTAACCAAGGCTTCAACTCAACTTATCCACTCTTTCATGCTTCAAACTCCACCTTTCTAGGGCTAATTGAAGACTCTTACTGTTGACTTGATCTTGTCTAAAATTAGACAAATAGGGGGAAAATTAGAGATAAAAATAATATTGTTTATTTTATTTAATTATTCATAAAATAACACTCCCAATATTCACTTAATGATGATAATAATAGCTCTCCATACTGGTTCTTCTAAATATGCCCATCTTTTGTGGTTTTGTCAAACTTTTCAAATGCACTATGAGAACCTAAAACTTAATGAATTTTAATTATTTTATTAGGTAAGGAGTATAAATATTATTATAACATAATAAACATGGTGGAATAGACCTTCAAACAAATTTTTAGATCCAAACTCCATGTCCAACTTCAAAAAATGCCATTTTATGCTATCTTGTGTTCTCTTGGACTCAAAATACCCCAATTTGGATTAGGGGGTATAATATGAGTTATAGGACTCAACAAAAACTCCTAATATGTTAATTGATAGGTATAAATTTGGAATACCTTTAAATTTTTTAAAATCTCCAAAATGCCTCACCAAACTCTCAAATAAAAATTCATAAAAATTGTCTTTTTGTTGCCCTGTGGGTGACTTAAAGATGTTTTTCAATGAGACGAGACTATTTTGAATTGGTTTTCATTAAATTATAATTTATTTATAACTTTAAATGAATTATACACCTCAAAAATCATTTTTTTTCATTGGAAGGACTTGAAACACTCATTTTCAACTCTATTTGTGAGCAAAATAGTGAAGAAGCTTGGTTTCCTTCATGATCAAACTTGTGTTTTGACATTTTATATCTCCTAAGGTATATAAAAAAACTAAAACAAATTTTAAACATTTAATTACATAAAATTATATCTCTATGTAAACGTTTAAAATATTTTATTTAATAAAACTTAAAATATGCACTTTTTGGTGTTTCCTAGCTTGTACAATTTCATTTTTGAATGCTTGTAGGTCTAAGTTTTGCCATTTTATTAAGTTTTATGAGGCATAAAGACCTAATTATTTTTTTATTATGAATTTTAATAACCCATATAATCATTACAACTATTTTATATTCTCAAACAATCTCTAAGACCTTTTAAAAAGTGCTTTTTTGACTGTCTCTCTTGCTTGCTTGAAACTCTAATAACTTTATCTATTATTTGCCATAAATTTTTGATTGAGGAAGGTTTTATAAGGTAATTTATTCCCCATGAGATCTCGCATAAATTTTATTTTTCAACAAGGAATTCAAAAATGTAATTATATCTCTTAAAACTGAACCATTAGAGTTTAAGAAGGGTTTTAGAGCACCCATTCTTTTTAATGATTGTTCATAAAGTTAAACCAATATAACATAAAAAAAATTCATGTAATATTGAGGTAATATGGGTTATAAAATCCATATAACACCTTTCAAACTAACTCTTATTCACCTTCGTGTATTGAGCATTTGAAAATTACCTTCACTAGTTTGCAACTAGTTAATTAAAGAATATAAGAAACCTCTGTCAATATTTGGACTTATGAGTATTCAAAATCATGGTTTTGGAATAATAAAGGTTTTATGATGTTTTGAAGACATTTTTTAGTCTTAAATATATATTAATTGGGTCTTCTTTAAAACCTACACATAAACAACTTTGACCAATGATAGTAAAATTATCAACAACCTACGATCAAAACTCAGCTAATGTCTAGCTTGAACAAAACACTATAAAGGAGAAATTGAAATAGTGGCTTGTCAATGGACAAAAATTGAATAAAAAAGGGTATTTACATCAAATTTCATTATTAAATTTAGGCCTAGGGTTAGTATAACAATGGATCTATTGAATAAATTGTATATCTTTTCGAATATTGAATATGTTTAGTTTGAGTGAGTTCTATTTTGGACATTTTGTTGACTTCTGATCAATTGGTTACACTGAGAGAAATTATCTATGCTAGATTGAAGTATCAAAATTTTATATCTAGACCAAATGCCATTAAATGGTAATTTTTATATTATGTCCTATTTTATGAATGTTGTTATGGGAACTATTTACAAAATCTATGGTGAGTTGTGGCAACCCTCAGAAGAATATGTGGCTAAAAAAATTGGTGAAGATTATTCATTTATGTTTATTCATAGATATAGGTATGAAATTGAAAAAATATTTAGTGAAGTTTACCCTCAAATATATCATGAAATCCATGGGAAAGCTATGCCCAGGTTATTCGAGAACATTTTGATGACACTCTACAAATGGGGAGACTACTGGTTCTATCTAGATGTTATTAAAATTCAAGTTGAAGGGATAAATACTTATCCCTTATTACTACCACACCATGTTTCAGATAAGATTTATTAATAATAATAGCCTTTTAAGTTTATAATAGTATTGATGAAGAACTAGGTCAAAGGCATCTAGCTTATTATTTTAAGACTCCCATGAGTATTGGCCAAATGCACTATCTGGTTAGGTCACATTTTAACAAGGCTAGTAAAATTAGGGATAATTACAATATGAAGTTATCACCATTTAGAGAATGGGATATGAGGAAAAATGTTATAATATACCTTCAATATCTTGAATAGAAGCATAATGTGCATATTTATTATAGGCATGAGGAGTATGACCATGATCCCATCTTTGCGAATGTGCCTGATGATTTGGCCATATGGAAAAATATGAAGGATAAGTTGATGTCCATGGTTTGGTCTTAGGCATTATAGTATAATGCTTAGGCCATTTAGGAATAATATAAGATTACATGGAATCATTAGTGGCCACCATCCTAGCCTCATGTCTCTCAACAATAAGATTAACATTCTTCTCCTTTATAGGAGCCTATAGATGAGGAACCAATTTAATCTAGTGTCCAAAGAGAATCTAATCCTTAGCTCAAAAGGTATATTTTAATGGGTCTTAAAATTTCCCAGGTCCCTTCCTTGAAAACATCTCTTGCAAACCAAATTTTGGGTACACTAACTACAAGAGATAGGTTGGCAACTTCTCCAGGTGAAGAAAGGAAGATCAGTCTTGTGATGACTCCTTTCCCCCCTTAACAACTGTGACCTAGGTGAGTCTTTAAAATTTATTTCAAGATTATTTCTCTTCCTTTTTAACTATACCTGATTCTCTCACATCTACTATGGCTAGCCATTCATAAATTATATACATTAATGAGGATACTTTTACTCAAGGTACCTCTACCATTTCACCTCCAAACACCTTTCAATCCACCTTCACAACAACTATTACCATGCCTTCACCACCATCTCTTTTGATGCCTCCTACCACTATTGTTCCTTAAGTTATGTTAGATTCCATTCCACCTTCCACTCCACCCATCTTCACCTACCATAGGAAGCCAAAGAATTATCCTACTCCTATTGAGAGCAAGTCATTGGAATAAAAACCATGTATTGGTATATATACTATTGAGGAGTATCCTAAGAGGAAAAAATCAGAGGAAGATGAAAAATAAAATGAAGAAGAAACTCAGGTAGGGTTGCTTGTGGAAGAAGAATTATAACTAGTATCATTGGTTAATTACCTAGATGATGAAGATGGAGAAGATGCTTCTAAGGAAATAAAAGAAGTAGAGAAAGTAAATATTGAAGATAATCACCTAGATGATGAAGAGGAAAAGTTTGAGAAATACAAATCCTTGAGCCTATGAGAGCAGCAAGTCCTCATAGAATAACCAGTCTAAAAAATTGAGGAGGTAGTCTCTTCTACTGTTTCTTCATATATTAATGTTGAAATCTCATTTTTAAGTTTGAATTTTGTTATATCTCAAGGTTTTATATTTATTCATCCTAAGTATTTATCAATTCTTTCCCCTCAATCAATTAACACTGAAGAGAAGAGGGTCCATTTTCAAGACCAGGTAATTATGTCTATTTTTGATCCTTAGAGCCCACCCATTTCAAAAATAAAGTTAACTCAAATAGGAGTGCCCATTATACAAGCCTCACTAGTGTCCTCAACCATAATGATAATGGAGAGAACATCTAGTTTGGTTAGGTATATAGTTGAGGTCATGCTAAGAAGAGAGCCATCCCTAAGGGAGAGAATTGTCTACTAACCTTTCTTATTTCCCACTTAGATTAATATGTCAATAACTACTCCATTAATTATATATCCTCCTATGACTCATCCACCTTATTCATCTCAAATCCCAACTCCAATTGAAGAAACAATGGTTCTCATAGTTCCCCAATGGGTGAAACAGATGTAGGAAACCAGGGATGCAAGATAAAATCTAGTTGTAACTAAATTACCCATAGTCTCCACCAGGTTTGATAAGAAGAGTGGGATAATTTAGAGGGTGAGGAAGAGGAAGGCAATGTGCCTTGTTATAAGTGAGGAGATGGATTTTGAGTAGAGAGATAATATTTTTCCTCTTGAAAATAAACCAAAGAAGAACCAAGGGGACCCTACAAAATATATTGAGAAATTTAATGATTTCATTGATTCCAAAGGGGAAGCCTTGAAGGAAATGCATCAAAGTAATACAAAGGCATTGAGAAGGTGGAAACAAATGCAAATCACCCAAGCCCCTTAAGAAATTATTTTTGATGTGCATAGTGAAATCAATAAGTTGTATAATATTTTGTATAATAGACCAGCTACCTAGCCTAATTGGGTAAACATCACCAAGATGTGGCACCAAATGAAAGAATTAGAAAAGAAGTTAAATTTATTGATTTTTTATTCAAGGAATAATTCCTTCAACTATTTGAATTTAATTTTTGGTATGGATGCACCCTAGTGCTTGAATTATGTCATTGCTAGAATAGATTCCTCTATCGAATGGCATAATCAGATGAAGGAATTATTGGGACTCTTTACTAGATATGAGAGAGATGCCTTGGAAATTTTATTATATATTAAGGTAATTCAGGTGATTAATCCTACTAGCGAGTTGGTCAACATGCTTATTTTTAGGAACCTCCATGCAACAATAGACAATTTTAAGGAGGTGGAGGAAACCATCTATAGAACCAATGAGGAGGTTATATAGTTGGTTAGTTTTTCTAAGAATACATTAACTAAGGTTGAATCCTTTGTATCTAGCATTGATATCCTAGAGGAAGATCAAGGTGGGTTAATGTCTACAGTATGTAGAATTCTTAAGCCTTCCTTACTCAATTTTGATATTGTAAACAAAGAATTTGAGGTAGGGAATACATTATTGAAGCAACTTAAAGAAAAAGAGAAAGCTTCATCTTTAGTTTTGATTACTCAACCAATTTAAAGTGTTACTATAATATCTTAAGACTCTTAGTCTTCTAGGTTTACAATAATGTAAACTCCCACATGTCTGATGTTTATTTCACCCACAGTTGCTCTTATGATAACTTCAGTTTCTTCTTCAACTCTTCCAACTAGTGGTGCCACATCAACACTATAATTTGAAATGATTATATATCTGCATGTATATTTAAGGTGGAATTATAGTTAATAATCTATTTATTATACATACATATTATATCTTATTTGGAGAGTCTAAGTTTAGACACTTCCATTGTGCATGTATCTTTTGCATGATCTTGAGCCCGTGGCTTTATTTTTGGACTTGTAATTTTAGGAAAATATTGAAGAGATGAGGCCTTCCTATCCCAAGCTTATAAATACATGTAACCTCCTAGTCTGAAAGAGAGGATAATTTTGGCTGTTTAGATTAATAAGAAATTTGAAAGTGTTCTATTTGACTTTGTCTTTATGTGAAAATCTTGATTTTTATCCAATTATGTGGATTACTTAAGACATTCCATTATTATGGTAACTTAGTTCTTATATTTATGTATGAGTTATCCATTTTAAATACACTTATTCATTTTAAGCTATAACTTATTTTAATATATTTTTCATGTTAGTCATAATCCTTCTTGAAGATGTGCAATAACAGTCTAACAATTGGGAAACCTTTGACTTTGCATGTCTGAGTATACTATATTTGATTATTGGTGTGCTATAGACATTTTGACACTTTGGGTTTTATGTATTGACATTTTTCACTTTGACAATAAAAATTGAGAATTTACCATTTGTGCATCAATAAATTTTATTTCTCAGTATTTGCATATCAAAAAATGGTCTTCGACCTTTTGATTTTGAAAATTACACTTCATTCAAGTCTCATAAAATGGCCTTCAACAAATTGACACTCACAAAGCATCGTCATATTAGGCACTTCAAAAATAGTTATAAAGGATTGGGAGCTACTGATTTCTTTCATGACATTGGCAATTTGAAATGGTGTTTCCTTAATTTTAAAATAAAAAGTATGAATTATTTTTTTTCAAAATTTAGTGCATATTTTTGGCATGTAAAATGTTTAATTAGACATGCAAAATGTTTTATTGGATTTACTTAGGAGATGCCTAATTATTTTATTGTTTTATTTATTTTTGGAGATTTTTTTGAGTGGCACTTCACATTTTTTGTATTCCAAATTAAGTCTTTGCATTTTGTGTCTTAAAATAAACACTATGGCATTTACATTTTATATTTTCTACTTCAACAATTTAGTCTTTGGAAACTATGCATCAACAAAAGATAATTTGCATTTGTGAATTAGAATGTGCACTTCATATTTTGAGTATTTTAAAATGGTCTTTGACTTTTTTGTATTCAAAATAGTAAGTTCAAATTTCATGAATTGTAAAAGGGTCTTCAACAAATGGTCTTTATAATTTGCACATCAGGACTTATGCATTGAAAAATACACTTCGAGATTTACATGTTTATGAAATGATCTTTGGGGTTTATGCCTTGGAATGTCCCACTATGACATTTGTGTTTTGTGAGTTACACTTCGGCATTTATGTCCCAAGTTTTTCCACTTTGCAGTTAAAGTTTTACGAAAAGGTCTTCAAATTTTTCACATTTGCATTCTGCACTTCTAAAATTAGAATTGGTCATTTGCCATTTATGTATCAAGAATTTTTTTTCTTCAATATTTGTGTATCAATAAATGGTCTTCAAAAATTTATCACTCACAAAGCTTGTCTACCACAATCTCAAAGTGCTAAAGCCTAAGCACCCAAGATCGTGCCACATGGTGCAATCTTAATGAATCGATTGTGGAAGGATGAATAGTTAGAAAAAAAGTCTCAAAAATCATAATAACCCAAGACCATTACATATGGAATAATATCAATGACTCATATGTGCATAAGGATGAACAATCAAAACAAAAGTCTCAAGCATCGTGAGTAATCGAGATTGTGACACACATTAAAATTTTAATAACTTGATTGTACAAGAGACTATATAAACATCCAAGAGGTGCCGATAAAACTAAGTACCCATGATCATGAAACTTATCACAATCTTGAAGACTCTCTCATAAATACCAAAGTCAAAATAGGTGAACTAATGAGTTTTCAAGTGATCGACACATGGCTTGTGTGAGATAAAATTTGATGATCATGAGGACATCACTTGAAGATTAAACAAATAATTCATGATCTAATCAAATGCTAACACATGGAATCCTATTCATACCAAGTGGCCTAATAACATATAAACATGTGGCATTAGGATTTTACAAATGATGTAATCAGACTAGTTAATCAAAACCTGACTGTGTTAAATGGCTATTTTCACTATGTTTAGCTTGATTTATGCATGAATTATATTTTATTATGAAATAAACTACACAAGATTATTATCTATAAATAGAAAATATATTAATTATTTTTAATGGTTGTATAAATTTGATTAAAGATAGAAAGACCATGGGCCTTCTAATGGCATGATGTGACTGTATTACACACTTAGATAGATGTGATTTATTTGTAACAAGTCCATCTAATTCTCTATAAGTCTAACTAATTATTGATAAATCCTAATTTATTTATGATAGTTTCCAAAAATTGGACTACTAATTATTTATGATCATTTTAAATAACTTGGACTCATTACAAATACATTATATATATGTGATTTATTTGTAATAAGTCCAATTAATTCTTGATAAAGTCCAATTTATTTCTGATAGTTTTCAAAAATTGAACTACTAATCATTTATGATCACTGTAAATAATTTAGACTTATTAAATATACAATAGATAGATGTGATTTATTTATAACAAGTCTAACTAAATCTTGATAAAGTCCAATTTATTTTTGATAGTTTTCAAAAAATTGACTACTAATTACTTTTTATTATTTTAAATAATCTAGACTTATTACAAATACATTAGATAAATATGATTTATTTGTAATAAGTCCATCAAATTCTTGAAAAGTTCACTTAATTCTTGATAAATCCCAATTTATTTTTGATAGTTTTCAAAAATTGGAAACTAATTATTTATGATCATTTTAAATAATTTGGACTTATTACAAATACATTAGATAGATGTAATTTATTTGTAATAAATCCAACTAAATCTTGATATAGTCTAATTTATCTTTGATAGTTTTCAAAAAAATTTATTGTTGATAAGTCCATATTATCTAAAATATTCCTTAAGATATGTTAGTGACCACTCATTGTTTCATGTTATATTTATGGTTATTCAAATCTATTAAGTTTTGTGAATTAGTATCTCTTATGAAAAATGTATCCTTAGCCATAAAATTTCACTGTAACTAATGAGATGCATAATAATCATATGTTTTGGAGTTGTAAATGGTTGTATGCCAATATTTTTATGTTTTCAAAGTTTGGATTTTAATCTCTCCATTTTAAACACCTAAATGGAATAAATATGGGTTATAACATATTTAACCATCAAATTCTCATGTATGGATCATTTCCTGTCTTATAATGCTTGTAGTAACTTTTAGACTACAACCCTAACATGCCTTGATGAGGATTTCTAAGGAGGACTCCTAACAATGGTTATGTTATTGGGAATTCAAAATGTTAATATGGGTGTTGGGTCAAAGAGACCTTGAAATATGGTTGAAACATAAGATACATGAGTTGGCAATAGAATAACCTATTCTAATAGGAATTCACAAAAAATAAATTATTATTATCTATATATATGGATAAATTTAAGATATTTTTTAATGTAATTTGCATGAATTTTTAGTAACATGGTTGTCAAGGCTCAAGCACTATAATTTTTAATATTGAAAAATATATTTTTTTGAATGGAATGAAGTAAAGTTAGAAAGATTTCACAATGTAGATACAAAATGGACACATATTGATAGGTATGTATCTAAATTTAAATTTCAAGGATATGTTGTATTTGAAATTATATAAAAATTGTTTATGAGGGGAATAAGAGGATTTTTTTAAAGATAATTTTAGTGTTATCGAAGATGTTGGCTATCTAAAAGACCATGGTATTAATTATAGATGATATGTATTAGTTAAACAAAGCATCATAGGGATGAAAATAATCAGGAGATGACTGAAGAATCAAAGAACCTATGAGACTAAACTAAAATGAAGCCTATAAGGAAAAGAGGATAAATGGAAAGTAAGAAAACATAATACACCAAGAAGATTATGGGTATTAAATGAGAATTTTGATAATATAAAATATGGAGTAAATAAAACCCTATTGTAGATGAAATGTTGAAGTTAGATATGAGTATAAGTAGCCAATGGACATCACAAGAGATCAAGTGGAAGTAGACCTTCATTGGAAAAGACTAAGTCTAGAACTCAAAGAGAGCTAGAGAAAACTAAAGATATTGTAGACACTAACCTAGAAGAAGAGACCACCCTAGAATGGGAATATGAAAGAGACTAGAGACCCAAGGTATTGGGTATCATAAAGAAATTAGAGTTAATTAGAAGTAATTTTATGGATGAGATTCAAATTTAATGTATGTATAAAAAATGGGAAGGGAATTATTCTATAGCACACAATATGGAGAAGGGTCCAAAAGAGGTTTAACGGTGTTATTATTGACACCCTAGTTTATTTCAATCACTTCACAAGAACACATACCATATGACATCACTAATTATAAAAACAAGTAATTTGGAAGTAAATATGGAGCTTAGAGTAACTATAAAGTGGTTTGGTGAAGTAGCAAAAATACTATGGAGACATAAGAAGGAAATTGACAATAAAGCCATCTCAATGCCTATTTTAAGTGTATCAACCATACCAATAAGTAAACTCACCTAATAAACTATGGGTAAGTAATCATATTTTGAGGATAATGTCACTCCCCATTAGAGAATTTGTGAGATTACAACCTTATGATAAGTCTTCAGACCTATAAAGATATTATTAACTTATGAGATGAAATGAGAAGACAAGGGAAGATAGATCATAAGAGTACTAACTGACCAAACATTTGAATTCATATTCAATAATTCTGATACAAAGATTAAATTTAATGAGGTAAAAATTAAATTTATTTAAGAATTTAAAATGTAGATGTATAAGTCAGACCATATAGGACCTTAAGGAGATTAGTAAGAAACCAAGAGAATCTATATGGGATTATGAACACAGGTTATTTTGATGTGATAAATAAGGTGACTTCCAAGTTTGAAGATATTTATAAGGCCGTAAGGTTTGTATAAGGGATGAGAGCTAAGATATGATTTGGGATAAAAATGAAAACGTAGTTCCAAACTAAAGTGAAATCTAGGGAAACTAAAAAAAGAGTAAATTAGATTGAGAATTATGCAAAGAATTCCAAAATAAGTGAAAATAATAATGATAGGATATATGTCATGCTATGAAGGATGGATGAGATAAAAGGAAGAAATAATTTAAAACAGTCTATTTAGTGTAATGAGTGCAACTAGGAAAGACACTACCATAATGAGTGTTATCATGTCAAGAGGGAGTTATGTGAGTTGTGTCATATCTGGGATCATGCTACTCAAAATGATCAGTTATTACAACATTATGTATGTCAGCCATTAAATGTGTGTTTTAAATTTTACAAATCCATCATGCATGAGGAGAATAATTAAAGGGATTTAGAGGATATAAAAGATGATATAACTTGAAATTTATCCACAATCACTACATAACCACCACCACTACCAAAATAAAGTATGCCAACACAAGGCACAAAAATGTCATAAAAAATAAGTTAAGATCCATAATCATTGTAGCATCAACTAGGTTAGGCCCCTCTATCACCATAACATTAGATAAGGTGGGCTCCTCCATCACCACAAGATCATATAGGGTGGGATACACCATCACCGTACTATCAACCACTATGGCATCCATTTTCACTACTAAAATAATAGGTTAAATACCACATTAACCAAAATACTAGTCAAGTTGGACATCTCCATCACCTTAGAGGTAGTATGGGGGTTGTGATTATGCAATAGTTAGAGAAATATAAGTTAAAAATTCAAAAAAAAGTTAAACTCATACTATAACTAGAAAAATTACTTTAGATTGAGATAAGAAGGGATTTAGAATGCACCTTCACTTACCCATATGAATAAGCCCCTCTTGAAGCATATTTTATTATATTTGAGTTTGGGATGTGGTTGATCAATTGATGATGTGTATACAATTATACAACATGTCCCATTTTAATATGAATAATTTGATCAATAAGTGGATGGCTTGATCACAATATTTACTCTCTCAATTGGTATAATATAGTTAGGTTATGAAACTTGTTGAAAGTGGAGGAGGAGCCTCTAATTTATAGATTTTTTCAAATGATATGGATAGTTGAATTTAATTTAATATCAAGGGATAGAATTGAGTAAAAATACTAATTTAATGAGTGGATATGGGAATTAAATGGTGGGGGTTAAGGATGTAAGGTTTTGTGTTTATGAAGAGTGGCTTGATTCACTCTTTTTCATTTGTCATTAGGATTTTTTGATTGCATTAGATTTTGGGTAAATTGACTTGGGGATTTAGAATGATTTGATGATGTTTCAATTTACTTATTTATTTATTGATATTTAAGATTTAATATTTACATGGATTTTATTATTAGTATTAATCAACTACCTAATATGATTAGTTAGTTGATTAATCCAATTTTGCATTTTGTGGGATTGAAAGGTTCAAGTTTAAAATAATCAATTGATTATGGGGGGGATGATGGTCAAATAGTGACAGGTTAGGATAAGGACATTAATTATGGTATTAGGATGATTAATGATATGATGATGAGTTAGATTATAAGTATATGATTAATTAGGATAAGATAGGGATGCGATAATAAAATCAGGGTTATGATAGTCTGATAGAGCAAATTAGTGAAGATGAACAATTATGACACTATGGTGGAAAAATTGAGATGTCTAAATTTTTAATCTATTTGAAAAGGCATTACGATGGGAAGAAATGTGTGGAGTAATGAACTTTCAAATAATTAAGAAGCTAAAAAAATGGGGTACATGAGGATACCCTAGTGATATGGTAGTATGAAATATGGATGAAATCGAATGATGATTAGATAGGGATGATTCCCCATGAAGAGGGTGTAAAAGGATGAAAGATATAGATGTGATATTGAAATGGGAAGAAATTTAGAAAAATAGAAGAAAATGGGTGAGACATGGAGAAGTGAGGATCCAAATAGTGAAATCCATGTCCAAATTTAAAAAAATAGGGGGAAAATGGATGGGTTGGGTGAATAAATAGTGAATGGGTGGGGTAAAATGGATAAATGGAATTATAGCCTATATATTTCCACAATATCTCATGTTAAAATGGACTATGTACCTTCCCATGAGCACTGGAGTGAGTGGGTGAGAAAATATTGACAATTGGTTGAGAGTGAGCCATCAATAAGTTAAACTTTCATGTAATAAATTTTTTAGTTTTTGGCCATAAATATAAGTGAAAACATGTATAGATTACATACCCTAAAGGGAAAATTTTCCTCATGGCATCTGCATGCCCAATAATGGTGTTTGTGCTAGGTTGAATGACATCTACATGGTAATTTTTGATATTTCAAGAGTTTTAATGTCTACGTATTTCTTGTATTTTCTATGCAAGAATAGTTCCATTTGCATGAAATATCACATATTCTATGTTAATGTAACATTGAAATAGATGCCACAAAATTTTCATAGATTTCATAACATCTATGTAAACATCATGATGCTTACACTATTCATAATGTTTTCACTAAAAATGTAAATTTATGGATGAAAATGATGAAAAATGACTAATTATGCTTATTGGTTTGTGATTGTAGGAGTGCCTTCTGATTATCATATCTTGGGAGTGATTATCGATAATATTGGAAATAGTGAGGTAGATGGATGAGGATGAACATGGATTTTTAGAGTTCGTTAGTATTTATCATGTAGCACTAATGCTAGATATTAGGCTAGATAAAGCTCTACCAACTACATTGGTTGAACACTAGCATTCATAGACCAATACATTTCTCCTACCAATGAGTGTGATGATCATGACTATTGATGATGCATATAGGATGTTATGGACCCATGTTCATAGATAAAGGATATATTATAGGGGTGTGAGGCCATTAGTAGTGATGGAGGGTATTTGATAGATTGGTTTCCTATGGTTCTCATGGCCATTATTAGCAACATCATGCTGCCAGACAAGACCAACCAATTTTTTCAACTAAGATTAGTAGATGTTAATTATGATATGGTAGAGTATTTTATGGTATTAAATTAGGGCCCTATAATATTAAATCAACTATACATGGATATGCATTTGATTGCTTACTAAGATGGGAAGAACATTGGGGCTTACACTTTGTTACAATTGTGGTAATGGGATAAAATTTATATAGAGCACCCAGTGGGGACACAATGATAGAGGGTTAGTGGTGAGCTATTTTCATATGGATGGATGATGATTTTTGAAAAATAATGTCGACACCTGGGAGATCTATCTTATCATTGATGAGTAATAGAACAATTACAACCATTATATATAGTTTAGAGGCCATATAGGGGGATCCATTTTTAATGGCTTGATGATTTTAAAACCTTAAATTATGCCATGAGAGCACTGATTACCAAGCATAGGGATTATATCATTAAGTATTATAAGACAAACAAGGTTTTATGATAGTTTGGCATTCAATAAGGTATCCTAAAAGTTCCACACATTTTCACCTAAGTATTTAGAGAGGTTCAATAGTGGGGGACTCTAGTATACCATGTAGTGGTTATGAGTAATTAGATGTTGTTTCAAGGTGTATATTGGGATGAGATAGCATCAATAATAGATGTAGGGGTGGTTGATGGATATGATGCTTTGTAGGCCCATAAGAGGCCTAAAGTATTAACCATTGAAAATTAGAGGCCAAGGAAGCTACAAGCAAGGATTATGGCCTTTATGAATGTGTTACCATGATAGAGGTGGAAATAAAGCATGAGGTAGAATGTTACTCCAATTTAGGTAGGAGGGGATGGATAGGGAAGAGGAGATGGTGGGCATAGTGGAGGAGATAGTCAATAGAGGGGTGGATCCTTGATATAGATTATTTATCCTCTAGTGTAGGTTGTTAATTAAATTATTGACTCTCCAATGGTATAGGTAGTGGTAGATATAGTGGTGATGGTGGAAGTAGTAGTGACTACATGAGGTGATGGGGCAGGTCTATTACAACCACCACATGGACATAGGATGAAATATCGATTGATAGCATATGTTGATAGATAATTTATAGGGATGCCAAGATAACTAGTATGAAATATGCTATATGAGGCTCTCAAGGATAAATGAATACATATAATGCATGGATTTTCATTTGACAACATAGGTTACTTAGATAAATGTGGATATGTCGAAACTCTAGGGTGAGCAGGATACTGAGATCATGAAACTAACAATAGAGGTTACTAAAATGAGCTTAGATGTATAGAGACTCTATGGTGAGTAGGATACAACTCACTTTTTTATGACTATCTAGGGCTTATTGAAGATATTTTATAACATCATGACTACTATGAGGGTGGTGACATACTATCAAGAGATCTATGAGGGTCTAATACATATAGATCAAAGAGCACCATCATTGATGGAGTACTTGGGGATGTGATCTATCTAGTGGTATTTGGATTCCTTAGTTTGGATAGATCCATAAACATGCTTAGTGCAACCCCCTCTTAGGAGGAATCAACCATGAGGGATATTAGTAGAGGTTCTTGGAAAACCCATCAAAACATGTTAATATAGGGATAATTGTGGGAATCAGGAACATAATCAAAACACAAACCTCATCATAGAATAAATAAAATTATTCTTTAGTTAAATATGGTGTATTTAGGTAAGATCCCATAGTCTTAATAGATATAAAACATACAATATTACTCTATATGATTAAACATATTTAGACAAACATAGCATTCACTGCACACATAACAATGATAAAAGACATTAACAAAACCATTATAGAACTCTATATTAATATCTATCACATCAAAACTATTTTACAATACAACTAAGTGTTATATATATATTACAAGGTGATACCACTTCATATTATATACTGTCACTATAAATGAAAGAAAGATTTTTTGCATTCTAAAGACTCTTGACATGATTTCAAGTGCAAATTACATACACAAATAGATACAAAAGACAAAATATTATGAGTTGAAAATGTGTCCATTGATTACACTATATAATTTTGTTTCCCTATTTATTACAATCATGTTCCTAGACTTAAATAATTATCTCAATGTGAGATAAAGTTGAAATAAGTATGCCCTGTGTTGAAGTTGAAAACTATACCTGTTCTAAGGAACTAGGCCATAACCATAAGTTAAAGTAATCACTCAAGGTGTGGTTTAAAAATTTTCACCTTTTAGGCACTACTTATTTTCCCTTTTGGTTTTTAACTAGGTAGTGTATTAATCTACCACCCTTTTAGGTTTTTGATAGATTAGCATAACTAGGTGGCCACCCTTTATGGGGTTTCAACCAATTTGGAACCATTCTTAATGTTTAAGGCCTTCCTAATATAAAATGCATCCAAAAATGCAAAATTTAAGTGTGCACCATACCTAAAAATAAGGTGGAAACATGAATTTTATTGGCTACAATAGATAAGGCTCTGAAGATGGTTTTGATTGTAATGTTGAAGTAGATGCTATTACTACAAAATCTGGTGGTGGAAGGGGTTTTTGTGGTTGAGGTGCAGTTTACATAGCTACAATTTTTTTTTTCTCGGTAGATTTATTTCTAGATTTGATTTGGAGGAATGAATTTAGGCTCTTATATGATCTCTTCAATAGAGATATCCAAATGAGACATGCCCTTTTTTAATACTATCCAACCCATTATGGCTTCTTTGATCATATTAACTTTAATACACAACATCACTTGGCACTCAACCAAAATTTAGATATCCTCATCTTCCATCATTATGATCATAACCTTCACATTATATAATTTCACTTGAATATTTTGGGCTAAATCCTATATATTATCTATATGCCTATGCATTTGAATACCAAATTATACATTGCACAACATTTAATTTTGTCAACTCTACATCTACAACATAACATTGTCTCTAGATTCAAGTGATTGCCAGAGTGTGATGTCCAGTGTATTTGATGTAATAGAATGGTCTTATATGGAAGTTTTGGCTTTATCCACCTTTGTGAAATCTTGATTGGCCTTTGTCCATGTGTTAGAAAACTACTAATTTGAGTCAAACATGTTTCAATCTATTTTGAGAGCTTGATTCAAAAATAGTGTCAAGGACTTGCTCATATTCCTCAAGGATCTCAAAAAATGCCATTGTCTTAGCATTGATATTCTACCATTTAATGCAAAGATTTTATATCTTATGTATAACAAGTTAATATTTTATGAGTTGAGAGAGAATGGATGTGAACTTCTTATCCTATGACATGACTTGGTCACCCAAAACTTGAGTGACCAAGGCAGGACTTGTAGCATCAATCAAATAATGAGCTTTAATGAGGTGTAATTTTAGGTTTGAACTCTCTTCATTGAATTGTAACACCTCTTGTTCCAAAGTGGACACATTTTATGTGATGGATTCCTAAAAGTAGATTTTCATTTAATTTTCTTGGATAAAGGTAGTTGAAAAACATCAAATTATGCTTCTTGTGCTATTGTAGACAAGGCCAAAGTCAAAGCTATAGTAATTATAGGTTATTTATTGATCTATGTCATGGATAGATAAAATGATGTGTGATTCATGGAGGGTGTAGGGATATCCCATAACCATTGGCTACAAATTTTAGTTATATGCTGAGATGCCTCTTCCTATGTACCCCCTTAAGCATAATATGAGCCCTGTGATATGGATGATGGATATTGTGTCTCAAGTATCCCCAGCATATTGGTGGTCTCTATTTCCTACTTTGAGGTATCCTCTTATTTATCCTTACACCATAATTCTAACTTACCTTTGACATATGCCTCTGAATTGCATTTGGTAGCTGTCTCAACATTGTTATTAACCTCTTGATCCTAGTCCTACTTATTTTCTTATTCTTCTTGAGTGCATAATGCTTATTTTGCCTTCTCATCTTTTAATACCTTTGATTTTACCAAAACTTCATCTTTCTTCTTCTGTGTTACTTGCACTTCTTAAATTAATTACTCTTGTTGCTTGCTTGTAGATTCTTCCTCCACTTTATTTTTCACCTCCACTTCCTTAGCCCTTTTCTTTTCTACCTTAGCTTCCATATCCTTTCCCTTGACTTTGTCCTCTTGATTCTTCCATTGATCCTCATCCTTGGTAGCCTTGCATTTTACCTCCTCCTTCTTCTTCCTCTCTAGATTTCAATCCTTATTCATAGCCACATTTTGTGCCTTTTATTCTTCTTGATGCATTGTGGAAACTTCTTCTTATGATGTAATATTTATTTTTTTGGATAGATGGTCATTATATGGTGGGGTTGTCTCTTCCATCTCCTACATATGAGTTGATTAATTAATCAATTATTATGAGTTAGATGATGAGGTTGATTCAATCAAAGTGTCTCTATATGAAAATGAATTTTGCCTAAATGATGGTGGAGGAGCCATATTATTCTTTAATCTCCTATTAGCCTAAATAGTCTCTTAAGGCTATTGCTTAGGTCCTTAGGCCTATTATATTTGAACTTACTTCGATGGATAGTCAAGGGAAACCATCCAATCCTTAATTTTTTGGGACACTTTGGACATATAATGGGTCTATTTCTTATGCACTAGAGATGGTTGTGGGATTTCCTATAGTGGCGAGTGCTCTACATGCGCATTGAAAGATCCTACACCTAGATATGCATGTAATAGATCAACTTGAATATATTTGTGTGATTCTTCTTACCCTAAAGTATATATTATTATTAATGGAGGAGGTTGAGTGATATCAACCCAAAAGTCTTCTCACACTTAGTTTTGCACTTGACAAGTTCATACTACCTTATAGAAGAAAAATTCTATTTATTATTATTGATCATAAACCTTTTTACCTATGGTTGTGAGCATTGAATAAAAAAATTCATCTTCCTTGACTCATAGTTCCATGAGGTCACATTCTACAATAATTTTTTGAACATACTTTTTGTCTAGCCAATATTTGGTGTTGACTCCTCTTTTTTGGTGGTGGCGGTGATGCTTACTATGATAATGCTTTCATTTTCCCATAGTAGTCTATGAGGGAGTTGATAATGTTTGCAGTGGTACCTATGATTATGTATATGATTGTGAAGTTAACAACTATTATGAACCTAGAGGTATAAAATTTAAGGGTTTAACTCAACTAAAATCTAGGGATTTCTATCATAGGACTTATACATTGGCATAAAACATGGTAATGAAGAAGGGGAGTGGAGTGGTTATTACCTTGGGTAGTTCATAAACTATGATGTAAATCCCATCATGCAAGTTTTTGATAGCTTCCTGCTACCCTAGATATTGTATAATGTATTTGGGTACCCTAGGGTGTGATATGATTAAGGCTTGGATCTTAACCCACTATTAGATAAACCTAGCAAATTGATTATAGTATTTCCTAGTCTTGGTCTAGGAAATATTATCAAATGAAGTCATATGCCAAAAGTATTCATTTTGGTTAATTTGATCCTCTAACAACTTCTACTGAGTAAAATAAAGTAGTAGGAGTAAAAATAGGTCTTAAAACACATGAGATGTTCCTATAAAGGACCTTTTAAATATGGGTTATGAGATTAGAAGTTGAAAACTTGGGTCAATTAAAGTTCTCATGTAGTTGGATCATTTTCTAGGTAATGTCAATGACCCCTTTTGTTACCTGCCCTATGCTTTTATTGGTATTATTGAATTTATTGGTGATGAATTTAGATATAATGTGCACCAAAATATCTTCCACCATATTGATAAGTATCCCACTAGATTCCATATTATACTTATCTTTTGTAGCTGAATGAATTAGGGGAGCCTTGGTTTTGTAAGTTATAAGAGATTACTTGGGACGAAAGTCCTATTGCTTGCACCATGGTTGTAGGGGTGATGAAGGGTGACATCCCATGAGAGATGGATAACACCCTCATTATATATATATATATATATATATATATATATATATATATATATATATATATATATATATATATATATATATATATATATAGAGAGAGAGAGAGAGAGAGAGAGAGAGAGAGAGAGAGAGAGAGAGAGAGAGAGAGAGAGAGAGAGAGAGAGAGAGAGAGAGAGAGAGAGAGAGAGAGAGAGAGAGAGAGAGAGAGAGAGAGAGAGAGAGAGAGAGAGAGAGAGAGAGAGAGAGAGGAGAGAGTAATGTGAGAATCACCTCATATAAATTTATGAAAGTAGGAAGTTTGATGAGTTGCTCTATATCAAACCCTTGTAGAGGGTGTTGGGGTGTTAGGGCTCTTATTTGTGATCCTACTACTTGGTCGTGGCTGAACATATTAGCTTCTATGGCATTGATGAAGTTAAAAGGGTATAGATCATGGCACTCAATTTATTTGAGTGCTAGATGAATCCTAATTTATTCCTTATATGCATCAATTAGGGGAATTAAGAGTTGTGCATGATCCATGTTCTTTGTTGTAGTCATGTTTAACAAAATTATTTGACTGTAGTAGTGCTCTCAAGGAAGCTATACCTGATTGATTGAATTAGACTAATATCATATAGGTCTCTTATTCACATTAATGTGTAATGTATCTATGTTATTTATTCCCCTTATTTTATATATTTTGTTATTCAACTCCATCTGATAGTATTCTTTGAATGTGTTGAGATGGTTATGTATGATTTCACCTTGTGAATTAATGTCAACTAGCTTATGATAATGTGATGTTTGTTATTTTGTGTTTAGAACAATTGATTCATCCAAAAACATTTTTTGATGTGACACACTATCTTCTCACCAATCTAATTTCCTTTATTGTGCATCCTTTAATTCTAACATTCAATTTTATTTGAGAAAGATGTAATGTTTCAAGTGTATCATCATTAATAATTTTAAAATGACCATTATTGACAAAATCTAACTTTTAGGTCAAATAGGGACCCCTATAGGTAAAAATTTGACTTTTAGGTGTTTAGGGGTCTAATATATCTTTTCATAGGATGTATTATATGTCAATTGATGTCATTTAATGATACATTAGCCTTGGTCATTAGTCTTCTTAGTCAATTTGTCCGTTTGAGTTAATTTAAGGGTCAAAATTGAGCATTTAATGACTTGTATGGATTTATAGGGAAGTGTGAAGTTTATAAAAGGTTATTTCACATGAAATGTGTCCTAATGAGTTTTTGGTAACTATTACTAATTGAAAATTGGTAGGTTCCTAAAAAAAAGGGCAATTTTTTTGAAAAACTTGAGCATTTAATGAGGTGTAGAGAATTATGTGGCCTCCTATAGTTCAATAAATTTAAATAATTTCCCTTGGTATTCCATACACTCAATTTATTAATTATTTTGATCATAAACTCCAAAAAATGAAGAAAACCTCTTATCTCTCCTTTCACTAGGCTTGGAAAGCAAAAGTAGTCTTCAAGTTTGTGCTTAGTGCAATCCGCATGAGAGGTTTTAGGAAAAATGATCTTGGGGGTATATTAGACACTTTGTGATCTTCCATTTTATATTTTTTTTTATAAGAAGGGTGGTCTTATATTTATGAATTATCCCTAAGAAGTTGACCTTTCGAATTTGCTTACTAATCTATGCACCCCATAAGTTTTGCTCTTGTTTGGATGATTCCATATAATCTAGTTACTAATTTTGATTTTATATGATTTTTAATTCCTCATAAAATAATCCACATGATTATTTTAGTGTTTCAAGGTGTTTGGATATGAAAATCATCTCATGTAAGAGGATAGACCATTATATGTTATAGGTAGTCTTCCACCATTTTCAAGATATTTAAGTTTTTATCATGGCTATAAAGGGTTGTGATAGTTTAATTATCATGTTTTCCATGTCATATAAACCCTTAAACTTTAATCTTATCCTTAAATCAACATTCTCCATGAAGTTACAGTCACAAGCTCCATTCAGTCAATTTGCTATATGACTATAATACTAGTCAGTTATGTGCCTATAAGAGATTCAAATGTTGAAAATGAATTATGAAGGCTTTTTATAGTCTTGGAATCACCCTTAGGTTTAATTTTAGCATCATAGTAGGATATTAATTATCATGGAGGGTAGTTTCCTTGAATACATAGTTCCAACTCACTGTCAGCCTGCACATTAGAATATTCACATATAAGAGTCTTAGAGGGTCATGTCATGCTATGGTGGTAGAATTTTTAGTGACTTAAATCCTTTAGATGGTGTGAGGAGTGAATTTTGAAATGTTTATATTGGTTCACAACTTAATAAAACTTGAAAATCATGCACACTATCCACTTCATCCTTTACTACCTATATACAGTAAATGACCACCTACAAACAATCTAATTTAAGGTTAAAGATCCATGTCAAGGGTTAAAATAGGATTTGAAAACCTTATTTGAAGTTACAACATATATTTTTGACCATAATATGCCTATTTTTTGACTTCATTAATTCTTTATCATTCATGATCTTATTGCATGATTTGATAAAAAATTGCTTCTAATTTCTTGCCTTGTAATTTTGGATAGTTACACTCAAATCTCTAGTTACTTCTTACTGTGAAGATGGGTTTGTTGTATTACTTATGTCTTTTGATTTCCCATAACATAGAAGTATTTTAAATTTATATCGACATTTTTACACCAAAGGATTCTCATCCTAAAAAAATAAAATTCTAAATGAAATCCTATTGTATATGTGGCTAATTCTTTATCTCTTGTTTATGTTCCTAGTGCATGTACCAAGTTTTTAGGAGAGCTAAAAGAGTATATCTAAATATATGCACCCAATATTTGGGATCTAAATATTACATAAACCATAAATCCACATGCTTATGAATATGAATTTATAGGCATTATCCTTCCTAGAAAAAAGGTCATTACTCCTTGACACTATGCGGTATTTGGAATCAAGTGCATATAAATTAACAAACCTCATCACATTATAATTTATTTATCTTGTGGACTACCCGACAAGTTGAAACAACTCCTTTTATCACTTAATTTAGTACACTCACCCTATGATATATATTTGTCACATGATGTTCTAGCTTTAGATTAAATTGATTCAAGTTATCATCTACAAATTATTGAGGTAGTTGTCATTCTATGGAAAAAACCATGTGTATTAGGCATACCTCATGATATCCCCTTGACCAATTCAATAGGCATACTTCATGATATCCCCTTGACCAATTCAATATGTAAGTATCTGAGTCATCACTAACTAAATATGTATTCTTCCAAGGTAAAATACATTCCTTCATTGGCTTCATGTAGTCCATGTATATCACACTTAATTTATACATGAAATCCACTTTTGACCTAGTTGGTGATTGCACTGAAGGTGACTTACATTAAGCCATTTGAAACTGCAAAACTAGTGCCTTTTTGATCATGGATCTAGAAGAAAACTATTCAATTGGTTGTAATTGTTGTTGAGGCTACATTTTTAGATGGAGAAATTTATATTCTATAGATTAAATATCTTTAGGCTTAGATTATGTACTCATATTGAACCATATATTATCTCTATATGCATACAATGCATTCAACTTATTGAGTATGATGTATTGCTTATGATCTAATTTATTTAAGGGTATAATGATAATTTTATCCCCTTGGTGGACTTCCAATTGATTTTACACTATACTAATGGTCATCTAACCATCATAGGCCCAATTATTATCAATTAACATAGTAATGTGCTTCATTAGTATTAATGTCAATCAATTTAAAATATCCTCAAAAGCTTAGATTAATCATTTTGATTTAAAAATCTTCTAGTCAACCAATAGGCTCTACTGTAACATAGTCTATGAGGCTTAGTGTTACTGGACATTAAATGAGTGTTGGTCATCAAATAGCTTCCTAGGTGGACCAAGGAATAATATTTAATGTGATTATAAAATAAAATACAACATTGGGTACTTCATATCATGATAGCCTAATATCCATGCAGGAATAAACATCCTAAGGTTTATTACTCTTTATGTACAAAACTACCTTGTTAGTATGCTACTAACCTCATTGTGTGGACTCTAATAAGTTATTAAAAATATTTTTAATATTATATGAGATATATTAATTTCATAGAGTGATAAATTTGTTTAAAAGGTTAGTCAAAGTAGTAAATACTCCCTCTTACCTCATTATGTAGATAATTTACCCATACATTGACACATCAATGATGGTGGCATCGACATATGACACAATATGCTTTTGTATGCTTTAAAGAACTTAGGATGCTTGGTACATCAAGACTTTTTTGGTTTTACGGTTAGCATATCAATCCTATTGAACCTTTATTAATTTATCATCATATGGTATTTCTAATGGAGCTAATCCCTACTCTATGTACTATTGTCTTATAACTACTTGTATGAAGGCATTCTCCTTAGGGTGTGAATTTATCATGTTTACATTTTGCACATGTTTTTATTTCCTTTAATTATCTAAAATTGATCAATATTTAGTATGGTGTTATCCTATAACCTTGTAATATATGCAGTACATCTACCATTAAGGGTTAGTAGGGAATTTTTATACGAAGTGGTTATATTATCCACATAGATAACACTAAAATGGATAATGAGCTTGCCAGTTATCATTATTGAAAGATCCATATGATCTAACATGGATCCCCCCTTTATTTAATTGGAGATCCAAACCTTATGATTGTTGCTAATAAAAAACCTCTTGCTTCTATTACTAAGCATCATATCCTTCATACTATGATTGAAGGGATGATAGAGTCCAATTATATTACTATGGTTGGAGAATTGTAGTATTCCATAATAAAATCTATCTTACCTAATCCTAGGGTTGATAATTTTGTAGTGAATGCATCTAAATAGGAACGCGTTGCATCTTGCTAGACATTTCTACCTCTACATTTCTACCTCTAGGCCTAGAATTCCCTAAGTAGGTATATGTTTTGATGTGATTGTGAAGATGTTTTTAGTGATGTATTATTTTAGTTCCTATAGAGACAAAAAATTATTCTCGACATGATTTTGTGACTTATAAAATTTTTAGTATAGACTCTATAATCTTTGAATGTATTATTGTATAAATTGACATTTTGATGTCGCATGTCCTACTACCATACATATGTCATATAATTTTGTTTATATTTTAGGGTAATCATTCTTATGATGACCTTATTTTTTTAACTCCTTACACAAAAATCCTAACTTGGGTTTATTAATTTCATGAAGCTCATCCATTCTTCTCAAAAAAACATCTATTTTCATTTTGATTTTAATGCTAATTGATATAACATCTCTATAGTCAATTTATTCTACCAAAAGTGCAATTACTCATGCATCAACCTTTGTAAGGAACTATGACTATGCAATGGAAAACCTAATACTTGATTTCATTCCCTTGACAAAATAGGTAGCCTTATCTTTATCTTCAAAAATGAAGTCAACTTTATTCTTACATCTGAGAATCTACGATCACAATCCCATACTGATTCTCCACTTCTCTATAAAATATCTTTAAAATCCTTAATGGTTTGGATGGTGCAATTCTTCATTTTAAATTATCTGATTAATTTTTTGTTGACCTATTGAAGACTTATAAAAGGAGCATCCCTTTTTATATGAATTCCAAATCTCAACTTGTTAAGGCCTTGATGAGCTTAAAATTTTTCACATCATCAATGGTCACTCCCTTAACCTACCATTTCATACCAGAAGCTAAAAAATGTTGATTAGGGTCAGAATACCCATAATAGGTGTCAAATCAATGAACATTCCTACATTCAAATACATGTTTGGGGTACTTGTAACCGCTAATATTAGCTTCTATGAACTAGTCTTTGCTGGTATATTAAAACTCATGGTGAAATAAAATCTAGCCTCTTCTAACTTAATGTCTATTATTTCCTCAATCTCTATGTCAATTTAAAAAAAAAAGATGTAAATGAATCAAATAAATTCCCACCTATCCCAACCTCTACACATTGTTTTCTCCTTTCTACTAATAAAATGGGCTTGAGGGGTACGTACTCAATAAAGTAACGATCTATGTCTTTGACTTCTTCTTTCTATGACCTTGAACTTGTGATAATCATATGATTTTGTATAACTTCCTCCAAATAATATTATTTCCCTAGTACAAAAAAATTCTTCCTTATAATTGTGATCTACCACTATGCTTTAACTACTCTAATGATACTCTACTTTTCTCTTTCTCTTCGATCTATTCCATATACTATATATCCCCATCTTTATCCTCTTATTTATTAGGCCCTTTCATTCTTTGCTCTATATAATCTCTAAATTATCATAATTCTATAAATTATGTAGCCTCTTGCTGGGATTCCCTCCCTTCTACATCCTCTATTTTACTCCTACTCCTATTTTCAGTTACATTTTGATTATCTTGTTTATTACACCTTCTCTATTATCATATCTCTCTTTTTAATCCTAGAATTTTCTTCTTGCTCAAATTTTTTTCATCCTCTATATTTTGGGTTCAAGTTCAAGTTCCTTCACTTATATCTTCATAATTAAATCCTACATTTTTCACACCCTCATAATGCCCAAAACAACTAATCCATGTTGGTAGGGGTAAGAACCATGGCCTTTTCAACAACCAACAACTTGATAAGCTTAGGTAGTTGTTAAAGAAACTTTCCTTGGTTGCCTCTCACAAATAGGTCTTATAGCTTCAAAATTTAGATATCCTTATACAATAAATTATTTAATATATCTATTGATGGTAGTTTTTATTGATTCATATATCACATGAGTCTAATTAGTATCTATTCTTCACACTTTTTCCAGTTTTTATTCTATCAAAGCTATAAATTTTACCCTCCTTGACTAAAAATAATAGTATTTTAATCTTCATAACCATGTAGTCAATAGTCCAGACAATTCACACCAAAAAATCTCATATATTTCATCGTAAATGTTTTTGTGAATAACTTATTGCATGTAAATCCATATTATTATTAATTATTCCTCTACAAAATTATGAATTTGGTCATCAATCCATCTCTCCATGTCTCTTTATCTTGGTAGCCATTGCAACATGTTTTAATGTTCCATGCTCACCACACCATTGTTAGCAAAGATTTCTAGAAAACCCATCCAAACATTGTAATACATGGATAGTTGTGTGAAGCAAGAACATAATCAAAATGAATACATGATTATAGACTAAACAAAGCTATTATTTAGTTAAAGATGGTGTATTTAGGAAAGAGAATGTAGTCTTAATAGATACAAAACATACAATATTACTCTATATAATAAAATAAATTCAGACAAATAGAGCATTCACTACAGACAAAATAATGATAAAAGACATTAAAAAAAATCATTAGATAAATATATATTAATATTTATTAGATTAGAACTATCTTACAATAATTTGAGCACTATTATAGAGTTCTTACAAGGCATTGTTACTTCATATTCCAACCTTTTGATACAAATACAATAAAGAATATTCAGATTTTGAAGACTCTTGACATGCTTTCAAGTGCTAAATACATACAAAAATAGATACAAAAGACAAAATAGTGTGAGTCACACATGTCCACCAATTACACCCTATAATTTTGTAGCCTTGTTTGCTACCAACAAGGGAGTCTACCACTAGAGGGATATAGTGAGACTATCTCTTATTTTTTACTTGTTATTTTTGATAGGAAAATGTATATGAGTTTTGATATATGTATATAAAGACTTTATTTAACAATTCATGGATATTATATATATGGACATTCAATGATTAGATTTTTTCATTTGGCTCATTATTTGATGATTTTTATTATGATGTGATGTGGTGTTCTTATGGATGTGATGATTGTTGATGTTATGTTATATATAGATGATATTGTACTATGATAGGCTAATTATCTTAATTTTAAATTATTAATGCACATTTAATCATTTTTCATGTATAGTAATGGATAGTTAGACATGGATGGTATGAGAGGATAATGATGAATAAGAGGACATGCTTCTAGTATTGAGTGACTTTTTGCTTGCTTGAGTAACCTAATTTTTTAATACAACACACTAAAATATGTGCCATGATATAAAAAACATGATATATTATTTATAGTATGACATTGTACCAACTTTGATATAAAAAATAAATGAGTAACATAAACAACACATAAACAAACACACACAAGCCTATAAAAATACATAAAAAACAAAATGTTTGGCCCTAAATCAAGTTAACAACCCAATGCATGAATAAATATGATACCTATAGCTTCATAATGTGATTTAAATAATGATATATGTGGGGGGGGGGGGAGAGATTGGGAAAAATGTATCCTAGTGAAGCTACAATGATTTTTTGTAAAAATGATCAAGTATTGGTAACAAGAATAGGACATGACAATTTTTTTAATTTTTGGCTTTTGTTTTGTTTTTATATTTTTTGTATTTTATCATCATTAGGGTTTTTTTTAAAAATATTATGGGATGGATAGATGAATGGATTATGATAGGAATTATCCAAGGACTACATTGATTATGCCCAATCACTCAAATGATGCACTGATTTCATGCTGCCAAGAATTTGACCTCCTCTAGTGCTACCATGATGTGTTACAAAATTTCCTCCAAGGTGTTACTATTATCACCCAAATTTTCACCCTAAGGATGGCTACTAAAACCTCCTCAAATTTTAAATATCATGGAAATACCTCATATGCTATGGGTAACAATTTTAAGAGGTGAATCTATAGATTATATACTAGCTCCCATGTACAACTCCTAAAACTAATCAATAACCTACTTGTTTGAAGAAAAAAGTATAGAATAAGATTAAACACTAATATAATGGATGCGATGCATTAATTCAAACTCCACAACTTACTTGAAGCTACACTATGGAAAATAACTACAAAATTGATTTTAAGATCCAAGTTTCTCCAAACAATAGTGTTTTAATATGAAGGTAAAATAAAATGTATACTTAAATGTGGATGAATAATAAGCCTAATAATGGACACTAATAATCCTCATTAAACTTAAAATCCTACAATTTTCTAACTACACATCATATGACCTGCTAAAAAGTAGATTGCTCACACAAAGCATGAAAGAGATAGATGAATGCAAGGAACAAAACTCTCACTTGTCAATCAAAAAAACTATTTCATACAATTAATAAAATAATTGAGAAAACCAAAACCAATTTGAATTATTTATTCCAAATTAAAATTAGTATTTAATTCAGCAAGGCTTCACCATACCAATATGTGGATAAATTACAAATGCCAAAAAGGCAACATATATAAAGAATGAGAAAGAAAGAGAGAGAAGTGGCATATGAAAGCTAAATTGATAAGTTTTTCTCATGAAAGAGAGATTTAAAAATAATAATGAAGTTGTGTAATAGTATTACAAACTCCTCCTTGACATGTGTTAAATTTCTTGATCATATCTTTTTAAGGAGTTGGTGTAGGAAAGCTCAATAGTTCATCATTCTTTCAAAAATACCCATCTTGGCTTGTAAGGAATGACAAATGGAATTCACTGATCATAAATTCACTATTAAATTCCTTAATAATTCATATTTGACACTTACCATAGGTTTTAATACCTTTTATGCTGACATTTTATTGGTAATCATCACATAGCTCCTTAGGTGTCTTGAAACCCACTAATCCTACTATGTCTCTCCTTGTTTAAAAGCCTCAAAACTTGGTTTCATATTTATGAGTGCAATATATATCCGTGGAAGTATTATATTAGTCATAAAATACTTGAATCAACCCATTTGGATCCATAAAACACTCCCAAAGACCTCATTTTTCACCTAAAGATTGCATTTTTCTTCATTTCCTTGTAGCCCAAAAAACATAAACCTCCTTGTGTAGGAAAATGTATAGATGATATTGGAAAAATAGGAATATTTTTTGAGTACCTATTATTCTATTAGAGATCTTTTAAAAATTTCATGACCTAAATTTGAGTGGAAGTGTACTTATTCACCTGATCTCTCTCTCCATTTAGGCCTTAATTAGGTCTCTAGGCCTAGAAACTGATATTTTGCTCAAGAATTCTCCCATAAATGTGAAACAAAAAATAAGTGTTTGATTAAATTTTATTACTCCATAACCATGTTTCAAGTCAAATTTATGCTTATGAAACCTTGTGTAGAAATGAGAACCATGAAATGGCCAAAATACCTAGCCTTTCATAATCCTTTTTTAGACTGCCTTCAACAATCAAACTTTTAGGATCACTTTTAGGGTGACATGTACATATTTTTAGACATAATAATGTATTAAAAACCTCAATACCTAATTCTTAATGGTTTGCATCTATTCATGAGGTAAAATACCCTATTTTGAGCTCAAATATCTACAAAAACATAATATTTAATGCATTTATATAGTTGCAAGTACAAGCAAATGTCATGGTGATAATATTCCTAGAGGGAGAACTGATGTACAAGTTGTTTCAAGATAAATTCAACTCATTTTAGGCACTTCGGAAGCCAATATCTCTCATCAAGTTCTTATTAGGGTTTTAGAAGGGTTTAGAGTGGTTCAAGTTCTTAACGATTATTCATAAACCCTAGGGACTTAAATCTTAAACCAATGAAAAAAATAAAAGTGAAAATTTTTCTTCAAATATAAATAGGTGATTAGGATATCATGTAATTTTTTTGTATAATTTTGAGTTTGATGAAGTGCTCTTCATGTCTCTACTATGCCATTGGAGAGTGCTCTATAGTCTTAACCATTGTTCATAAAGATTGGATACCTAAAAAAATATTTGATTCTAGAATATTGGAGTATGAGGATCCATTAAATATCCATAAAAACCATTAGAACCCATGCATAAGGTTAGGGTCACATTGAGCAAGAAAACCTTGGTATTGAATTACAACCATGCATATAGAAGGGCTCGAGAGGGTTTCATATTCCAAATGGTCATTTTATTTTATTAGTCTACCTATGGATACTTATATATGGTCTATGCCATCATTATACACTTTTTAGTGTCCTCACATTCTCATTTTACCCTCAATAAACCACTTTTCTCACAATTGTACACATAGGCTTGTGTGTTTGGTCTTAGGCTTAATAGGGCTAAACAAGCCTATCAACATTGACATCATCTTCATTGACTTTGAGGACCATATGGTAGTCATGATATCATAAGATAAACATTTTCATGTGAATTATTTTCCCTTAGACCTCCTCTCTTCAAACTAAGTAGGCATCTTTCAGTTGACTAGGTAGGCCTATATGGGCATTTGACTCTATGACTGTAGGGGTTACAGAGAAATTGTTTTTATCACTTTATCTGATCATTATATTTAGTTATATTTTTGGTTTCTATTAATTCCATTCAATTGTTCATTCACCTAAACCTGAACTCCACTTTGTGTGTGGTTTCTTCTTATCAAGTTTAAAAACCAACTCGATTTACTCCACCAGTCCTGTAGGTAATCATTGGGGGTTTGAATACATTTTGGAGTTTATAACCTAAATATACATGTAATTTAACATCTCATTGATATTTTATATAGTTTTGAGAGTTTATTTATCTCCTTTTTTAACCTTTTCAAGACCTTTCATCCTTAGTTTGCATACCTCTTCTCTCTCATATCTGCTTAAGACATGGTTGTAAGTGATCATTAGAAGTATCTTGAATAATAAGCTTTGAAACTTGGCTGTATTTAACTATATTATTATCACTTTTATAATATTTTAAATTTATTGGAGGATCCTTCATATTCAACTTATCCCTCTGTAAACTTATTAGTACTTTCCTTTGCTTGACCATACATGTATGCTTTCTTTTGCTCTACTTGTAGGTCTATTTGGGTTATTTACTTTCTCAATGAATTGGTCATCCAATTAGATAATTATGTGGGTTTAGACTCTATCATAATAGATATATTTTGTTCTTTTAATATCACATATATATTTTCAAGTGTTCTTCATACTGATTTGAGGCCTCAAACTACTCAATCTTGTCATTATGCCTGTAGTTGGTAATTGGGTATCTTGAGCACTAGGTTTTAAAGACACACTTTCTCTACTGGTCTTAAATCTATCCAAATTTATAAACACTAAATTTCCTTCATTATTTATGAATTCAAAATCCAAACTTGATGCACATTTCAATATAATTTCTCATAAAATGTAGACCTATAGGTCTACATTTTTATGCCTTAAGCCTTGTAAGATGTTTGGCTTGATCCTTCAAACCTGATTTCATTTATTAAATTATCATCACATTTGTTATGAGGTAATGATATCCATATAAATTTTACAATGAAATAAAAAACCTTTTGAAACCATCTTTGTAGGTAGTCTATACACAATACAATTGGCTGGGAACATGAATGCTATTTAGAGGACTGTGTATAGAATAACCAATCATGTTAGAGAATATTGAATGATATGAGAATATTATGTAAAAAATTTAACCATAACTTATATGCATTGAACCCTTTATACTATTTTAAAACTTCAAGTATAGACCTATGACATATCCCTCATGGAGGCTATTCTTGAAGTATCTAATGTTCACACATGCCAACCTATTATAAATAAATTTGAGATGGTTTTTTATACCCATATAGACATTATAAAATACTCATCATGCCCCAATGAGTTTTAAATTTCAGCAAACTAGAGAAAAACATGATCCCATGGGGTTTAATAAGGGTTTTTGACTGCCTATCTTGTTAGTGATGGTTTATACAACTCATCCCCTTAAACCCTAAAATATTTTCATGAATATTAATCTCATGAGGGGTCAATCATATTCCTAGGATAATTTTACCCAACTCCTTTGTATGTTCATGAACCAAACATAAACTTCTAGCCTTCTTAAGCTTGTGAAGAGGTCAATTGAGCTTCTAACTAGTTTTCTACATCTATTGACCTATCAACACATATGTTAGTTCATTTTCAATGTGATTAAGTTGAAAATACACTATTATACACATTTGAACTTGAAGGTGGATCCTCTTGTTCGTAAAAGTGACCTAAAACTACCTATTTTTAATGATTCTTTATCTTTGGATTTTGGTCTAAAAATTTATCTTAATATGGCCATTATCTAACCATATTATAATACCATATATGTTATAACCAATCTTAAAATTCTTGTCCTTTTGAAAAATATTTACAACTCCTCAAATTTAGCCTAGAAGGTGATTTAAAGACCTTGGGGTGCATGAAAAACATGGTGGAAAATTAATACATGGTTAGATGACCTTAAAGGTATAAATACAAATCATATGATGACTCATCACAATGATATAACATTGAACACACATGAAAAACAACATTAGATCATGATTGACCTTTGAAGACTATACAAATGCATGAAGCTATCAAAAACTTAATCAATGTTAAACAAGGATTTAATTGAGCACTTGAAGACCATTAAAAGACCAATGTGACCATCTAAAAGCTTGGTAAGCCTTATGAAAAAGTTTAAAACTATAGGGTTTGAAAATTTTGACATGGGGGTCAAAAATGGTCAACAAATTGGTGATTTATAGGGTAACATGCCTACAATGCCAATAGATCAATGACCTTATCCTTCTATTGGGAAATGGAGTCACTCTCATACTAAAATATGAAACTGATATAACTCTTGAAGATTCAAATTCACATCACAACATACAATAAAAAATAACTCAACATGACAAAGGCATTTAGGAAAAATCACACAACAACAAATTCACACAAAATAATTGTGATAAGAACTTATAGAAAATAAACACACGACATAACTATGTACAAAACATCAAACCAACCTTAATAGAAAGACTTAAAGTATATCCCATTGATTGGGATACTTAGCTCTTCTCCATTGAGTCTTGATAGTTGAAAAACATTATTTTCCTTATACCCAATGATCAAATAGGGTTCACTCCACAATGTATCAGATTTAATGTGTTTACCAGGCTTGGCCCTATCCTCATCCCACTTTAAAACAAGATCACCTTCATGAAATTTTCTTACACTAGCTCTCTTATGAAAATATTTCTTCATTTGGGCTTGGTGATGCTCCAAAGTCTGCATGAATTCATCTCTCTTATCCTCTATTTCCATCAATTCTACTATCCTTACCTCTATATGATTATTCTCTATTAGTTTTAGCTAATGTGCCAACTCAAAGGAAGGAAACTCAAGGGAAATGGGAAATTTGAATTCTCTACCATATAAAATAATGTATGGTGAGTTACCCACAATCCTCTTAGGAGTGATTCTATCAACCCATAAGGTTGTCCTCAACCCTTGTATGCCAAGTCCTCTGATTATCATTAACCATCCTCTTAATGACCTTGATCAAGTTTTTATTTGTGGACTCTGCAAGTCCATTCCCTTAGGGGTATTAATTAGAGGAGGTACTGAGGTATATGTCATACACATTTTCCCACTCACTTGTTTTTTAACACTTAAATTCTAATGTATTATTAGATATGATGGTTGATGGTGCTCCAAACCTAGTCACTATGCTCTCATAGAAATTAAGGACTAATTTTTCATTAGCTTATTTAATATCTACTACTTCTATCCACCTTGTAAAATAGTCAGTGGCTATGAGTATCCATTTGTGACCTACACAAGGAAGTATTAATCATACCTATAAGATCAAGCCCCCATTGCATGAATGGTTGGTTAAATTGGATGGAATTGAGAGGTAAAGATGCTAACCTTTATTTTTAGTGAATAAAGCACACTTTTCACACCTTATTACCTATGCATAGGAGTCCTTGAAGAGGTTGGTTTAATAGTAACCTACCCTCATTATCTTTGTTTCTATAGTTTTAGGAGAAAAGTTGCCTCTTGCAGGCCCATCATTGAATTGATCTAAAATTCTACCTATTTTCTCAATATCAACACATGTAAGCAACATACCATTAAGATATTTTATGAAAAAGAACCCATCTATAAGAACATAGGGTATAGATTGAATTCTAAAGTATTTCCTTTTGGCTTATCTAAGGTGATTGGACACTCACCTATTTGTAAGAATCTTATCATGTCTTGTATCCAAATTGTATCATGTGAAGGTGATACTACTTTGGGCTCATATTTTTTTACTAAGGCTCCTTCTTTATTCCCTTGAAGGTCTTATACTAATTACTCACATAGGCCTTTACCTCTTACTAGTTTGGTGATCTTAATTTCTACATCATATCCCATCACTTTAGTAATCCAACCTGCCCTCTTCTCATTTTAGTCCTTATTGAGAAGGAATTATTTGACACTTGGGTGGGATACCATAATATGTATCTTATTGTTTGAGACCATATGTCTAAACTTTTTCTAGCTTTTTATGATTTCCAATACTTGTTTCTCTACAAAAGTATATTTCTCTTCATAGCCTTCAAGCCCTTGACAAAATAATGCAATGGTTTGATCATCACCTTGATTGTTTTGTTTCATTTACATGGTAGATATGGTGTCAATATTGGATAAATCATATAAAAATAAGTCCTTGGAGAAGTTAGGATTAATAAAGGTAGGTGTTTGTGTTATATCTTGATTTATAGCCTTAAAGTTGCCTCTCCATTCTTTAGTCCAGTTGAATGTTTGATGTTTATTTAACATGGTTTTCAAAGGTTTTACAAGGTTGAAAAAACAAGGTATAAACCTTTTAATGAATTTTATTTTCCCAAGGAAAATTTACATCCTCTTCTTATACAATGGTAGAGACAAGGCCAAGATAGCTTTCACCCTTTTAGGGTCTATGATTATCCCTTTATTTGAGATAATGTGTCCTAGTAGTTTGCCCTCATGGATTGAAAAAATACATTTTTTAAGATTCAAATATATCCTAAACTACCTACACCTCTCAAAAATTAGTCTTAGATGAGCCAAATGGTCACTAGCATGTTTTGAAAAAATAGTGATAACATCAAGGTACAGTAGCACCATATTATTAATCAAACCTTGGAAGGCTATGCATATGGATTTTTTAAAGGTATCTCTTGCATTATAAAGTCCAAAAAACGTATTCTTGTAGTCATATGTGCCCCATTTGGCTGTAAAGATAGTTTTATATTGGTCCTCCTCTTTTACCAAGACTTGGTTATCACCTAAATACCCATCCAAGAGTGAGAAACATTTAAACCCTATAACCATTAAAAGTATTTGTTCTATTGAAGATATAGGATGATGATACTTTAAATACACCCTATTTAAATACTTGAAATCAACAAAAAATCAGATTTACCCACTCTTCTTCCTCATAATGACTAGATTAACAACCCATAAAGAGTGTTTAATAGGGAAGATGATGCTTGATTCAATCAACTTGATAAGTTCCTTTTTTATCAAAACTTTAAACTTTGGGATTTATGGGTATTTAATTTTGTCTCAATATTTTTACACTTGGATCCAACTCAATGGTGTGCTGATCTAAACTAGGGTTAAAGCCCTTGAGGTCACCATACTCCCATACAAAGACATCTATAAATTCTCTACATTATTCAACAAAGGTATCCTTATCAACCTTAGTACATACCTTTCCTAGCTTGAGGAATTTGTATTTGAAGATTGAAACTCTTTCAAAATTATCCTCACTTTTAAACATGCCTAACTTCTCCTTTATCCCTTGATATTATTCATTAAACATGCTTTCAAGGGTTACCAATCCTTTAGGGAGCTTGTTGGACTATAACTACATTATTTGGTCACCATATTTTTGTTAAAACTTGGCTTGATTCTTTAAGGATAACTCATATTATTCACATAGAAAAGATGAAATATACCTATCACTATAAAAAAAATTTCAACTTGCATTGTTATCTGGGATAGATGGTCTAACAAATACCTTGACATGTGGTTGATGTTTCCCACTTTTCACATCATTAGGGATATCAAAATGATCCCCTATTACTTATAATCTATCATCATATGGATTCCTCTCTCTTGGGACTGATTTCAAGTTGAAGGCCTCAAAGTCTTCAATGAGATCCCAAATCCTATGCTTGTATGCCTTCAACAATGGTTTTTTGGTGGCATTCTTCCCTCTAACCTATTGCACTACTAGTTCACTATCACCATATGCTTGCAGTTACTTTATACATTTCTTCCTTGTGTATTGGAGGCCATGAATAAGTCACACATATTATACTACATTAGAGGAGAAACCAAATTATAATCTAATAATAGAAAAGTATTTCTCCTTGGAAGGAGAAATAAGCATTATACTTGCCCCTACTCCATTTTTGTCCCTTGAACCATCAAATAACAATTGCCACATTCATTCTTCACTTTCATTTGGAGTTTAAAGGGATGGTATGGTTTCTCCTTCTTCATACATGTAGTAGACTCTTAGACCAATTTATTTAATATGATTTTAAGGATCAAACTCATGATTATCCATACCCCATTCATCTAGGAAAAGGTCAGGTATACCATCAAGAGATGCAACTAGTTCTTGGTCATTGGTTTGGTCTCCATCATCAATAATAGTGAAATTCATATTATATGTGTTTGCAACACAAGGATTCACATGAAATTTTGCCGAAGGTTTAGAGTTAATTGAAATTTTAGCACCATACCTAGTCCTAAATGCCATATAAGACTGATCTGAAGTCAAATACCCCCAATCTTAGTAGTAAAATCCCTTAAAAAAATCAAAGTGAGGTGGTACATCCACAACTAAAATATCCTTAGAGATATATAAAGTAGGACAAAAATTAAGATTTAGATGCAAGCCTTTGATAATGCCGACTATTTTGGTCGCTGATCCATCTAATTATAACACCCCCTTGGAGTTTGGTTCATACTTCAAATTTAGCTTATCATTTAGTTTCTTTGGCATTAATGAGATACTTGATCCACTATAAATTAATAAATTATGAACTAATGAATATATAATGATAAAATAGAGGTAGAAATGAGGAGGTTCTTTGCTCTTTTAGTTTTAATTGGTTGCTCATTATTAGTTTTCAAAACATTTGCCAAAACTACCCCTTTTTCACTAGGCTGCCTAGATGTTGAATTGAGCTTGAAGAGTTAATTTTGGAGAGTATCTATTTGTCTATGAATGGACAATGTGTCCCACATTGGGATCCTTACATGAACCTTATTCATTTGTTCAATAATGTTCATAAGAGAGTTTCCAACCTTATCATGCCCTTTATTAACCATAACACTACCAAGACATTGTGTTACTTGATGCATAGGAAGAGCTTTAACATTATAAAATCTCTAATTTTCCTGAGTAATAGGGGATTTATTTGACACACCTACCCATTGGTATGTTGGATACTTCATACTTGGACCATGAGTTATCCCTTCTACCTCTTCAACTGCTCTTCTCTTTGACCTTGTGTTTGTAGCTATAAGATTTGAGCTTATGTTTAAATTCCCTTAGTAATTGACTACACATGAATATTATTGAAGGTAATTAAAAAATGTAACATCTAATTGAGAATTCTCTCCATCACTTTCTCCTCCACTAGGCATCTCTTCTTGAGTCATAGTAGGCATTATTCCCCATTGTGACATAAAAGTTTGGTTGGATGTCTCATTTGCATAAAAAAATGGATCATGAGGTTGATCCCATGGAAGTTGATCTCCATTATCTTACACAAGGTTATTTTGGATAGGTGTAAGAGCTTTTGAATTAGAAGGACCATTATGATTTTGACAATTGTATTGTCTTTCTTGAGTTATCTACCCTTGTCCTTGAGATTAGCCTTGAAAAGATGGTCTAGAAGCTTGATAAGACTGATAGGGATGATGTGGTTGATAAAAACCTTGATAAGATCTCTAAGAACCTTTATCACATCTGCATCATTTGACTTACTCAACTGATTAGAGGTATCTTGTTTATGCTTGGGTGTGGGGATGGGAGAAATAGTGGGTAGAAGAGTTTGCATATCAAGAAATAAAGGCATAGGGGGTTTAGGATAGATATTCAAACCCTATATAAGGCAATTATCAACCCTTATAGTAGTATCATAAGTAGTAGGTAGTGTATCTCCTCCCACAGATTGAATCATTATGGATATGTCAATATTGAAAGCCCTAAGATAATAGAGAAAAAAAAGATGTACAGTATGCCTCATCAAGATTGGGATCCTATCCCATGTATTTTTAAATCTTGTGTTGAAATCTTGTATTGCTTCTTGAGGGGATTTCTTTATAGTAGTTAGTTGCTCAGTCAAAGACAAGAGGTCACTCTTATCTTCAAATCTCCTCCTCAAAGAGTCACCCAATTGGTCCCTATAGTGATATTATTGGGAGCCAAAGTCCCATACCAATCAAGATCCTTACCCTTGAAGGAGACAACCAATAAATTGATAGAAACACTCTCCTCAGTGATGTTATGTATATTACAAAAATTAGCAATGTTCTTTATGTACTCAATAGGGGTAGTGGCAGATTATCCTATATAAAAAAGGAACACTTTTGAGGTCTGACATAGGAATATCATCATATTAAGTAAGTGCTAGAGGGTTTTAGTCATTGAAGTAAATAAAGGGTAGGTTCTTTGGTACTACCATCTTGTAAATTGGACCCAACCAGAATCTCCTAATAGGCATGTGAGCAACAAAAGATTTATTTGGATATGGATGAGGGTTAGAAAACCTCTTTGATCTAATTGAATAGTAAGGTAGCTCTAAAAATTCAAAAGGAATACCTTTAGCATAAGACCTTGTGTGTTAGGGCGTGGAGCTAAAAGCTTCACCAAGGAGCACACTTTAACAGTTTCGGGTCTACACAGACACCAACATCAGTCAGGAGCGACCACCATCGGTCAGGTGCAGTTGAAGAGACGCCAGCATCGGCAGTGGATCGGTTGACGTCAGTCACAGGCAAGCAGGCAGGAACCGGCGTCGGTTACCTGTGTGTCTAGAATGCTATTTTCAAGGATAGAAGTGAGTGTTTGCATGATGAGTTTAAGTTGTAGTCTTAAGCTCGCATCTCTATTATTATTAATATTATTTTTAGAGCCCTTGTTCAAGAGGCTTAACTATTGGTTGTAAGTGCATGCTCAAGTCTCCTAATTCTATATGTAGAATTAGATCTTCTTAGCTTATTGTAGAATTGGTATGTTGAAGAACAGTACATAATTGAATCAATCCAGGTCTGTTGGAGTTGATTGTTCTTGAGAGAGAGAGCTCTTGAGGAATAGAGATCTAGTGAGAGATCTATACATCTAGAAGAGGTGTGGAAGAAAGAAGTTTCTTCAATTGTATTCCTTTTGTAAAGAGTTTAATACAAGTTTTCAGGGTGGTTTCTTGTATCTCTTGTTCTTGCTATTTATCATTCTAGTTACTTGTCTATCTAATTTAATTCCGCATTTATTGCTTTCATAAGTGTAATCTATTGTTGGTTGATCCTCAACAAGTGGTATCAGAGCTCAGGTTCACTAACAGGTGGTTTAGATCTGTGTAGTGTGTATTGATTACAAATTCTCATAGAGGTTTCTACAGGGACTTCTGTTTGAGTGGGAGAAGCAATGGCAGATGAAAGTAAACTGAGAATGGAAAAGTTCAATGGCAAAAATTACCAACATTGGAGAATGCAGATAGAGGACTATCTGTATCAGAAAGATCTCTACTTACCGTTAGGTGGGGTTGCAAAGAAGCCCAAAGACATGGAGGATGAAGAATGGGAAGTTCTTGACAAAAAGGCTCTGGGGTCTATAAGATTGAGTCTAGCATCCACTATGATATCTAATTTATCATAGGCAAAGTCTATGGTAGAGTTGATGACTACTTTAGCAAACTTGTATGAAAAACCCTCTGCTTCTAATAAGGTATATCTTATGAAGCAGTTATTTAATTTGCATATGAATGAAGGTGGATCTGTTTCTACTCATTTGAATGATTTCAATGGAATTGTGAATCAATTAAGTTCAGTCAATATAGTGTTTGATGATGAAATAAAAGCTCTTTTAATATTATGTTCTTTGCCTGAAAGCTGGCATGGCTTAGTAATGGCAGTTAGTATACTGCATCTGCATCAAATATTTTGAAAGTAGAGGATGTTGTTAGTGTTATCTTGAATGAGGAAATACACAGGAAAATCATAGAAGAGACATCTAGGAATGCTTTAAGTTTTGAGAGCAGGGGAAGGCAAAAAGATAAGAGCAAGAGGAGATCAAGATCTAAGTCTAAGGTGAGAGGAAGATCCAAATCTAGGAATGGCAGGAAGCCACAATGCTGGAATTGTGGAAAGATTGGGCACATAAGCAGAGATTGCTGGTCAAAGCCTAAGGAGGACAATCAGCACGAAGGAAAGGAAGAAGCCAAGGTTGTAGGTATTGCACAAGATGCTTTAATATTCTCTCTACATAATAATATAGAATCTTGGGTGTTAGATTCTGGTGCATCTTTTCATGCTACCCCTAACAGGGACTATTTTTGTGACTATATCCATGGAGATTTTGAAATAGTGTATCTAGGGGATGATGAGCCCTGTAAAATAATTGGCAAAGGTAAAGTGTAGCTGAAGATGCAGAATAGCAACACATGGGTATTGAGAGATGTGATGCATGTTCCTAGCTTGAAGAGAAATTTGATTTCTGCAGGAAAGTTAGGGGATGAGGGTTGTATAGTACCTCTCACAGCAGAATCTTGGAAGGTGAACAAGGGTGCACTTGTTATGGCCAGAGGTAAGAGAGAAGGTACTCTCTATTTGTGTAATTGTGTTACTAACAATTCTCCTTCTGTATTATCTACTTCAGATGTGGATGCTAAATTGTGGCACTCAAGGCTTGGCCACATGAGTGAGAAGGGGATGTCAATTCTTAAGTCCAAAGGTATGCTTTCAGATTTAAAAGGCATAGATCTAGAGTTTTTTGAGCACTGTGTATTTGGAAAATAGAAAAGGGTTAGTTTTCTCAAGACTGGGTCTACTAAGAAGAGGCATAAGTTGCAGCTTGTTCACACAGACGTGTGGGGATCAGCTCAGGTTGCTTCCATTGGAGGATCACAGTACTATGTATCTTTCATAGATGATGCTACAAGGAAGGTATGGATCTTTTATTGTATTAGGAGAAAATATGATGTATTTGAGACTTTTAAGATCTTGAAAGCTATGGTTGAGAATGAAATAGGTAAAAAATTGAAGTGCCTGAGATCTGACAATGGCAGTGAGTTCTGCAATTATAAGTTCAGAGATTATTGTTATATGCATGGAATTCACAGGCAAAGGACGGTTCCAAGGACACCTCAGTAGAATGGAATTGCTGAAAGGATGAACAGGACAATAATGGAGCGTGCAAGATGTATGAGATTGCATGCTAGTTTGCCCTTACAGTTTTGGGCACAAGCTGTTGACACTGCAGAGTACCTGATTAACAGAGGACCCTCTACAGCTCTAGATGGTGGTATTCCAGAAGAGGCATGGACAGGTAAGAAGGTAGATCTCTCATATCTCAAAGTTTTTGGTTGTGAAGCCTTTGTGCACATAGATAAAGAAAATAGAAAGAAGCCAGATGCTAATTCTATGAGGTGCACATTCATTGGCTATGGCTCAGATGATTTTGGTTACAGATTGTGGAATTTAGAAACTAACAAGGTAATTAGGAGCTGTGATGTTGTTTTCAACAAAAGAGTGATGTATTGTGATCATCTAAGGAAGCTAAATCAATTTGGGTAGAGCAATGGTGAATTGGACGAGGTGAAGGTCCAATATGAGCTCGTGGGAAAAAGAAATAATCACTTGCAAGAAAACACAGAGACCGACATCGGCAGGGTAGGAACCGGCGTCGGCAGGACAGAGACCGGCGTCGGCCATACAGAGACTGACGTCGGTAGGACAGGCACCGACGTCGGTCAGGAAGAACTGATGTCAGCCAGTAACAGGTCTGGAGGTGATCGAGGTCGGTCACTATTAGAGAATTTGGGTGGACAGCGTGTTGTGAACGAGTCTCAGACACCCATTAGGAGGTCAGAAAGGGTGAGTAAGCCTCCAATTAGATATTCTCCTTCTTTATTTTATTTATTGCTAACTGATGGTAGAGAACTAGAGAGTTTTGAAGAAGCAATACAGGTGGAGTCCAAGAGTCAGTGGGAGCGTGGCATGGTTGAGGAGATGGAGTCCTTAAGAGAGAACCAAACATGGGATTTGGTTGAATTGCCAACTGGTAAAAGGACATTGAAGAACAGATGGACCTACAGGTTGAAAGAAGGTGAGAATGGACAGATGAGATATAAGGCCAGATTAGTGGTAAAAGGATTTGCACAAAAGCTAGGTATTGACTTTGGTGAGATTTTTTCTCCTGTTATTAAAATGACTTTTATAAGGGTTGTATTGTCTTTGGTTGCTTTTGAGGATTTGCATCTTGAGTAGCTAGATGTTAAGACAACATTTCTTCATGGAGATTTGGATGAGGAAATTTATATGGAACAGCCAGAAGGATTTGAGGTCAAGGGTAAGGAGAAGTTTGTGTGCAGATTGAAGAAAAGCTTGTATGGCCTCAAGAAAGCTCCTAGGCAATGGTATTTAAAATTTGACAGGTTTATGACTGAGCATGGCTACAATAGGTGTCAATCTGACCATTGTGTGCATTTCAAGAGATTTGATAATGGTAGATATATTATTCTATTGTTGTATGTAGATGATATGCTGGTTGCAGGATCACACATGCAGGATATCTCTGAGCTTAAGGTGAAATTAGCTCAAACATTTACTATGAAGGATTTGGGAGTAGCAAAGAAAATCCTTGGCATGAGCATTAAGAGAGACAGAAAAAATCACAGGTTGATATTGTCTCAAGAAGATTATGTGGACAAGGTGTTGAAATGGTTCAATATGCAGGATGTTAAACCAGTAAGCACACCTTTGGCTGGACATTTTAAGTTGAGTAAAGAACAATGTCCTAATTCACATGATGAGGTAGAGTACATGAGTAAAGTTCCATATTCTTTCGTAGTAGGGAGTTTGATGTATGCAATGGTGTGTACTAGACCAGATATTGCCCAAGCAGTGGGAGTGGTAAGTAAGTATATGGCCAATCCAGGTAAGGAACATTGGAAAGCAGTTCAGTGGATCCTTAGATATCTGAGAGGAACCAACAGTAGGCACTTGTGCTATGGAGGTTTAGATACTTCTCTATATGGTTATGTAGATTCAAATATGGTAGGTGATTTGGATGGCAGGAGGAGCACTACATGTTATGTCTTCACTGTAGGTGGAACAACAGTTAGCTGGATATCTAAGTTGCAGAAGGTTGTTGCTTTGTCAACTATAGAAGCAGAGTATATTTCAGTCACAGAGGCTAGCAAAGAGATGATATGGATGACACGGTTCATGGATGAGCTTGGTAGGGAGCATGAGAGTTGTAGATTGTATAGTGACAGTCAGAGCGCAATCCATTTGGCTAAGAATTCAGCCTTTCATTTAAGAACAAAGCACATACAGCTAAGGTACCATTTCATATGACAGGGATTGGAAGATGGTGAGTTGAAGCTGGAGAAGATCCATACAGATAGGAATCCAGCTGATATGTTAACTAAGCTGGTTACAAAGGAGAAGTTGAATCTTCATTCAACTTCTGTTGGTCTTCATGATTGAGTTGAAGATGGAGGAGCTAGAAGATGTTGCTGTACAGGTACTGGTGCAGCTGTTTATCTCCAAGTGGGAGATAATTTTTTTTTTAAAAAATTGAACAAAGGAACACTTTTGAGGTCTGACATAGGAATATCATCATATTAAGTAAGTGCTAGAGGGTTTTAGTCATTGAAGTAAATAAAGGGTAGGTTCTTTGGTACTACCATCTTGTAAATTGGACCCAACCAAAGTCTCCTAATAGGTACATGAGCAACAAAAGATTTATTTGGATATGGATGAGGGTTAGAAAACCTCTTTGATCTAATTGAATAGTAAGGTAGCTCTAAAAATTCAAAAGGAATACCTTTAGCATAAGACCTTGTGCTTACCTTAAGCATGAAATTGAGGAACTAGTATGCAACCAAGAGCCCATAATTTGTTGGAGTTTCCAAATACTAAATGAAGTTTGTACAACTTCAAATTTGTCAAGATAAAAATCTACCTTAGATGACTTCTTAGACCATGAGTCCTATCTAGTGTGTTAGAATTGTTATCACCCAAATTTACACCCTAAGAAGGGATAATCAAGCCTCCTCATATTTATAATAACATAGAAACACCTCATATGTTGTGAGTAACAATTCGAAGAGGTAAATCTCTAGATTATGGTCTAGATCACATGTACAATACCTAAAACTAATCACTAACCTAATTGACAATCATTCCAACATTGATGCCATTAAAAAATATCATAATGTCTAAAACTACTTCTATAAAATGGATACAACAACCATATCAATCCCTTTAAATTTATTTCTAGCATAAATTGATTCTTATTATGGTTAAAATGGTGGGATCAAGTAATTTGAAACCTGAATTTTGACATCAAAGAAGTTACAATAGCTGGATCAATCTATTGTGATCTTGTTCTGACATGGATCACTCCCTACTAGTTTGTCTTTCACATGTAAGAATGGAGAAAAGGGGTCATAATCATGATGTTGGCTTTGGTGAATAACATTTCTAAGTCAACATGTCTACCTCCATGGCATCCCTTTGAAATATTTTCTCTAGTTTGACCTTGATCATATTTGATCTCTATTTGAAGTCTCTGGCTTTCAAATTTTAACAATGGCCATTGATCTTGATTTGGGCCTTCTCAAATTGTGCCATCTATCAACTCTTCATTTGTTCTCAAGATCCTACTATTATCTCTTTGATTCTTTGACCTCATATGCACCATTGATCTTTCTCTATACAAATGAATGTGAGCCATAGATCTTTTGCTAGTTTAATGTGATTAAGACACTTGTCACCTATGAATTCTTCTTAGGATATGTTGACATTTTTACCCATCTCTCATCATTAGATCTAATTTGTATGAGTGAATGTGTTTTATTGATATGTTTAGACCCATATACTCAAGCTTCATCCACACATCATTTTTAGGATCTTAGAGTACAATTGATTACTTTTGTATAAGCAACTAAACACGGAATTGAAACCAAAAGTAATAAGTAACTAAAAATCAAAAACAACAAATAATAGGAGATACAAGAAACAACCAATCTATATTAAACTCTTCCAAAAGGAAATACAATGAAGAAATCTCTCTCTCCTCACACCTCTCAGATGTACAGTAATTCTCCCTCAAGAGTTCTCTCTCTCTCTCTCAATCAATTACAATCAACTCAATTACTAAATTGTACATGCTATGAGGATCTAACCCTATTATATAGTATACTACAACACTAGGGTTCATGAGCCATGCATTCACCACCTTTAGATCCACCTCTTAAATCAAAGGCTTAAATTTGTTCTCCTAAAAATAGAAATTTTGGAAATGCACAGAATTTGGTGTCGGTCTGAAGATGACCGATGCCAGTCGACCCCTAACCAATGACAGTTGGTTCTGATCGATGCCGATCAATGCCTAACCGATGTCAGTTGGTTCTGACTGATGCCAGTTACTATGTAAGCCCAAGAACCTCCACATTAGCTCATTAGTGAAGCTTTTAGCTCCAAAACTCAACAATCTCCCACTTAGAGATAAATAGCTACACCTGTACCTATACAACAACATCCTCTAAACATCTCTGGCTTGTTTCTCCCTCTTCAAGTTCAATCTTGAACACCAACAAAAGTTGAATGAAGATTTAACTTCTCCTTTGTTACCAGCTTTGTTAACATATCAACAGGGTTCTTATCCATATGGATCTTTCCAGCTTCAACTGTCCATCCTCCAATACCTATCTAATGAAGTGGTACCTAAGCTGTATATGTTTGGTTCTTGAATGAAAGGCTGAATTCTTTGCCAAATAAATTGCACTTTGACTATCACTGTACAATCTAAAACTCTCTTTATCCTTTCCTAACTCTTCCATGAATCGAGTCATCCAAATCATTTCCTTGCTAGCCTCTGTGACTGCAATGTATTCTGCCTTTGTAGTAGACAAGGCAACAACCTTCTACAACTTTGAAATCTAGCTAACTGCCATTCCACCAACAGTGAACACATATCCTGTGGTGCTTCTCCTACCATCCAAGTCACCTACCATATCCAAATCTACATACCCATGTAGACAAGTGTTTGAACCTCCATAGCATAAATGCCTACTGCTGGTCCCTCTCAGATATTTGAGAATCCACTGAACTACTTTTTAGTGTTCCTTTCCTGGATTGGCCATAAACTTGTTGACAATTCCCACTACATGGGTAATATCTAGTCTAGTACATACCATTACATACATCAAGCTCCCAACTGCTGAAGCATATGGAACTCTACTCATGTACTCAACCTCATCATGTGATTTAGGACACTGTTCTTTGCTCAATTTGAAGTGTCCAGCCATAGGTGTGCTTACCAGTTTGGCATCCTGCATATTGAACCTCTCTAACACCTTATTCACATAATCCTCTTGAGACAAAATCAAACTATGATTTTTCCTGTCTCCCTTAATACTCATGCCAAGGATTTTGTTTGCTGCTCCTAAATCCTTCATGACAAATGTGTGAGCTAATTTTACCTTAAGCTCAGTAATTTCTTGCATGTGTGAACCTACAACAAGCATATCATCTACATATAGTAACAAGATAATATAACTACCATTATCTAATCTGTTAAAATAAACACAATGGTTAGATTGACAATTACTAAAGTCATGCTCTATCATAAACCTGTCAAACCTCAAATACCATTGTCTTGGAGCTTGCTTAAGACCATATAAGCTTTTCTTCAACCTGCACACAAGTTTCTCCTTACCTTTGACCTCAAAACCTTCCAGCTGATCCATATATATCTCTTCATCCAAATATCCATGAAGAAATGTTGTCTTAACATCAAGCTACTCAAGATGCAAATCATCAATAGCAACTAAAGACAATACAGTCTGAATAGAAGTCATCTTTACTATAGGAGAAAAAATTTCACCAAAATCAATACCTGGTTTTTATGCAAATCCCTTTACTACCAACCTAGCCTTATGTCTCATTTGTCCATTTTCTCCTTCCTTTAACCTATATACCCATTTGTTTTTTAGTGCTTTCTTTTCAGCTGGCAACTCAACCAAATCCCATGTATGGTTCTCTTCCAAGGAATTAATTTCCTCATTCATGCCATGATCCCACTGTTTCCTGGATTCTACCTGCATTACCTCATCAAAACTTTTTGGTTCTCCACCATCAGTGAGCAAGAAGTAGTATAAAGAAGGGGAATAATGAATTGGAGGTTTACTTACCCTTTTAGACATCCTTATGGGCATTTGAGACTCATTTACAGCTTGCTGTCCACCTAAATTTCTTTTGACAGTGACCGATCCTGATCATCTCTGATCGATGCCGGTCTACACCTGACCGATGCCGATTCCTCCTGATCAATGCCAATTTCCACTTGATCAATGCTGATTTCCACTTGACCGACGTCGGTTTCCACCTGATTGATGTTGGTCTCTGTGTTTTTTTGTGAGTGATGATTTTTACCTGCGAGCTCATTTTGGATCATAACCTCTTCCAAATCAAGATTTCACTACTCAAAATTATTTAGCCTCTTGAGCTGATCACTATACATCACCTTCTCATTAAAAATTACATCATGACTTCTAATAATTTTGTTGGTTTCTAAATTCCACAACCAGAATCTAAAATCTCCAAAACTATAACCAGTGAAAGTGCACCGCATAGATTTAGCATCCAGCTTCTTTCTATTTTCTTTATCAATGTGCATAAAAGCTTCAGAACCAAAAACTCTAAAAAATGAAAGATCTACCTTTTTACTTATCCAAGCCTCTTCTAGAATTCCACCATCCAGTGTAGTAGAGGGTCCTCTGTTAATAAGGTAAACCATAGTATCTACAGCTTCTGCCCAAAATTGTAAGGCCAAACTAGCATGTAACCTCATACTCTGTGCACGCTCCATTATTTTTATATTCATCCTTTCAACAACTCTATTTTGTTGAGGTGTCCTTAGAACCATCCTTTCCCTATCTATTCCACTCATAGAATAGTAACTATTGAATTTATTGCTACAGTACTCACCACCATTGTCAGATCTAAGGCACTTTAATCTCAAAGCTGTTTCATTCTCAACCAAAGCTTTCCATTTCTTAAATGTGTCAAAAACATCAAATTTCCTATTTATACAATAAACCCATACCTTTCTTGTAGCATCATCAATGAAAGAAACATAATACTGTGATCCTCTAATAGAAGCTACCTGAGCTGGTCCCCACATGTCTGTGTGAACAAGCTCTAACTTGTGCTTCTTCTTTGTTGACCCAGTTTTGAGAAACCTCACTTTCTTCTATTTCCTAAAAATACAATGCTCACAAAAAATCTTGATTTATGCTTTTCAAATCTGAAAGCTTACCTTTTGACTTAAGAACATTCATTCCCTTCTCACTCATGTGACCAAGCCTACAGTGCCACAACTTTGCATCTACATCTGAAGTAGATAAAATAGAAGGAGAATAATCAGTAATACAAGTAGATAGATAAAGTGTACCTACTCTCTTACCTTTTTCTAATACAAGTGCACTCTTGGAAACTTTCCAAGATTTAGCTGTGAGAGTTACTGTGTAACCCTCATCACCCAACTTTCCTACAGAAATCAGATTCCTCTTTAGGATGGGTACATGCATGACATCCGTCAACACCCATGTGTTGCCATTCTGTAATTTCAGCTACACTTTTCCTTTGCCAACAATTTTACAAGGCTCATCATCCCCTAAATAAACTTTTCCAAAATCTCCATGGACATAATCATTGAAAAATTCTCTATTTGGGGTTGCATGGAAAGAGGCACGAGAATCTAAAACCCATGATTCTACTTTATTATCCAAATAAAATATAAGAGCATCCTGTGCAACAATACCTACAACTTTTGCTTCTTTATTACCTTCATGCTGATTTTCTTTGTTATCCTTCAACCAACAATATTTCTTTGCATGCCCTTTCTTTCTACAATTCCAGTAGGTTATTCTTCCATTTTTGGATTTGGATCTACTTCCCATCTTTGACCTTGATTTCCCTTGCTTGCCCTTCTCACTTTGCCTTCCCTTGCTTTCAACACTTAAAGCATTACCTGATGTTTCCCCTGTGCTTTTCCTAAAAATTTATTCATTCAAGATTACACTAACAACATCATCAAATTTCAAGATATTTGAAGTAGATGTAGTATTACTAACTGCCATTACCAAACTATGCCAATTTTTAGGTAAAGAGCATAAGATTAAGAGAGCCTTAATTTCATCATCAAAAACTATTTTGACTAAATTTAACTGATTTACTATTGTATGGAAATCATTAAGATGACTAGATACAGATCCACCTTCCTACATTTGCAAATTAAATAATTGCTTCATAAGATATACCTTATTCGAAGTTGAGGGTTTTTCATATAAATTTGCCAAAGTATCTATTACTCTACCATTGTCTTTGCCTATGATAAGTTGGAAAACACAGAAGCTGCTAGGCTCAACCTTATAGATCCAAGAGCCTTTCTATCAAGAACATTCCATTCTTCATCTTCCATATCTATGGGCTTCCTTGAAACCCCACCCAACGGTAAATACAGATCTTTCTAATACAGATAATCTTCAATTTGCATCCTCCATAATTGATAATTCTTGCCATTAAATTTCTCCATTCTTAGTTTACTTTCTTCTGCCATTGCTTTGCTCCCACTTAATTAGAAACCCCTATGAGTGAATTCTATAATCAACAAACACTAACATGCTTTGATACCACTTGTTAGGATCTTAGAGTACAATTGATTACTTTTGTATAAGCAACTAAACACGAAATTGAAACCAAAAGTAATAACTAGAAATCAGAAACAACAAATAATAGGAGATACAAGAAACAACCAATCTATATTAAACTCTTCCAGAAGGAAATACAATGAAGAAATCTCTCTCTCCTCACACCTCTTAGATGTATAGTAATTCTCCCTCAAGATTTATCTCTCTCTCTCAATCAATTACAATCAACTCAATTACTGAATTGTACATGTTATGAGGATCTAACCCTACTATATAGTATACTACAACACTAGGGTTCATGAGCCATGCATTCTCCACCCTTAGATCCACCTCTTAAATCAAAGGCTCAAATTTGCTCTCCTAAAAATAGAAATTCTAGAAATGCACAGAATTTGGTGTCGGTCTAAAGATGATCGATGCCAGTCGACCCCTAACCGATGTCAGTTGGTTCTGATCGATGCCGGTCGACCCCTAACCGATGTCGGTTGGTTTTGACCGATGCTGGTTACTGTGTAAGCCCAAAAACCTCCACATTAGCTCATTAGTGAAGCTTTTAGCTCCATAACTCAACAATCATTAGATCTAGATGCATGATTGAATGTATACCATTGGATCTTTTAGACCCACTAAATCATTAGATTTCCACTCGCCATTAGATATTGACTTAAGCTTCCATGATTTTGACACTTGTCAGTTGCACATTCAACCTTGGGACATTTAATTTAAATATCTTTTTTATGAGGCTTAAACTTGACATCTACACACATGTTTCACTCTGGAAGTTTGACTTTAAGGGCTTGTATCTTGGGATAGTAAGCTTGTTAAGACATGAATTTATAGAGGATGAACTTGGAAATAAATAAATTAATCCCATGTGATCCTTTGGGATTGAGAGGCTTCCTAAGAATAATTATAAAATGTATAAGTAAACTAGTTTGTTCATTTCTGTGATGTGTGATGACATTTTAGCTCTTTAAGATCACCAAATCCACACTTTAAGCCTTCTTAAAGTGTTTCAAAATATTGTAAATGGAAAGTGATTTTATCTTGAAGTCAATATGCTCCTTGTGACATTGGATCACTCTTTAATTAGGACCCTTCTTAGCTTCTTATTATGGATTAAGCAAATTTTGGTATGTAGGCCAAATTTGGCCAACATCTTTGGTGACTCAGCTAGGCAACATGCTTGCTATACTTGAGAACTCAGACCATTTACATGACTCTTGGAATCATGAATAATGAAAAATTTGATCCATGACTGTAAACAACTCCCTTGACTAAAATAAGACAATAATCCACCAAAACAAGAAGGTAAACACATAAAATAGGGAAACTAACCAAACAAAGCAAAATAAAACAAACTAATGTGCTAGGGCAACACTTGGAGGAAAGCCAAAACAAACTATGTACAGGGAACTCAACCTTTAATAGAAAATTTTCAAGTGTATCCCATTAACTAGGACATGAAGCTCCTCATCATCCATCCTTACAAGTTGGAAGGCATTGTGGGATTTGCAAATGGAGATTGTGTATAAACCACTTTAAAGAGAGTCAAAATTTATCTACCTTCTTTGCTTAGTTATGTCCTCATCCCACTTAAAGACCAAATATCCTTGTTTAAAACTTTGTGAAGAAGCTATTTTTCAAAGGCTCTCTTCACTTTTACTTGATGGCTTTCTATGGCAACATGTATTGATGTTTTGTCTCTTCCAACTCTATAAGCTCAACATATCTAATCTCCATAGGTTCATTGTCCAATAACTCAAGTTGATGCATCAGTTCTAGGATAGGAAATTCAAGATAAATAGGTGTTCTTGATTATTTAACATATACCAACTTGTAGGGAGAGTTGGATATTGACCTCTTATAGGTGATCCTATCAACACATAAGTTGACTTTAATTTGAGATGCCATGACTATCTTCATTAATATTCTTATGATCTTTAATAGGTTCTTGTTAGTGGACTTAGCAAGACCATTTCCTTCAAGATAGTATTTTCATGAAGTGATGAGACAAATCCCATGTTGAACAACCCATAGATTGATCCTAGTCCCCATAAAGGCCATAGCATTGTTATAAATAATAGTTGAAGGGACTCCAAACCTATTAAGCAAACCTTCATATAAATTTAGAACATTGGTCTCATTTGCTTCCTTCATTTCCACTTCTTATGTCCATCTAGTGAATTAATCCATGGTAGTTAGTATCTATTTATGACCTGAGCTTGAAGGGGGGTTAATGAGACTAATAAATTCCAATCCCCATTGGATAAAGGGCTGATCCACTACAATTGGTTGGAGAGGTAAGGTTGCAAGTTTCACCTTTCCTACAAGCATAACACATTGTCTATATTTCCTAACCCATGCATGACAATCACCAAATAAATTTGGCCACTAATACCCACCTCTCATGATCTTGTGGGCTGCCCACCTTAATAAATAATTCCCTCTCCCATGTCCATCATAGAACTCTTCAAGTAGCCTTTCCTTTTGATGTTGTTCAATGCATCTTAACAACATGCCATTAATATCTTTCTTGAACAAAACACCATCAACAAGAATAAATGGAATGGATTGCAATCTAAAATATCTTCTTTTTCAAGGAGTTAGGTGAGAGGGATAAATACCATCTTGGAGATATCTTACCAAATCATGATACCAGCTAGAAGATGAGGTATGATTAGCATAAATTATTCATCAGTTGACACCATTAACCACCTCATTATCTTCTTATAAGTCTTGGGATAGATGCTCACAAATTCCTTTGCCTCTAATTAGCTTTGTGATTTTGATCTCCATAACATAATCCATTACCTTTGTTATTGAACTAGCTCTTTTATCACTTATGTCCTTGTTCAAGACAAACTCCTTGACACTTGGATGTGTAACCATTAAGTGTATCTTATTGTTAGATAACAAGTATCTAAATTTCTTGAGAGACCTTATGACTAAAAGTACATGATTTTTAACAAAAGAGTACCTTATTTCATAATATTCCAAGCCTTGAATGAATAAGGATATTTTCCACTCTAAGGCCTCATGGTTTTACTATATAAGAATGCTTAAAATGGTGCCAATGTTAGCATAGGTGTATAAAATGAAGTCCTTTGAGAAATCTGGGTTCATGAGCGTAGGAACACTAGCCATGGATTTATTAATTTCCTCAAAACTCCTTACTCCTTATTTGGATGAGATAAATCTTTGATTCTCTTTTATCATGGTTGTAAGTGGCTTAGCTAAAGTGGTAAAATCTTAGATGTATCTTCTGATAAAATTTATTTCCCTTAAGAAACTTTGTAAAGATATTTTTTACTTTGGAAAGGAAAGTACAAGAATTGAATCTATTCTTTTAGGATCTATGATTAAACCATACTTTGAAAAGATATGTCCAAGGAGATTACCTTCATGAACTAAGAAGACACACTTTTTGGGATTCAGGGATATCCCAAATTACCTACACCTTTCAAACACTTGCTTAAGGTAAACTATGTGCTCACTTGCATCCTTTGAGAACATTTTTACACCATCTAAATTGATCAACATAGATTTGTTAAAAAGGCACTCGAATGACATATCCATGGCTCTTTGAAATGCTTGTCCAACATTGGATAAACTAAATGGAATCTTTCTATATGTAAATATCCCCCACTTTGTGGTGAAGGTTGTCTTGAATTGGTATCCTTAACCAAAATATGGTTGTAACCACTATAGCCATCTAATAAGGAGAATCTTTTTGAACCTATAACAAACTATAAAATCTATTCCATAGATGTCAATGGATAGTGGACTTAAAATAAGCTTTGTTCAAGTCATGAAAGTTAACACACAATCTAATTTCATCATTATTTTTCCATATTAGAATAAGATTTACCACCTAAGTTAAGTACTTAATTGGAAATATAATAGCTAAGTCAATGATCTTATGAAACTCAAATCTCATCAAAGGCTCAAGCTTAAGATTAATAGGCCTTTGTCTTTATCTCACTGGTTTAGTTTCAGCTTCTAACTCAATGGTGTGTTGAGCTAGACTTGGGTCAAATCCTTTGAGATCACTATATTTCCATGAAAATACATCATCAAAAGTTGCACATAACTCAATGAAAGCTTCTTTTTTTGAATAAGTGCATACATTACCCAACTTTAAGCTCTTACCAAGTGCAACTTACACATTAGAATAATATTCTTCCTTTGTTGAAAAAATTGAATATTCTTTCCTCAACTCATTATTACCACTGAATATGTTCTCAAGTGTGACCAATACCTTGGGAAGCTTATTTGTTTTCAGTTACACAATCTAATCAACATATTACTATAAGTACTTTGGCTGATATCTTGAGGAAAACTTAACCTCTTCTTACAAGAATATGATAATCTAATTATCATCTTAAAACACTTGCCAATTATCATCATTATCTTAGATATAAGGCTTTAGAATCACCTTAATGAATGACTATACCTTTTAACTCCTTACATCAGTTGGGATATTAAATTGTGCCCCAATGAAAACCAACCTATCTACATGTTTGTTTTCATCTCTTAAAATTTCTTAAATGTTGAAGGTCCAAAAATCTTCAAGTAAGTCCCATACTTGATGCTTATAATATTTAAGCAATATATTTTTACATACATTAAGATCTCTCACTTGCTGAACTATAAGTTCACTATCACTAAAGATTTGTAAGGCATTGACTTTCATCTTCCTAACCCATTACAAACCATGAACTAGTGCCTCATATTTAGTACCATTTTTTGAACAACCAAATTGAAACTTAATATATGATAAGTAACTTTGATTTTATAGAAAAATCAACATCATTATAGCCCTGGTACCATGCTTATTCTTTAATCCATCAAAGTATAGTTTCTAAAGACCATTAGTAGACTCATCATCCTTCATCAAGGCTGGAATTGGTGCATCTTTCTCATAGAGGAAATAAACATAAAGTCCTTATTAAATTATATTATAAAGATAATATTCATGTGAGATAGAGGCCCACTCACCAAGGAACAAATATGGAATCCCATCTAAAGGTGATTCAGTTTTTTCTACACTATCTTCTATCACCTCATCTGAGATGAGGCAATTGGTATTCACAACACTTGGCATATATGGTTCCAAATGGAACCATGAAATAGGTTCAAAATGTATGGTTATCTTGGTAACATAATTGATACTAAACATCAAATATGTCCAATCAGTGGATAAGTATCCTCAAATATTTGAGGTAAAGTCCCTTGACAGACACATGGTAAAATAGGGAGGCAAGTCCACCACAACTACATCCTACTCAATGGTAACATTGGGATAAGCATGTAGTTTCAAATTTAGACCCTTAATGATGCCTATTGTATTTTTTGGTAAACCATCTAATTTCAATACCCATTTAACATTTGGTTCATAGACAAGACCAAGCTTGTCTAAAATTTTCTTATGCATAATAGTGCTATTGGCTCCCCTATCCACCATATAGTTATGAAATAAATAGTCACCAAATATCAGAGAGAGGTATAAGGGAGGAATTTTATTTGATTTTTACTTAGATTTTTTCCCTTTTTCCATTTTGTATACCTATTGTACTTGATGCTTCATTGGCTGGTCTGAATTAGTTAGGACAACTCCTTATTTTTCAATTGGTTTTGGAGACACATTGAGAGCTGAAAGCTCTTGGATGAACATATATTTTTATCTTGGAATTGCAAGGTAATACCACATGATAATTATGACATTAGATTTCTTCATCTAATCCACTATGTTTAATTAAGTTCCACTAACTTTTGGCTGCACCTTTTGAACCACTAGTTATTTATAAACCAGAGGTATTTGAGGGACCTTCCCAGCATATGTATTCTAATTTTTTAATATTGTATGGGAATCAAGTTGATATTTGGTACTCTTGGAAACAACATTGGGAGTACTTGAAGCATTAGTAATTTCTTGATCCCCATCAATGGATCTTATTTTATCTCTAGTTATAGTTGCAACTTGACCACTTGAACTGCTAGTCTCACCACCATGATTGAAAGTAACATAATCATCCATTTGAAAATTTAAATTGATGGCATTAGGTTTCCATTGAAATTTTTGAGCCTCTCCTTTGGGTACCAAATTTTTCTCCTGATACTAACCTTCTTAAAGAGAAAACTCTTCTTATGTCATTTATGGCATAGTAATGTTTTGTGATACCAAGGCTTGGTTCTGGACATCATTGAGGTGGGAGGGATGATAATTTGAGTCATGAATAAAATTATTTTGAGGTGTTGTGGGAACAAAAACTTTTGATGTGGAAGGTGCATTAGGATCAAGAGATGTATATGGCTTAATTGGAACTATGGCTCCTTGTGCTTGGTAGGGTGGTCTATTTTCTCTAAATACTTGATAAGGAGTCATTTGATTTCTAAAGGGCTGATAAGTAGTCTAATTTTATTGTTGATAGGGCCTATTAGTCTGATATTTTTGCCTCTTGAGTTGTACCATTTCATTTCAAAAAGATTGAATCAAACCTTTCATCTTACCAAGCTCATTGGCTTGACAAGAAGGGGCTACAACTTGAGCTTTAGGATGTGGAATAGGGGATAATGATGGAAATTGAAGAAATTATAGGGGTGGAGTAGATTAAAACTCTAGGAATATAGGAATTAGAGGCCTTGGAGCAAACTTACCAGCTTGTATCAAACTATTTTTTTCTCATATTGCAATCTCATAAGCATTTGGCAAGGTATTAGCACCCATGGACTGTATCATCACACTAATACCAGAATTAAGGGATATTAAATAATACAAAAAGGCATATTCAAGGGATGGTATGATCAATGCAGGTATTCTAGTCCATGTCTTTTGGAATATGAGGTTAAAATCAGACATGAACTCATGAGGAGCTCTCTTTTTGTTAGTTAGTTGTTTAAATAAATATAGGTAATCAGATTTGTCCTCAAATTATCTAACTAAGGCATCACCTAACTCATAATAGGTAGCAATGGAATTCAATGGAAGATTTTTATACCATTTCAATGCTTTTACTTTGAATAAAGTAGCAAGTAGTCTAATAACAACATTTTCTTAAACAACATTATGAATGGAACAAAGGTTGGCAACATCTTGGATGTGCTCAATAATAGTTGTTTGACCTTATACTAAAAATAATGGGATACTCTTAAGGGAAAACATATGAAAGTCATCAAAATGGGCCAAATTTAGTGGACTACCTCTATTGAATATGACTAACACTTGATTCTTGATAGCCATTTAGGTAGTGATGATTATACCAATTAAGATAATAAGATGACTAGGATACGAATGTTGATTTTAGAGATAATGTTTTGTCATATTAAATCTTTCTCTCTTATATGAAATATAAGGTATCTCAATGAATTCAAGTTGAATACCTTTGCTAGCTGACCTTTTAGTAACCTTTGGCATGAGAATGTTGCCTAGATGATGCTACGAACTTTGTAACTTTAAAGATCTTTAGATCTTAATGATGGTGGATATCCTTTACTAATATAGATTCTTCTCATTATCTCCACATTTTATTTCCTCTAAGATACCTATCCCACCAAGCATACCAGAACTATTGACATCCTAGGTTGTACCCTAGCTAAGAAGGGGAGTGTTCAGGTCCTCTTACTCAAACCTAGTCCAACATGGGAATGACCCTATGTTATGGGTCTCTTAATCTTGAGTAGGCCTAATTCATTTTGGATATATCACCTATACTAAACCTAAACTAGTTTCTTGATGGGAAAAGGGGAAAGAGATAACCAATAACATATGGAAGCATGTAAAAGGGGGGCGATACACCAAATGTTTTTATCCTTATACTTGCACAAGAAACACTATAAAACACATTTAAGATTTTATAATATCACTCCACTCACTCTTTGATTAACTTCCACATAATTATTTCACAACTAGGCATTGATTAGCTATCAACCTAACGTGGGAGGGTAGTTGTCCACTTCTATATTGACCAATAGACTATATATGCACTTAGAATGAACTGTGAGAACTATTAAAACACTTCATGAAGGTGAGAAAACTTAGATAGAATCAAGGAAAACAAACATTCACTTAACCACATCAATGAAGTCATAAGACACAATTAAACTGAGCTTACAAATGGAGGAATCTAGTCTTTTATTACATCAAATAGGTGTTACAGTAAAAATCTTGGTAGAGTCTAGTCATGCCAAATAGAAGTATCCTTTTTTAGGGTTTAGAAGCCTATGTTATATCAGAATGGGATGAGAGAGATGGTAATCATACATAGAAGGATGGAAAATGGAGCATAATGACCAAGATTTCTAATCATTTTGACATTGATGCCATCAAAAAAGATCATAATGTCTAAGACTATTTATGGAAAATGGATACAACAACCATATCAGTCCCTTTTAATATATTTATAGCATGCATTAATGCTCCTTAGAGTTATAATGATGGGATAAAGTCATTTAAAAGCTAAATTTTAGTGTTGAAGTAGTTACAACAATTGGATCAATCTATTATGATCTTGTTCTAATGTGGATCACTCCCTACTAGTTTGTATTTGGCATGTAAAAATGGAGAAAAAGAGTCATAATCATGTTGATGGCTTTGGAAAAAAACATGTCAAAGATAATGTGTCTACCTCCATGGCATCCTTTTGAAATATTTACTTTGGTTTAACCTCAACCATATTTGATCTTTATTTAAAGTCCCTGGCTTTCAAACTTTAATAATGGTTGTCGATCTTGATCTAAGCCTTCTCAAATTATGCCATCTATCAACTCTTCATTATCAAGATCTTGTTATCAGCTCTTTGACTCCTTGATCTCATGTACAGTATTGATTTTTCTTTATGTGAATGAACACAAGCCATAAATCTTTTTATAGTTTAACATGCTTAAGACACTTATCACCCATGCATTTTCTCTTAAGATCCACTAAACTTTTTACCCATAACTCACCATCAGATCTACTTTATATGAGTGAATGTGCTTCATTGATTTGCTTGGACCCACTGATATGAGCTTCATCCATGTGCCATTGGATCTAGATACATGATCAAATGTGCACCATTGGATCTTTAGGACCCATTGACTCATTAGATCACCTTTAACCATTGGATATTGACTTGAACTTCCATGATTTGGACACTTGTTAGCTATGAGTTTAACCTTGGGATATTTTAATTCAAATGGCTATTTTATGAGGCTTAAACTTGACATATGAACACACATATCACACTCCATGCATAAATTTAAAGGCCTATGTCTTGAGATAACAAGCTCATCAAGACATGAATTATTTTAGAATGACCTTGTCACTAAATACATTGATCCCATGTGATCCTTTGGACTTGAGAGGCTTCCAAAGCATACTTATCAAATGCATAAGTAAATTGGTTTGTTTTTTTATCTATGACGTGCAATGATGATCTGGCTCTTTAAGATAACCAAATTCACACTTTAATCTTGATTAAAGTGTTTCAAAATATTGAAAATGGAAAGTGATTTTATTTAAGTTCTTATGTAGGCCAAATTTGGCCAACATTGACTTCTTCCACACATGTGAAACCATAAATAAGTGTTTGATTTTATTTTCCTACCCCATAACCATGATCCATGCCAACTTTATGATTTTGAAACCTTGTGTAGATATAATAACCATGAAATGGCCAAAAAACCTAACCTTTCACAAGCTTTTTACACATTGCCTTCAACAATCATACCTAGAGGATCACTTTCAACATGACATGTATAGTTTTTTGGATTTGATAATGTAGAATACACCTCAATCCATCCTTGCCAATGGTTTTCATCTATTAATGAGTCAATCACCCTATTTTGAGCTTAAATCTCTATAAATACATATCATTTAATACATTCGTATGTTTGCAAGTACATAAAAATATCATGGTGATACTCTTCCTAGAGTGAGGAATGATGTCTAAGTGGTTTCAATAGAAATTCAACTCATTTTAGGCACCTTGGAATCCAATCTCTCTTATCAAGTTCTTATTGAGATTTTAAGAGGGTTTAGAGTGGTTCAAGTTCTTAACAATTGTTCATAAACCTTAAGAAATTAACTCCTAAGACAATGCCACAAAATTCAAATTAACAAGTGTCTTAAACTATTCTTAAGTGCTCAGGATCCCATGCAAATTTTTTTTATAGTTATGACTTTGAGAAAGTGTTTTTCAAGTCTTTACTATGCCATTAGAGAGTGATCTGTAGTCTTAACCATTATTTATAAGGTTTGAAGACCTAAAAAAATATTTGATGATATAATATTGGAGTACGGGGACCCTTTCACCATCCATAAAAATCATTGGACCCCATGCACAAGGTTAGGGTTACACTGAGCAAGAGAACATTGGTCTTGAACTACAACCATGTACTTAGAAGGGCTCAAGAAGGTTTTATAGGCCAAATGGTCATTTTTTTGTCTTGGTCTACCTATAGATACTTATCTAGGGTCTATTCCATAATTATACACTTATTAGTGTCCTCATCTTCTCTTTTTACCCTCAATAAATCACTTTTATCATAATTGTACACATAGGCTTGTGTGTTTGGTCTTAGGCTTAATAGGCCTAAACAGGTCTATCAACATTGACATCATGTTCATTGACTCTAAGGACCATATGAGAGTCATGATATCATAATATAATAATTTCCATATGAATTATTTTCCCTCATATCTCCTCTCTTCAAATTAAGTAGACATCTTTCACTTGACTAGGTAGGCCTGTAGGAATACTTGACTGTGTAACTATAAGGGTTAAAGGGAAATTATTTTAATCACTTCCTCTAATCATTCTCTTTATTTTTATTTTTTTTTCTAGTGATTCCATTCACTTTTTAATTCACCTAAACCCAAACTCCACTGTGTGTGGTTTTTTCTTATCAAGTTTGAAAACCAAATTGATTTACTCTAGTAGTCTTGTAGGTAATCATTGGGATTTTGACTACATTTGGAGATTAGAACCTCAATATACAAGTCACTGAGCATCTCAATGATATTTGATATAGTTTTTAGAGTTTATTTATCTTATTAAACACCCTTTTAACCTTTTTAAGACCTTGCATCCTTAATTTGAATACCTCTTCTCTCTCATATCTGTTCAAGACATGGTTTTAGGTGATCATTGGAAGTCTTTTGAATATTAAGATTTGAAACTTGGACTTATTTAAATAGATCATTAACAATTTTAAAGTATTTAAATTTATTGGAGGATCATTCACACTCAACTTATCCCTTTTAAAACTTATTAGCACTTTCCTCTGCTTGACCATGCATGTATGCTTCCTTTTGCTCTACTTGTAGGTTTGTTTGGGTTATTTACTTTCTCATATGCATTGGTCATATATTGAGATCATTTTGGGGTTTTAAAATCTATATGAATATATCTCTTTTGTTATTTTCATCTCATGTACATTTTAAAATGTTCTCTATACTGAGTTAAGGCCTCAAATTACTCAATCTTGTTATTTTATCTATAGGTGGTGATTGGGTGTCTTGAGCATTGTGTTTTGAAGACACACTTTCTCTACTAGTATTGAATATATCCAAGTGTATAAACACTACATTTCATTCATTATTTAGGCCTTTAAAATACAAACTTAATGAACATTTCAATATAATTTCTCTCAAAATGTAGACTTACAGGTCTGCATTTTTCATGCCTTAAGCCTTGTATGATGTTTGGCTTGATCCTTAAAACTTGAGATCATTTATTCATTTCTCATTAATTTTATTATGAGGTTATTTTATCCATATAACTTTGACAATGCAAGACAAAACATTTTGAAACCATCTTTGTAGGTAGCCTATACATAGTACAATTGATTGGGAACATGAATGTTATTTAGAGGACTATGCATGGAATGCCCAATCATGTTAGAGAATATTTAATGAGAAGATAAGATGATGGAAAAATTTTAACCATCACTTATATGCCTTGTACCCTATAGAATCTTTCAAAACTTCAAATATAAACTTCTGACATATCCCTCATGGAGGCTCCTCTTGTAGTACCTAATGTTCACATGTGCCAACTTGATAGAAAAAAATTGAGATGGTGTGTATACCCATATAAAAATTATAAAATACTCATCATTCCCCAATGAGCTCTAAACTACATGAAACTAGTCTAAAACATGAGCCTATGAGATTTAGTATGGGTTTTTGACTACCTATCTTGTTAGTGATAGTTCATATAACTCATCCCCTTAAAACCTAAACTCTTTTCATGAATCTTAAGACCTTGAAGGGTCCATCCTATTCTTAGTAATTTGATCCAACTCTTTTGTATGTTCATTAACCAAACATAAACTTTTGGTTTTCTTGAGCTTGTGAAGAGCTTGACTAAGCTTATAACTAGTTTTCTACATCTATTAACCTCTAGACACTTGTGTTAGTTCATTTTCCATGTGAATAAGTTGAAAAGACAATGTTATACACATTTTCACCTGAAAGTGGATCCTTTTATCCATATAGGTGACCTAAAACTGCCTTTTTTGAATGATTCTTTATCTTGGATGTTGGTCTACAAATTTATCTAACTCTAACCATTATCTAACCACCTTATGATGCCATAAACATTATAACCTGTCTTTAAATTCTTTTCCTTTTTATAAATACATACAACTCCTCAAATTTGGCTTAAAAGGTGACTTTAAAACCTTAGGGTGCATGAGAAACATGGTGGAAGACTAATACATTGTTAGATGACCTTGAAGGTATGACTATAACTCACATATGATGACTCATCACAATTATATAACCTTGAACACACATGAAAAACAACATTAACTCATGAATTAACTTTGAAGATTATACACATGCATGAAGAGACCAAAAACTTAATTAATGATAAATAGGGATTTAATTGACCACTTGAAGACCATTATAAGATTGAGGTGATAATTTACAAGCATGGAAAGCCTTATGAAAAAGTTTCAAACTATAGGGGTTGACCCTTTTGACCTAGGGGTCAAAAATGGTCAACAATTACTAAGGTCATAATAAGAAGGAGACGAGGGTGGGATATGGATAGGATGAGATATCAAACATGTAATGGAGTGGATCTACCCTCAAGTTTAGGATACTTATAAAAAATGAATGAAATTCTAGGTATGGAAACACTTCAAGTACATGATATTCATAGGTTGTTAAAATCCTAGTCATCTTGTGTGGCCAACTTGTATGCTTCAAAAACAAACTTGGTAATGATGACATAAGGACCCAACCAATTAGGATTAAATTCACACTTATTTTATCAATCCTGATTGGTGTTCTATTGATTTTATTTCATAATGAGGTTGATGATTTAAAAATATCTATACTTATTTCACTTATTATAGTTTCTATAAAGCCTATTCTGATATGATTTTAGATGATTGAGTGCATTCATCCTTTTATCATCAATGAGTTTCATTGTATGTAATCATGTGAATTTATAATCTTTATCATCATTTAGAATATATAAAGATATTCAAAAAGAGGGTAGCTCAATATCAATAGGATGGATTCAACTCCAAAGACCAAATAATATGGAGTGGATCCTATGGTTGTGCAGATACTTGTATGGTAACCACAAGGTAGGGTAAATTTGTAGATTCCAATCCTAACCTATTTTGTTGATGATATTTTAAAGGATTTTGAAAAGGGTTTTATTGGATGCTTTAGGTTAGCCTTTGCCTTATGGATAGTAAGATGTGGACCACCTATGTTTGATATGAAATTGGGCATAAAGGGTTTTGACTTCTCTATTTTTGAAAGACATACCATTATTGGTGAGTATGGTAGAAGGGATTATATAATGTAATATGATATGATTGAGGATGAATTTTGAAATTTATTTTCCAATTATGTATGTAATGGGGATAACCTCCACCCATTTGATGAAGTACTCAGTGTTGATGATGATGTGTTTATGTCCATTAGACAATGAGGGGTTAATCTTCCCAATGAGATCAAGCCCCAAAGTGGAGAAGGGCCACAAAGTTATGATTAGATTTATATCTTGATATGGTGCATATATTAGATTTATGTGATTATGAAAATATACACACTTCCAAACATATTTAAATGCATCTATTTCCATGGTTGGCCAATAGTTCCCTATTTTGATAAGCTTCTTAATAAAGACTAAACCACTGGTATGCACTCCACATATTTTAGCATGGATTTATTTGATTTATGAGTTATCCTCTTCTAAGTTTAAACACCTCAATAGAGTCCCATAATAACCTATATGATAGAGCATGCTACCAAGGAGGGTGAAATAAGAGGCATGTTGGATGAGGCATTTGCATTGGTTGCATGAAATATTTGAAGGAACAATAGGTCATTAAGGTAAGTGTAAATGTCATGGTACCAGGAAGAGTTTAGACTACCAATATAACATACCATTTATGATTTAGGTATATCATATGCTGGGACCTAGAGTTATTTAACCAAAAGCTGACATTATGGAGTTTCTTGAGACATATCAAGGAGAAAGTTAATGGTGGCTATTGCATCTATGGATTTGTTTCTTCTACAAAAAAACTACTCAAACTAGATATGAAATAAGTATTATGTTAGGCTATCAAACATGCTCTTATAGGGGATGAGTTTGTCATATTTGGTTTGATATTCATTATTAACCTATTAATGATTAGTTAGGAAGTGATAAAGAAAGACATTTTAGATATTCCATTGGATGGATAGTTTGAGACTGAAAATAAAGGCTTCATACTCTATGATGTTATTGATCCATGGAAAATTGATTTAGAAAGCCTTAGGGATGAGATCTCCTTGAGGTGTCAAGAATATAATCCATGCTTCTGAGACATGCATGGTAAATTATCCATCTAAATAAAGATTCAATTATAATGCTTCATTGAGAGATAAGATTGATTTATGAAGCAATCCAATGTTAATGATTGTTATCTAATAGTGTAACTTCCTCCAACTGATTGGTGGTAACCTATCCTTTTATTACCTTTTGATTCATATATTTAATATCAAATTTAATGAGAAACATAACCCATTTAGCCAACCCACCTTTAAAATATGATTGACTTCAGCAATGAGAATAGTATTATTGTTGACCAGGTAGTGATGTATATTTTGAGAGGTGATGATGGCAATTAGTCTTGTTTTTTGATGGGATTATATTTAAATTCATATGAAATCAAAGTATTTATCAGGTAATAAACAACCTTTTCTATCCAATTTTCATCATGTTGTGCCAATATATCCCCCAAGGTGAACCGAATTATAGAGATAGAGTAGTAACAATTTTCTTGGAATCAACAGAACTAGTACTGGTGGATTAAAAAGATACTACTTGAGATATTTGAAGGAATATTGAAATTTAATTTTCTAATGCAATACAATGTATTTTATTTAGTAAATGAGTGAATGGATGACACATATTATACAAATGTGAGATAAACCATCTGATAGCCTAAATATTACCTTATAGGCTATGTAACTACTTTAGATTGCATGGAGGAGGCATCTTTGTAATAGCCTTAAACTTCACCTAGTCAAGCTCAATACCCATTTTGGAGATAGTGAAACATAATATATTAACTTAAGTGATTCTAAAGACACATTTACTAGGATTGAGGTGCACTTTGTATTTTTTAAGTTACTCAAATATTCTACATAAAACCACTAGATGTTGTTCTCTAGTCTTGGACTTACCCAATATGTCATTCACATAATATTCGACTATATCATGCATCATATCATGGAAGATGCATGCCATTGCTCATTGATAATTTGAACCTATATTTTTAATCTAAAAGGAATGAATTGATATAAAAATGTTCCACATGGCATAGTGAACATTATTTCTATATTGATCTTTAGGTCTGATTCATATTTGATTATAACCTGAGAAACCATCCATGAGTGATAGAATTTTATAACATGATTTTGAATCAACTATCATGTCAATATTATGTAATGGTAAGTCATAATTAGGGAGAGCTTTGTTGATGTCTTTGAAATATGTATAAAGTCTAATTTTAACTATTTTTGCATTGATTGGCATGATGCTAGAGATCCACTTAGAGTAATGAATTAGTAAGATAAACCTAACATTTAAAAGCTTTTGGATTTCCTCCTTGACAAGGAGAACCACTTTGGGATGCACAATGCATAATTTTTGTTTGACTAGTTTATCATCCATATGGATAAAGAGATGGTTCACCACTAATTATGAATCCAACCTAGACATATCAATGCAGACAATAAAAAGATGTTAATAAATTATTGTAAGAGTGTGATTAGGATTTCACGTTCTTCTATAGTGAGTGCAGCCTCAAGTTTGATGATTCTAGTGTTATACTATGTGCTTATGTTAACATTGATAGTGTCTCTAATAAGAAATGTAGAACCATCCTATAATCATGCTAATGTAGGTGGAAGGTGGAACTTGTCATCAATGTAATACCATGTGGAACCATTCTATGAGTGGTCAAACTCAGGTGGATTATCCATACAACTATAATTCAAATCATCTTGGGAAGAGTTGAGTTCCTTGTCCATTGGCACCTTAGGGATGTTTAACAAATGAACACCATTTTTATTTTTAATTTTTTGATTGTCCGATAGTGCCTTAGAAAGATTTTCACTATGGGACATATGTTTTTTAGTTATTTTTGTATTTTTGATTTTTTATGACTAAATAAATCTTCCTACTCCATGAAATAAGCTAATGTATCAAGGTTGATTCAAATCCATTGTTATGATCCCTTGATAGTATGCCACCATGCATTCCCATGAAGTACATGATGGCTTCATCATTTTAAAATAAGTCCAATGGTAGTGATACTATTGGTCCCAATTGATGAGGTCGAGGTATTGGAGGGTAAGGTCAATGGTAATTATGAAAATATAATTAAACATATCAGTGCCAGAAAGATCATCATAGATGCTATAAAAAGACTCTGTTAGAAAAGTCTACCTTAAAAATCATAGAATAATCATTGACATACTCATATGGGTGACCCAAAGAGGTTTATATCTGATGCAACAATATTCCTTATTGATAAAAGATGGTGGGGTTAATATATTATATACTTTTGGATACCTAATCATTTTTATTTATAATTCATGATATCATATGTGATTTACTACAAGTTACTCCTTAATCTAAAAATAGGATGCTAAGTCATCCTTTTACAACCATGAGTCATTAAAGCCTTTGATATTTTACTCTATTAGTAGTAATGCTTTAACAAAATCTATATTTCTAGATGGATGGGATATTAGTTCCTTACCCTTGTTTAAAGTGGGCTTGCCAAAAATATTTAGGAAAATGGGGGAGTTTATCCACATGAAAGGCATTTTAAAACTCATATTCCCTAAAAACTTTGTCAATGATCTTGAAGTGGGACAGAGGAGGTGGATTATTGGATGTTGATGGGAGAATATTAGTATGAATGTAGAATGAAGGCTTTGGAGATTTTTATGTTACTAGTTTTTATGTTTTAGAATCAAATTCTATGCTAGGATAATGATTGGTCTTGTGATATGGTACCTCCAAAAAAATTTAATATTAAATGAGTTATGAATCAATAATGATGGTGACTTCCACACCTGAGTGTGGAAATTTGATACACTAATAAAATGTGGATGTAATTACTTTCATGGTGTGAATTCATGGTTGGCTAAGGAGGATGTTGTATGGGAGATTGATATCAATGACATGAAGGAGTATTTTACACATGATAGGCCCCTCCATGATAGGCAAGTGGATAGTCCTAGTTAATTCCTATTCAACATTGTCATAGGCCTTGATATTAATGGTGTTCATATATAGGGTTGATTTAAAATAACTTAAATGTTTAACTAGATTTAATGTGAAAATTTTAATACCTAAACCATTGTATAAAATAACCTACTTAACCTTGTGTTTAGTGATCATGGATTCAATGTACAGAGGTAGATTGCATGATGGATGAACATGAGGGATCTCATGTTGGTATAAAATTAGTTGATGGTGACTTAAAGACAAATTTCTAATGAGGCCTTGGAATTGTGATGATCCCATGTCATTTGGGACTCTAGACTTTTAAAATAATTTATTAAAGTAGTTTTATGAATAGTTGATGCTTTAATAAGATCAAGCATGGATATTTGAGTAGGGATATTCTCAAGCTATTTAATGAGGTAAAATTTTTCTTCAGGTACAGGAAAAGGAGCCCTTTAGATAGTGATCTTAGCTCTCTAAGTGAAAACATCACAATCACAACATTTGGTCTTAATGGTGGCCATGTAGTGATATATGATGTGACAAATGACTGAGTCATAGGAATGACTAACACTGTAATAGTTGGCATAACTAGTTTATGAGTTCTAACCTTGATATTTTGGAGGAGGATTATGATCATGCTTAGGGAGTGAATCCTTGTATATTCTTAACTATTATTTATTATATGTAGGTGAAATACTTTCCAATTCAATATCCCCATGGCCAAGAAAGTATTGTAAATAGTTTTTGAGTTCATGAACCTATTAGTATAATGGCCCTTAATCTTATGAAACTCATAATATTAATTTTTCTTGTACCACACATGATTTGGTTGATTCTCATCAAAGGGCTTGGTATGTGGATATAAAATCATGTTTATAGTGATTAGATTATGGAAGGTGGATTCAAAATATTCCCTAAGTGAGTGTACTTTATTTTTTGAACTCTTATTTTGGCTATCCCCAAGGAAAAATGATGCTAGAGGCATTATATACAACTTGAATGTGTTTAGAATTTATAACTACAACACCAACTATGGTTTTTTTCTTATCAAATAAATTTAGATTTTTAGTCTATGATTGGTTTTAATGATTTTATTAATCTCTATAAAATAGTCTCACCAACCCTTTAGCAATGAGAGCCTATCAATTTGGAAACCCTTCTCAATGATCTCATCAAATGTTGTGGCATAATGTACTTGAAGGTGGGATACCATTTCTTGAATTTGATTAGCCATAAATATGCTGACTAGTTTTTTTAGGGATCAAATAGGTGAATATTCTTTCCAAACCTCTCCATATCTATAAGATTGAGGATAAAATCTCCTCATTTCACTATTTTGAATTTTAAATATCGATAATAGTGAGTTCATGCTAAATTTTGTAGGAAAAATGTCTCATGAATCATTTAGATAAGTCTGTGAATGTGGTTATGGATGCCCTTGGTAGATGTAGAAAATATTATAGAGTTTGTCCACCTAAGCTCCTAGGAGACAATCTAAGTAGATAGACATCACTATAATAAAAATCTTGACATGACATTAATAACTCCTTGATGTGTTCTTGTGGGCCACCCTTTCCTTTGTATCTCTCAAATTTAGGTGGCTTGAAGTATGAAAGATTGGGGAGTTTCAACTGTCACAATCAAATAGATAAAGTTACAAATCTTCAAGCCTATATTTCCTATTTTGATTACTGGATTATAGTACTTGGAGTGCATCCTTCATGTCTTACCACTCGTGAGCAAACCGAGTGACTTGAAGTGAGGTTGGTGGGTTTTGATTGGATTAGGGTGGCATAAAAGCTTAATAGTTTTTTTATTATATTGTGGACTATTTGATTTTAGATTATGTTGTGAAGGATCAAATTATGTAGAGATAATATGAAAGACTATATTGGAAAAAAATTGGCTAATTTGTTGGATTTTGTCAAGCATGATGTTGTTTCAGTCTTGGTGGATTTGATATGCTAGTGTCAATTTTCCTTTTCTAGGGGTGACACAGATAAAATTAAGATTTGGATTTTGAGAAGTAGACTCAAAATTAGATTAGTTTTGGTCAACCTAATGGCTAGAGGTAGCCTATTATTCATTAAGAATGTTTTAATTGTTCTTTCTTAGGATGTGAGATAAGTTGTCAGGATTGTAGTTAGAGGGTAGTTGAGTATCTATCTCTATAAGAAGAAGGAGAAGTTCATCTTTTTTTCATATAGGTATTGGTAAATTTAGGATTCATCTCAATCAATCTTAAACAAGTCATTATTTTCATCATTTTATTTACTCTGAATGGATATAATATCAATATCATCATTATGGATACATTATTGATGGAAGTGAAATAGATTATGACTAAAAGGATTCTTGGTATTTAGATTTAGATTTTGTTTTTAATTGGTACCTCATTATAGATGTCATGATTTTGATTGGATTTGAATGCTATTTGGATTTGAAAATATTGCTTGATTTAGATTGACTTTGATTTGATTTGATTTGGGTAAAATTCATTTGTTTGGTTTTGATTTTTAATCTAACTTATTTTGAGTGGATTTTGGTTTTAAAATGATTGGTTTTAGGTAAAATACTAGTTTATCACAAGGGGGATAAACAAGACATGTAAACAAGACAACCTATGCTAATCAAGTAGGATTACAACTATCTATCAACCCACTGATAATACCCCTAAATCATGTGGTAGGTGATATTGGGGATTGTTGTGTTCCTCACACCACTATCAACCTGTATCAAAGAGGGTCTTAAACTAAACTGAATAAGGCTAACTAGGGGTGTCCTATATATATCATGTGGTATGTTGAGGCCTAAATATTTATAAATAGATATCTAAGACTTGGGTATAAGTGGATGAAAACATCTCACTTAATAGTGCCTATGAAATCGATGAATGTTTATCCAATAATGGTAACTCCTCTTTAATTTATATAGCCCACTAGAACACAAGATTTGTCTCTATGTTGGGTGATGAAATCCTAGTCATAAAACACTCTAAAAGAGAAATAAATAAGGTGCACAATATTTTTGATTTCTAAGATCACCTTATGGCATGAGATAATATCATACAAAACACATCCTTAGGTAGACACAATTAACTATACCATTTTTGACATACAATAAAAAACACACACAATCAATTAAAAAATGATATGCACAACAAATTGATTAATTAATTATATTTGTTTGATTTTATGTCTCTAAATAGAAAACCAATAGGAAAACAATTAGTAATTTTAGATGAATAGAATCTTTGATGAGCTAAAAACCTACAAGGAAAAAAGTAAGCAAGCACACACACTACAACACAAAGCACATACATCATTTAAAAGAACACATATGTTAGGAACAATGTAGATGATACAATGTCTACATAAATATACAAAACATAATTGATAAACATATAATGATTCATAGTACATCAAAAATATTTAGAAGGACATAGACACTAGTTGTTACATAGAAATTGTGACATTTATGTTAAAACCTAGACTAGGAAAATAGAAAACAGAATCACATAGATGATAAAAGATAACACACAAACATTTTTTATTAGGACAAAGATGGAAATAATGATGCAAACATAAAAAAAATAAAAATGTCTCACAAAACCTAATAAAATGTAGATGTTATCTATTCTATGCAGATATTATTAATAAAATAAGAGACATCATTTATTAGAATGAAGATGCTACGACTTAGAAAACATAATTTTGAAGCTAAAAATGCCAAAATTTGATTGAAACTAACTCTAATTACCCCTATAAAACTATACCAACTAAACTAAAAATCCTTAGTAAGTAAAATAAATTAAAGTTTATGAATGAATGTCCCACTAAGTGTGCAAAAAATGTGCATATGTAATAGTTAGAGAAATACAAGTTATAAATTCAAACAAACATTTAAATCCTAATCTAACTAATAAAATCACCTATGATTGAGATTAAAAAGGAATTATAGTTCACCTTCACTTACCCAAATTAATAATCTCCTCTTGATGTAGATTTACTTACATTTGAGATTGGGATGTGGCTACTCAATTGTTGATGCACATACAATCCAACAAAATGTCCCATTATAAGATGAATGACTTTATTGATAAGTGGATGGATTGATTAAAATATTTTATTTATCAATTTGAATAATGTATTTAGGCTATGAAATGTTATTAAAAGTGGATATGCCTCATATATATATGATATGGACTGTTAGACATGATTCAATATCAAGGGATATAATTAAGTCAAATACCTCATTTAATGAGGGGGTATGGGAATTGAATGGTGGGGGTTGAGGATGTAAGGATTTGTTTTTATGAAGAGTATATTAATTTGTACTTTGTCCTTTGTCATTGGGATTTTTCGATTGCATTGGATTTTGGGTGATTGACTTGGGGATTTGGAATAATTTGATGATTTTTGAATATTTTGATATTTACAATTTTATATTTCCATGGATTTTATTATTAATATAAATAAAATACCTAATATGATTGGTTAGTTTATTAATACATTTTTTTGTTTTTGTGGGATTGAACAAGGTTCAAGTGAAACATGATTAATTAATTAGGGGGATGATGATCAAATAGTAATAGGTTAGGATAAGCACATCAATGAAAATATTAGGGTGATCAATGATATGATGATAGGTCAGATTATGATTATATGAGGGATTAGGATAAAAGAGGGATGTCATAATAGAATTATGGTTATTATAGTGTGTATTATTGAATGGTGAAAAATTATTACACTAGGGTGGTAGAGTTGGGATGTCTATAGGGGATATCCTAAATAGTTTCAAGGATGGGGGTCATCACAAAGATAAGAGGGATATTAATGAGGCTACAAGGGTCACAAACATGGAAATTGGTAGATGAAATAACCCATCACCTATTAATTATATGGGATAAGAGTCACATTACATGAAATTTACCAATAAATCCACAACAAGAAACTTAATATGCTTACTATATAATATTGAGATAAAAACATAATAAATATTTAGAGATGCCTATAGAGAACCCTATCAGTAAGGTGAGAGAAGATAGGTATACAAACCCTACAAGATAAAATGCATTAATAAATGAAGCAACCTAACTATTACGGTCAATACAAACTAAGAATGTGAATTCTAGAGATGTTATGATAACAAGAGTGAAAATGTATGGACAAAATTTATGCATTCTATGATAGGAGTGAACAATGACTATTTTAATATATCTTTTGAAAATGATAAGTGTATTACGTAATGAGGATATTTCAAAAAATATTATCGATTTATTACTCAACTTATTAGAGTGTGAAAAGAAGGGGTATGAAATGATATATAATATGGTATGGTATGTGAATAAAATGAATCTGCAAGACATGGATGCTCAGGTGGAAATTAATCTTATAGAATACAAGGTGCCCAAAATTAACCTTAATTTTGGAAGTAATGCTACATGATCCCAAGATCCACTTGGGAAGTGATTAGAAGGCCTACACTAAGTTACAACTCTATAAATTTAATATTAGACGATTATGACCATGTTAAGACTATTATAAGTCTAGAATACAAGGAGATAAAGGTGGTCAAACTCAACTTATGAGGGGATTTTTAGGTCATTGATGTGAAAGCAAATGATAACCCCACACTGATTTGGAAGAAATAGGCTTACAATGGTCATATTATCATCAACATAGTGGATAATCAGTTGGAAGATCACTAATAATATGTCATTATCATAATTAATTTGAAAAAAATATTACATAAGCCCTACATGACACCAAAGGAACCTTAATACCCATACACACATAGGTCAGAAAACTAGTTTAAGGTGGATAGAAAACCAAAAAGAGAAGCAACATGGGAATGGACTAGTTCATATTCATCATATCATGCATAAGGAGTAAAAGGGATCCAAATATTAGATCATCCATAGATCAAACTAAGCTAAATATCACATTCAAACTAATGTTTTCAAATAATGGGTTATAAGTCACCTTCTATGTGATCACTTATGGGGCCTAAAATTGATACTAGATATCAATTGGCTATGACTCATCATGATTATATCAAACACAATAGGGAATTTAGAATAACATGGAGATAAAACTCCTCTATCAATGGTGACTTATATATGGACATGGAAAATTATATGTGATTAGATCATGAAATCAGGGAAATGCACATGGTGTTCATGATAGATAAATAAATTCCTCAATATTTTAGCATATAGGACTTGACATAATTTATCTGCAGGTTGGAGGTTCATGTCACACAATAAAAATATTGGGCAATCATACTTAATTAAGCCATGAAGGGGTTGACTTTTTTTTGATGTGCATAGATCAAATGAGTTAAACTTGGAGAAATCCTATGAGATGTTGCATGTGATATTTCATATTGCACATTGACTCTCAGAAAAGTGATTGAAATTATAAGTAGGATAATATTTAAAGATGCACATTCATTTATGTATGGACACATGGAAGGTGAAGCACATTGATCCAAAGTACTGGGTATATATATTTTAGTGTATACTAATCCTCTTATTAAAGCCTAGAATATGCATCAAGAATATAATAGGTAGATAAAAACATGGCTAAAAGTTCAGAAAGATTTCATTAAAACTTTTATTTTTGAAGATGAGAATCCTATGGTGCATAAATCATTATAATTTTTTTTAAACCAATGGGTAGATGATATGACTACCATAACCAAACAAGAGTCCCAAGTTAACAATGACATTATCATTCACAAGAATGTGGAAAATTATCATTATGCCTAGGAACCAAATGTGTTATCCTTAAGTCATGCAATATAATCTAGAATAATCAGAGTATCTCAATGAATATAAAGAGTGAGGAGGATATGGATTTAAATGGATTATTTGATCTTAAAAGGATTATTAAGTTTCCTTTGAAGAAAGATGCAGATAAGGTAGAAGAAGATAAGTCCTGACATTTGAACATTATATAATAACTAGGCCAGTGAGAGGTGGTGGATTCCATTAAGTTAACTGAAGTAAAATTTATAAATATATATTTGTGGAAAAGGATTGATAACATTAGTGTGGATGCATTACCTAAGATGGTGTCATTTGGGGACTATTAGAGACACCAATGGATTTTAAATTCCATATAGTTTCTATAAGATTATGAATATGTCTCTCCTATTAATTCACTAAAGTTAAGGGCATATAAAATTAATTAGGTAAATACATATTGAGCTCAAGGAATGTGTATGGAAAATAAACAATTGACCCTAAAACTGAACCCAAATATGAAAATAAAAGTAAAAGAGGGGATATGTTTCATGGTGGAAGCCTAGATCATTTATTTGGTAGAAAATTTAGATTAGGTAAGCCTCATGGTAGTGAAACCAAAGAAAATAGGGGATATTATAATGTGTGGTGACTATCCCACACTTATCAATGATTATATCAATGTCCCATTTCCTCTACCATTCACTAATGAGATACTATAAGCCATTGTAGGGCACAAAGTCTATTATTTCATAGATGGGTTTAATGACTAACATCAAATTTTCATTGTAGTAGAGGATATAAAATATGATCCTCACAATAGAGTGGGTATATTTTACTTATTAGGTAATGCAAACCGGTCTAAAAAATGCACCAATAATATTTTTTAGAGTCCTGGCTACTACATTCAAAAATTTGATCCATGATTTTATATAGGTGTACTTTAATTATTGGGAATTATTCTCATTATTCAAAGAACACTTGTTGATTCTATGATTGATGTTGGAAAGGTTGTAAGTGTTGTGAATCACATTGAACTTGAAAAAGTAATTATTTTTCACACTGTTTGACATGCTTCTCAAACATGTGATGTGTAGTAAAGGTATTTTGGTTGATCAAGCAAAGATAATAATCATCATATGGATTAATCCACTAACCAATATATTTGAATAATGAACATTTTTGGGCCACATAGGATACTATTGTAAATTCATTTATGGGTATGCTGACATTGTAACACCCAAGAAGAAATTATTGTATAAGGATAAAGTTTTTGAATGGACCATATAATGCCATATTTCATTCATAAACCTGAATAAAATATTAGTCATGGTTCCAATTTTTAGTTTTATTGATTGGAGTAAAATGTTCAATGTTCATGTGGATGTATCTGGGTCAAAAAATGAAGCTATACTTATGAAACTGGGGGAAGGAGAGTTGGATCACCCAATTCATTAATTTTTTTTAAATCTATATGATAATGAAAAATAACTATACCAAAATAGAATGGGCATATTTGGTGATGGTGTTTTCACTTTAAAAGTTTTGGCATTATATACTAGATACTTCATTTGATTTTTTCATGGATCACTAGTAATTGCAATATTTGGTGAATAAACCATTATTAGGAGGTATAATTTAAGTATGGTTAATGATATTTTAAGGATATAAAATAAAAATAAATGTGAATTTGACATGAAGGAACATAGGGCCAAATAATCTTAGCTATATTAAAATAGGTGAAAAGCTTTAACTTTTTCAAGATGATCATCTGAATGTGCATTTGTTTAGGATAATTGTGATTTCAGAACAATTGGAAGAGATCATTTTTTTTGAAACATGGTACATTATTATAACACTATACAAATCATGAAAAGAATAATTTAGTCACAATATACTTTTTAGTATTAACAATGGATTCCCTTACAAGTTGGGTAAATATGATATCCATTATAGGGTCACTTTGGATCATGAAAGAACATAATTTTTGGATGAGGCTCATCCATGGATAGTTTGAGGAAATTTCATAGGATAATTTACTATGTGAAATATAATGAATATTGGAATATGATATATTATAGTGTTTAAGGATGTACATCAAATTGTAAATCATTGCAATGTCTATTAGTACATCGATAAACCAAATCATAATGATGAGATGACACTCAATCCAATTCTCTCTATTCAACCAATTGAACAATGGGGGATATATTTTATAGGGACTATTAATTCACTCTATAAATTATATAATGCCTAATATATAATAATTGTAATGGATTACTTCACAAAGTGAGATAATTGTGACTCTTAGTTGTAGAGCGAAAGAGATTATGAAATTTCTTTATCAAAATATTGTTGGGTGAATATTTTGTCAATCAGCATACTGATAAACAAAATAGGTCTGATCAACCATAGTAGGAAGATTGGTCAGCCAGTTGTGTAGGTTTACTACATCAACAGGGGACAAATCTCTCCTCTCATCAAGGAGAGGTTCCCTATAGATATGTAGGAGCTATATACAATATAAATAAGTAGAAAATAACACATGGGGGAAGAATAAACCATCCATCTCTCTTCTTTCAGAGATGATGCACATAGACAAAGGAGAAAAGCCTGGTGAAAACACTGAAGGCACTTCTCTTCTTTCAAAAGTGTTCTTGCAGGAAACAACAAGAGTTTCTTTTAGGTAGTGAAAGTAACTAGTGGCAAAGGGCACAGTAACCAACATGATGAAATAGAACACAAAGTTTCCACCTCAACTACCCAAAGAGTATAACACAAAGGATAATGGGGGCACAAAGTCATCCCAGAATCCTCAACATAGAAAGAAAAGGAAAAACACATGTTGAAAACAATTGTGAAAGCATAAAGTCTTCTCACAGTTGGCTTTAGGACACCTCCCATTTTACCTTCACTAATTCTACTTTTCAAGTTAAATAAATAAGAATGCTTTTAGGAAACAGACATAAGAACAATTTCCTAAAGTAGCACAAGCCAAAAATAGCACAAAGTCTGCAAACAACTTGCTTTCTCATTTAGATAAAATGAAATGAAATTACAATTTGAGCTCAAAGTCTCAGTCTTCTTCTTTCAAATGGGCAGAGTTTTGCTCCTATAAAAATGAAAAGTCTCCTTTACAAATGAGAGATATTAAAATCTTATAGCAACTATGCAAGGATTGGTGCTTTTTTCCATGGGATGGCCCATGCTGCAGTCAACGTCTTCAATGCGCCTTCAGTCCTATCTAGAGAGACCATGCTGAGAACAGTGCACTACCATAACTATGGCATGTCCCTTCATCTAATATGTCTCTTCTTTGGTATGGACTATTTAGTCCTTTTCCTAATTTCCGCATAGCTATCCAATTTTGCCATTACTTTATGGAAGAAAAATAGGATTACATCCTTGATTTGGTGTGCCCAGAAGTCTAAGTCTACTCGATTCACTATTTCACCTACTGGAAATAATTCTTTTGAAAATATTTCTGGTCCTTTGCATTGATCTTCTCTTCCCTATAGCAATTTAAATCTTCGAGCTCTCTTTTCATTTAATCACTTGGTTCTTCCTTTAAGTTCCACAATCTATTTAAATTTCCACATATTTTCCCTCACTTTAAATTTGACGTCTGAGGGGCCATCAATGGTTGCCAGCTGCTTGAACCATGTTGAACCTTGAACTTGTGAACCTTTGAAAGTTCATTGGTTCATTCTATCTCTTTTGCTCCATCACTTCCTGGTTCAATCTCTTTCCCGTTCTTTGGTTGAACCATCCATTGAACCACTTGTTTGCTGCTTCTCTCTTGATTGAGGCCACCTTTGAAATTTTGAACTTATGAACCATTGAACTTTGAACTCTTTTGGTTCAAAGTTCAATCGGTTCATTGGTTCATTCTGTGTCTTGCTTAATCATTACTTCCTTTATCTTTATAAGCTTTGGTTGAACCTTTGAACCTTGAACCAGTTGAACCATTTGGTTCAATGGTTCAATGGTTCAATCGGTTCATTCAGTTCATCCTTTGAAGCCCTTTTAATCCAAGTCTTTGAAGATTCCTTTCTACGTCTTTATTCAGCCTTTGGAATGTCCTGAAGGGAAGGTGTCCCTTCAGGTCCTTATAAAAGGTCCTTTTTCTAACGTCAAGTGTCCCCCACAAGGGTATCTACCCTTTGGGACTTTTTGGGTGGACTTCAGGGTTTAACTTTCCCAGTGGGTTCTTGCTTCTTTAGTGGGCTTTTGGCTCTTGGGCTTTTTCTGTTGGGCTTTTCCTTTAGACAAAAAGTCCGAAGGAATTCCTTCAGAAAAAAGTATGAAAGAAAGCTTCTTTTCCTTAGCCGTTTGTTCCTTTCAATTTCTTTGGGCTTTCTTGCTGAGTGAATTCCTTTGGCCTTCTTCACTTAATCATTTCCATTGGATAAAAAGTCTGAAAGAATTGTTCCTTTTGGGCTTTTGAACAAATCCGAAGGAGTTCTGTCTTTTCTTTGACCTTCGAACCAATGTTGCTTGCCCTTCACAAGGGCACTTGCCTTTGTCACTTTGGGGCAGCCCCTTGAACCTGCTGACTGAACCAATCGATTGGACCAACTTTGGTAAAATGGTTCAATGGTTCAATCAGCTCATTCTTTGTTATTTGGCTAAGTCTTTTTGATCTTTTGCACCAAGTGCATTGAACCAACTTGGTCATTGAACCCATTGAACCTTTGAACCAAAGTGGTTCAAAGTTCAGTGGTTCATGCCTTTGTTCTTTATCATTTGCTGATTGAACTCTTTTGATTAAACCGAGGTGCTGAACCATGGTATACTTTAAGAAACCCCTCCTTTAGAAAAGGTGTAAAAAATTGGCAAAAGGTGTAAAAAACTTGACAAAAAAATTTATTTTTTGTGGCGAAAAAAATAGTTTACAAAGAAAAAATAATAATCTCCATTGGCGAATCATTCATAGTCTCTCAAACAATGTGTAAAATCTGGGCGAATTGTGTTATTTTAAAAACACAAAAAAATTATACTATTCTATCACTTTGCGAGAGATATTTTCATATTATTCTATCACACATACATCCCTTCATGCAGCGTTCATACCTCCTATGATGTCTCCTTGAAATCTTGAAACCCTGAAATATGGCTAAGTTTAAAACCCTGAAACCCTGGAATCTGACTAACTCTGAAATATGATAGGATCCTCCAAAACCTAGAATTTGCATTATAGCTCCTAGCGGTCCGAACTCTCAAACATCCTGAAAGTATATAAATAAAATATAACTTAAAGTATAAGAAACTAGATGTCCATTATAAATGTACACTTATACTTGAATGTTTATTTTATATATATACTGTTGGGTTTGGAAAAAAAAAGGTTAAACAAGCCGACTCCTGCACAGTAAAATGAAACTGGGATGGTGAATTCTCCCATACTGCATGAAATGGAAACTTGAAACCCAGCGAACATTCCACAATAAGCGTTACCTGGTCGGCTGCGTGAAAAGCAAATATCACCAGGGAAAAACTCAAACGTAACATTTGCCTTGGCGATTACAATGCTAGCAACCAGGTAAACCCAACAAAGCTTGGCGACCAGGAAACCATGGAAGGGATCAAAAATTGCCAAAAATTACACTGGCAAAACCTCAAATTCACCAAAATATGAAAATTCACCACTAAATTATTCCCTGTGCTGAACCAATCTTGGAAATGACTAAGTGTTAGAAACTTGTTCTTTTGACTGAACTCGCCTATAAAAGCTTTTTAACCTATTGAACCTGTGAATCCATTTATGGAAAAAGCTTAAAAATGAGGAATTTGAAAGATAAAAATAAATTTTGACAAGGGAAGAGAGAAATTTTGGTCTGTGCAAGGCCAAAATAGTCCATAGGTTGTCCCAAAAATGAGTGACATTTTTTGGGGACAAAAGCTGGCTCCAGTTAGGGAACTTCCTTCAGTTAAAAACATGAAACACAACTGAGGGGAGTAAAAACCAGAATCTCCAGTGCCTTGAAGTGTGCCATTGGGCTATAGAGTCGTGCTACCCAAAAAGAAAGGTGCCAAAAATGAAAATGAAAAGCACAAAATAAAACTAAAGACTATACAGATATACATATGTACAGGTGAACTTATCTGATACTTCAAGAACTGAAGTACTTCAGATGCTGCTCCTTGTGAGGTGAAGGAAAAGGGATGCCATCTTGATAAACCAATAGGAAACCATTCTGTCCCTAGAAATGGTGATGGGCGAATGGAGCTCTCCACCAGGAAACTAATTTTCTACGTCTTCCTCTTTGGTTTTTCTTCTTGTTGCCCCATGGCAGGATGTGGTCTTCAAACTGAAAACCATAACTCCTTGCTCTCTTGATGAAGGGCTCCTTTTGCTAATTTTGGAGTACAATAGTATGGTCCACCCCCATAGCTTGCTATTCTACTAGTTAGTCTAACACATATTTTGATTGTCAGTATTAGACCCTTGACAAACCATTAGCTTAGCATCCTCTTTGGTGTGAAGGAGGTCGATCTCTTCATCCTGAGCAGTCTTCAATCTGAGCAATAGAGATTTGCATCTAGCATGAGTGGAAGAATTACTACCATCAGATTCTAGGATCCAATCATCATCAAAAGCTAATCTTCTATTAGATTTATCTTCATCGGAGATGGAAGATCCTTCTTGATTTGTATTGCACCCTACCAATTCTTTTGATGCCTGATTTGGATCAAATCCTAGATTGCTAGCCATAAGACTTTGATTAGCTGAGACATGAGCATCCTCTATGGTCAAAGAGTAATTACCCCTGCCTGAAGGATCAAATAGAATTTGAGTAGCAGGGGCTGACATTTGGGTGACCACAATCTTTGCCTCAGACAGGTCCACACCTAGCTCTTCACCAATGTTTAACTGCTCAAAATTGGCTTGCAGGGATTAAAACTCAGTCATTTGAATTTTGGATTTCTTGACATGATCAATCATGTCAACTGATTGAGATGGACTTGGAAGAGAGGATGGGAGTTCATCCTTTTGGTTTTTGGGAGGGGGAGGACTGATCTGTGAAGTTGAAGTAGAAGGTGCAGAGATGTTTGATGTACTAACCTTCTTGACAATCACTGGGTCCTTTGACTAGAAAGGCAGAGTGGTTCCCCACTTAGTAATTGGAATTACAAGCTAAGTTCATTCCTCTGTTCTTTCTTTATTAGCTTGCTAGGCTGATTGATTCTCAGACTAGGTGAATAATGCGTATGATTCCTCATCTACTTCACCTTCACTTTTGGGTTCATCCTGGTAATTTAGGAAACTAATGTGGGAGTCGCCAACTGATTCTTCTTGATCCTCCATGAAGAGACCAACATCATTTTCTTTCTCAAACTCAGGTTGAAAATAGGAAACATGTTCTATTTCCAAATATCCCACTACTGAGTTGGTTGGAGGTGCTTCAAGGGCAAGGTTCTTCTATGGGGGAGGAAGATGATTTGGTTGCCCTTGACTTCTGGTAATGTTGCCTTGATATGGCTGATTAGGGAATGTCCTTCTTGGTACATCTCTGTATGAAGGAGCAGAAGACATACCTTGTGCCACTTTTCTTTTTAAGGCTAGCATTTCATTTGCCAACTTTTGTACCATTGGGTCAATGGTCGATATGGGTGAGTATTCAAAAGATGAAGAGGGTTTACCTCTATTAGGATCTCTCCTTATCTTTCCTACAAAGATAAGGTCATCTTCTAGCTCAGTAGCCAAGTCTTGAGCAGCCTCAAGGTCTATGTGTCTAGCCCGTCTCAATAGAAAACTCACTTCAGGTAACTATGAGTTGATAAAGAAGCATTTGAGATTCTGAGGTGTCAGCTAGGTGACCATGGGAATCTTGTGCCTCAGCTTGTTGAACCTAGCAATAAAATCCCTCATAGGCTCATGAGGTTCCTTCTTCATATGAGTGAGCTGGGTTAAAAAAGCATGTGCATCCTCTACAGGCTTGAACCTGGCTTCAAACATGGCTTTGAGTGTATCCCAGTTAGTCACTGATCTAGCTTGCAGATGGTAGAACCAGTCTGTAGAAGCGTCTTCTAGTGTCTCCATGAATAGCCTGACTGCTATGTCTTCAAATTCTACCCCTATTACACTGTAGGCTATGCTGAAAGCTATAATGTGTTCATTAGGATGAACCTTCCTATCACCAAAGAATTTGGGGAAATTCTTTCTTGAATTATGTGGAATTACATGCAGAGGTGGAGTCAAGTTGAGTGGGCCAAAAGAGTTACCCTAGTGGCCTCGAACTGCCATGATTTAATTATGACAAATAGTGATAACAAATCTGGGTGGAGTGGCTAGATTGTAGAACAAAAAATGGAAAAGAACTGGCCCTGCTTCAGCTTGAGGCTTCAAACTGTGCACTCTTTTCCAATAGCACTAGTTTTGCAGACTAGATAAAATAATAGAGGTGGAGGAAAATAGTAAGGCTATAAATGGATAATGGGTAAGACACATAACAGAGTCGCCAGAGTCTATATAATGGTCAAGGGAAGGAACTACTTCAATCTGAAACTTGAGGCTTCAGATTGCACGTTCATCCCCAGCAGAGTCACCAAAAACTATTGCGCAAGGCTGGGGAGGAAAAATTAACAATGGGAAAGCATTGGCGCAATTCATTCTTCCACAACAAAATGCATGGATAAGGTTATAATGATAATGGGTAAGACACAGGTGATGTTTCAATCAGAAACTTGAGGTTCCAAATTGCACAAAATTACTGTCCCCAATAGAGTCGCCAAAAACTATTAGGTGAATATTTTGTCAATCAGCGTACCGATAAACAAAATAGGTCTAATCAACCACAACAAGAAGATTAGTCAGCCAGTTGTGCAGGTTTACTATATCAACAAGGGATAAATCTCTCCTCTCATCAAGGGGAGGTTCCCTATAGATATGTAGGAGCTATATACAATATAAATAAGAAGAAAATAACATATGGAGGTAGAATAAACCATCCATCTCTCTTCTTTCATAGATGATGCACATAGACAAAGGATAAAATCTTGGTGAAAACACTAAAGGCACTTCTCTTCTTTCAAAAGTGTTCTTGCAAGAAACAATAAGAGTTTCTTTCAGGTAGTGAAGTAACTGGTGACAAAGGGCGCAGTAACTAACAGGATGAAACAGAACACAAAGTTTCCACCTCAACTGCCCAAAGAGTATAACACAAAGGATAATGGGGGCACAAAGTCATCCTAAAATCCTCAACACAAAAAGAAAAGGAAAAACACACAGTGAAAATAATTGTGAAAGCACAAAGTCTTCTCACACTTGGCTTCAGGACACCTCCCTTTTTACCTTCACTAATTCTACTTGTCAAGTTAAATAAATAAGAATGCTTCTAGGAAATAGACATAAGAACAATTTCCTAAAGTAGCACAAGCCAAAATAGCACAAAGTCTGCAAATAACTTGCTTTCTCATTTATATAAAATGAAATGAAATTACAATCTGAGCTTAAAGTCTTAGTCTTCTTCTTTCAAATGGGCAGAGTTTCACTCCTATAAAAATGAAAAGTCTCCTTTAAAAATGAGAGATATTACAATCTTATAGCAACTACGCAAGGATTGGTGCTTTTTTCCATGGGACAGCCCATGCTACAATCAACGTCTTCAATGCGCCTTCAATCCTGTCTAGAGACCATGCTGAGAGCGATGCACTACCATAACTATGATGTGTCCCTTCATCTAATATGTCTCTTCTTTGGCATGGACTATATGGTCCTTTTCCTAATATTTGTGTAGCTGTCTGATTTCACCATTACTTTATGGAAGAAAAATAGGCTTGCATCCTTGATTTGGTGCGCCCAAAAGTCTAAGTCTACTTGATCCACTGTTTCACCTACTGGAAATAATTCTTTTGAAAATATTTTTGGTCCTTTACGTTGATCTTCTCTTCCCTATAGCAATTTAAATCTTTGGGCTTTCTTTTCATTTAATCTCTTGGTTCTTCCTTTAAGTTCTGCGCTCTATTTGAATTTCCATGGATTTTCCCTCACTTTAAATTTGATGTCTAAGGGGCCGTCAATGGTCGCCAGCTACTTGAACAATGTTGAACCTTGAACTTGTGAACCTATGAAAGTTTATTGGTTCATTGGTTCATTCTATATTTTTTGTTCCATTGCTTCATGGTTCAATCACTTTCCTGCTCTTTGGTTGAACCACTTGTTTGCTGCTTCTCTCTTGACTGAGGCCGCCTTTGAACTTTTGAACCTATGAACCATTAAACTTTGAACTCTTTTAGTTTAAAGTTTAATTGGTTCATTGGTTCATTCTATGTCTTGCTCAATCATTGCTTCCTTTATCTTTCTAAGCTTTGGTTGAACCTTTGAACCTTGAACTAGTTGAACCATTCAGTTTAATGGTTCAATTGGTTCTTTCAATTCATCCTTTGAAGCCCTTTTTGTCCAAGTCTTTGAAGATTCCTTTTTATGTCTTTATTCAGCCTTTGGAACGTCCCAAAGGGAAGGTGTCCCTTCAGGTCCTTGGAAAAGGTCCTTTTTTTGACGTCAAGTGTCCCCCACAAGGGTATCTACCCTTCGATATTTTTTGGGTAGACTTCAGGCTTCAACTTTCCTGGCGGATTCTTGCTTCTTCGGTGGGCTTTTGGCTCTCGGGCTTTTTCCATCGGGCTTTTCTTTGGATAAAAATTCCAAAGGAATTCCTTCAAACAAAAAGTCTAAAAGAAAGCTTATTTTCCTTAGCCGTTTGTTCCTTTCAATTTCTTCAGCCTTTCTTCCTGAGTGAATTCCTTCGGCCTTCTTCACTTAATCATTTCCATCAGACAAAAAGTCTGAAAGAATTGTTCCTTTTGGGCCTTTGAACAAATCTAAAGGATTTTTGTCTTTTCTTTGACCTTTAAACCAATGTTGCTTGACCTCCACAAGGGCACTTGCCTTTTTCGCTTTGGGGCAGCCCCTTTAACTTGCCGATTGAACCAACTGATTGAACCAACTTTGGTTCAACGGTTCAATGGTTCAATCGACTCATTATTCATTATTTGGCTAAGTCTTTTTGATCTTTTGCACCAAGGACATTAAACCAACTTGGTCATTGAACCCATTGAACCTTTGAACCAAAGTGGTTCAAAGTTCAATGGTTCAAGCCTTTGTTCTTTATCATTTGCCGATTGAACTCTTTTGATTGAACCGAGGTGCCAAACCAATCTTGGAAATGACTAAGTGTTATAAACTTGTTCTTTTGACTGAACTCACCTGCAAAAGCTTTTTAACCTATTGAACATGTGAATCCTTTTACGAAAAAAGCTTAAAAATGAGGAATTTGAAAGCTCAAAACAAATTTTGAGAAGGGAAGAGAGAAATTTTGGTCTGTGTAAGGCCAAAATAGTTTGTAGGTTGTCCCAAAAATGAGTGACATTTTTCGGGGACAACAAATATCATAACAAGGTTTAGGTGCCTTAAAAAGTTAATCAACTATATGGGAAAACATATTATCAATATTACCATAAATATATTTATGGGTGAATTCATGATATCACACTAGAATAACACTACATGCCATCCCCAACCAAACAACCAAGCGAAATCATCAAATAAGGTACTAAAAATGATAACAAATATTTTTAATGTCTAGAGAGATGGTTGGAAAGATTATATATTGGTGATATCATGAGAATATAAGGCATTTAAACTAATTACAAGCATGCCATGGGGTAAATTCCATTTGGATTGGTCTATGGAATTAGTTGTTATGTCAATGGAATACCTAAGAACTAGTTTTTGCATTACGATGATTACATGACATGGAAAATGGATAGTTATAATTATTAAGTACAAAAGTGTATCCAAAAGGCCTCGAATAATCACAAATTGGGATCCAATAAGTTTTAAATAAAAAAAATGGTACTATTATATGAAAGCAGATTCAAATCTCACCATAAAAAACTAAAAAATTGGTGCAAGGGACCACATATGATCCACCATATGATAGGATAGGGATCCATTTATTACATAATTTATAGTTAAATATTCATCCAGGTTAGGTCAATGGTCATAGGCTCAATCCTTACCATAATTATAAGTAGTTTAGATAAAAGAACTAATAAGTTCTATATGACACATATAAAGTAATATTTCATTTTTTGTATGTGTGGTAGTAGTAGTAGATAATGGGTAGAATAATTTTAGGTGTGACATGAAAAAACTAGAAAAATAAAGATAACAAAGGAGATACAAGTTCTTGGTACAAAAATCAATCATAAGAATTGATTAGATTCATGAGAGGAGTATGGGAAATCCTCATAATAAAATTAAATGTGATAAAAACATACAATGTGAGGAAGGGATAAAAAATAAGCAGACAAAAAAAAATTGGCATCAAAATTCAAAAAACTTTTTAATTAAGTCAAGTAATTTTCATAGATTTTGATGTGGCTAGAAATATAATTATTAATTAATGTATAAAGGTGGAAATTATTTGAAAATAAAATGATAGAATGTCATATTGAATATGACCTCAATTGTAAAACTATGAAAAACCAAGTTTCAAGTCAGAAACAACTAAAAAAAGTTAAGGTATACAAAATTTGGTAAAAAAAAGTAGCTCAATGGATCTCTACAAGGCAACACAATATATCTATAAAATTAAAATTTGGGGAAGCAAAACATACTATGTCCATCTTAAAAAATACACAAGTAAAAATTATATTTCTCAAATCAAGCAAAATTTGCCTGCAAGAAGATTGAGATAAAACTATGAAATGTTTGAAAATAGTTTCCAAAGGCAAAAATATAACCAAAAAATAAAAGAAATAATGGTTGTGAGTAAAATAGTGGTAACATTAAGTGACATAGAAAATGAAGATATGGGGATAGGGTTTTCCTTGAGACAAGCCAAATAGAATGATCAAGAACACTTTGAATTTATTGATGTAACCAATATACAATGGTTTAAAAAACCTCAACCATAAGGAGCATCATGAATAGTGTAAGGGGATGTCATTCCATATCATCCATTGTAAGGGATAAATGTGGAAAGGCTAGTGTGACTCAAAAAATTTAGGTATAATGATGTGATTACTTAACCACTATAGTGAGGGGCTATTAGGATTTAGTTGTAAAGGTAGTCATTCATATCAACACTATAATAGTTGCACAATAAAATAGGGTTGAAAAAAAAGGTAAAATAACATAACCATGATTTTCATCAATCCAAATTTTTTCCAAGAAACTAAGAAAAGATATACATAATCTAATCATAGTGTCTTAATCGAGTATGCAATTGATGCTCAGTGTGATTAATGGCAAAGTGCATTTTGAAAATATATTTTAAAATGACAAAGGGTGAAAAATAAGTAACAAATGGGGTTATAGACATGGATTATAAGATTGTGTAGTTGATGGAAGAGTTCAAATTAACAAATATCCTAAAATAAAGATCTAGATGAATGCAAAGAAGGTGCTTTATAAAAATCTTAGTTATTTCAATAAAAATTCTTAGTACTCCTCATATGATTCATATATTGGAGGTACATTAGAGGAAATCTATGATTGGTGATGATTTTTGCCATATCAAGCCTTCGTAAACATAATTTGGCCATGAAAGGGGAAAGCATACCTACATGCACAAAGTTTTTGAAATTAGATACTTTAGATTTGAGTGCTCATTAATGCAAACCCTTGTGTTAAGTAAGATTGGATGGATTACTTACCCCCCATTATTTTCATCACAATATTATATAATGGCATCATGGTGTGCATTCATGAATTAAAAGTAAAACCTGCACTCCCCCTTTCATTGTTCCTCAACATGGTTTAGGCATATGAAAAATTCATACTCTAGAGAAATATGGCAGCACAATATGTACAACCATTATGATAATTTTGACCACATGTCTCACTATAATCCATAATAACTCAATCATTATTTTTTAGATCATATGATATACCAAATAAATGAAAAGAGTAGCTTGCATAACCAATCCAACCACCACCAAAGAAGACAAGGAGATCAAAAACTTTACAAAACAATATTTGAGTGTCCAAAATTACCATGAAGGTTAATCTTGACACACTTGGTGTTACATTAGAGGATGTGTAATTTTTTTGGAAGGATATGGGGAACATCATATATGATTAATATGTGGATAGAGAATAGATGTTTTAAAAGGATATGCACACAATGCAATACCAAATGTTATATTGGTCAACCTTCCACCCATGTCAAATTCCATCAAGAAGGAAATGATTTTTGAAGAAGAGTAAAGAAAACACTGGGTGAAATCCTTATTTTTAATAGCAGAGGTGTCATGATCACAAGTACTAGGAGTGTGGAGTGTCACTAACGTCTTGCAATAAATATAGATAATTTTCTTGAGAGGAATCATAAGCAAAATAAGTTAGGTGGACTAGTACATGTGGGGAGTGATGAGGAAGAGGGTGATGTTGAGACAAATAGATTTGAATCATTAACAAGGAACTAATGCACACCAGGAGCCATAAGATCTCATTCTCTTGTGGGCATGTGGAAAAAAGCCTTTATAACATCCATGGAAAAGTTTGAGGAACCTCAATTAGATGCATTAACAAGGGAGACATGACTTAATACAATGGTGTGAAATAAAAAATTCCATATTTGATGGGATATATAACCCAAAGCTACTGTGAAAAGGTAACAATCAATAACACCTACATAATTTGATCCACTGGACACTTGACCTTCCACACCAACATCCATTACACCCTTGAGTATGCCACCTTCACCCTAGTCCCCTATCATAATTAGTAATCCAATTGCATCTCCAATGGTGAAGTAGAATCCTCTTATCACAACATTAGTTCCATAAGTTTTCCTTGTGTAACAAACCAAAGGGACAATACAAGTGAATTCCTCAATGACACTCATATGCAAGTAGAACAATGTACATCTTAGACACATCCAAAACAATCTCTCTAGGAGATTACAATGGAGGAAAAACCATTCATAGAGGTTGAAACAACTCACACAATGACATATAAGGATTATAAATAAAAGTTTTGTATTGAAAAGGAATATTTAATTGAGTAATAGTGTAATGAAATTACTTATATGTACACACAATAGAATATTATATCATATAAATAAGAGCAAAATATATAGATCCACTCTAATGAGTGAAAAAAGGGTAGAATGCTTGATAAATATAACTAAGCCATGAGGGGGAAACATACATAATAATGCAATAAGAGGAATTCACAATATGATGATCAAATACTAACCACTACCTCGTATATATACTATACTTATCCATGGTTATTCTATAGGTCAACCTTACCAATAACATAGAGAGATGCAAAAAGATAATATAAGAGCTATGTAAGCCACAAGTCAGGCAAAAATATCCCTAGACATGCAATAGGTTAAGGGTGTAACATACCCCTCCCCTTTAAAATAAAATTGTCCTCGACATTAAATCAAACTAAGATGTTATCGTAGGAATGCTTCATCCTCCATGCTGCATCTTTGGAATGCAAATTCTTCCATTTGATCAAATAATCCTTATTCACTCTAGTCCATAGTTATTTAGTAAGCATGTGAAGGATATCTTCAAGCTCCATAATGAATCAATAGTATTCATATAATTTAGGTAACTTAGTTTGAGTATAAACTCCATGTGAAATTACATTATTTAGGAAAGTGACATGGAATACTGGATGTATGCGAGTGGACAAGGGGAATTTCAACTTGTAGGCCACATTAATAACTTTTTTTGCAATATTTGATAAGGACCATAATAATTAGGGGACAACTTGTTATCCTTTCTATATTAATTTAGAGACATATGCTTATATGGATATAAATACACAAAGACCCAATAACCTATGTCAAAATTCCATTCACTGTGGTGTTGATCCACTTAATGTTTCATTATAATTTGTATCATTGCTAAATTCTCTCACAAAATAACTAGTACCTCCTATTGATGGTGAATGTGTTCCAAAAAAACACAAACCTTAGGATGCACCTTCAAGGATGAAGTGATGGATTAGAGGTGATACCCAACAATGCCACAAAGGGATACATTTTGGAAGAAGTGTGAAAATAATTGTTAAACCACAATTCAATAAGTGGTAGCCAATTAACCCATTTGTCCTATTTTTAGGAAAAAAAACAATGAAGATAACCTTATAGAAAATTGTTGATTACCCATGTTTATCCATTATATCAAGGATTATCGTATGAAATATGAGTCAATTGGGTACCCTAACATGAAAAAAAATTAGTCCAAAAAATTACTAGTAAATATGGGATCTCAATCACTTATAATAATCTTTGGAGTACAATGCAATTTTTGAATTGTATTGAGAAAATAAAAAAATACTATAGTAAAAAAAATGGTTATGATAAGGAAAAAAATGAGCATAGATGGTGAGTCAATCCATAATTACCATGATAAATTTTTTACCCTTAGACTATGGTAACCCAGTAATGAAATCCATGGAAACTTCCTCCCACATCTAGCTAGGGATGGGTAAAGGCTGTAAAAGACCTGAGGTCTTAATGGTTTCACTTTTTTCTATTGACATACCATGCATTAAACCACATATTTATATACATTCACCTTTATTCCTTTCCAAATAACTCTTTCTTGATTTTATGATGTTTTTAAAAATCCTAAAATATCTCCTATTGGAGATGCATGAAGTTATTGAAGGATTTTATGTTTGAGGACATAATGCTTACATAAATATAATTGATCTTTATATCATAATGTGTTTCCCTTCCATGAAATTATTTTAAACCCACTATAACCAAGCTATAAATTTTGAATCAAATAATGGGTATCCTTACCATTCTCTCATTCTGATCTTGTTTCCTCTATCCAATCTACCTACCAAATGGTCATTGTGCATAACAATGAATTAGTTGATTCATCTAGCTAGATAGTGCATTTTATACCACATTCTCTTTTCCTTCATTAATAATATTTCAAAACCATATCCTAACATTTTAGCCAGCAATTTTTATTATTCTTTTGATGATAATCGTTGGTCCCCATTGCTTTAATACATGTAGAATTGCAATAATAATTTTCTCATAAAATAGGCTTGAGCCTATTTTTTCCATTCAATTAATGACTCTCAAATTCAAGTGGTCTACCTTCTTGAATGAGTAAAATCCCCATGCCATATCCTAATGCATTATATTTAATAACATTTGTTTTGGAAAAATTAGGGGTAGCCAAAACTGAAGTGTTTCACATAGCCATTTTCAATTATTTGAATGCCTTGGTAGTTGTTTCGATCCACTCAAAGTATTATTTATTCAATAAAGATGTGAGTGGGATTGTGATTCTTCCAATTTTTTTGAAAAACCTATGATAATAATCTATTATCCCCATAAATATTTGAAGGTTATTGAGGCTCTTGGGAACTTGCCACTCTATCACTTAGATCATTTTAGGATCAACTTTCACACCTTCATGTGAAAAAATATGACCCAAGTATTCCACCTCTATAATGTCAAAAAACACATTTCAAAGGTTTAACATATATATTATGGTATTATAAAAACCAAATGTACCTATTTAACATGCTTCAAATGGTCTTCCAAATTTTTGTTGTAAATGAGAATGTCATTAAAAAATACCAACACAAACTTTCTAAAAAATTTCTTAGAGATAGTATTCACCAAATATGAAATGTAGATGGTGTATTTATGAGACCAAAATACATGAACATAAATTCATAATGGATTTTATGAGTTCATAAAAATATTTTAGGTATTTCCTCTTCATATATTCAAATGTAATGATACTCAAATTGAAGATCTAATTTGGTAAAATAAACAGTGCCATGCAATTCATCTAGTAAATAATCGATTACTAGAATAGGAAACTTATCTTTGATAGTGTAATTGTTGAGCTAATTATAATATATGCACATACTCCAAGTGTCATCCTTATTACACACCATGACCATCAAGGAGTAATATTCACTTTGGTTGTGTTTGATAATTCTTGCTTCTAGCATCTCATGTATCATTTTTTCAATTTCACTCTTCTAGCCATAGGGATACCTCTATGGTCTGATGTTGGGTGGTGTACTATCTGGAAGTAGTCTAATGGTATGATAATACATTATTATTAGTGGAATTCCTTTTGTAATTACAAAAAAATAATAGGATGGTCATCCAACACCATTTGTAAATTAGGATGGGTAAACTCCTTGTTTGGCTGAACTTCTATGAAAAATAATCACATAATAAATCATTCAACACCTTTTCTAAGCATCTTCATCTTTTGATGAGAACTAAAAAATTATGAATATTTATCACATAAACCATATAGTTCAAATGTCTTGCCTTTTGAATAAAATCATATGAATAGTTCTTATAAATTCATCTCAATTATTCCCAAAGTGGTGAGCCATTGCACTCCCAAAAACCTTTCATCCCAACCCATGGGAATAACAAACATAGTATAATATAATAGGTAGTATCTCATAACAAGATTAATACTAAAGCATTTTATAGAATAATTTAATATACCACCATCTTCAATCATAACCTAAAATCCTAAATTTGGGTAAATGAAACAATTCAAATGAGTAGCCAAATTACTGTTGAGGAAGTTGTGTATACTCCCAAAGCTAGTTAACATAGTCACCTTCTATTTCTTGAAGAAACATACCACCTTAAGAGTGTGATGAGTAATGCTACATGGAAGTGCATGATAGGAAATAGTAGGTTGAGAATATTTAGATTCATTATTGGGTTCTTATAGATCTACACCTAAGGACTCATCATCTTCTTCATTTTCATTGGTACCTTCAATGTAAAACAACTTATTTTCAACATATCTATTTCCTTTACTCTATTTTATATCACAACCAAAACATAACCCTTTTGCATGCTTCTCTAAGGGGTTAAACTTTCAAGTTGAGAAAATGATGGGGTTGGAAAATTATGTTCATAGACATTTGAAAAAGGTCTTCATTTGACTATATATTTTTCCTCTACCATGCATACCACTGGTATGGATTCAAATACTGAACTAGGACCAAACATGTGAAACTCAATTTGGATGCTATATTTGAGGCCACCTAAGAACATGTAAATCAAATTTACCTTAAAGATGTCATCCAAATGTAAGAAGAGATCCAAGAATTGAAGAATATAATCCTTCACAATCCCTATTTGACATATTTTGGATAACTGGATGAAGTATTTTTTTGAGACATTGTTGTGATAGTACTACCACTATTAATAATAATTTCAAAACATTTACCTCCATATTTGCATCTTATTCAGAATAGACTCTTCCTCTAGACTAGTTCTCCATATTCATTCAACAAGACTCTCCTTATGACAAGATATTCCCCTCTTTTAGTATCTTTAGAATGTTCATATTTAGCATATTCATCTACATGTACAACCTATGCATTAGCTTTAGGTTTTATATTTATCCTTCCTTGGTGTTGGGGACACTCATAAGTTTGATGTCCCTCTTATCCACATTAGAAATAGGTTCCTCTAAAGCCTCTTTTTCCTGTTCCTTGTCTAGGTCTTACTCTTCCTCTTTGTTCACCATTATTTTTGTCTCAAGGCTAGTAGGAATTATCTCCTCTTTGATTATGGCTAATGCTTGCTTCTTCATTATTATTTTGATCTTAATTTCATACTCCATATGATATTACACCATTATTTCCACCATGACCTCTTCCTCTTTGTTTGATTTCAAATATTTTACTTAGATTTTCCTCTACCTTCATGACAAACTGGTATGCATCTTCTATGGTAGTCATTCTAGCTAGACTCAACTCCTCTTGAATGGAAAAATGGAAAATGAAAAATGGAATCTTCTCCTTGTTGGCCTTTGAATGGCCTATTCTAACAATATTCTTGTAAAAATCTTCTATATACTCCTTAACAAACATGTTTGATCATTTCAAACCTTGTAACTTTTTCAACAACTCTAACTCATAATCTACAAGAATAAACTGCCTCTTCAATTTGTTCACCATTCTATCTCATTTGTTGATCTTCTCTTTTCCTCTTTTATTTATATCTAATTGAACTTCCTTCCACCAAACATTGGCATGGCCTTTTATCTTGGTCTTTATAAATTTTACTCTTTTAGGATCATCCACATCTTCATATTCAAAGTAATCCTCCATTTCATTGATCCAATAGATCATCTCTTCTGGGTTTAGATTTGCAAAATATGTAGGAACTTCAATTTTTGGCCTTTTTCCAATCTTGGAAATGGCCCTCAACAACCTAGCTTACTTAGGATCTCCTATAGCATCTTATTCTTCTTCAGAATTCTCTTCTTCTTCTACTTCATATTTGCTTTCCTCTCTTCTTCTTAGCTTAAATACTTTTGATAGCTCCTCTTGCAATGCATTGATTTGTCTTTATAGGAATCTAAAACCATATTATATCACAACATTTTCCCAACACCACCATATTTCCTTCATGGAGGCATTTTGATCTCTATAGAAAACCCACAACCTTAGGTCCTAGTGTAAACTGCCTCATAGTTAGCAATTTGTCTACACTCAAGAACTTGGGATCTGAGACCAATTGGTGATAGGGTACTCCACCCACCATTTACACAAAATATAATAACAGAGATTTTTTTCATAGAAACATATAAGGAAAAAATTCAAACAACTTTTATTTCCTTCTTAAAATTAAGTACAACATCAAAAATAAAAATATAATACTATTTCTACAAGCTGTAGCCACAATATGCACTCATGGATATTTCCTCCATAACCTCCCTTTCACATATTTATATAGGCACCAATAACAAACTTTATAAAAAGAACAAGTGTTTATTTAACAAGTTCCCCAAATTAGCATGCAAGTCTGCCCTTAGGCAACTTTTTAATATGAGTTTGCATGCATGGTGCATGCAAACCCCACTAGATTCCTTTCTAATTTTTGGAATTGCATGCAGACCCCACTAGATTCCTTTCTAGTTTTTAGAATAACAACATTCTTTTCCCTCTTAGAGTCACCCATAAATTTTGAGAGGCATAACTTTAGACTTAAACATCTGATTGATGAACTATTTATTACATTAAAAATATTGTGATGTGCTCTATGACATATTATATGTAAAATTTAATGTTCATACATGAAAAATATATCAGCTTACTAAAAATATCAAGTTACTATTTTTAGCATTCTAAATATTCTAACACTCCTAAAACACTAGAAACTTCAACCTATGATCCAACTGAACTAAGAAACCTAAAAAACAAAATTTAAAGCAACATAAAATATTATTTCCTTTATTTAAATTATGCAAGATTTCCCTTACACCTTGGATGCTTCTACATCACATACAAACTTTAGCAAAGTTACACACACTTTTCACCATGGTGCATGATAATATGGGGATTATAACAACCTCAAAGTTAACTTGGTTGAAATTTTGGACTCAATCAAGGATGTGCTAGATGAGACACAACATATTATGCCCTTTGAGTTATTCAAGACACTATGAATTCAAAAGGCTCTTCAAATGTAAAACACACCATAAATTCCTCTAGGGCAACCAAAATAACAACACAAATCCACACTAATAATATCTATAATATAATAATAGACCTTGGGGAAGGTTAGCCACCCAGTGTAATAATATTAAAATAACAAATGCCAAGACCTTATTAGTAAGGTATTTTGACTTCCTTAAAATTTGAATAGTTTTGGGTAGTGCAAGTTTGTTTTGGGAATGATAAAAGTTTGAGTTAAGTCTTTGTGAGAAAGGCAAGGAAGGTTGAAAAACCATTAAGGGTGGTAGGTTGGTAAGTTCTTTAGTTGAAAAATTGAAAGGGTGTCTAATAGTGCACAAGAAGTGAAAAATGGAAAATATCACTTGTAAAACTGTGAAAAAATATTTGTTGAGTGCAACTCATCTAGTGAGAAGAAGACATATTTCAGGAAACCACACTTTAATAGTGATTTTTGTCTAGGGATTAGACAACTATTTAAGTCTAGAAAATTGTTAGTAAGGGATTGAAGATAATATTTAGCAAGTAATTTCTATAAATTATAGTGCAACATATGTATGTTTTGTATTTTGTAAATGTTCATGTAAGTAAATAATACAAGTGGAATGTTTAACATTTCCTAGGACTAAGTAGGAAGATAAATGAAGAGATGGGAAGCCAAAGAAACATGTCAACTCTTTAAGTATCTAACCCTCACAGAAAGATAAGTTAGTCACTAGTCATTATTTCAAATTATTATTCTAGTTATTTTAATATATCAACTTTTGTGAATTATTTTCTCTTAGGAGCAAATGTATCCTTAGCCATACCACTTTGTTGTAATTAATAAGATGAATAAGAATTCATAATTTTATTAACTATAAATGGTTTTATGTGCCAATACTCCCTTTTAAGTATCTTAATGGAATAAATATGGGTTACAACACCTTTAACCATCAAATTCCCATGTATGGATAATTTTAAATCTTGAAAATCCCCTAGCAAGCTATAAATTACAACACTAACATGTCCTAAAGAGGATTTATAAGGACTAATACTAACAAAAAATGATTGCTATAATCATTAATTTGGCTAAGTACTTATGATGTGGTAGACATCCTCATGTCACTCAATCTTTTTACTGTAGGATTCAAGGAACTGACTAACTACAATGAGTCTATTTCCATTATTCTATCAAACACAACAATCTCATTTCCCATGTACATCAAAAACCACCTCTGTACATTTCCCACTATAGGTATTATGGAAGTGATATAAGAATGTTCAGGAGGCCAATGAGAACAAGGTTCCCATTTGCTTCACCATCATTCAATTTACACTAGGTCTATTACACATGTACTATTTCCACTCAAGAAAGAATTAAAAATAAATAAAATGATACCACACCCATGTTAAAAACACACAATCAAAAGAGAAATATCATGCATGTTATGTATAATTTAATTTTTTTTTTACAGTTGCAGGTCACCCTATCCATGATATTTTATTACATTATTCAAAAATGTAAAAAAACCACAATCACTCTTGTAATTAATACAAGCATATTTAGTTTGAATATGTTAAACATGGGGTGGCTACAACTAGTGTAGGTTTGTAGTTATTCCTTTGTAAAGTTATATTATATTATATAATATTTAAAAATATTCATAATTCAAGTCACATTCTCTTTTGCATTATATGAGTTTTATCACAAATAAATCATAATACATCACAACCAAAAGTGACATACAATATTGAAACTAAGCAGGGCTAGAAGATGATTATAGTTCAAAGATATTAGTTTCCTTATACATAACATTAGGTATTTGAAAACATATCTCAAAAATCCAAAAAAATAATAGGGGTGTATACACATTAATCTAGTAAGAGGATGCAACTCCTATTATATTTCAATAGTAACTTATGGCCTAATTAAGTTATAACATAAAATTCAAAGTTCTAACAATGGTCTCAAGATGTGGGAGAAGGTAACATGAGAAAGCTCTATATGGATTCTCTCCCACCACAATAAAATATTATTCACACATAATTTGTCTAAGATAAATTATAATAACCTTTAAATTATCTAAGATGTGCAAAACCCATATGCATTATAATAATATCTCAACCATATTCTTATAACATCCTCCTTTTTTTACCCTAATATTCCTTATTTTAACAAGCACTCAAGTGTAATGAGGCATAATTTTAGTGCCTTGAGACTTGGTGGTAGGAATAAATTATTTTTGTTTGTTAAGTGTTGTATATAACACTACTTTATCTATTTTTATATTGGGACAAACAAGCCCATGCGTATCCATTATAATGTTTGAATTTGAATTCTTGCTTTAAATTTGGTACAAAAGCTACTTTCCCTCTGTAAATTGAATTTATAATGTCATTGTTATGATCAACATGCCCCTTTTCACACAAGAAAAGGGGACCCCAAGTGATTCTTGAGAATCCAAGTATCAAGCCCTTTAATTCATGTGTCAATCCTTTAAAATTGGACCCGTTCCTAATGGTTAGTAATTAATTGAGTCTAATCCTTGTGTTTTCATGAAATATTTAAGAAATGTCCCCCCTTAGATTAATACTTTGCCTTATGTTTTTCATGGGTCTAGTTTCATATTAGAGTTAGTTCCTTTCACACTTTTTAAAGTTTTATACTTATTTTCTTGGGTGGTGACTTTTATTTGGTAAGATTTGATGCTAATGTGGTAGATCCTACCTCTATAAGCCTTGTGATATATTCTCCCAGAGTCTCACAAGCCACCTCCCATGGCTCATCTATGAAAAATTAAAATTTGTATGAATCCCTTAGCCTTGCGATGTGTTAGAGCATGGTATGACTCTAGGACCCCATACCCAATCACAGTCAACCACCTATTCAATCCCACTTTTGAAAGATAGTGGTGCACAAATTTATCAGGATGACAAAAAATAGTACGATATAGGAGTCATTTTCCAATCAATTTAACCATGTATTCTATATGTACTACCTAAGGCTCATAGTGTTCAACTAATTTTATGATATGGGGACCTTTTAATTAATTGAGAGATGCCACATGTCTATTGGAGTGGTCATGTTTATACTGGTTAGTTGTTTGAGTTATTTATAAATTAATTTTTGTTTTAGTCATGTTTAAAATTATTCATAAAGTTAAGCTTGATTTTAAATTTGTTATAGTTATTGGATTGTTGTGTGCATGAACAATACTTGGTGTGCACCTATTTAGGAAATCCATATTATTTTGAGTTGATCATAATAACTAATTGGTTGCTGTGAAACTAACTCATTAGCTTATTTAGTAGGCATTCTTTGTGCTTCTACCAAAATCACGAGAGAGAAGCTATACAATATATATTCACCTTTAAGAAATAATTAAGAGATTATTGTGCATATTATTTATTTGATTATTTTTTGGGAAATGATAGATTGGTTGTAGTAATAGTGTGCAAGAGAGATATTGTGTTTACGTAAATGCATATTACACTCTAACATAGTATCAGAATTACTCCTCTAATCATTAATCACTTATTTTTGTTATCATGGGTTTGCTTAAAGTTCTTATTTGAATGTCTTCTCTTTAATTTGGCCGTACACCTTGGCCTATTTAGTTATTGTTCTATGTAATTTTGAAGGGATCGATCAATTAGTGTGTGATACTCTTAGTGATTATTGGTAAGTCATACAAGCATATATTTGGAATCATACCCACCTCATCATATTCATTTTTGTTCTCTGTTTAATAAGCTCATTTAATTTAAATAGTAGTTTGGAAATTTATTCACCTTGTTCAACAATCTTGGCTTTGACATGTTGTAATTATTTTCTTCATTTGATGATCTACTACCATTTCTAACATGACATCCAACTTGAAATTAGACTGCTTGACTCAACTTTCTTAGTCAAAATTATCTCTAAATAGCTCACCATAGCCTAACAATACATTTCACATGTCGTTAAGCTTTATTTACACCCTGGACTTCATTAATATGCAGTTGAAGACAGTTTTATTTGATTCTTGCTCAGTAAGTCATTTCAAATTGATGTTAAACATGATGTTTAACTTGATTTTTAAAACTTGAAGTTTAAAATCTACAACTCACCTTCTACATTCCATAACTCCTTGTCTTCCAACCATAAATATCAGATTTTGACAACTCGTCTCCTCGACACCTATCAAGCGAAATGACTAGAAAAGGTGTGTTTTTTATAATTTTGAAAAAGGGTGAATCAATTCTTTAAATAAAATTTATTGAATGTATGCATTCAAAAATTTCATTAGTATCAAGTGATTTGTAGTCTAACAGTGAGGATGATGGTGTAAAAGGTGATGTCTAGCCATCCACTAAGGTACAAATCTTAAGAAATACTAAAAAAGAATGAGGCCTGGATAGTGCCCTAAATGAATTTGGTGGAATGGATACTCCTCAATCATTGACATTAAACCAAAAACACATTATATACACCTAATTCATATAAAAAAAAAGTTTCAATAAAAAAATAAAAAATATTACATTAACCAAATTAAATCAAATTATTTTGATTTGACCTTTCACTTCTTGGATCTAATCCCAAAGACCTAAATTTTTTGGAGAGCATTTTTTTCAAGTGAAGATAAATTTTTATTATAAGAGGGTGATATATAGGGGAGATTATTAAAATGGTGGAAATTTTAAATGGAGGAGAACTCATTATAGGCATCTTTTTCTCTTATTCATCAATTTTTTAAGACCATGTCTTTTTGCATTATATCTACATTGTATTTTTTTTAAGGTGCATTTTTGGTTTTTATGTCTATTTTAACCATTTGTTGTACTCAAAAATATATTTTCAAAGGTAGCTGACATTTATTTTAAGGTTCAATTTTTGTTCTTATTTGACTATTTTTTACCATTACTGATTTTTCATGTCTCAAAGTCTAGATTCTCATATGTTCAGACCCCTTAGCTCTTCCAACTACACCACATATAAAACAAAAATGTAGATGCACTTTCAAATGAAAGGTTTACAGAGAGTTATGCTTGGTGACTTTTCTAACTTTACAAATGAGGAAGATATTGTGTAGATTGTATCCTTACAAGTTGATGCACTTTGTTTCATTCACCTCCATGTTTCAAATAGTTTGCAGTCTCCCATTATATATGCCATGTCACCTAAAGAAGCTTGGAACACTATTGCAACATTATTTGAAGAGGTCACTATTAACTTTCTAAGTCACCCCCAGCTTGCACAGAGCTCGTAAGGATCATAAAGGAGATTTGTGCACCTGTGAAGTTTCAAGTTCTTTAAAGTAAAATATACATAGATGTTTCCCATCCATGCCCATGCCTAAAGTAGTCAGTCTAGATTTATGCATTGACTAAATACTGATTCGTTCCCATTAGGCATTCTCATTGCACACCCTATGTAGGATATTTCATCACATAAGACAAAATGGCATAGAATTTCAAGGATACAGAGCCCCAATCTTTAGATAATGTAGACATAGGTGCATAAGAAACATTTACAAATTGTAAGAAGTGTACCCAAGATCTTCCATCTTCATGTGCATTACTATTCAAAAGGTTCCCTATACCTTCATTATGAAGTCTCACACTAAATCATAGAGTTCTGTTTATGCAATCTTATACATCATAAACTATGATCTATGTTGTGCACATACTACTTCATATAATGACATGGATCCCAGGTGTAAAGTAATGTTGTGGCAGTTTAAGGGAGGCCTGCATAGTGATTGAGAAGTGGCAATAAGGTATAAAGAGGTAGTTGGAAAGTTGTTTATCAATGTTTGAGGCCTTATTAGAATAAGTAAATGTAGAAGTGGTTGTCAGATGTCAAAATAAGAGTACACACCACCCCTCTAACTTTTCCAAGAATATTCCACTCTCAAACACACACATAGATCTAGAACGAATCCTGCCACCAAATCCTAGATCTGAATCATTAGGTAGAATTTAAGAAGCATGGGCATAGTGCTGAAATAGAATTAAAAATTGTATCTATCAACCCAAGTGGTAAATTAATTATAAAAATGGCTTGATCTATTATAAAAACCTTGTTATTCATTATAAAAAGGGTCAACATGTTTTTAGGCAACCTCATGCTACCAAAATTTGCCCACCAAGAGCATTTTTGTTGGTTAAACCTTACATGTTAATGAGAATTAAGTTTACCTCCCTCTATTATTATTAAAACCTATGTGTTATTTGTGTTTATTGATCTTTGCCTATGGGTAATGTTCTCCCCTCTCATCACTATCCATTTCTAGCACCTCTGTGTGGAACTCATAACTCATTTACAGGTCATATCCTGTGCACATTTGGGTCTATGTAGACATTGTCTATGGATCATTTATCATCCCTCTCAATGTTTCACTACATTCTCATGCCTCTATGAAAAACACTTATGCATTTAGAGTGTTCTTAGTGGATTCTATGCAATAATTTCATGTTCTCAAATATTTTTAGTGTGTTCATGGTAATAGGAGTGCTCACTCTATTCTTGGTATATCACCTTTTTATTTTTCAAAAAATTCTTACCTTTTCCCTCATTTTTCTAATTAAAAATATTAGGTTTATATTATTACCAGATTTACCTTTTTTCTCTTTAGGTTTGCATGTTGGTCCTAAACCAAGTGCACTTAAAATAGAAGGAATTCAGCCTCCTCTACAGGCTCATCCCAAGGAGTGCAAGGGTCCAATACCTTAGGGACATTCCCATCATTATGATGAGATAATTAATGCTTCACATGTGTAAATGAGAAATAACACTTCCATGCCTAGTGCTAATCACTTTTTCACCCTACATAATGTATTCACACTTTATGTCCCACCACAAAAATTTCTTATGTAAAAGATCATCCATGGCGGTACATTTTGAATGATAATAATTTATGACATGATCAGTGGGACCACTTAAAAAAACTAATGAATTGGTATTACCCGTAGATAAAATTGTTACAAACACTCAGTAAGAGAATTTGAAGACTCTAAGCTTTTTTGATTCATAAAGATTAGTCCCTTATCTACATGCCAAGAAGAACAAGATCATCTGCAAGGGGTATTGATTTCCATTTCATTAAGCTTGCAACACCTTATAGAAGAAGAAGAGTAAGAACATATTAGTCTCTTGTCAAAAGGAGTAGTTCAAGGTAGTTGTCCTCTAGATCTCCATCTAAATCTCCATTCAAAAGATTCCCTGCACCTAGAAGAATCTTATTCTTTATCCCATTCATGGCTGTGTAGAGAAATCAACTATTTGTACCTTTCAATAGAGGTAGTTCATTAATTATTTCCCAATATGATGGCATTCCAATCACAACCATCAAAATCTTATCCTATTTCATTGGCAAGAATGTAACTTCCCCTATGGAGCATATCTAGGGTATTACATATATCTACTCAATACACCATGTCACTGAAGATAATTTCATAATTAGGATACTTTCCTCTTACATTAAAGGCAAAGAACTTAAATGGTACTGAAGCTTGAGACTAAATTCCATTCACAATTGGGATGAACTTGGGGAGGCATTATGCAAGTAATTTGAAGGCTAGAGTGATCATTTGTCCTTGATAGAGCAACTCACAACCATAAAGTGAAGCCCACATGAGATGATGGTTGATTTCAAATTTAGGTTTCAAAGAGTCTAGGATAGGATCCCACCCTTATGTAAGCCATCTCCTAACACTTCAATTTCATATTTTTAAAAATCTCTTAATAGTGATATAGCTGTGATGATTCAATCTATGGGAGACACAATATTACCTGATGCCTATGAAGTTATTATGTATTCAAAAATATATTTGATCCAAGCAGGGAAAATTGTGTCTAGACCCTTATGCCTCTATTCATAGATCCTCCTCCTAGCCAACCAGCTATGTAGCCTATGTTAGCACCTATCCCCACCAAAGTGATCCCACTAACTTCATTTATTGTTTCCCCTAAAAAATTGTATGAGGTTAAAATGCTAATGTAAATATTTTTGAATGATCTTGTCACCTTTAAAAGGTAGGAAATGTAGTACCCCAGACCTCATCAATCCTTCACTCAACAATACCAGTCAAGTAGACCTCCTTACCAAGGTGGTGCTCAAGAACAAAATTAGCTCACATATAATAGGATATGTTATGCATAGAAATTTGATGGTTTTAATGCCTATAGATCCCTTTTTATTGTGTAAAATAATCTTATATAGGATCTCGAATGGTGTTTTCCATGCGGTCAGTCGCATAATCAAGCTATATGCACAAACAGAGTCATGAACCAAGTGCTCATGGTGCAAAGTTTATTACAACCTCAAGAGAAAATGAATACCACAAATCTATATGGAGAGATTAAAGTACTAGGGAAATAACAATATGGGTCTACTCTCATTAATTGGTAGGAGGATGATTTTGTAGATACCTAAAATTGGCCACCAATGGCTTCATACTGAACTTTAGACTGATTCTTACTAGCCTCTACAAATCTAGAATAAGAATCACTAAATGTCTCAATTTTGGCTTTGTAATCTGTAATTTGACTCATAAATTAATTAAATGCAAAAAATTCAAACATAAAATTAATTTAAATCTTGTAAAATACTAAAATCCTAAAAATAATTAATTAACATGTAAAACCTAGTCAAAAGCCTAATTGAATTAACCATGAGAAATTAAATTAATTATCAAAAAGGAAATTCAAAAATCAAATAGTATCCTAAGAATTCATAATTACCTTTTTATGAGTTGTCAAATATCCTAAAAATATCTCAACATGCCTATTCATTTCTAATCATGACCATTTGACACCTTTAACTCTACTATGGTTAATTAACTCATAAAGGTTAGGTTTGAACCCATTCTAAGCATAACTACACTCTAAATCACTTTGGCTTGGGGTTAGTTCCTAAACCTATAAATACCAACATTTAACTCTCATTTAGGGGAGCTTGGACATAGTAATGTTATAATGTTAGTTTTGGTTTTATGACAAGATTAGAAACAATAGAGTTATAATGCCAAAATTATGAATCACAATCCAAGCCATCAAGCCATGAAACTACATCAAGAAAGCATGATCAAAATAATGGTGCCAAAGAGAAAAGGAGCCATACAACTCCATTTTCCATAAACTTCTTGAGCACAAGCATAGCAATCCAATGAAGAGATCTTTTGCAGCATTCAAGGAAAGTAAGAAAAGTTGTTTTTCTTGCATTTTAGTTGTTCTTTGTCAATTGGTTTTTTTCACTAAGCTCCCCCTATGATCTAGGCATGGAGGTGTTATGATTTGTTAGTGTGTTTTTAATTTAATTATTTTAATGGAAACTAACACGTGATCTAACCTCCCCTCCATCTTCAAATTCCTAGCATCATAAATGGCATGCCCAATGGGACATTAAGCACCCCACATATCAAAGAGATGAATATGCAACCCAAAAATTGATAAAAGAAAGCTTGAATTCCTTCAAATTCACAATTTTAGATTTGATTTTTCCATATTTTTAATTTTTGAATTAACTTGGATCTACATAGAGATCGACATTAGTCAGGCCTAACTGACATCAGTTCTGCTAAACTGACATCGGTTCTACCAAATTGACATTGATTCTGCCCAACTAAGCTCGGTTCTATGTAATCATCATTAGTCAATATGCAAGGCAAAATATGGTTATAAAACTCACATTTTGAATGTTTCTAGTATTATTAATTATTATTTCTTGACTTTAGTAGCATCTAAATTCTTATAATAATCATTTCTTTGTAGATTTAGATGAAGTTTTTATCATTTTTGAGCTAACCTAACATTTTCATCTTTTATAGTTTTGCCTTCAAGTTCATAGGTGATTGGTGAAAATCTTAATCAACTAATGTTAGTTATTCATGATCGTCATTAGTTATCTTTGAGACTGAATGACATTGGTTGCCTTGAAACTAGCATCGGTTAGAACTGACCAACCATGATCATTATGTTTTTTAAAATAAAAACCTGAGAGTTCCTTTTCTAATGTTTGTTTGCTCATCATCAAATGTGTTTCTCAATAGGGGGAATCTCTATAATTTTTTTAGGGCCAAGACATGAATTGAATAATAATTTATAAGTTTAAATGTTATTAACACTTCATTTTGGTGTTTTAAAATGAACTTAGGCTAAATCTTGAACATTTGGACTTAGGTGCTTAAAATGAACCTATATGAGTTGTGTTGAATTTATTTTGTCAAAGTTGTTTCATGATTTGCATTTAAGCCAAGGGTCAGAGTAAATTTGTTTGAACATGTTTTAAATCTTGCTCACATTGTCTTTTGGTGTTTAAAAAGAACACAAATCATTTTTTATGCCTTATATATTTTTAAAAGTTTTTACAAGATCAACTAATGCCAAGGGGGCCATAAAAATTCACAACACATTTCATTTTTGGTGCTTTGAAATGAGCTTTGATTCACTTAGTTCATGATTTTTCAAATGATCATGTTATACTATGTTTTTGTTTGAACTTGTTTGTTTATTTTTGTAAAAAGAATAGTGCATGTATGCTCTCCCCCTATCCCCTATAGGGAACTCAGGTGATCAAACATGCCTTTTAATTGCATTTATTCCTAGTCAAGGCATAAAAATAAAGTTGCCTAGGCTCTCCCCAAACCCCGTATGGTTTTGGGTGATCTAAAATCAATCCTAAAGTCTTTCCACTAGTCTTTCACTTTCATGTAATTTTGCTTATGAAGGGGATGTCATTACCTTTCACGAGTTCTCTAGGGAAGCATTGACCCATGGCTTCATCTCCTGGTAGTGTTTCAACCCCGATCCATGGTGGGGTATAAAAATTAAGGTACACATACTGCTAGATCTAGGGGATTGAGTGGCTAACCTCTCCTTTAGTAATAAAAGCTTGAGTTAGGTCTGGTCAATCAAGGGATTCCACTAAGCAGTCCACAAATGGAATCATCATGAAAACTAATAGACCCTTGCATGACAAGTTTATTGGTATTAACTAAATTAATTGTGATGATTCTCTTATATTAGCCACACTTGGGATCAATCTAAATGGTTGTAACTTGTAACTTGTAACTTGTAAGGATGATATACTTGTATTTTTATCATTTATTCTTTATTGCTTGGTGTCTTGAGACTAAAAACTTTATTTGTTTATATGCCATGTCATGTTGAGTTTTTTTATGCCTCACTCCTTTATTTAAGGAGGCATTATGCTGGCCATTTTATCACATATTTTTGCCTTAAAATTTTAGAAAGACTTTTTTGTGTGTCTTGATTGAAGTAGGTAATGTTATGATGCCCAACTCATTTCAATATTTTGTGCCTTTTGAGTCTTTGAAACAAACCATTGTCACATTTTTAGAGAGAGATAATGTCATTATACTACTTAATTTGTTTCAAGACTTGTTTATGCATTATGCCAATTTTCAAAACCAATGCCACATATGCCTTTTTGATTTGTGCCCTATGTTGTTATGATGTTCCATTTTGCCTAGCCTTCTTTGTTTTTTTAAAGGTACCTAGTTTCCCAAGTTGAGTTATTAATTAACCTTTCCAAGTTTATATTTAAACATTGATTGATTTCTATTTAGGCCTCATCTTGTAGGCTCTGGTACATAGATCTTTCTCTTTTGGGTTGCATAACTTAGGTTAATTTAGTACCCAACTTTAAAAAATATTTTTTGGATCTTTTCCTAGTGCCTTCATGATTTTCTAATTTTGTTTAACTTGTTTATTTCAGAGAAAACAATCTCTCTCCATATGTTTTTTTCCTTATGCCTTATGCCAATTGACCAAGTTTATGTTTGATTTCGTATGTTGGGTTTATGCCAAAGTGTTCCAAGTTTGTTAGATTAAAAATCTCACCTTTGTTTAAAGTCTAGATTTTAATGTTGCATTTGGCCAAAAGTCCTAGCACATTCCTTTATTTTAAGTCTAGATTTTGACATCACATTTGGCCAAAAGTCCTAGCACATGCCTTATTTTGAGCCTAGATTTTGATGTCGTATTTGGCCAAAAGACCTAAAAACTTTTGTTTATTTAGATTAGACTTATTTGGAACATTTTGAACCTAAATTTTGGAATGAATTTTTTTATTAAGATGTTTGACCTTTTGTGTATGAGACATTTGATGTTAGATTGTTATATAACAAGTTTTGGCATAGACCATTTTAGAGATATAGCTCCGCTAGACCAAGTTTGAGCCTTTTGTCCTTTGGACATTATTTTTTAGAGTTTGTAAAACTCTAGGCCTTTTTTTGGAGTTTTCATTATTGACATAGATATGTATAGCTAAATTTATGGTAGAGTCACATACAATCCAAGTTATGATGGAATGGCCACAAAAAGATTATTTGATTTTGATGACCTTGTTGAAGACCCTTATGTAGACAATGTTACTTTGGAAGAGGATCCATACCCTCCTTACAATCCTCAATTTGAGGAACGAGGCAAAAATTCTCAAGGATAGGGTACATTGATCCATTCTTTAGGTCATTTTTGGTATTATAATCACCCTTATGTAACCACCCAATCCCCCACCTATACCGTTAACCCTCCTTCAGATTGTGGGAGCTACCAAGCTCTACAACATCTAAGGACTACCATTTACCTTTCAGACCTCATCTTTTGGATTGTGCAAGAAATTAAGCTTCATAATGCCATATCATTTCCATTATAGGACCTCTCCCTTTAGATTTTGTGAGTAACCAAGTTCTATGATGCCCTACCATTACCATTCCAAGACCTCATCCTTTGTCTTGTGCAAGAAACCAAGCTCCACAATGTTGTACCATTTCCATTCCAAGACCCCATCCTTTGGCTTATGCAAATAGTCAAGCTCCATAATGCCCTTTTATTATTCAAGGAACTCATCTTTTGGATTATGTTAGAAACCAAGATCCATAATTCCTTACCCTTATCATTTTAGGACCTCATCCTTTAGCTTGTATGAGAAATCAAGCTCCACAATACCCTACCGTTATCATTTCAAGACTTCATCCTTTGGCTTGTACACGCAACCAAGCTCTACAATGCCATCTCATTATCTAACCAATGGTCATTATTAAACTATTGAAATCCATTCCACACTTTATAAAACCCTAGCTAATTGTCCAACCCCAACCAAGCTGTATTCAAAACTAGGATTTTACAACTGATCATAAACCAAGGCCAAGAAAACCAACCAATCCAAGATGTTTTTGTTAAAACAACCATTTGTGATGAGTAAAACTTTGATGAATCACCTTTTAATATTATACCTATTGTCGAGGAGTCTCACTCTAATAATCCAATCTTTGTGGAGTTATCTTTTGACCTTTTTCCCATTGTTGAGTCTCACTTTGACAAACAAGTCTCTTTGGAGCCCATTGTGCCATCATAGGCAATTAATTATCTAATACTAAACATTCAACAAGACATCATTATAGTATCATCCACATCAGATGAAGAATAAAAAATAGAGTTAGGTTCTATTATTGAACTGACATCAGATTTAGCATTAGAAGCAAAATCAATGTCATTCTCAACATTGGATTCAGAGTCCCTTGAGTCAGAATCAAATTTAGAATAAGAATACATTTGTGGTTGTTACAACATTGGTTATGCATGACTTTTATATCTATTTAAATACATTTATGATCCTTCTATGGTTTTTGAGGATGATTACTTCATCTTTGACACAAGTTCTCCTAGTATCTTCTATAAGGATTTTGTAACCTTTCCTCATCCCATTACTATTACACATGGCATTACCATCAACTAAATTATCCATATTATTGACATTCCATCTCCCACAAGTATTGATTGGGACTAATAGAATCACACCATATTGAACTCTATCCATGGTGACATATCAGTTGAAGAATAACAGGGAGGCTAAGACCAAATTCATGCAAAAGAAGAATAATTTCCTAGTGAAACCTTTTTGGAGGTGCTAGGGGATAATCAAAGTTCAAAATTAGAATATTCTAGTGAAATTTTTTTAGAGGTGCTAGAATACAATCAAATTCAAAAGTCAAAGTTCCTAGGTGAAACATTCTTGAAGGTGATATGGGATAATCAACACAACTTCACTAGTGAAAACCTCATCGAGGCACCAATAGATGAGCACAATAATTATCCACTACTTGATGAAGATAAAATCAGAGATGAAATCAATATAGCTTCCAATATACATCATAATCAAATGTTAGCTACTCTTAAGCCTAAATAATAGAAAAATATAGTGGTCATATTGAGATAATATTCAAAAGTCTTTAGCCCTGCCACATCCAAAGTTATGTCAAATCTAGAATCAACAACATTGTGTGTGCTTAAAAATCTTGATCTTCATTTGTTTACCATCCATTATACATTCCATTATCACCCACCATTCCATTTCCCAATCACACATATCATCCAACATTTATCCCTATTTACCATCCCTAGATGCACTTTCCTTTGTAGAGGCTACAAATATATCTTGTCTCGATGTTTGAAGGGAACAAAATAACTGACCTACAAAGATCACAATAACATCATTTGCATCCAAATCTATATCTAGTTCTTGAAAGAGCAACTATTTAGATGAGGTGTGGGCTAGTAATTTACATGATTGATTATTATAGTTGTGTCATTTATTGATCAAGATGTGCATCTCCACATCAACAAGAATAATAGAATCATTTACCATACCTAGGACAAACACATGTACCATACCATTTTTATTTGCCATATAACCATGCCTATTCCATTTACCATTCCAAACCCATTGTCTCATACCTTACAATTTCCCTTACCAATTGGGGGAAACCCTATTACCATTTTATCTAATTATCATACCATCATCATCCTACACAATACCATAACATTACACCATTCCATTATACCATACCTTTTCTATCAACCAACATGTTTTGACCCTCCCTGCCTAGCTTGTTTGACCTTGGTTCATCCATTGGTTCCACTTTTATCACAAAGAATTAGATCAATTTTATAAATTATTTTAAGTATTCTAGATAGAATCTATATTTTAGAGTAGCATGACAAAAGTTTTGATAGTTTCATCCTTCATTTCTTGTTTTATTCTATACCATGCCTTGTTTGTGTGGGCTTGATTATAATTGCCTTTGGGTGAATCAGTGTCTCACTGATCTTGATACTAATTATAACCACCTATGGGAAAATTATTATCATTGATATGTGTCATTGTTTCCTAGTTATAACTACCTAGAAACAAAATAGGGGCAAAACTTGTTCATATGTGCCTTGACATATCAACTTGCCATTCTTATGTCGTACTATGCCATTATGCCAACTTTGACTATTGTGTTTGAATTGGCTATGTATTACTCAAATTACCCCATTGTAAGGTAAAAATAATATGAATTGAGGTCATTTTGGGACCATGTAGGCCATGCTCAATTCATGTTGTGGTCATGCCATTCCCCCTTTACCATACACTTGCCATTTTGTGAGCAACCTAAGCCAATGCTCTCACCATTTTGTGAGTTGGACCATTTAGTGTCTCGTAATTCCTAATTGGGTTAAGATGATTCAAAAATTATAGAAACATTCATAAAATTTCAAAATACAAAAAAATTTGTCCTGTCTAATCCTAGTCAGTAATCCTTGATCCACTCTATTAGGGCAAATCTATTGATACGATGCTTTCTATTGATTTTGATTTTAGGATTTTTATGTGTTTGTTTGGTTGTATGTTTACTTGATTGCCTATTTATTTGATTTAAATATTGTTTCCTCAACTCAATTTACATGCATTCATTAGGTAATTCCTTACACATTATTCTTGAGTCAATCCATATTCATATGTCAACATTGTCATCATGGTTTTTATCATTGGTGCATTTTTTCAATTATTTATTGGATCAGGAGTTAGTCCTTATGCATATTTTGGAAACATTTTCATGGTGTTATATCATGCATCATATAATCACATGTTATAGAAAAAATTAGCTTAGGAAGTCTTACAAGCAATAGAGCCACAAAATTTTATCCTTGGTAACCTTGGGAAATCCTCCCACCTTTGATCAAATCAACCCATTGACCATTATTGTTGTATCACTGCTAATAAGGATGAATATCTCTGTATTGGAAAGTATAATTGAATCATTCATATTGATCAATTTTTTAATTCTTCTATTCATCTCTTTCATCATTTTATTCATCCTCGTATGCTTGGTTATTCATGGCTTCTTTAGTCATTAAACTATCACATCTACATTGTGTTTGTTCATCTTTAATCTATGCAACATGTTATATACTTGATTTATGCTTACCAATATGCCCTATTTGGGTATTAATCAATCAATAATATTTATTAAATATTGGTCATCTTAAATGATTATAATTGCATATGATCAAATCATTATTTTGACTCATCAACCCTAACTAGGGCATATGCTATTGCAACTGATTATAATTGCCTATGGGAAAATTAGTGTCACACCCTTTGTTACTAATTATAACTTCCTTTGAGCAAATTAGTAAATATTTTTTACATCAATTCATGCAAGTATTTCCTTGTTTAGATTAATCTCAACTATGGGTTAATTCCACCTTTCTTCATGCTTCTTTTTTAGGGACCACCCATCAACAAATGTGATGGCCACTCACTTGAAGGGGCATCATTATAGGCTTCTCAAACATTGTTTTATGTTTTTTTTCAACTATCATCTTTTTTAAGCATACAAGCCTTTTTCTCATTATTTGAGAAGACATTGTTGTGCCTATGATTTGTAACATCTTCCTAAACAAGGGAAAACTATAGACACCTAAAATTGTCCACTAATGGCTTCATACAAAACTTTAGACTAATTATTACTAAACTCTAAAAATATACCCTAATAATCACTAAACATCTCAAATTTAGTTTCATTATATGTAATTTGGCTCATAAACCAATTAAATGGGGCAAATGCACACATCAAATTAATTCAAATCTTATAAAATACTAAAATCCCTAAATAGAATTAATCCAAGTGCAAAACCTAATCAAAAGCCTAAATTGAATTAACCATGAGAAATTAAATAAATTATCAAAAATCAAATTCAAAAATCAAATAATATCCTAGTAATTCATAATTTCCTTTTGTGAGTTATTATTTTTGAAAAATATCTCATCATGCCTATTCATTTCTAATCATGACCATTTGGCACCTTTCAAATCTATCAAGGATAATTAACTCACTAAGGTTAGGATTGAACCCATTCAAATCTCTAACTACACTCTAACTCACCTTGGGTTAATTTTATTTTCTAAACCTATAAATACAAGCACTTGCCTCTCATTTATGAGAGCTTGGACATAGTAATGTTGGTTTTATGACAAGATTGAAATTTATAGAAGTATAATTCCAAAATTATGAATCACAAGCCAAGCCATCAAGATACATCAAGAAATCATGATCCAACCAAGGTGATAAATGTTAGGGTGTGGAGCTAAAAGCATACTTAAACAGGTTCGGGTCTACACAGACGCCGGCGTCGATCAGGAGCGACCGACGTCGGTTAGTAGCAATTGTAGAGGCGCCGACATCGGCAATATGGTCGACCGGCAACGGTCACAGGCGAACAGGCAGGAACCGACGTCGGTTACCTGCGTGTCCAGAAATCTATTTCCGTGGACGGCAGCGAGTGTTTGCATGATAAGTTTGAGTCGTGGACTCAAGCTTGCGTCTCTATTATTGGCAATATTATTTTTAGAGCCCTTGTTCAAGAGGCTTAACTATTTGTTGTAAGAGCATGCTCAAGTTCCCTATTTCTATATGTAGGAAGATCTTCTTAGCTTAGAATTAGAAGAATGTGTGTAGAACTGTAAGAGTAGAACATTGTGAATGTTTGAAGGATAGTACAGAGTTGCATCAATCCAGGTTGTTGGATTTGAATGTACTTGAGAGTGAGCTCTTGAGGAATAGAGATCTAGTGAGAGATCTTGTGTGCATCTGAGAGAGGTGTGGAAGAACGAAGCTTCTTCATTGTATTCCTATTGTAAAGAGTTTCAATACAAGTTTTCAGGGTGTTTTCTTGTATATCTTGTTCTGTGCTATTTATCATTTCAGTTACTTATCTATCTGATTTATTTCCGCGTTTATTGCTTTCACAAGTGTAATCTATTGTTGGTTTGATCCCCCAACAAGTGGTATCAGAGCCTTGGTTACAGGGTACAGGTTACAGATTACAGGTTGCTCACAGGTGTTTCTGCAAGAATTTCTGTTTGAGTGGGAGAAGCAATGGCAGAAGAAAGTAAGCTGAGAATGGAAAAGTTTAATGGCAAGAACTACCAACATTGGAGAATGCAGATAGAGGACTATCTGTATCAGAAGGATCTCTACTTACCGTTAGGTGGGATAGCAAAGAAGCCCAAGGACATGGAGGATGAAGAATGGGAAGTTCTTGACAGAAAGGCTCTTGGGTCTATAAGACTGAGTCTGGCCTCCACTATGATATGTAATTTGTCACAGGCAAAAACAACGGTAGAGTTGATGACCACGTTAGCAAATATGTATGAAAAAGCCTCAGCTTCAAATAAGGTATATCTTATGAAGCAATTATTTAATTTGCATATGAATGAAGGTGGATCTGTTTCTACTCATCTGAATGATTTCAATGGAATTGTTAATCAGTTAAGTTCTATCAATATTGTATTTGAAGATGAAATAAAAGCTCTTTTGATATTATGTTCTTTGCCCGAAAGCTGGCATGGCTTAGTAATGGCAGTTTCTAATACTGCATCTGCATCAAATATTTTGAAAGTAGAGGATGTGGTTAGTGTTATCTTGAATGAGGAAATACGTAGGAAAAGCACAGAAGAGACATCTGGGAATGCTTTAAATTTTGAGAGCAGGGGAAGGCAAAAAGAAAAGAGCAAGAGGAGATCAAGATCTAAGTCTAAGGTGAGAGGAAGATCCAAATCCAAGAATGGCAGGAAGCCACAATGCTGGAACTGTGGAAAGATGGGGCACATAAGCAGAGATTGTTGGTCAAAGCCCAATGAGGACAACCAACACGAAGGAAAGGAAGAAGCCAAGGTTGCAGGTATTGCACAGGATGCTTTAATTTTCTCTTTGCATAATAACATAGAATCTTGGGTATTAGATTCTGGTGCATCTTTCCATGCTACCCCTAACAGAGAGTATTTCAGTGACTATATCCATGGAGATTTTGGAATAGTGTACTTAGGGGATGACGAGCCTTGTAAAATAATTGGCAAAGGTAAAGTGCAGCTGAAGATGCAGAATGGCAACACATGGGTGTTGAGAGAAGTGATGCATGTTCCTAGTTTAAAGAGAAATTTGATTTCTGCAGGTAAGCTAGGTGATGAGGGTTGTACAGTAACTCTCACAGCAGATTCTTGGAAGGTGACCAAGGGTGCACTAGTTATGGCCAGAGGTAAGAGAGAAGGTACTCTCTACTTGTGTAATTGTGTTACTAACAAATCTCCTTCAATTTTATCTACTTCAGGTGTGGATTGTAAATTGTGGCACTCAAGGCTTGGCCACATGAGTGAGAAGGGGATGGCAATACTTAAGTCTAAAGGTATGCTTTCAGATTTGAAAAGTATGGATCTAGAGTTTTGTGAGCACTGTGTATTTGGAAAACAGAAAAGGGTTAGTTTTCTCAAGACTGGATCTACTAAGAAAAGGCAGAAGTTGCAGCTTGTTCACACAGACGTGTGGGGACTGGCTCAGGTAGCCTCTATTGGCAGATCACGGTACTATGTTACATTCATAGATGACGCCACAAGAAAGGTATGGATCTACTGTATTAAAAAGAAATCTGATGTTTTTGAGACTTTTAAGTTTTGGAAGGCTATGGTTGAGAATGAAACAGGCAGAAAGTTAAAGTGCTTGAGATCTGATAATGGCGGTGAGTTCTGCAGTCTTAAGTTCAAATTGTATTGTTATACACAAGGAATCCGTAGGCAAAGGACGGTTCCAAGGACACCTCAACAGAATGGTATTGCTAAAAGGATGAACAGAACTATCATGGAGCGTGCAAGATGTATGAGATTGCATGCAGGGTTGCCCTTAGAGTTTTGGGCAGAAGCAGTTGACACCGCAGTGTACCTGATTAACAGAAGACCTTCTACAGCTCTGGATGGTGGAATTCTAGAAGAGGCATGGACAGGTAAAAAGGTAGATCTCTCATATCTCAAAGTTTTTGGTAGTGAAGCCTTTGTGCATATAGATAAGGAAAATAGAAAGAAGCTTGATCCTAAGTCTATGAGGTGCACGTTTATAGGCTATGGCTCAGATGATTTTGGTTTTAGATTTTGGAATCTAGGAACTAACAAGGTAATCAGGAGCCGTGATGTTGTTTTCAATGAAAGAGTGATGTACAGTGATCAGATAAGGAGGCTGGATCAATCTGGGCAGAGCAATAGTGAATTGGACGAAGTTATGGTCCAAAATGAGCTTGCGGGAAAAAGAAATAATCACTTGCAGGAAAACATAGAGACCGACGTCGGCAGGGTTGGAACCGGCGTCGGCAGTACAGAAACTGATGTCGGTCATACAGAGATCGACGTCGGCAGACTAGGCACCGAGGTTGGTCAGACAGAACCGACGACGGTGAGTGACAGGTCTACAGGTGGCCGAGGTCGGTCACTGTCAAAAAATTTGGGTGGACAGATTGTTGAAAACAAGTCCAAGACACCCACCAGGAGGTCTGAAAGGGTAAGTAAGCCTCCAATTAGATATTCTCATTCCTTATATTACTTATTGCTAACCGATGGTGGAGAACCAGAGAGTTTTGAAGAAGCATTACAGGTGGAGTCCAGGAGTAAGTGGGAGCGTGGCATGGTTGAGGAGATGGAGTCCTTAAGAGAGAACCAAACATGGGATTTGGTTGAATTGCCAGCTGGTAAGAGAACACTGAAGAACAGATGGACCTACAGGTTGAAGGAAAGTGAGGATGGACAGATGCGATATAAGGCCAGATTAGTGGTAAAAGGATTTGCACAAAAGCCAGGTATTGACTTTGGTGAAATTTTTTTTCCTGTTGTTAAGATGACTTCAATAAGGGTTGTATTGTCTTTGGTTGCTTTTGAGGATTTGCATCTCGAGCAGCTAGATGTTAAGACATCATTTCTTCATGGAGATTTAGATGAGGAAATCTATATGGAACAGCCAGAAGGTTTCGAGGTCAAGGGTAAGGAGAAGTTTGTGTGCAGGTTAAAGAAAAGCTTGTATGGCCTCAAGCAAGCTCCAAGGCAATGGTACTTGAAATTTGACAGGTTTATGACTGAGCATGGCTACAGTAGGTGTCAATCGGACCATTGTGTGTATTTCAAGAGATTTGATAATGGTAGATATATTATTCTATTGTTGTATGTAGATGACATGCTGGTTGCAGGGTCTCACATGCAGGATATCTCTGAGCTTAAGGAGAAGTTAGCTCAAAAGTTTGCCATGAAGGATTTGGGAGTAGCTAAGAAGATCCTTGGCATGAGCATTAGGAGAGACAGGAAAAATCACAGGTTGATATTGTCTCAAGAAGATTATGTGAACAAGGTGTTGGAGAGGTTTAATATGCAGGATGCAAAACCGGTGAGTACACCTATGGCTGGACATTTTAAGCTAAGCAAAGAACAATGTCCCAATTCACATGATGAGGTAGAGTACATGAGTACGGTTCCATATTCTTCCGCAGTAGGGAGTTTGATGTATGCAATGGTGTGTACTAGACCAGATATTGCCCAAGCAGTGGGAGTAGTAAGCAAGTATATGGCCAATCCAGGTAAGGAACATTGGAAAGCGGTTCAATAGATCCTTAGATATCTGAGAGGAACCAGCAGCAAGCACCTATGCTATGGAGGTTCAGATACTTCTCTACATGGCTATGTAGATTCAGATATGGCAGGGGATTTGGATGGCAGGAGGAGCACCACAGGTTATGCTTTTACTGTAGGTGGAACGACAGTTAGTTGGATATCTAAGTTGCAGAAGGTTGTAGCCTTGTCAACTACAGAAGCAGAATATATTGCAGCTACAGAAGCTAGCAAGGAGATGATATGGATGACACGGTTCATGGAAGAGCTTGGAAGGGAGCATGGGAGTTGCAGATTGTACAGTGACAGTCAGAGTGCAATCCATTTGGCCAAGAACTCGGCCTTTCACTCTAGAACCAAGCACATACAGCTAAGGTACCACTTCATACGGCAGGTATTGGAAGATGGTGAGTTGAAGCTGGAGAAAATTCATACAGACAAGAATCCTACTGATATGCTAACAAAGCCGGTTACGATGGAGAAGTTGAATCTTCATTCAACTTCTATTGGTCTTCATGATTGAGTTGAAGATGGAGGAGCTAGAAGATGATGCTGTACAGGTTGGTGCAGCTGGTTTATCTCCAAGTGGGAGATTATTAGGGTGTGGAGCTAAAAGCTTCACCAAGGAGCATACTTAAACAGGTTCGGGTCTACACAGATGCCGGCATCGGTCAGGAGCGACCGACATCGGTTAGTAGCAGTTGCAGAGGCGCCGACGTCGGCAATATGGTCGACCGGTGACGGTCACAGGCGAATAGGCAGGAACCGACGTCGGTTACCTGCGTGTCCAGAAATCTATTTCCGTGGACGGCAGCGAGTGTTTGCATGATAAGTTTGAGTCGTGGACTCAAGCTTGCATCTCTATTATTGGAAATATTATTTTTAGAGCCCTTGTTCAAGAGGCTTAACTGTTTGTTGTAAGAGCATGCTCAAGTTCCCTATTTCTATATGTAGGAAGATCTTCTTAGCTTAGAATTAGAAGAATGTGTGTAGAACTGTAAGAGTAGAACATTGTGAATGTTTGAAGGACAGTACAGAGTTGCATCAATCCAGGTTGTTGGATTTGAATGTACTTGAGAGTGAGCTCTTGAGGAATAGAGATCTAGTGAGAGATCTTGTGTGCATCTGAGAGAGGTGTGGAAGAACGAAGCTTCTTCATTGTATTCCTATTGTAAAGAGTTTCAATACAAGTTTTCAGGGTGTTTTCTTGTATATCTTGTTCTGTGCTATTTATCATTTCAGTTACTTATCTATCTGATTTATTTCCGCATTTATTGCTTTCACAAGTGTAATCTATTGTTGGTTTGATCCCCCAACAATAAAGAGATAAGGAGATAGCTAAGCTCCATTTCCACAGACTTTTTGACTACAAGCCAAGAAATCCAATGAAGAGATATTTTAGAGCATTCAAAGAAGGTAAGAAAGGTTATTTTTCTGATATTTTAGTTGTGATTTATCAATTAGTTTTCTTCACTAATCTCCCCCTATGATCTAGTCATGGAGGTGTTATGCTTTGTTAGTGTGTTTTTAATCTCATTATTTTAATAGAAACTAACACTTGATCTAACCTCCCCTCTATCGTCAAATTCCTAGCATCACATACTTCAACTACATGAATAAGAATGGTGCATCAAGTGGAGGAAGAGCCTAGTAAATTTTAATACAAGATTCATAAGGAAAGAAATAGAGGAAGAAATACCAATTTTGGCACCCTTGAATTCAATGTCTTAGATCATTTTCACAAGTACATAATCCAAGGTTCCTACACAACCTTTAGTGTGCACAAAATAGGCTACACAGAGAGAAGATCCACCTTAGACCAGAGCAAAAATATGGGAAGATACTACTATTCAAAAGCCACAGTCAATGGGATCTTAGATTCTTTTAAACATAGTCAAATAGATGAATAAGATGAGCCTCAATGTAACCATGTGGTATGCTCTTACTATTCTAGCTCAAAGGAATTTGCCATAAAATGCTTTGAAAAGCTTTTAGGAGTGTAAGACATCCCAAATTATGCCTTCCATCTATGTGAGTCTATGCTAGCCTAAAGTGGAGGAAATATAAATACACAATAGTACCAATATACCCCTATTATACATCTCCTTGATCATCAACCAACATCTATTACATAATTACATGATCGACTCAAGTGCAAGCAGCTCAGTGATGCCAAAAGATTATAGATATGCATAAAATTGTGTATTCCCTTATTTCAAAAGGAATGGTCTAGATGGATGGTATGATAGTCAAAACCATTGGAATAATTAAATATTTGAATCTCACACTACATGCATGTACAAGCCTCTTAATTTCATAGGATATGACAGTCATCGACTTACCTCCCTACTTCACTATTTGTGTCTCCTAAGACTTCATGACAAAGATGGGTGGATATTTATCTTCAAATTAGTCACACATGTTACTCAATACTAGATATAAGACTAAGATGACCATTAGGGATGAACCTATCTTCAAAATTCATATTAAACCACACTCTTCCATCTTAGTTGGATTAAACTATGCATTATTTAATCAGGATGATAATTCAATTATCCATAAAGTTATAACAGTAGTTGAAGATATCCTAGATGATTTATTGGATGAATAGGCATGTGAAAATTTTGAGTGCAATCCATATGAAAATTTAGAGGAAATAGGACTAAGTACATACTATATCCTAGAGGAGGATTTCATGCTACCTGAGCTTACAAAGGCATAAGAGAACCCTGAGGGTACATAACAATTATACTTTAATGATTATCAAAGTAAAAATGGCATTAGAACTAGTATGATGTTAGTCTCTCCTTGAAAGGATAAATATTTACATGCCTTCAAATTTTAATTTGTTTTCATGAATAATGCTATAGAATCTAAGTCATTGATCCAAGACACTATAGGGATTGGGTGATAGTGAACTAGTTATTAACTAGGTTAAAGCATGAAACATGACAAAAATGGCTTGATGAAAGCTTAAAATCATAGAGTGTGAGATATTATTGAGGGGTTCAACACATTCAATATTATTTCCATACCAAGATCACATAATACTGATGCATGTAGACTTGTAACTACAGGTGTGTAATATGACATCTCATGCAATATAATGAAGGAGTTTGAGTAGCTTGTCAAACTCATGGTCAGATTGGTAATTCTTAAACACAAAAAATTAGTATTTATTTGAGAGTGATGATCATATTATTAGCTTCCTATAGGATGAGGTAGATTTTTGCACTAAGAACCAAGCATAACTGCAATCCTAATACAAAGATCAAGTCATCCAATTATAGGGAAACAAGATGCCAAAAAGGTTAGTAAACGTAGAAAACATCTTTAATTATGATGACCAAATCAAAGGATAAATGTGAATCATGATAGAAAAAGATGAAGTCTCTGCACAAATAACTATTTCCAAAGGAAATGTCCTAAAGGCTGACAAGGTATGCTTCCCACTAGAACTTAAGAGCTTGAATGAACTTAGTAGGAGATATGATGATATATTAACATGGAGATATAAGGAACTTAGAGGATTTAATCCAAGATTAGTGTAACACACAATTGAGTTTGACCCTAGTGTGTATCTAGTCCACTAAAATTAGAGGCATGTCAATCCAAAGCTTGAACCATTGATGAGAAAATAGCTCTCAAAGCTCATTGAATCTATTATAATAATTCCAATTAAACAGTCTCCATGGGTTGCCAACTTAGTCCCACTATGGAATAAGAATGGGGATATTCATCTATGTGTGGACTTTAGAGACCTAAACAAAACTTCCCTCAAAGACCACTATCCCCTCCCACCAATAGAGTAGATCCTAAAAATGTCACAAGCATAACAAGATTATCATTTTTGGATGGTTACTTAGGCTACAACCATATTATTGTGCAAGAATGTGATCATTATAAAACAACATTCACCACTAACTGGGGAACCTTCAAATATTGATGGATGCCATTTGGGTTGAAAAATTTAGGAGCAACCTTCCAAAGAGCCATAGATATGGCATTTAAGGAGCTCATCAACAAGGTCATCTTAGTTTACCTTGATGACATAATTATTTTCTTTAAGCACTCAAGATCATTTAGTCCATCTAGAACAACAATTTGAAAGGTGTCAAGAGTTTAGAATATATTTGAATCCTAACAAGTGTATATTTGAAGTTCAAGAAGGTGCTCTAATAGGGCACATTATTTCCAAAGAGGGATTAACAATCAATCCAAAGTGATTCAAGACTATCTCATCTTTCCCTCTTTCAAGTCATAATAAGAGTCTATAAAGCTTATTAGGAAGAATCAAATTTGTGAAGATATTCATCCTTGATTTTACCACCCTAACCAAGCCCTTCACTGTGATACTTAAGAAAAATACTACATTCAATTGGACTCATGAAGGTAGGGACATTGTTGAAGCCATCAATCATGGCATCACATAGGATCCCACATTGATCAATCCAGATTATAGTAAGTATTTTAACTTTTATGCATTTAATGGGATTGAGGGAATCTTAGCTATCCTTACTAACAAAACAATGATCATTTGGAGTAGCCAATTGCCTTCTTTAGCTAAGAACTAAAAGATTGTGAGATGTGTTATAGATTTTTGGAGAAACAAATCCTTACAGTTGTGGGAACACTCAATAAGTTTAGTAATATGCTCTCCAACAAAAAATACAACTCATTCTTATGCACACATGGACTAAAGAGTTTTTTCTCAATAAGGACATCAATGAAAAAAGGGTCAATTGGGTCACAAAGGTGATGGAGTATGACATGGACATCCAAAGAATCAATCTAGTGTGATGAAAGGGACTTTATAAATAATTTTCTAAGGTGGAAAAGTTTAAATACATAATAGTCTTGGTGTTGCATGAAAATAAACTAATAGTCCAAGAATATGTAAAGACTAGACGTATAATATGATGACCTTCCTTAAAACGGACTCATACCCCTTTGGCTTGAATAAATCTAAGCACAAGAATTTTAGGTTGTAAGCCATTCCTTATATACTCAATAGTGGTGCATGTTTTTGGAAGAATCACAATGGATTCCTCTTAAGGTATATATAATCAGACTAGGTGAGTATAATTCTTTAATAATTCGATAATGGTCCTACAATAGGCCATTATTCACCTAAGAACACTGCTACAAAAATCATGTGAGCTAGATATTAATGTCTAAAACTATTCAAAGATGCATACACATATGTGAAAAGTTGAAAGAAATGTGCCTTATTCACAGGTAAACAAAAACTAGTATCCCTACTATGGCACCTAATACAATTCGATCAACCCTTTGCATAATGGGGCCTAGATTTCATAGGCATGATTGACCTACCATCAAATGATGGACATAAATATATCCTCATGACCCTAGAATGTTTCAAAATATGGATGGAAGTAGAAGCACTCAAAAAGGCTAAAGAGATATCCATCTTGAGCTTCTATAAAGGCATTGTAATAAGGTTTGGTGTCCTAGCCACTGTTATCTCTTATAATGCATTAGATTTTCTTAGAACTAGAATCAGTGAATAAGCGATCAAACATAGCATCCATCTGATCACCTAATCAAATTATTACCCTCAAAGTAATGGTCTAGATGAGTCCACAAATAAGAATTTTATTCATATTAAAAAAAGGACCATGGAAGATAATCAACAAGCTTGACATACTAAGCTTAGAACTACACTTTGGGATGATCGAGTCACACCTAAGAGAGTGTTAGTAAAGTCACCTTTCATGTTAATTTATGGAAGGGAGGCCAAATTTCCCACATCTCTTGAGTTGCCTTCATTGGAACTCACCCATTAGTTGGATTTGATCAAAATTGAACCCCTTGCAGTAAGATTAGTAGACCTAATGGAGCTCAAAGAGACCAGAGAGGACTTTTGATAAGAGGGCCATTGATAAAATTTTACAATAAGGAGATATAGTGCTCAAATGGGATGCATAAAGAGAAAAATCTGGAAGGCATACTAAATTTGATGTGATATGGAGTGGTCCATATACCATAACTAGATGCAAACAAGACAATACTTTCCAACTTACTAGATTTAGTGAAGAACTGCTTATCCTAGTCAATGGGATCCATCTCAAGTACTATCTCTACTAATCCTTATATAATTTTTAAATAAGTGGATTATATGTTTTTCATCTATCTAAGTGCCTTGCACACCTTAATTTAGGATAGTTTCATTTCCTCTAAATGCTTATGCATAGTGTTCTCTTAGCTTAGATATATTTCTTCTAAGTGCATTTAGCACAATTATTTGCTTTTTCTAGGAGCATATCAATTCATTCTAAATCTAGGGATACACATCTAGTGCATTCATAGATGATAGGACCAAAGGTTTCAAAGATTACATGCCTAATGGATCACTTCAAAAGCCACTACATTCTTGATTAATAGGCAAGTGTCCCATAGAGGTCTCTAGAAGTGTTAACTTTACAAGTCACCCCTAGATTATGTAGAGCTCATAAGGATCCTATAATATATTTGTACACCTATGAAGTGTCAAGTTATTTAAATTAAACTATGCATAGATGCCTCCCATCCATGCCCATGCCTAAAGCAGTCAGTACAGATTTGTGCATCAACTAAATATTGATTCATGCCCACTTGGAATTCTTGATGCACACCTCACACATGATACTTCATCACACAAGATAAAATGGTGTGTAGGTTAAAGGATGCAATGCCATAATATTCAAATGGTGCATGCAGAGGTACACAAGAAATAGTTACAAATTGTAAGAAGTGGACCCAAGATCTTCTATATTCATGCACATTCCTATTCAAAAGGGTCCTTATACCTTAATGATGAAGAATATCACCAAATTATAGAGTTTTGATTCTACATTCTTATACATCACAAACTATGATCTATGTTGTGCATATACTACTGCACAAACTGATATAGATCCCAAGTGTAAAATAATGGCATGATAGTTTAAGGGTGGCACGTGTAGTGATTGAAAATTAGTAGCAAAGTATAAAGAGGTAGTTATGAAAGTAGTTGAGCAATGTTTGAGGCCTTGTCAAAATTAGTAAATGAAAAATTGGTTATTAGACATTGGAATAAGAGTATACACCACCCTTTTGAATTTTTTAGGAATCTTCCACTCTTAGACACACACATGGATCTAGAAGTAATCCTACCACCAACTTCCTAGATCTGAATCACCAAGAAGAATTAAATAAGAATGGGTGTGGAGCTTCAATAACATAAAAAATTGTATTTGACACCCAAATTGCTTAGTCTCTTATAAAATCCTTGTTCTTCATTGTAAAAAGGGTCAACATTTTTTTAGGCAACCTCATACTGCCAAAATTTGCCCTCCAAGAGCACTTCTATTGGCTAAACCTTACATGTTAATGAGAATTAAGTTCACCTCCCTCTATTCTTATTACACCGTATATGCTATTTATGTTTGTTGATATTTTCCTTTGGGTAATGTTCACCCCTCTCATCACTATCCATTCCTAGAACCTCTATGTGGAACTCAAAACTCACTTGCAGGATGTATCTTATGCACATTTGGGTCTATGTAGACATTATTTATGGCTAATTTGTCATCCCTCTCATTTTTTCACTAAATTATTAAACCTCTATGCAAAATAATTATGAATTTAGAGTGTCCTTGGTGGAGTCTTTATGATAACGTCTTGTTCTCAAAGATTTGTAGTGTGTTCATGGCATTAAGAACACTCACTCTATTTTTGGTGTATCACCTTTTTATTTTTCAATTTTTTTTACCTTCTCCTTCCTTTTTCCATAAAAAATATTAGGTTTAAATTAAATGAATATTTACCTTTTTGATCTTTAGGTTTTCATGTTGGTCCTAAACTAGGTGCACTTATAATAGAAGTAATCTGACCTACTCTAGAGGCTCGTCCTAAGGAGTGCAAGGGTAACACTTCTTAGGGACATTCCCATCATTATGATGAGACAACTGATGCTCTATACATGTAGGTGAATGAAAACACTTCCATGCCTAGTGTATAATTTTTTTGTGCCCTACTTAAGGTATTCATGCTCTGCACCCCACCACAAAATTTCTTATGCAACAGACCATCCCTAGATGCACATTTCGAACAACCATAGTCACTTCACCTATAATTTTTCCTCTTCATTATCCTCCTCTTAGTGAAGATTTTTTTGTAGGTAACATTTTTGATGTTACTACATCATATTATTCTATTTGTGATGGGTTAATTATTAATGGTGATATACATAAGGAAAATTTTACATATCCTCCTACTATTGGTTATTTTACTCTTTTCGTTGTTTGAGAGAACATATTTCTTGAGGATAAGACACTTGTACCACCTCTTCCTATATATCATGTACTTATCAATGCAAATTTTAATACTATGATTATTTCTCATATTATTTATTCAAGTATGATTGTTGACAGTGCCCTACCAGCCCCTGAACAACCCATTACTCCTATGGCATCTTTCTTAGAACTTTAGGAAATAATCAAAAAATTAATTGCATAGACTTCTTTTGTATGCTCCATGATTCATGAAAAATAAACCATTATATTCTCTCTACAAAATAAACTAGCTAGTATAAAACATTAGACTGATATGTTGGACATTCATACCCCTTTTCCTAGTCCATCATGTGATCTTAAATCTGGAAAGTATCCACTTAATGTAATTTTACAATGTGATCTACCAAATCTAGAGCAACCCATTATACCTATTTATCCTATTATTATAACTGATGCTTCTAGGCCTACTATTTTATATATATATGTGTGTATATATATATATATATATATATATATATATATATATATATATATATATATATATATATATATATATATATAAAACCATTCTAGTTACACCTATATATATGCTTGATTCTTTTGATAAACATACCACTACTTTTGGTTCTTGCATGCTTCATTCCATGGGTCACACTATTAAGATTTATGGGAATCAATAAGCATCTATAGGGCATCACTACCCCTATCCATCCTGTTAAGTGGATTACTCAACATGACATTATTTATTTAATAGGTGTTTCATCTTTGATGGGATCCTTTGATGAAATATATCCATTATTTTTTTCCTCTGTTATTAATAAGGATATTGGACTTCACATAATTGATTCACTTTCACTCAGGCCTGAGTAACCTAAGATTATAGTGGTTAAACATGATCTACCTGACACTTTTTTAAATGTTCCCTCACACTCTTATATTGTGGTATTTGCACCCATTCATACTTATTCATCTTCATCCACCATTTGTGTTCATTTGGGGTGTATTTATGATTTTTCTTGGCAGTGCCAATAACATTCATTGAGAGGGGTATATAGGTGAGCTTCCTCTAACACTTAGATTCTTCAATTGCATACTAATCCTACCTTTTGATTCTCCTTATTTATTTTATCTCCTTAATAGGTGGATGTGTTTTTTGATCTTGCATCTCTCATTTCATAGATGGCATCTTTGACAACATCTGTAGTTTCTTGCATCACTTAGTGATATTGTTTATTAGATGAGACCATTTTTTTATTCACATTGAGAGGCATAAAGTTTTTCATTCATATGTGTATGCTCCATGTTAAAATATTACTCTTCCAATTTCATGAATATCCCATCACCACCAAGGACATCTTATTTAATGATTTTTTATCTATATGTTTTTATTGATAGTCTCCTTTAGTTTTTTAGTGGAGATTATTTTCTCTCTAAAGAGTATCTAGTTTAGTGAAGCCTAATGCTAATTTTTTAATGGATTGGTCCACTCATACAAATAATTTGAATCACTACACCCATTTCAACATTATGGGGGTGGGGGTGTGTGTGCACATACTGCTTAATGTATTATGATCCTTGATATCCCTTAGTGAACCACATTTTCTATAAGATATAGTTGATTGAGTCCACCTTTGTTCGATGGGCCTCACTCCATCGAGTGCACTGACTATGACATTTTATGGATATTTTGAGTTGTGATTCTTGGGACACCTTATATCATAAATACTCTTCTCTAATTTCACTATGGTTTTATTGATTTTTGGGCTCCTTATGGTGACACATTTCATCCATGGCAATTCTTTTTTCACAATTTTATGATTAGTGTTTTTCACTAAGTGAGCCTCGTAAAGAGTACTAATTCCTATTTGACTTGTCAGTTACAATGTCTCGACATCCATGTATTTTGGTAATATGTATTGGTTACCATAGGGAAACTTTGTATTTCACTATATTTTTATACATAGGTACCTGATAAGGCCTAGTTACCAAGACCCATTTAGTCTATTTACTTTCTATTTTCTCAACCCTTTTTATTTACTTAAGGGAGGGTGTTGGAGTGGTCTTATTCATAATGGCTAGTGGTTTAAGTTATTTATCAACCAATTTTTGTCTTAGTCATGTTCACACCCACTCATGGAGTTAATATTGACTTGGATTTTATTATAGTTGTTGGTTTGTTGTGTGCACCAAAATAATTTGTGTGCACCTATTTATAAAATTCAAGCTATTTTTAATGGATTACAACAACCAAGCGGTTGTTTCGAAACCAACTCATTAGCTTATTTAGTAGGCACTCTTTGTGCTTTTTCTAAGCCTATGAGAGAGAAGCTATGGATTATATATTCAAATTGAGGTAATAATTAAGAGACTATTGTGAATATTCTTTATTTGATTATTGTATGAGAAATGATTTCTTTGTTGTGGTAATGGTGTGAAAAAGAGATCCTACATTTTCATAATTAAATATTACACTATGAAAGTGTCATGTTCATATTCATAGAGTCCCACAGTACTTAGACTATGGTATGACCCCAAGACCCTTCATACTATTAAAAAGTGCCACATGGAACTTATATACGTCCAATGATATCAAAAAATGGTACATCTTAGGAGACCCTTTCCATTCACAACATGCCATATTATCATGTTGTACACTTGAAGGTCTTAGCATCTGAGACCACATGGTCAATTCAAGGCTTCCATGAGCATTCTTTGGCTCAACCTTAACACACAAATAACACCTATCATCTTATCTAAACTCTCCCAAGTGCCATGAAAGAAAATAAATGTGTGTTCCCAACACACTCTCAACATTCAATAGGCTAGGTAGATGCATACCTTGAGGTATTAGAGTGGGTCAGAGGTTGACACGTGGATAGATCACATCACCACAAGAGTTTTAAAGCTAAATTAAAGATTTTTAAGCTGATTATGAAGTGAAAATATAGATAATATCACCAACTCAGAGTTAATACACATGATGGTGAACTCCTATCACCATTACTACAAGTTTAATTCAAAAGTCATGAGGTCCCATCTAAGTATAATCCATATCCATTATTCTCATAGTTTGAATTATCAAAGCCCAAAATAGCTAGTGATTAATGAGCTACAAAGCTATTTTTTATAGATCCTACATTGCACAAAGATAATTCATAGTGTTTTATATGTTAATGACTATAATGACAACATCATCATCAAACCATAAGCTTGCATAATAATTTAGGGAAACCACCTTTATACAAGGTAAGGTCAGGCATAAGAATTATAATGAAATATTTAGAGAAATAGATGAGATGTAGAATGTGACCAATGGTGATGTATCTAAGGAGGAGACATAATTCTCAAATGACTTACTGAGAATTTAGAAGTCACGGATCCCCATGTATACTATCAAACTAAAGGTATTCCCTTATGATGATCTATTTTACAATCTTATTATTTCTCAACATGCATAAATTATCTCATCCTAACATATCATGATAAGTATATGATAGCTTTGACCTATGTGGGTACCTTTAAGAAATATTACCACCTCTTAGAGCTGACATCCCTTATAGCAGGGATATTTCCTTTGAATGGATGAAAAATTATGATGTTCTAGAGAACGTGAAGGACTAGGCAAAATACATAGATAAATAGGTGAAAAAGGAGGATATATAATCTTACACTATTAAATTTTTTAAGGAAGGAATTAGGGTTATCATGTTTTTACTCAATTGAATATTTGTAATAAGTGACATTTTAAATTTAAACAATTTTTGGGTGCCCATTCTAAGCATAATAATAGAGGAAAAATAGGTCCCAACATTGGGAGGAATTATCATTTTTGAAATTGATTAATAGGTAGATAGAATCAAACCAGGTGGAAACTTTTACATGATGTCTTACTTGGTGGATGCATTTCATGCTACTCTGAATTTCAATCACTCATCATTTCCCCATGGATGCCTTCCAAACTCTCAGTGCATGTGGTTTATTCTAAGATGTATAACCATCATTTTAGAGCCCACATTGAGGACATTTTTGACCATTTAGATCCTATATTATACTTTATCATTAATGAAATAAAGATACCCAAGTTGTATAAAAGGATGCGAACCTCAATTATGTATATTGGGGCCAATTGGTATTAGCAGAGCTTCACTATGATAAGGGTAAAAGGAAATTAGCGTGATCCATTAAAATTACCATATTATGTGCCTAAAAATATTATGGAGTATGAGTTTGCCTATCAATATGTTAATGTTAACAATGTTGGGGGGTTTATTCAGGTAGTTCAGTTAATAACCAATAATCCATGGATGTTAATGGTTATACCATGACATGCATTACAACATGGGCATTGACCACAACATACACAATACTTTTAAAAAATCTATGGAGCTACATATAACAAAGAGACATATAAAAATGATGCAATTATTAGAATATATCATTTTATTTAGTACTAAAATAGATAGAGAGAATGGGATCATAATATATTATAATTTATAATTTATTCTATCTGTAAATGAGCACTATATTCTGAGTTATCTTATGTAACCCATTTGAGTACATTAATAAATAACCCATATGGAATATTGAGTCTTTATACATGTTATACATGTTATATTATTGTTAATAATACATGATTAATTATCTAATAGGATATTATCTCTAAGTTTTAGTGAGTCTGGAACTCAAACTATGAATTCATGGTTTGACATTATTTTTGTGTCAACATTTGGTGTCTGAGCCCAAGAATCAGACAAAAATAATGAATAGATAAAACTACCTACTAGATATTTGGAAACCATAAATATAAGGGAAATAGAACATTAGTGGGAGATTAGAATAAAAGACTTCATTCAACAAGAAGCTAAAAGAACAAAAACCACAATTGATCAAGTAGAATATAAATTCTATACACTAGAGGATGAAGACTTTTAGGTGATGTTTGTAGACTCATTGTGGCCTTTGATACTAAGGTTAACCAAATCAATATAAGGATCTAGAGTAATAATTAATAAGCCAATTAATTGGAAAACATACAAATTATACAAAATTATATGAAATAGATGAACCATGGACTCGTGTGGTGGACTATTATTTTGATATGACCTTGAACTAATTTAAGTAACTTGGGAAATATCTTGTTTCAAACTTAAAAGTTTTAATTGACAGATATTTGAAGAACATGAAAATAACATAGTAATAATGAATTATTTGAGAAGAGATGTTTTATTACTCAAGATTGCAATACAACCATATGCTTATCTCTGGGAAGAGATGTCTAATTTCCATTTTAGGTTACATCTTCATTTACACACATCTTGAAGGTAGGAGGAGGATGTGGAAGGTCACAAATCTTGAGGGAGATTAAGTGGTTTGACTTCCATGATTTAAAATAATACAAAATTCAAGGAATTAATATTTTTAGAAACTTACTACTTTTAGACTACACTACTAAAATTAAAATTTGTGGCACTTAAATTGAGTTTTTGGGGGTAAAAACCCACCAAATAGAGATTTGTGCCATCTTACCACATTATCATCATTCTTAGCTTTCCAATGGTTCAAATGGGGAATTAGTCAGAGATATGATACAAAATTTATCGCTCCCAAAAATTCCATCATCAATTGGGGTAGAACCATCACTCGCATTGTCGCTTGAATTGTTGCCCAAATCATTCCTCCATCCTTGAGAAGAAATGGTCCCCATTGAATCAATATTATTCATCAGGTGTGGTAGTTTTGTATTAATTTGATTCTCTATTATCCACTCACCTTAGTGGCTAAGCTGGTCCCTTTTGACTACCTGATAAAGTAGAATAGAGCATCCTCTTATTATCTTCATCCAGGTGTCCACAATCTGATCCTCCTCCATTGGAGAAAAATTTATAGATCAATACCATTAATATCTAGTTGTTTTTATAAGAAAGAAGTGTCCAAAAGAGGTGGATGATATGGTTTGAGGAGCTCCACATTGAATATTGGATGCAGACCAAGGTAGGCTAGTAGGTTCAACTCAAAAGCATTTTCTCCAACTTTTCTAGTGATGGTGTAGGGACCATATCATAGAGGCCAATTTTTTTTTGTGTGGGCCAGCAAGTCATTCCTTTTGAAGTCACAACCAAACCTTGTTACCCATATAAAAATGGTGTGAAATCTTATATTTTTTATGGCATTATTTATACTTATGATTCATCTTCTCCAAGATGTCATGAACTTGTTGCTAGATGTGTTGCATTTGGTCAATGAACTTTGTTTCTTTTGTTTCCTTAGATCTCCCATGAGGTGTGTATTCCATGGTGGAAAATGGAATGGCTATATCAATTGGTGCCATGGGTTGGAACCCAAAGCATACTTGGAATGTATTGTGCTTGGTCGAGTTGTGCAAGGCCCAATTGTATCCATGATGTATGAAAATAAGCCCCTTATCCCATGTGTGTGGATGTTTAAAGTGATACATCTGAATCATGTGAACAATCAAGTGGTTCACCACTTCTATTTGAGCATCAGTATATGGATGGAAGGCTATGGACTTCATCATCTTGGTGTCCATCATCTTCCATAGAGTGGACCAAAAAATGCTCAAGAACTTGCTATCTCTATCTGAGACAATGGTCTTGGGGAGACCAAAATGGAGCCATACATGACTAAAATATAGTTGAGTAGTTTCTTCAGTAGATATATTTTTCTTAGAGAAATCATGATAGCCATTTTTTAAAAATGATAAACTACAAAAAAAAATATAGTCCTTGCCATGTTTTGAAGTGGGAAAACCTAAGAGAAAATCCATTGAGACAGATTCCTGAGGCTTTGTTAGTTTTGGTAATGGCATGTACAACCCTTGTTTCTTATTTGTTGGCTTGGCTATCGCACATGGGGTGCAATATTTGAGGTACCTTTCGACATCCTTTCACATATGGGGCTAGTAGAAGTGTTTTTGAAGAATTGCCAATGTCTTTTCTACACCAATGTGTCTAATTGTCCTACAAAAAATTGCTTCCTATATCATCTTCTATTGATATATAGTTGGAACATAGATGTGCCCCATATGATAGAGGACATTATCTTGAAAATAGAAATCAGAGACATGTTTACCTTCTTGAAGCACCTAATATGTATTAACAAAGGTAGGATCTATTTCATATAGAGCACCCCAAGTGGAAATCTCGTGTCCACACAAGTCAAGAACTATTGTGAGTGAAGTAATTGGTGGGTGGCTTAGAAAATTTATGGCCATATTTGAGCTCCCATTTTTGTGTTTGATTATCAGATGGAATTGCTATAGATATGTGGCCCACTTTTGGTGCCTCTCATTTCATAGTTTGCTCTATCTGGATAAATTCCAATGGTCTGTGGTCAGTGTGGATGATTGTCTCTTTCCCCAAGATGTAGTGTTTCCATTATTTGTAAGCTTACATAAAGGCATAAAGCTCTTTGCCATATGTTAGGTATTTCTTGATTGTATCAATGAAAGTTTCACTATGATATACAATAGGATGGCCATGTTGCATGATGACAACTCCCATGGCATATTTAGATGCATCTATTATCAAGTTGAAAGGTTGATGCATATATGGTAAGGCAAGAACAGGGGCTGAGAAAAATCTATTCTTCAAATTCTCAAATTACCTTTATTGTATTTCACCCCATTGAAATATAGCTTTAACACCTCCTTTAATCACTTGGGTTAGTGTCCAAGCAACATGTGAAAATCCAAGAATAAACCTATGATATAAATTTGTAAGACTCAAGAATTTATGAAGTTCTATGAGGGTCCCTAGTGTAGGCCATTCTAAAATAACTTGAATCTTCTCTCGATCAACATGGGCCCTTCTTCATTCACAATGTACCCCAAGTACTAAATTTTTTTCATCCCAAATGTGCATTTATTAAGATTTACATATAAATTATGCTCTTGAAGAGTTTGAAGCACCTTAAAAACATGTTACATATGTTCCTCCCATGTTCTACTATAGATGAGTATGTTATCTAGGTAGACAACCATGAATGAGTTAGTGAAGGGTCGCATTATGTCATACATCATCCTCATGAGGGTTGTAGGTGTATTAGTTAAGCCAAAAGGCATAACCAACCATTCGAAGAGCCCTTCCTTAGATTTGAATTTAGTCTTCCAGACATCGGTGGGATCGATGGGAATTTGGTGATAGCTTGATTTGAGATCAATTTTGGTGAATAAATTTGCACCACAGAGTTGATCCATTAGGTCATCAATCCTAGGGAAGGGGTAGCGATTTTTCACAGTGATTTTATTCAGGGCTTGATAGTCAATACAAAGCCTTCATGTTCCATATTTATTTGGTTCCAAGATAATTGGGCTGCCACAAGGTGAAGAGTTTGGTCTAATGTGACCCTTTTGAATCAATTCTTGAATCTATCTTTTTATCTCATCATTCTAGAAAACTGATATGTGATACATAGGACTGCTAGGTAAAGGTGATCCTGGGATCAAATCGATAGAATGTTTTACCTGATAGTAAAGTGGAACTCCCATGGGTGAATTCAATAAGTTATCATATTCTCCTATGATTTGTCCCATCTAATTTTGTTTTTGTGTAGTCAAGACTGCAACATCAGTCTTCTTAGATTTCTCTAATTTGACCACCATGAGAACAAATTTCTTTGTATTTTCCACTAATCTCTTACATTGCTTGACACTAATCAAGGAGATAGATGTGAGAGGTGGTACCTCTGGTACCCTATAGTGCCATGTTCCAAAAGTGAGGGTGATTCTTTAGGTTCATGATTCATAGATGCCATGTTGATCATACATGAATGACTGACCAAAGAGTACATCAAAAACATCTAGATTGACCACATCACACAAGACTTCATCTTGGGAAGGTTTTATTGTATATGAAAGAAGACACTAATAGGTGACATAGAGGTCTCTCCCTAAGCTCAACCATCCAATACTATATGGATTTGGGTGAGGCTTCATGGATAGATTTAGACTTTTCACAACTTTAGTAGAGATTAAATTCTTTTGACTCCCACTATAAAGAATGAAATGTAGAGGCTTACCTTTTACCCATAATTTAGAGTGAAACAACCTTTCCTTGTCATCTAGCCTTTCCTCATGGTCTGTGATGAAGTAATGATGGTATCAGGATCAACATCTATAATCTCTTCTTCATCCTTTTTGACTGTAGGTTGTGTATGAAATAGAGTAGTAGATGTTGAGTATTATGACTCAAAAAGTAGTGACTTGATGGCTCAACATTCTTATTTAGAATGAGTTCCAGTTTTATGGTAATCACACCATTTTCTAGTCTTCCCCTTCTAGGGTTTCTTATCTTTAAACTCATTTTGCTTCTAATTTTGGCCTCATATTTGAACTTCCTTATCACTTTTCTATTTTGAAGGCTGACTCTTCATATTATTTCTTCTATGCTTCTGCTCAATCTTCACTGTGAACTTGTATGTCTCACCAAGGGTTTCCAAATTGAAGAGTTCCATTTCCCCCTATATGTACCATTGTAGTCCACCATGATGTTTGAGAGTCTTATGTTTCTCACTTTCTTAGATGCCCAATATTGTAGATAGAGAATGAAAAATATCAGTGTAATCTTGAACAAATTGGTTTTTACCTTGGAAAAGTTGTCACCACTATATGTACAGATTATCATATGCTCGAATGGGATAGTATTCTTCCTTTACCACTTCCATGAAATCATCCTAGGTAGGTTCCACCTCAAGGCCAATGTCATGTATACTGAACCTCTTTTTGTACACTTCCCACCAATTTTTCATGGGAAATGATGCTTTTAAAAGAGCAAAAGTGATCTTTTATCCATCGGTGAATTTATTTACAAAAAATTATGAAGATAATTGATCCAACCAATTTTCTACTGCATTAACATTGATTTTTAATTCAAATTTAGGGATATCAAAATTCACCTAAACCTTGAAGGGTGTTAAGGCACTGAAAGGATGTTCCATGGATGAGAAACCAGGAAGCACAGATGAGAAGCCATAATTTTCCATCAAGATTTATTAGAGAATTCGGGTGAATTATTGAAGCATCTATGCTTGTTTCCATTAGAGGGCTTCATTCACCATTTCCTTGAATGGATTGAATGTTTCAGTATCATCTGCCATTTGAAATCATTTGGAGTGAATAGGTGGATAGTTTGGAAGCTCTATTATTTTCCACCCAAGCTTCTTGTAGCCTAACCTCATCCTTGGGATCATACACTCTCAAGACAGACCATTCTGATACCACTAATCCAAAACTTAGAAGTTTTGATTGATAGATATTTGAAGAACACAAAAATAACATAGTAACAATGAATTCTTTGAGAAGAGATGTTTTATTACTCATGATTACAATACAACCATATGCTTATCTCTGGGAAGAGATGTCTAATTTCCATTTTAGGTTACATCTTCATTTATACACATATTAAAGGTAGGAGGAGGATGTGGAAGGTCACCAATATCAAGGGAGATTAAGTGGTTTGACTTCCATGATTTAAAACAATACAAACTTTGAGGAATTACTATTTTTAGAAACTTACTATTTTTAGATTGTACTACTAAAATTGGAATTTGGGGCACTTTCATTGGGTTTTCATGGGTAAAAAACTATTGAGAAAATATTTGTGCCATCTCATCGTATTCTCCTCATTCTTATCTTTCCAATATTCCAACGAGGAGTCAATCAGAGCTATGGTGCAAAAGATATGGCTCTCAAAAGTTCCATCATCAATTGTGGTAGAACCATCACCTAAATTATTTCCTAGATCATATCTAGTTAGAGAAGTTTTAACACAAAGAAAGAAAAATTTAGAATCACATTGCTAGGAAGATTTGTTGAAAAACTTCCAACTATAATCTGCATAATGTTGGTGGAAGGTGGCTTAATAAAAAACAATAGACAATTCTTGTAGGTGACAAAAACCTAGGGGATGATGGAAGGTAAAAGGGGGGATTCAAAAAGGGATATGAAATGATATGACTATTAAGACATAATGATTGGGGGAATAATTATAAAAACAAAGAATGGCAGAAATTAACAAAAGATTAGAGACAAGATTAGTGATAAGAAGAGAAGTACATGAGATAAGAGAAAGTATTTAGAATAAAAGAAAAGAAGGAAATAAATAATAAATTAGAGACAATAAAAGTGAAAATAAAGTAGGGAATAGAACAAAACTACTAGAAGAAGAAGAAGGAGGAAGAAGAGGAGGAGGAGGAGGAGGAGGAGGAGGAGGAGGAGGAGGAAGGAAGAAGGAGGAAGAAGAAGAAGAAGAAGAAGAAGAAGAAGAAGAAGAAGAAGAAGAAACTCAGATACCAAAAGATGTAACCCCAGAAGAAGAAGAAGAAGAAGAAGAAGAGGAAGAGAAAGAGGAAGAGGAAGAGGAAGAGGAAGAAGAGGAAGAGGAAGAAGAGGAAGAAGTGGTAGAATTTCTTGATCTCACACTGACCAAGACATTTGGGAGATGTTTCTCCATGGAGAACAAACAAGTACCACTATTGGGGCAAATCAAAGATGCTCAATTTGCATTTGCAGCCTTTCTAGACAAAAGAATCAAGATGATAGTTCTGGTGGCTGATGTCCCAGCATCTTATGGTACTTTGCTAGGGAGGAATTTTTTCAAAGATGTTGGTGGAGAATTGAGCATGGACCTGTCTGAAGTAAGGATCCCTATCAAAGGCATCATGCAGAGGTTGCTTCCTAAAAAGGAATCAAAATATATTGTCACTCAAACATCAACACCTAAAGCTCAAATTCTATTAGAGTCTTCAAGCATGGGTAACTACTTCCTTTCCATAGATGAAGTTCATGAAGCATCTGATAAAGCTCTTGAAAGTGTCAATCTAAAAATTAGTTCAACTGGAACAACAGATGAATTGGTAGGTTGCAATATAGATAAAGAAGGATCTTCCCTCTCTAATGAAGGAAAATCTAAAGAAAAATCAGTGTTTAATGAGGTTTGGACTCTGGAATTCGATGGTAGCTACTCCTTTACCAGTTTAAGAGCTGAGATTGTGTTGATATCTCTTCAAAGAGATATTTTTCTTTCATCTTATAAGTTGTAGTTTAGCAACACTAATAACATAGTTGAATATGAATCTCTATTGCTTGGATTGATTGTTGCTTGAGACAAAGGCATCAAACTCCTTCATGCCAAACATGTACCAAACCAAGAATGAAATATTGCACCACTACTACAACCTAGTCTAGGACCAATTTGAAAGCTTTGATGCTTTCAACATCTCTACCATACCCAAGGAATCTAATGATAGAGCTGATGCACTTTCTATTTTAGCAACTCTCTTAATTCCTCACTCAGACTTCACAGGAAATAAGTACACTATTTAGCTAGTCTTTAGACCAAGTGTTCTTGACAACGCTGATCATTGGTAAGTATTCAATGATGATCACCAAATCATTGCCTTCTTGGAATGAAAAGACAGCTTTGAACAACAATATTTTTAAGGCAGTGAACCTCAAAAGTGTGAACCAACCCCTGAATCAAGTTTAGATTCAAATGAAAAATTCTTACAACTCAAAGGGAATAAAATTCACAAAGGCCTTGTTTTCCTTGAAAATCTATTTGACAAGCTTGACAGATTTATCAAATAGCAGTAAATAGATTCAAGCTCCTCTTAGGGATTTGATCAAATAAATCTGACTACTAAAGAAAATCCTAAGATGGTGAATATTAGGAAGTGCTACACTCCTGAGGAGAGATTCAAGTTCACTGCTCTACTCTGCCAATACATAGGCATCTTAGCATACTCCTATGATGCCCTAAAGTTTCTCAGTCCTAATGAAATCTACCATGCCATTCTTCTCAAGGCTGACTCGGTGCCTTATAAGCAAAAATTTAGATAGTACAATCCTAAGATATTAGGTATAATTCTATTTGAGATACAAAAAATATTGAATGCTAGAATCAATTTTACAATCCATCATTCCACATGGATTGCAAACATAGTGCCTGTAAGGAAGAAGAATGGAAAAATTTGTATCTGTGTGGATTTCAAAAATCTAAATCAGTCATCTTTAAAGGATAACTATCCTTTACTAATCATGGATCAAGTGCTTCAGATAGTGACAGGCTCAGAGATGTTATCAATGCTAGACAACTTCTCAGGATACAATCAAGTTGAAGTTAGTGAAGCAAACCAACACAAAATGGCCTTCACCACTCCTTAGGGCATGTTTGCATATAGAAGGATGCCTTTTGGCTTGATAAATGTTGGCACTACCTTTTAGAGAGCAATGGACCTTGATTTCAAGGATGAAATGGGTAAGTTCATTGTAGTTTATCTTGATGACTTGACCATTTTTTCCAAACATCGCTCTGATCATATACGCCACTTAAAACAAGTGCTAGAGAACTACTGCCAGAATGACATTTCCTTGAACCCCAAGAAGTTTGTTTTTGAAGTAATAGAGGGGAAAATTCTTAGACACATTGTGTCCAAAGAAGGCATAAAGATTGACTCAGATAGAGTCAAGTCTATTCAAGATCTTACCTTACCTACAAGTAAATATACTGTTCACTCTTTCTTCAGAAAGGTGAATTTTTTATGAAGGTTCATCCCCCAATTTGCTGAGAAGACTAGACACATTGTAAACATGATGAAAGGGAAGACCACCTTCAGCTGGACTAAAGAAGGAAATTTGGCATTTGAGGATATCAAGACTGCCATTGCACATGCCCCAACTCTGGTTTGTCTAAACTACAACAAAGAGTTCATCATATACAGTTATACTTTTGAACACATGCTTTCAGTAATTTTGGTTCAATAGGATAAGGAAGGTATGGAATCTCTCATTTCTTTCATGAGATGCCCTCTCAAAGCTCATAAGCTAAAGTATTCAAACATAGAGAAGCATGCTTATGCAATGGTGAAGGCAGTCAAGCATTTCTGCTTCTATATCCTAAATTCACACACTAATGCCTTGGTTCCTGACACTACAGTCAAATCCATATTAACTCAACAAGAGTTTGGGACAAAAAGAGGCAATTAGATTACAAAGATATAGGAGTTTGATCTACCATCAATCCAACAAAGCTGGCATAGGGAAAAGGTCTATGTCAATTAATTACTGATAACAAACTAGAATAAATAGAGCATGAAGAAGTAGAGGTGGAAGACACACTGATAGTCCTCTTTATCTCCACTACCAATGAGTGGTATTCAAGTATTGATCGTTTCCTTACTTATGGTGAATTTCTTGCTCACTTATCTTACAAAGAAAGGAGGACTATCAAGTTTAAAGCTACCAATTTTGTCCTTTGGGACAACGGTCTGTATAAGAGAAGCCTTAATGGAGTATTCCTTCATTGTGTAGACAAAGAGAAGCAAAGCCAAATTTTGAAATCCTTCCATAATCTATCTTGTGGAGGACATTTTTATACTCCTATGACTGCCCACAAGATTTTGTGAGCCAGGTATTACTGGCCAACTCTTTTCTAAGATGCATATAAGTGGGTGAGAAAATGTGAACTATGCTAGCAATTTGTTGGAAGACCCAAGTTAGTTGCCTTGCCTCTCAAGCTAGTGGTCATAGAGGAACCATTCCAACAATGGGGAATTGATTTTATTGGAGCATAAACCCATCTTCAACTACTGGACATGATTATGTCCTTACAGCAACTGACTATTTCACCAAGTGGGTAGAAGCTATCCCAACCAAACATGCCAATTCAAAAGTAGTCTACAATTTCTTCAAGGAAAATATCATTTCCAAGTTTGGAGTCCCAACCAAGATTGTTACTGAAAATGTAGCTTGTTTCACTTTCTAGGAGATTACATAATTCTATTTCTATTATGGGATTACACTCTCCCATTCTTCTGATTACTTTCCACAAGGGAATGGACAAGCTGAATCAAGCAATAAGAACCTGATGACCATCATCAAGACGCTGGTAGATGACAACCAAAGGACATGGAATAAATCATTGGTTGATGCTCTATAGGCAGATAGAATCACACCAAAGAGGGTAATTGGTATGTCTCCTTTCCAACTTCTTTATGGTATCAATGTTGAGATACCAATCACCTTAGAATTGTCAGCCTTGAAATTAGCTAAGGCAATTAAAGATTAGACATATGAAAGCCCCCTTGATAAAAGGATCATGTGCTTGACTGAGCTAGATGAGCAGAGAACTATGGTGGTGGACCGAATTGTTTCCCATCAAAGCCTAGTGAAGAAACTCTTCGACCAAAAGGCAAAAAAATGTGATTTCCAAGTTGGAGATCAAGTCCTGTTATGGGACAAAAGGAGAGAATCAAAGGGGATGCATGGAAAGTTTGACTCCCTTTGGAGAGGCCCATTTATTATTCATTAGCATAATGGTGAAAATAGCTTCCTACTAAAGTATCAAGATGGCACACTCTTTTCTCTACCTCACAGTGGGTAACATTTGAAACACTTCAATTCTTGAAGTACCAGATCATTTTATCTGTACATATGTATATTTGTATAGTTTTTACTTCCATTTTATTTTGTTTGTTTTCATTTTTGATGCCTTTCATTTCTTGGTAACATGACTCCATAGCCCAATGGTACACATGAAGAAACTGGAGATTCTAGGTTCTACTCCCTTCAATTCTTTTTACAATTGATGGAAGTTCCCCAACTGGAGCCAACTGTTGTACCTGAAAAATGTCACTCATTTTTGGGACAACATATAAGCTATTTTGGTCCTGCAAGACAAAATTATCTCTTCCCATTTCAAAAAATTATTCTAAACCTCAAAATTAGGAATTATTCAAGCTTTTTCAGTCAAAGGACTAATAGGTTCAATAGGTTCAAAGGCTTCTATAGGCGAGTTCAACCAAAAGAATTTATCGGCAAGCTTTTATGTGGTGTTTGAAACATTGAACCATTAAACCATTGAACCATTGAACCTTGAACCATTTTGGTTCAATGAGTTTAGTGGGTTTAAAGGTTCAATGTCATCAAAAAGAATTAAGCACTTTTGTCAAGGTTCAAAGTTCAATCGCTTTAGGTTTAACAGGTTCAACGACGGTAGGTTCAATATGGTTTGTTTCAAAGAGCTTGGTTCAAATGGTTAATAGAAACAAAGGAATGAACTATTGAACCATTGAACCAAAGTTGGTTCAATCAGTCGGTTCAAGTGGCAAGTTTAAAGGAGTGCCCCAAAAGTTGAAGAGACAAGCTCCCTTGCAGAGGGAATTTCTATGGCAAAAGTGACTAAGGTGAGAAAAGCTCAAAATAAAAGCCCATCAGAGCCCAATAGATGCTGCCAAGTGTCATCTATCGAGCCCCATTTTACTCTATTTCTAAGAGCTATGCAAGTTTCCATGTGTCCTTTGTAATATAATTGGAACATGCCAAGTGTCAACATCTGCATGAATCTAAAATGAGTCCCAAGTGTATCTACAGTGTTTTTTAAATCTCAACAAAAGCCACCACGTGTCATCTTCCACGGGACACTCAAAAGGCCTCCAAAGCCTCTATAAGTTAAGTGAATGTTGCCACGTGTCCTCCCCTACTTCATAGTGGATGCTACCACGTGTCACCTATTGAGATCGATGAAAATCGACTAAGGCAAAGCCAAAGGAAAAAGTACCCTTGCAAAGGACATTGAACCAAGCTGAGTACCCCTGTGAAAGGTAGCAAGCAAAGATGGACACAAGGGATCCTTCTAAAAATTTCTCATAGTAAAATGTTTAAGGCAAAGATCCTTCATACTTTTTTGTCTGAAGGAAAAGTCCCCCAAAATAGAAAACCCATCGAGGAAATAAAAGCTTGAAAAGTTGACATGTGTCCCTTATAAAGTTTAGTGGATACTGCCACGTATCATCTATGGAGACATAGTTTTAAGCAATAAAATGTGCCACATGGCATCATCTGCATGAATTTAAAATGAGTCTAGAATGTTTCAAAAGGGAAGCTAAAGCTTGGTGGAAGCCACCATGTGTCAACATCCACAGTTTCTTCCTTTGGTCTCTTTGTTAAGAAAAGACTGTGGTGTGTCTCAGGTGAGTGGCTAAACTTAACGAAAGCTACCACGTATCATCCTCTATAGGATTTTCAAAAGAAATTTAGAATATGCCACGTATTCCATTATAACTCTGTGGAGTGTGACAAATCTCTATATCTACATCTTGAGTTTCTTACAAGTTGCAAAGCTTCTTTTAATAAGCATCTCTCAGAGTCCCACGGATGTTGCCAAGTGTCCTCACCTATTTTGCAGCAGAATGTGACCAAATAATAGAGGATCAAATTGAACTAAGGACTTGATTCAATAGCCAGGAAAGGAGGAATGATGAAGAAGGACCATAAATATTCATGCACAAGATATGTTTCTAGAAGCAGACCACCAGGTGGACATTGGAGGATACAAACATTCAATGGCATGACCCATTTCTTTGCATTGAGAAAAGCAAATGGGAAAATACGCCCGATTCCAAGATATCTTCTTGACAAAATTTAATGCAACATGATGTGTTACTACTCCCAAGTCTTTCTTAGAGGGCTATATATTGAACTTTCTCTTATTGTTTTAGAGAGATCCTTTTGTTATCAGAAATTAAATTTTGCTTAAATTAAAAGGCATTACTGAGACTTTGAGCTCAAATTGTTGATCATATTTTATTATTGGAATAAGAAAGAAAGTGACTTTTCAAACTTTATGCTGTAATAACTTGGTTGTTGTGTCTGTTTCCTTAATATGTTTTCTGTGCCTTTAAATAAATAAGTAAAACTAGTGGAGGTGACTAAAAAGGTGTTGTGAAGCCAGTCACTTTCAGACTTTGTGCTGCCATAATTGTCTTCAGTGTGTGTTTATTTTCTTTTTCTATGTAAAGAACCTTGGGATGACTTTGTACCCTCATTTTTCTTCATATTTCACTCTTTGGCAGTTGAGGTGGAGACTTTGTGCCTCATTTCATCTTGTTGTGTTACTATACCCTGTTAAAAGTTATTTGTCAAGACCAAAAAGATTCCTTTGTCTATTGAACAACACTTCTAAAAGAAGAGGAGTGTCTTCTATCATTTCATCTGGATTTCTCCTTTGATTTGTGCACATCATCTATAAAAAAAGATAGATGGATGGTTTATCCTACCCTTGAGTGTTATTTTTTGATCACACACACACACACACACACACACACATAACTCTTGCATATCTATAGGGAACCTCCCCTTGATGAGAGGAGAGATTAGTTCCTTTTTGATGTGGTAAACCTACACATTTGGCTGACCAATCTTCTTGTTATGGCTGATCAAACCTATTTTGTTTATCAGTATGCTGATTGACAAAATATTCATCCAATAGTTTTTGGTGACTCTGATGGGGATTTATGTGCATTTTGAAGCCTCAAATTTCAGATTGAAGCATTCCCTACCATTAACCTTACAATCTTTATCTATTTCTATTATATAATCTAGTCTGTAAACTAGATCCACTAGGAAAGAATGCGTAGTTTAAAGCCTCAAGCTTCAAGTTGAAGTAAGGTCAATTCTTTTCATTTTTATTTCACAATCTGGAAAATCCAAGGTATACATGAAGCCAAAGGGCTAAAGGTATTATTGACCCTATATTTGAGTTGGTACAACAAATTAATTTTGATTTGCCTCCTTCACCATCTCATCTCCAATGAACTAAGAGCTTTCCTCCTACTAAAGTCAGGTCTCCATCACCAAGTGAAACATCCACTTCTACTGTTAATAAAGCTTTGCCAATAATTACCCCTCTAAGATTTATTATTCCTCCTTTTCATAGTCATACAATGGTAGTTCAAGGCCCCTAGGGTAATTCTTTTGGCTCTCTCAATCTTACTCCACCTCTACATGAGCTCCCACGTAGGTCAAGGAAGAATTTCCCTAGGTTTTATGGTGATGGAAAAGTTCACCTCAACGAACACATTACAGCCTTCAGCATATCCTATGGTGTAATTAGAGTAGAATTTAAGGATGTAGTAGTCAAGATATTTGTAGAAATATTACAAGGTGCTACTGTAGATTGGTTTTACCATCTACAGACTCAGTTAGTAACTGACTAGAACACCTTCAAAGCCAAGTTTGAAGCTAGATTCAAACTTGCAGAAGATGCACATGCCCTTCTGGCTTAGCTCACACAGATGAAGAAAGAGCCTCATGAACTAATGAGGGACTTCATATCCAAGTTTGACAAATTGAGAAATAGGATCCTTGTAATTACTTGACCTACAACTGAGAATCTCAAATATTTCTTTATTAATTCTTAGCTACCTGAAGTGAGTTTCTTGTTGAGATGTGCTGGTCAAATAGACCTTGTTATAGCGCAAGATTTGGCCACTGAGGTAGAAGATGATCTCATCTTGGCAGGGAAGATAAGGAGAGATCCTAATAGAAATAGACCCTCATCATCTTCTGAATATCCATCTACAAGCACCACTGATCGAATGGTGTAGAAGTTGGCAAATGAGTTACTTGCTCTCAAAAAGCAAATAGTGCAAGGAATGTCTTCTGATCCTTCATACAGAGATATACCAAGGAGGACATTTTCAAATTAGTCATATCAGGGCAATGCTGCCAAGAATCAAGGGCAGCTAAATCATCTTCCTTCCCCATAAGGGAAACTTGCCATTGAAGCACCCCCAGCCAATTCAGCAGTGGGATATCTTGAAGCAGAATCAGATTTCTCTTTCCAGCTTGAATTGAGTCAAGAAAATGATGCTGATATCCTAATAGAAAATCAAGAAGAATCAACTGGTAACTCCAACATTGGTTTTTTGAACTACCAAGATGAACCCAAAAGTAAAGGAGAAGCTTTTGATGGATCATATGTTGTGTTCACATGGTCCAAGAACCAGTTAGCCCAACAATTTGATAAAGGGAAAATAGAAGAGCAACCTCAACCAGAAATTTCAATTGCTAAATGTGGAATCTCTCTACCTTTCCAGCCAAAAGACCCGGTGATCACCAAAAAGGTAAGTACATCAATTTCACCTTTACCTTTAACTTCAATTTTACAAATTAGTCCTCCCCCCTTTACAAACCAAAAATTTAAATTACCTTCCTTTGTTTCTAGTCCAATGAAAATTAAAATATGGGATTTGGTGGGAAAACTAAAGAAGAAGAAGAAGAAGGAGGAGGAGGAGGAGGAGGAGGAGGAGGAGAAGAAGAAGAAGAAGAAAAAGGAGAAGGAGAAGGAGAAGGAGAAGGAGAAGGAGAAGGAGAAGGAGGAAGAGGAGGAGGAGGAGGAGGAGGAGGAGGAGGAGAAGAAGAAGAAGAAGAAGAAGAAGAAGAAGAAGAAGAAGAAGAAGAAGAAGAAGAAGAAGAAGAGAGTTTAATTAGATAAGTAGAGTTGAGAAGAATGATAGTAGTGTTATAAAATAAGAGAGAATATTTTTAGTGAATAGTGTTAGTAATTTAACATGTCAAGGTTAAATTGCTACCCCTATCATATGAAACTTTCAAGAAACTAGTCATTAACCCTTTATAGCTGGTCAAAAAAAGAAATTATGGACTAAAAGCACTAATTTTGGTAAAAAACATCAAAAATATATTGTAAATAGGTCATTTTATTTTCAAAATAGCATTTTCAAGTTCAAATATGTAGATAATCCATGCATAGGGGTTAATTTTGAGAAAAATTAAGCTTTCTGAGAGCTACAAGTGGTCTTAGGATGTCAAATTTTGTAAACAGGGTCATCATGAGTTGGATAATCTTTTAAAACAATTTCATGTCCATTGGATGAGTGAAGATACTTTTTATTTTGTAACAGTCCTTAGCATTTTCGTTAGAGATCACCATTGGAGCAAACATCATTCTAGAGTGCCATAGAGGTTTATAAGTCCATTTAAAAGTTTTTAAAGAATGGTATGATGTTTTTACATCATAATAAGACCATTAAATAGTGTCATAACTCCAAATTTTAAGCAAACTATGCTCATACAAGCTAATGCAAACAAATAAGCATATAAGCCAAAAAGGGGTTTTTTTAATTTTTAAGAAAAATGTAATATTAGAGTGTTTTGATAGATTTTTATAGACCCCATATTGATTTTTTTATTCATTGAGAAGTAGGTGAAGAGTTATTTTCATTCTAGTGAATTTTTTACTTTTTGTAGTTCTAGACACCCTTCCAAGCCTCCTATTAAGATGCTTGTATCTTTCACCATGTGTGGATTTTGGCTGAAAATTATTATTATGTTTTTAGGAATAATATTTAATTATAATTAATAAAAAATTAAGATCAGTTTAGGGTTTGTGCTTTATGAACAATCGTTAAGAGTGTAGGTAGTCCAAAATACAGTCAAAACCTTGCAGGCAGATTTCTTCACATGTTAAATTTTCATATATTTTGCATCAGATCCCAATATTTTAAAGGATGGTATAGGGGTTAGTGTGATAGAATTTAATATAAATATTTTTGGATTTGTATGTCTATACTTTATGAACCATCATTTTGAAGATTCAGCTTCAAAGCCTTCTTAAACCCTCAAAAAACTAGTTTTGAAAAAAATTGATTTTATTACAATAAAATCATCATGGATAAAAATAAAACCTTTTAAAAAATAAATTAAACTCACAAAGGGTTCCATAAATGTCAATTTTATGTATGGATATGTATGGATGAGGGCATAAATCATGTTTTTTGTGGAAAAAAACATGTAAAATGAAGTACATGATAGTTCAATGAAATATAATCAATGGAGATAAAAGACTAATAATTTTTACTCATCTTAAAATTTTAATTTGGTCATAAATTATCTCAAAAGTGTCCCAACTAGCTTGATCAAAATGGCCAGTCTATAGCAAAATGGAACAAAATAGGCCTCCCTATTGACCAAATGGTGAGTGTTTTTTCATAAAAATAAAATATCTTGTAATGAAGAAATTTGTTCCAGGTATATTTAGTTTTTTTTAGGTTTCATGGCATCTTGTTTCAATTTAATAGAGTTCAAATGCATAGATTGGCTTTTAGGTCTATTTGGTCTACTAGGCCTAGTTGGTCAAATTGTCAACTTGAAGAATGGCATTGAAAATTTATAAAATAAATTAGTTTTGGAGTTACCATGTGCCATATATATTATTTAAGTGAATATATAATTATCAAGTCAATCCACAAGTTCTAATTCATGTAAGTTGAGTTTAAGTGGAAGTTGACTAGTCTTTGAGTCCACATCTCTTCGATTTTCTAGTTTGACTAGTTTCATGCATCTCCCATGATTTTTATGCAAGATAAGGAAATTAAAAAACTTAAATTAAATTTAAATATAGATTTATATTCCAAATTATTGCATTATTTTCATTCAAATAAGGTTGGGAAGTCAACATAGGCCCACCACTTCTCAATTCAATGCCAAAGTAAAGGTCATGCTAATTTTTGAAGACTTGAAGAATTGAAGACTTTGTTTAATTTTATAAAATGAATTTATTATTGAGAAATGGCATATATTTTAATGCATAAGGATTTTTAGAAGTTAACATGGGCTGACCACCTCCAATTCTATGCCAAAATTTGAAGATCATGCAAATTGTCATAGAGTTTGGAGATTTTGATAAATTATTTTTGCATTGTAAAAGGATTAGGTCTTAAGTTAACTAACCAAGAGTAATCCTTATCTAAAATCAACACAAATTTAGATTTAGGTTATTTTTAAACATATATATTGTCTTTTTCAAGCCATTTTTAATTAATTCCTAAGGCAAAGAAGAAATTGTAATTAAAACCATTTTTATCAAATAAAGAAGATTTTTCGCATATGTTTTTTGGATCAAAATAGAGTGTAATATGACTATGTACCAACATAAAAATGGCATCTAATTTAAATTTTTATAGGTCCTTTCCACACTTACTATTAAAATATCATCCTCTACAGGTCATTAAAAGAGCTAGGATTTAAATTTGCTTTGCAAACCTCTTTCAGGCCTTCTTTTGAAACACTAATGTTTAGGTTTAAATGCAGATTTTTATTTCAGATTCATGTGTATCTTATTCAATTTTAGAAATATTTCATATAATACAAATCATTTAGGTACATCACCCCATTATAAAGGATTTCTCATTTCCGTTTCCTTCTCCCTTTTCATCCAAGAAAAAAAATCAAAAATAGATTAGTTTTAGTATTATATCTTAAGGGAACCAACCCTCTCTAGAGGTTCTTCTCAATACAACATCACCCACACTCTAATAAGTTCCAATTTTATCATCTAGAGTGAGGGTGTTCTTTACACATATCAAATCAGGGTGCACTCTAGAGGGATAACAAATAGTAGAGAGCAAAAACCAATGAACCATAACATTAGTGTTTCAAAAGAAGGCTTGAAAGAGGTTTGCAAAGCAAATTCAAATCAAGATGGATCTGCTAAACCTATCTAAAGGATCGCTTACCACAATAATATCACTAGGGAGGGTTCCAAAGCCTCTAGTTAAGCAAAACTATGCAATAGCCCTATGTTTTCATATTCACTAAATAAATAACAAGTAAATCAAACTCTAATCTAGTGTTCACCAAAGCTTGTGGCACAAAGTGGGGGTAATAAACATAAAATTAAAAATGCATGAGATAATTCTAATTAAGCTATGTATAGGTAAGACCCTAATGTATAGAGAGAGAAATATATTTAAAATTCATTACTTATGCTACTTTTATTTACTAAAGAGAGGAGCAAAGTTAGAGATACTTACATTTAAGATGAACCTATCGAGACTTAATACCTCTCTTGGAAAAAGGTTTTTTGCAAGAGGTTGTTTTGGTTTGTAAGGATCACTAAGAAATGCCAAATCATCTAATACTTTTTCACAAGACAAGATTCTTCTCCAAGTAGAAACCCTAAGCTAAGAATCCTCAATTAGAATGGTAGAAGAGCAGATTGTAAAGAAGCACAAATGAATGATTAATTATAGTCATCTCTCTAAGAATGGAAAAATGTATGTGTTTATATAGGTGGATCTAACCCTATTCCTTTCTAAAATTTTAGGTTGACAAGGTCAACCAAATCGACCTTGTATCATTATTAACATAAATAAATTAGGTCTCAGTCTAGGTCGACCAGGGGCTGACCTAGATCCTAAATAAGTTTTATCAATTAGAGTAAAAGTTTGATGGGATCGACAGTGTAACATAAACCATTAAAAAAGATTTTATGCTAAGGAATAATTAATGAAGGAAAAAAAATGACTAGAGGGGGTGAAAAAGAGGAGGTAAAGCTTAGGGGAATGTTTTTAGGAGATGGTTAAATTGATAAGAAAATGGTAGTAAGGGGCTATAATCTTAAAAATCACCAATGGTCTGCCCACCCCTTTTCCACTGTACCCTTTAAGGTGTATACTCAGAGCTATTGAGACTCAAAAAGTTCTTGAAAGATAAAAAACATCAGTAATTAATAAAGTTTGAAAATATTATGTGTATACATATGCCTCACTTAAATTTCATCACATGTCACTCAGGTTCAATAGGGGATGATACTTTGAGAAAATACATAGAAACACATAATGCTAAGGATAAAAACAAAGTTATAGTATTTTAAAGAAAAAATAACTAAAAGTAAATGAATAAAAGGTAAATAATGGAAAAGTAAATATATGCATACCTTGACTTACCTTTTTCACTGGATGATTGTCTACCATGTTTGTAGTTTTGATCATGGAGGGCATAGATATTACTTTCAACAAACCAAAGGATACAAAACTAAAGAGAAAAAATAAACAAAAGCAAGAAATCTAAGATAACTGATGCTATGTGGATGAGACATACTTGGAAATTTATAAATTTAGGGTGACAAGTGCTATGTTAGACCAAATGACCAAGTCAAACTTTAGAGTAAATTAGATAACTAAAAATCCAAGGCTACTAAAGATTAAAGAACTCAAATAAGTAAACCTTATGTAAGAAAGGCAAACTCACCAAGTCAAACCAAGGATACATGTCAAAAATGATGGTAATCAAACATTAATGTGAAAGAAATAATAATCCTTAAATAAAGATAATCAATAAAAAATGGTAAAACAACATTAATTAATAAGAAGTAATAATCCTTATTCAATTATCAATGGAAAAAGTGAATAAAAGGGAAAACAACATTGGTGAGTGAAAATTAACAATCCAACCCCACTCAACAATAAAAAAAGAACATGAAAGTAGAAATGGACTCAAGTGTCTGTAAAAAGGGTAATACAACAATAAAAAATGGTAAAATAAAGTAAATCAATGATGGGATGTAGAATCATGGTGTAAAAATAATATAGTCACTCGAACATATTATTTTGTTCTAAAGATAGATAAAATTGAGACAAAGTAGTGCTAGCATGTTTTTAAGATGTGAAGAAGAATGAATATAGAATAAGGACAAATAGATTTAGAATCACACTTTCCTATCAAGGGGAAAATGAAATGGGTGGAGGGGATAATGAAGTAAAAACCAAGGTAGAGGAACTCTTTATCAAAGTTAAGACACTGAAATTAGGTTTATCAAAATAAAAGGACTTTATATCTTAAGGACTCTGAATTCTCTTATCCACATAAGTCTTATATCAAAAAATGTAGTAGGTATATCATCCCATCAAGACTATATGCATGAAAATTAAAATGGACCTACCTTCCCACAATATGTTCCTCATTCCTTAGATCACATTATAGAGCTATCAATCTACGAATAAAATTGGGTACTTGCATGAGAAAGTGAGTAGCACCATAGAGTTTGTTGTATTATCCTATTCCAATCTATTGGCCTACTACACCCCAATAAACCTTGACTCTATCGTGAGGCCAACTATGGAGTTTGAGCTTCAATTAAAGATATGAGATGTGTTTGTAGTCACTTATTTTGGTGTGATTTTGAATTTTGAAATTTATATGTTGCCTTTTATATATGTAATGAAATTACTTCAAGAATAAAGTATAATAGCAGAATTAGATCCAAATATGACTAAAACATATCCAAATATATGATGATAGATAAGCCACTTCAAGGGGGAAACCTCCACAAGATTTAATAAAATTAGAATTCACAATATGATCATAAAAAATTACCCACTACCTCCTATATATAGTCTATCTAGGCCATGGTTACTCTATAGGTAGACCTACTAACCAAATAAATGCATAGAGAAATGTGAAATAGCATCAAAGAGGAATAAGTAATCCACAAGTCGGTTATTACTATCCTCATACATGTGATAGGTTAGGGCCATATCATGCCCTTCTCCTTCAAAGCAATGTTGTCCTCAACGTTGAACAACTCTAGATGTTATTGCAAAAAATATTCACCTTCCCAATTTGCATCTTCACTACTCAGTTTCTTCCACTTGATCAGATATTCCCTAATCTCTCTAGTTCTCAACCTCTTAGTACATGTTTGGAGGATCTTCTCTAGTTCCAAAATGATTCGTCCTTCTTCATCTAGTTCTAGGAGTTCTGTATGGGTTGAAACTATTTTTCTAATGACTTTCTTCAAACATGAAACATGAAATACTGGGTGTATGCGATATGAATGAGGTAACTCGAGCTTATAAGCCACACTTCCAATTTTTTACAGAACCTGATAAGGGCCATAATACTTAGGATCAATTTTTTTGTCCTTTTTCTATTGCTTCAAGGACATCTACTTATAAGGCTACAAACATATAAAATACTCAATCACCCACCTCAAAATTTTGCTCACTACGATGTTGATCTACTTGTTGCTTCTTCCTGTTTTGTGTCAAGGCCAAATTCTCTCTCAAACAAGCCAAAACCTCTTGTTGATGTTGAATGTGCTCCTCCACATTTCAAACCTTGGTTTGCTCCTTTAATGAAGAAGTGATGGAAGGTGGATGGTAACCATATAGTGCTAGAAATGGAGACATTTTAGAAGAGGTATGGAAAGATGTGTTATACCACCATTCTATAAGTGGTAGCCATTTAACCCAATGTTCCTATTTATCTGATACAAAACAATGGAGATACCCTTCTAAAAATTTGTTAACCACTTCTTTTTATCTGTCAGATTAGGGGTGGTAAGATGAGCTATGAGCTATTTGAGTACCCAAAGAGGAAAAGATTTCAGTCTAGAAATTACTAGTGAAAATAGGATCATGATCACTTATAATATTTTTTGGGGTTTCGTGTAATTTTAGAATTGCATCTAGAAAAATAGCTGCTACTGTACTTGCTGAAAATGGGTGTGAGAGAGCACAAAAATGGGCATATTTTTTAAGCCTATCCACAATGACCAAGATAAAAGATAACATTATTACCTTCAGAACAAGGCAACCCTATGATGAAATCCATAGAAACCTCCTCCCACCTTTGACTAGGAATTGATAATGGTTGTAACAGACATGGGGTCTTAACTATCTCACCTTTATTCTATTAGCATATCAAGCATTTTTCCACAAATTTTTGTACATCTCCCTTAAGTCCTTCCCAAAATAATTCTATGATATGTTTTCAAGAACCCTGAGTGTCCCCCAATCGGAGATGCATACAACTCTGCAAGAATATTATGCTTAAGCTTTGAATTTTTTCACAAGTATAATCTACCCTTATACCATTAGACATTACCTTTCCATTCAAATTTATTAGAGGCTAAAGTACCTTTCTAGAGATTTTGAATCAGAACCTATGTATCCTTGTCTTGCTCCCATTCTAATCTAGCTTCATCCACCCAATCTACTTGCAATATGGATATTGCACAAAGTAATGCTTCTGTGGATGTATCTCGTTTGGATAGTGCATTTTCTACTATATTATCTTTACATTTCTTATAGATGATTTAAAAATCATAACCCAACATTTTGGTTACCCACTTTTGTTGTTCCTCAAATGATAATCTTTGCTCCAAAAAGTATTTGAGACTATCATGATTGGTTTTCACCATAAAGTGTCTACCCATCAAATAGGGCCTCCATTGTTTAAATACATGAAGAATAGCCATCATTTCTTTCTCATAAATAGGTTTTTTTAGATTCTTACCTTTGAATTGATGACTCTCAAATGCAATGGGTCTTCATTCCTGCATTAGTACCACTCCCAAGCTAGATCTAGAAGCATAACATTCAATAGTGAATGTCTTTGAAAAGTCTAGAGTAGCCAAAATTGGAGTGGTACACATAGCTACTTTTAGTTTCTCAAATGCTTTGGTGGCGGCATCATTCCAATGGAAGGCATCCTTCTTTAGCAATGCAATGAGTGGAGCTGCTATGCTGCCATAACCTTTCACAAATCTTTGATAGTAACTTGTTAGTCCTAGGAACCCTCTGAGGTTTTTGAGGTCTTTGGCATGGGCCATTCCATCATAGCTTTGATCTTCTAGGGATCAAATTTGACACCTTCATGACAATGTGACCTAGGTACTCTACCTCTTGTACTCCAAAAACACATTTGGATGGCTTCGTATAAAGATGATGCTTTTCCAAAACTATCAACACGTTTTTCACATGTTGTAGATGTGCTTCCCATGTTTGAATATAAATCAATATGTCATCAAAGAAAACCAACACAAATTTCCTTAAAAAAGGCCTAAAAATAGTGTTCATCAAGCTCTGAAAAGTGGATGGTGCATTTGTAAGACCAAAGGGCATTACCGAAAACTCATAATGGCCCTCATGTGTTCTAAAAGTAGTTTTATGAACATCTTCATCCTTGATTCTAATTTGATGGTACCCTGAGTGAAGGTCTAATTTTGTGAAATAATTAGCACCATGTAACTCATCAAGTAAATCATCAATTACGAGAATAGGAAACTTATCTTTGATGGTGTACTTGTTGAGTTCCCTATAATTTGGGCATATCCTCCATGTGTCATCCTTCTTTCACACCATGACCACTGGTGATGAATATGCACTTTGGCTATACCTAATGATCCCTGCCTCCAACATCTCATGGACCATTTTTTGATTTCACTCTTTTGTGTATATGGATATCTATATGGTCTAATATTTGGTGGTTGACTCCCTAGAAGTAGTTGAATGGCATGTTCATGTTCTCTTTTTGGTGGTAGCCCTTTTGGCATGGCCCCAAAAATAGATGGGTGGTCATCAAGAGTCATTTGTATATCAAGATGTGTAGATGCATGTGTGGGTTGAACTTCTATGGAACATAATCATGTAATAATTCCCTCTACCCCCTTTTTTAGTATCTTAGCCATCTGATGTGAACTAACCAATTATGGAGATTTTGCTTGTAATCCACGTAGTTCAATTTTCCTACCTTCAAAATTAAAGCTCATGAATAGTTCCTGGAAGTTCATCTCAATGGTACCCAAGGTTGTGAGCCATTGGACTCCCAAAATAAGTTTGTGTTACCCATGGGAATAGCAAACATATGAGAATCTAGATTATACTCACCCCTAACAAGCTTAATACTATGGCATTTGCCTAAATAATTAATTGTGCCACCATCTGCAATCATGACTTTAAATTTTGGTCTTGGGTAGATGAAATAGTTCAATCGAGTGACTAACTTATGGTTGATGAAGCTATGTGTACTTCCTAAATCAATCAATAATTAATTGTGCCACCATCTGCAATCATGACTTGAAATTTTGGTGCTGGGTAGATGAAATAGTTCAATTGAGTGGCCAAATTATGGTTGATGATGTTATGTGTGCTTCCTAAATCAATCAACACTATCACCTTTTGTTTCTTGAGGAAACCTACCACCTTAAGAGTTTATGGAGTGCTAATACCTACAAGTGCATGACAAGAGATTGTAGGTTGGGAATTTTTAGGTACCTCCTCTATCTCTTCTTCATCATCATTGGAGGCATCATCTTCTTCATCATCTTCATTGGATCCCTCAATGTAGAATAACTTCTTCTCATCACATCTATGTCCTTTTCTCCACTTGCTATCACAACCGAAACATAATCCTTTTGCATGCTTCTCTTCAATTTGTTGTGGGGTCAATCTAGTAGGTGGAGGAAATGTTGGTGTTGACATGTTATGATCTTCGAAGTGAGTGAATGGCTTCTTCTTGTTGGCTATGAATTTTTCCTTAGCTCTACATGCCATGATAATAGAATAAAAAATCTTAAGTGGATTAAACATGCGTACATCATGTTGAATGTGGTCCTTGAGTCCACACAAAAATAGGTCATTCAAGTTCTCCTCAGAAATTATCTCCACACATAAGGATAGGTTCTAAAATTGATGAATATAATCCTTCATAGAGCCAGTCTATCACAATTTTGCTAGTTGGCTGAAGTAATTCTCTATCACACTATTGCCATAGTGTAATTGAAGCTCCTCTGTAAACACTGACCAAGTGACATTGAGAGTCATTTTTTTCTTTTGAGCACACAACCATCGATACCAAATGAATTGATCAGGTTCAAGATACAAGGATGCCATGGTAACCTTTTGTCCACCTGAGATCTGATTTAGATCAAAAAAATTCTCCATTTGGTTGATCCAATTGAGTGGATCTTTTCTATCAAATTTGCACATATCCACCTTTGGTAACAAGGTCCTCTCTGTGGCACTATAATTAGATTTGAAGTAGATTGGTTGGGAGAACCAACCTAGTGGGGCTATGTAATAGTGTTATCTGGATGATTTGACTAATTATTTTTCAAATCCATTATAATATCTACTGAACTATCTTGTATGGATTTCATATTAGATTGTATGCCTTGCACCTCACTCTAAATGCCTTGCACACTATAGTCAAGCTGGCTCACTTTATGATCTATGTCAGAGAACCCTGGTACAAAGGATCTAGTACATCCCCCTTCTAACTCCATCTCTTCATTTTTATGAGTTTTACTTGGAGTTTCAACACCCTTTCCTTGGCCTTGAGTTTGTGGACCTGCCATAAAAGGGCTTTACGATGTCGACCCTGATTGGCACTTTTGACCCAACTTTGATCAAGAAATTTTGGAATTATGTCAGCCTCAAATAAAACCATACAAAGAAAAAACCATAGCCAATTTTTTTAAGCTTTCCAAAAATGTAAATAACCCAGAAAAATTATTTGAATTGCGCACTATAGAGCAATTTTATGAAAACCCCTAAAATGGAGATAAATTTTGTAAAACAATTCAAAATGATATTAAATTTGAATGGAATATTAAATTAATTATTTCTCACCTCTAATAAATTTTTTTTAGATAAATTCACAACCGTTTTATAGATATAGCCAAATTTAAAAAAATTAGGGTTTTACCCACAAGATTGCCCAAATTGCAGCTCTGATACCACTTGTAATGAAATTACTTCAAGAATAAAGTATAATAGCAGAATTATATCCAAATATGACTGAAATATATCCAAATATATGATAATAGATAATCCACTTTGAGGGGGAAACCTCCACAAGCTTTAATAAAAGCAGAATTCACAATATGATCATAAACAATTACCCACTACCTCATATATATAGTCTATCTAGGCCATGGTTACTCCATAGGCCAACTTACTAACTAAATTAATGCATAGATAAATGTGAAATAACATCAAATAGGGATAATTAAGCCACAATTCAGCTATTCTTATCCTCATACATGCGATAGGTTAGGGCCGTAGCAATATATCATTGCATTTTATTTAAAAATGATTTTAATTTTAACTTTATTGATGGATTTTTATAATCTTCTTCCATACGGATTTGGAATACTAAATCATGGGTGTTAAAGATGGATTTGATTTGAATACTTGGGACTTGGTTGTTAATAACAAGAACTTAGAGAGCATGTTGTCTAAGAGTCTCATTAATCTAGGTGAAATAAAAGTGCTATCTTGACTTCAACCTTATTTTATCCAATATGGAGTGAAAGGAAAAGAAATCAAGAGGAATGAAAAATAAAACATTATGAACTAATTCAAATGGAAAAAATGTGACAAAGGGAAAAAAGGGATACAATGACATTGAAGTGTGATACCTTATCATAAGAATGAGGTAAATGTAGGAAAACATGCTAACATAGGTTGTTGTGAAAATTTTATCTATTAAAGAAGTAAAATTCAAAGTTGAAAATAATGATCATGAACTTAGAACCATTAAAAAATGCATTCAAGAAAAGGAACATTGATTGAAAGATGGAAATTTTATGAGGAAGGCCAAGTCCTATCTATTGTAAAAAAGCACACAAAGTTATCTTTAGTTAGTTCATGGTTTAATATAACTAGGTGCAAGCATGGGATACTCCTTTGCACTCAACATTTGAATCACTCAGTTGTGTTATCATCAATTCACATAAGGCATAGGCCTTATGTGCTTACTTGGAGTGCAACTGAAAAGGAATGAGGGCCCACATTAGGTTAGATGTGCCATGGTATAAGACTTCAATTATGGGACTTGATCAATTCATCAAAATATTTAGGTAGATCCATAGGCACAAGTCTTTCATGGACTAAGCCTAGTGTCATATGGTTCTTAAAGGGTCAAAAGTCTACTCTTATTCAAACTACTCATGCTAGGCTCACGCTCCTAATAAGGATGGGAACACTTGGGACAAACTCTATACTTAGTCTTTATGTAAGTTATGAATGACATCATTAACATTTTTTAGGGAATCCATTAATGATGAAAATTAGAACACATGAACATTACTTAATATAAATGAATTTAAATTATGACACTATGACTATTACACATCCCAATAGAAATATAAAATATGCTCAAACCATACACATTATATGTTAACTCAACACTCTTCATCATTAATCAAGTTTACAAGATGGAGTATAGAGTTCATCATATAATATATGTCTAGTTCATTCTACTTAAAGAACTAGAGGCTCACAGATGATATTGGTTACTTACAAATGGAGCCTTCATGGTATCCATACTAATCCTAAGTCTAATGGATGGTGAAGTAGTGTATATAGAGTAATTACATTTACCAGAGCTCCACTATAATTTTTGGTCTTTTTTTCATCTAGTTTAAGTGCCTTAAATAACATCCAAGAGTATATTCACCAAGGTGGAAGGTACACACTGAGTGTCAAGCTAGAATATTTGGTCATCATAACTACTAGCTCTATCACCTTGCAAACTCTATGCTATAGTCACCACATTCTGCCAATGCATTGAAGATGCCCTAAAGATCTAGGGGCTAGTCAGTTGCCTGCCAGTTGGTGTAAGATATACCCTATACCCTCTAGCTAGTGCCAAAATTCCCAATAGCCAATTAGTATAAAATGATTTCTATATTACCAAGTGGATGTCCTATTGTAATGAGTCCAAAACATAACAAAATAAGGGGCTCAACATAACCCCATACAAAAATTTTAGTGGATCCTCATACTAGGCTATCAAGCTTTTAGGAGTGTAGAACTCGAGTACACTCTCTTTAAGTTTGACATTGGAGTCTTCAAAGCCCTTAATGGTGAGATTGATTTCCTCAATGATGCTATCTATTTTAGTGAAATAAATAGTGAGTGCTAGCACATCCATTTTCTCCAGGTCCTTCTGGAAGGCCTTAACATTGGCCTTTGACTTTTCCACACATCCATATAGGATTACTCCTTACTCATAGGCCTCAATTTATAGAGCATATAAGAGTGATTCTAGGTTCTACGCTTGATCCTTAATCTAGTTACTAAGTGCAGTAATGCTCCCCATGATTTACACCTATTTTGACCTGCTCACTAAGTATAATTACACCATCAATTTCTCCTTCTCCTCCTTTGCCTACTTTAGGTGCACATCTATAATTGATGTTTGATTTGAGAGGCTTAAGAAGATGGAATTTGCATCATCCATGCCTTCTTGTAATTTATAGAAGAGGTCTTTTACCTCTTCAAATTTCTCAACCAAATCTTTCTTCAGTGTGATACTGGGATCTTCTTCTTATTCTTATGCTGGCTCAAGTTTTAACCTTGGAAGCATATGCTCCACTAGCACATAGATTTTTCTTATTTTTTAGAGGTTTGAAACATCGACATCGACCAAAAAATATGGTTTAGCCATCTTTATGCACTCATAAAGTTGTTAAAACTTAAATTTGGTGACTTGTGCTTCATCTTTGGCTTCTTTGTGGAGATTTTTCCATGTTATCACCCTACCATCATTGATGATGTTCTAGCATACAACTTTAGTGGCCATTCTGATCGATGCATTCCCATATCAAACTAGGTTCATGGTGTGAGGGTTTATATTTGATGAATAATGTTTACATAGGATATTTACTATGAGGTAAATAGTAATAGTTATATTTATCATGAGGTAAATAGTTATAGGTTAATCAGAATATTGTTGTATAACAATATTATGATTATATATATATATATATATATATATATATAAAATTTATATTATTATAACAATATATCATATTTCATAATCATAGGGTGAGAGAATATTGGGGAGAGGCTATAGGAAATATTCCTATATATTTGTATTGTGTCTCACATTGAATTATTGAGATTAATGTAAGAACATAAAGATTATTATTGTGTGACTTAAATTTGTCTCTATGTATGCTCAGATTTGTGTGAGTTAAAACTATGTATTGGCTCCTCCAATACTCAACAATGGTATCAAAGTAGGCAAATCCTTTGTGAAAAATGATTTTTTTATTTGAGAAAGGGGTAGTTGCTTGGTGGTTTGTCCTTGAATGATGAGAGAATAATGAGTGAAAAGCCTATAGTGTAGTTATTTAATTTGAATGCAAATTTTTTGTGAAAATATTGAAATTTTACTATACTTTTCATATTATAGAGGAGGATAAGTTGTATTCACTATTTCTAGGCCCAGGTCCATACATATCAAAAATTGATATAGTGTAGAAGATCAAAAATGGGAGAAGCATGGTGAAAATAAAAATTAGAATGAACTATTGATTGGAGATAGATATGCACTTATTATAAACATAGTCTCTATTCATATTGAGGTAAGGTCATCATAGTAGAAGTATTCTAGCCTATGGTTGAGTATGCCATTTGTGTTACCCATGATGAAGCCCTAAAAACTCCCAACTAATTTTATTTCAATAACCAACTAGAATTATTACGCAACAGATCTAGTAAAAATCTATATTTCATTATCTACATTTTTTATTTATCTACAGTTTCACCCATCTCAAAGTCAACATTGACTGACTCACCCTCTGTAGTGGCTTAATCAATAAATTCCTTCCACATTGGTCTTGAACTAATCAGTGGTGGTATAGCTAAGATTCATAATTTAGGTTTACTGTTTTAAGTCTTGATTTTCATGGTTAGTCTTAGAGTCATTTTTATTTTATTGAGATTTTATTTTATTTTAAGTCCATTAATCTTAGTTAAATAACATCATAGTATTATTTATAAAGTATTAAAAAAAACTGATACTTTGGTCATGTTAAAAGTTTTTTACATTAGTTTATAGGTTTTTAATTTTAATAGTGTCTATTCATGTAAAAAGTCATGGGTCTTTTGAAATTTTAATTATTTTATGAGTTATAGTTGTTTCACTTTAATAAAGTTTATAGACAAGTTTTTGGGTCGAATCAATTTTTTGATTCAATTAGTATAGGTGATTTTTTGTTTTGTTTTATGAGATATTATTTTTTCAAAAGAGTTAAGTCATTAATATTTTAATTTAGGTAAGGTTTATTAGTATCTTTATATTATGAGTTTAGTTTTTTTGTCAATTCATCAAAAAAATCAAAGTGTCAAAATAATATCATTATTTGTAAAAAGTCATTGTGTCAGTGTTGAGTCTTTGTTAAGAGTCAAGAGTCTCAAAAACAAAATAAAAAAATTGCCTTATGGATGCATTTTTGTTTGTATATGGCATCCACATTATGGGGGGATTCCTTCAAAAAAATCATGTACTAGAGCTTCAGGACTTCTTCAGCTAAGTAAGCAATGAGATACTAGAGGTTGGAAGATACATGGAGGATGGAGGTCTTTTAACAACCTCTCATCAGTCACCATTGATGGGGCCACATCATGTTTTGGTGACTTTATGTGGTGTGTATTTCATTTTAGCATGGTGTGGACTTCAATTTTTCAATGTTCTTAATTTTTGGAAATGTTCACATTGTGGGAGGGTAACATAGAGCAATGTTTCATTTTCCATTTAGAACCAAATTGGGTAAATTTAAGAAACACTACCAGTGGTAGTGAGTCTTCTTTGCTATGTGAGATTGAGTGGTATGATCATACATAGTGGCTATAAGTAAGAAGTTGATTTATTACAATATCATATGTGACATTCAACATGTGTTTTTCTTTTAGTTCCAATTTGATGTGATGAGGATGTAAAAAAAAATCTTGATGTTTTAACTCCTAGTAGAAAACATTTTAGAGTGTGTCTCTAAATTTATTGTAACACTCATATATTTGGAAAGGGTTGGTGGTCAATCTAAAAAACCACAGATGTAAAAAGATAGATAAACTTTTACTGGTGTAGTGATCCTTTAACTACCTTCCTTCTTTATGAATATGATCCACTAGTGGAATGTTGAGTGCATTCTTTTCATGGAGTAAATGCAGGATGCATTCCTTTGCATAGTTGTCATCATGTGCAACAAGATAGTTAGCCAGTTGGAAGTTTACACACCTTTATTTGATCTAGATTATGAGGTAAGCCCATGTAACATGTTGTAATAGGAGTTTTGTTGTACCATGTCAACATTAGGGGGTGAATTTTATGAATAATGTTTACATGGGATATTTATTGTGAGGTAAATAGTAAAAGTTGTATTTACCACAAGGTAAATAGTTATAGTCTAATCAGAATATTGTTGTATAACATATATATATATATATATATATATATATAATTTATATTTTTATAAAAATATATCATATTTCATAATCATAGGGTGAGAGAATATTGGGGAGAGGTTATAGTAAGTATTCCTATATATTTATATTATGTCTCATATTGAATTATTGAAATTAATGTAAGAACAAAAAGATTACTGTTATGTGATTTAAATTTGTCTTTGTGTATTCTTAGCTCTGTGTATGAGTTAAAATTGTGTATTGGCTCCTTCAATACTCAACATTATAAGGAGGGAGTCCTACCCCTCATCAAGCTCTTCTAAGCTTGAAGTAGTCACTCTAGGCACCTCAAAATAAGGCTCATCGATATAGTGATCGAATGCAAATGAGAGTTATTTGTCCATCCTAGTTGTGATGGCTTGGGGGGAATAGTTTCATACATATAAAGTTCTTCATCCACCCATACATTCTGCACCTTCTCCCTTATGCTCAGCTCCTTATCATCCTTATTAATGATGGCCATCTTTATTTATACTTCCTCCTCTTCACTAGAACCATTGCTCTCTTAGATGCTTTCTTCAAAAGACTCACATATTTGATCTTTGGGGGTTTCTTCCTTGGAATTCTCCCCCTCATTCACTTCTTCCTAAATTTTCTCAATATTCACCTCTAGTTTAATGCCTTCAGTACTAGTGTCACCTTGTTACTACTAGGGTTCTTCCGTTGTCTTTGTTTATTTCTCTAAGGCACTAGTATTACCTTCTTTTTCTTTAGGCACCCGTTCACTACTTGGGTGTGCCTCTTGTGTAACTTATTCTACCTTCCTGGTGGGTGCACTTGATGCTTGCTTGACTATTTTGATTATTGTCCCTGCACTAGCAAGAACCTTTATAGCTCTTTTCTCTACCTTGGCTAATTCCTTTTCTTTGGAAAATATCTGTGTCTCTTCAAGTACCAACACCTTATTAATATCCTCCTTGTTCAAGCCCATTTTCTTCCAAACCCTTCTCTTCTCTTCTTCTATTTATTGAGGTGGTGTGGAGGGTTCTTCATTAGATGAGGGGCTTGCTAGTTCCTCTATTTCCTCAAGAATAGTGGCTGTGCCACTTTGTAGGGCTTCATGTATATTCCTTATGCTTGGATCCTCTTCCCCTTCTTCTTGTGAACATAGTATTGCAATACGGGGAGATTAATATTGTGTTAGTCAATAAAACAAATCAATAAAAACACACTAAACTAACACCCTAAGCCTATCTCAAAGGAGGAGCTTAGTTAACAAAATAGAAATAATAAAACATGAAATAAATGCCTTCCTTCACCTTCCTTGGATGCTCCAAAATTCTTGTTGTAGTGATTTGCTCAGTTTGTGTTCATGAAGTTTGCATCAATAAAGTATGGCTACTTCCATCTTTCCTTGGCACCTTGTTTAGCTTTGACTTGGATTTGCTTGGATAAACATTTGGGAATTATAACACTAATTTCAATGAATTTTTGAATTCATTTAGGCATTATAAGTTTGGAATAAAAGAGCTTAAAAATCAATAGGCAATGCCTCCTATTTATAGATTTTTGAAATGGTTTAGAATAAACCTAAACCATCTATCTCAAGGTGAAGATGTGTGGCTAAAGATTAATTAAATTATGTAATTAAAATTCATAAATAGGCTCATCAATATTTGGGATAGAGGGGAATTAACTAGGCATGGAGGGTTTTAATGAGCATGAGACGTATTAATTCATATATTTGTGGCATTTATGGCTTGTGGATGCCACCCCATATGATGATGTCATTTGATGATGCAATTAATGACAATCAATTTGTATAAAATATTTATTCAACAAGTTCCATGGAAAATTAACTTCTGCTCTTCATTTGGTTTAATTATCCTTAAACATGATTAGTCAACTTTGATGCAAAACCTTGGCAATTTGTGCACAAATTAATCAAATTGGTCAAAATGTCATATTATTGGCTCAAAATTTGACTATATTAGAATTATAAGTTGATGTTAGATGAATTCTAAATTTTATCCCATTTAGGATGTTGTCAACACAAAATAACAAAGGAACATGTCTTGTATAATAAATTTGATAGGAAAGAGTAATCCAGAGCACCTATGTGAAAAAAATGTTATTTTGACTCAAAATGATTTGATCAAAATTAAATAATTCATAAATTGCATTGCCCCATTTAATAACACTTTGGCCAAAATCAACACTTTAATATATCAATTTCAACTCATTTAATGTGTTTTAGTGTTTTTAGACCAAATTGTACATTTTGGTGGAAATCGGTCAAAAGCCCGATTGAAGGTTATTTGTGGCCAAATTTAGGTGTCTACACTTATATATACAAGATATATGTCCATACTCTATCTTATTTAGTCTCCTTCTTAGTTTTGGGTTCAATATTCACCTCTTTCTCCATCTCTGCCAGAGTTATAGTAGGGAATGCAATGGGTCCCTTAATCTTTTTCTTGTGCTTCTTACTTGAATAAGCACTCTTTAGTGTGAAGGTCACACACTTCTTAGGAGCTGGGGGTGTAGTTTTCTCTTTAGAGGTAATTTTTAATTGAATGTGCTTCATGATCTCTTCAAGTTTATCTCCTCATTTATTTTAGAGTGTCTTCTCCTGTGTCTTTGGTTCCACCTTCCCTTTATCACCAACTAGGAGGGGGCGATCATCACCTTTTCCTAGATTGTTGCCCTTCTTATGTGACTTCATTTCATAGTATATGTTAAATATTTACCCACTTATTATCTCTCTAGAGGGGATAAAGGTCTATCCTATTATAGTCATCCTCCTCATATTTGGTGGCCTTGGATCTAGGGCACACAAACTAGCACCTCATCCTACTCATGTCTTGATCCATGGTCTTGACCAAGATCTCTAGTTATTATGCATTAGGAATTACTCCTAGTGTCACCATGAAATACTAGGTGGAAAATGCATAAGGACATTTGAGCCATCTAAACATGTTCCCATCCATGATCACTAGGTGCACCTTAAAAAAATGTTACATTATGATAAAGGTTGCCATTCCCACTAAGTGTTGGGGAAGATCTTAAGGGATGTACCAATCAATCTTGAAGACTTTGATGTACCTACCACACCACCCTTGAACCCTTATTTTATATTTTTATGAGAAGATAGGTAGGTAAATGAAGTCTTGATACTTCATCATAGGGGACTCATGGATGGGTGGGAACACCCATAAGTTATCCTTGTCACCATCTGGCACACCTATCTCCTCCATCACTATCAAGATTAGCATATACCCCCACCTAAAGGTTTTTCACACTCAATGGAACTCTTATGCATTCTTGGAAATCTCCTTAGTAATGAACTTAGAGATGTTGAAATTTACCCCTTACGTCATGTGGTGGGTGATGTACAAGAAGGTCTTGATAATATCAGACCACCATCTACTAGGGCATAGTTTATAGCTAACCAAGTGTGTTGTTTCCCTCATGCCATGGTCTTGGATATCCTTGATGGGGAACATGAATCTTGAATTGTATTAGCCTAGGAGTTTTATGACCCTCTCAACTTCTACTTCATCCTCCATCATTTGATATATGTCTTCCCTTATGCCTAGTATCCCCATGATTCTAATAATGAGGCTCACTAAAATCCTCATGCACCATCCTATGAAGTAGATATGGTCACCATGTATACATGAGAGGAGGAATTGCACCAATTCATCTAGCTTGTCAAAGCTTGATAAATTAAATAGTTACATTATGCCCATTCTTGCTAACTTGTCTATGATGGATACATCGAATAGTATGATGCCCACCTTTATTTTGTTCCCTATGTTGACCATCTAGTCTTGGTTTATCTCTTACACATTACTCCTATCTAGTGGTTGTAATATTATATCTTATACATGTGCAAAAATGACACCTATTTCTCCCCTACCATGACCTCTAGGGAAAATTGCATTTCTCTGCAGGTGAGCTTCACATTCACTTCTAGATCTATTATCATTATGATTACATCTTCTATAGATGAACTTACCATTTCACAATGACTGCTTCTTTCACCACCCATGATTTCATCTCATCCTTCTATGCCTATGGTGGACCTATACTTAGTCTCTTTTTCCCATTATAAATTGGATGTTATTGAAATGTGGTTGGTTGATCTTTTTAAACTCCAAAATTATGATTGGCACTTCTTCATATTCATGGTAACTATGACTTTATCTTTAGCTCTCAATCTTTCTACACCATTAATGGTGACCTTGTCATTCTTTTCAACTTTTACTCCCTTATTTCTCTCTCAATTTCACTCTACTCACCTCATTTTTAATTCAAATTAGAACACAATCTTGTCATTGTTCAACTATTCTCACTTGGGATGTTGTGGATGCTCTAGTTTTCACAGGTAGCATTCTTTGGTTTTTGATGGCTTCAGAGCTATGTTTTAGTTTCAATTCTCATAAAGGTTTGTAACCTATTATAGTCTCTCATTTTCCCCTTATACTCTATTTTTAGCTACCTTATTAATGGCTTGTTACCATGTGGATTTCTTGAAATCTACTAAATCTATGAAATCTACTAAAATCTATTGCCAACTATGTATTTTTTTTAAATATTTATGATTTCACCATCGCAACATTAATTTTTATAATGGTTTTTTTGGTGAGGTGATAGGTGATTTAAATGGTCACTTCCCATAGATTTTTGGGTGGGTGTCAACTATCTTGACATTCATTCTTTGGTGCTTGATTCAATGTGGCATGACCTTCACCCTTCTTATGGTAACTTGGGTGTAGTACTTCACATACACGTGATTCAGCCTCCTTGATTCCATCTCTTGTTAGTGCTATGATTCTTTACAAGCACACCTCTCTTTCTTGGTTTATTTATCTATTCTTTTATGTCTCTTACTTTCACCTTTCCTACCCCATACAAATCTTTGCACTAGTCCTCCAATGCTTCATTCTCTCTTCTTGATTTTCTGCATATGAACATCTTTTGTGCATCCCTTTGTCAACTTATACTCATAGCTTTCTAAATCGAGAAAACTTCATGCACCCAAAAACTTAGGCGTTTGGCCTCAAGCTCTTAGAAAGTGACCATGCTTGACTCACTTGATTATATTTATGCATGTAAGTGCCAGAAGAGTTCTCTTATGAGATTTAAAGTACCATGATTATTCACTCAACATAAATGAAACAAACATAAATAAATATTTGGCTTGCACCAAATTTTATTATCGTCAAAATAAAGAAACTAAATTATGAATAGGAAGTTGGTCTTTGATGGCACAATCACCATCCTAGTGACTATATAGCTTCAATCTATTACCATTGAAATACCCAAGGAGCCTTTCACCCATCAACATGCATAACTTGCATGCATCAATCTATAATATACTATGGATGGTATAAGGTCCCATCCACCTAATCTATAATTTTCTTGGGTGCTTGAGGTACTTAGAGTCATATAACAAGACTAATACACCTTATATAAATACCTTGTGCTTGATGTGCTTATCATACCATAAAATTTGGTGTGACTTTTCTATTTGTTGGATCCATCTTACTTAGGCATGTGTCTCATCCAAGTGATCCAATTCTTCCATGCATGTGCTTAAAGAATCTTGGTCATCCAATCGACCAATATGTGTGATTCATAATGAGGGAACTATGAATTCTATAGGTAGAATAGCCTCTACATGAAACACTAGTTGAAATGGTGTAACCTTGTTCAGGCACTTATACATAGTGTGATAGTCCCACAATACTACTGATACATGGTCATCCCAATATTTTTGACCAAAGTCACATATATTTGTGAGGTATGTTCTCAATATCTTATTGAATTCCTCAATGATGCCATTCACTTAGGGATGGTAAAGTGTCATTTTATGGTACACCACCATATACTTGGTTAGTAAGATTTAAATGGTTTCATTGTAAAGTGCATGCCATGATCATTAGTCAAACTAATTAGGCATCCATAATGACTAATGATATTCTCTTAGATAAACCTTGTTGTAATGGTAGCTATAAAATCTTTAGTTGGTGCTATTTTGGCCCACTTGGTGAAGTAATTTGTGGTAGCTAGAGTATATCATATGCTTATGTGCCTCACAGCCATAGTAATATTCCCAACAAATTCAATGGCCCAATTTTCAAAGGGTGCCTAAACAAGGATGGGGATGAGAGTCATCTCATCCTTGTGGTTTGGCTTTCCCATGCACTAGTAGATGTCATAAGTTTTGGTGAATTCTTTTGCATCATTAAATAGAGTTATCCACCATAATCTTGATTATAGTAATTTGCACATTATAGCATCTCAAGTGCAATATCCTCCATCAATACCCTCATGTACCTCTTACAATACTGAGTCTCATTTATGCTCTAGGACACATTGGTACATAACTTCATCATGGCTTAATTTTTATAATTCCCTACCAATGATTTGAAAAGGGGTAGAGTGAACCATGAGTTGCTTCTTCTCTTTCGTCATCATGGTCTAGGTCACAAATCTAGAGGTTAGAAATGTGATGATCTCTACCAAGTCTTTGAGGATGCACTAGACTCTATAAATTTTCATGTCAAGCATATCATCTTAAATAGGCACTATTATATCACCAAAGTTGAGGCAAGATAAATGGTCTAGGCCTAAGTTTTGTTTTCTAGGTTTTACTATAATAGAGAATTGGAATTCTTGAAATAAAACAATCCATTGATAAATGCACCCATGCAAAATGGGCTTGTTCACTAGGTACTTAAGCTCCTCATGATTAGTGAAAAAGATGAAGGGGGTGACTAATAAATACTATTAGAACTTCTACAGGGCATAGACCATGGAAAGCACCTCATGCTCAGTTGTGGTGTAGTTTTTCTCCACTTTGGTTAGTTTTTTTCTTGTGAAAGAAATGAAATGATCCAAATTACCTTCACCCAGTTACACTATAATGACACTAATTATCATACTAGAGGTATTGACGTGGACATGGAAGGGATTTGCCTAGTTGAAAAATTATAATATCAATGTGCTTGCTAGTTTGAGCTTCAGGATCTCAAACATGGCTTCTTGAGTTGTACCCCAATAGAATGGGTCATCCTTTTGCAATACATCTTCTAGAGGCATCATAATCTTGGAATAGTTTCTTATAAACTTATTATAGTACCCATAATATCCAAGAAAGGTGTGAACATATTTCTACATTGATAGGGTCTAGAGTTGAAGGATGATTACAATCTTTTCTAGATCAATGAGTAGACCATCTTTTTAGATGATGTGCTCGAGTAAAGTGCTAAATGGCATTATGAAAACACACATTTTGAGGTTTGAAGAAATTTTTAATTACCTGCACCTTTCAAACATAAGGCACAAGTTGTCACAATGATCTTTCACTAACCCATACACTATCTAATTATTTAAGTACACTTGGAGGAACATATGAATGAATTATTTGAAAGAAGTGATCACCACTTAGAAGAATATGGTTGGCATATTCTTCAACCCAAAGGATATCACATTGTATGAAAGACAACCCCATTCAATTACAAATGTGGTTTTGGTCTTGTCTCCCTCATCAATCTAGACTTGATGGTATATTGAGAATCCATCAGTAAAGGTGTATATCTCATAACCTATGATTCCATCCAAGACTTCATTAGTGAACAGAGTTAGAAAGGGGTCAGTTATGAAGGTGGAATTCAATAATCTATAGTTGACACAAATCTAGATGTGACCATATTTTTTGATGTTGATGACCATGAGGCTAACCCATTCAAATTATTATACAAGATAGATGATGCATATGGCTATCATGTCTTCTATCTCCATCTTAATCTTGGCACAAAGAATTAGGTTCATCTTTTAAGGTCATTTATTTATGGGTTTTGCATCATCAACTATTTTGATGCTCAACTTCCTAAGGGATGGATATGTGCCTTTCATATATCTATAGTTCTATGGGAATAGTCTTAGAATTCCTTTAGGAGGTCTATAATACATGCCATCTCCATGTTAGACTAATAAGTTCCCAAAGTGGAAATATTTGGTTCCACCCCTAAACTAATATCTAACTTGGTATTTTTTAAAGGTGTTTGGTAGGGTTCATTCTTCTCCTAGTATGAGTCCTCAAATTATTTTTTGCCCTCAGTTGTTTCTATCCAAAGATGGGTAGGGTCTTCTTATTTTGGGGTACTATCCTTAACTTTATGCACTAACTTCTTTTTTCCTATTAGATTCTTTCAGTTGTGTACCTTCCATGTTTCATCATCTTCATCACTAGAGTCGCTATTAAGAGTTTTCTCTTCAAAGAAGGTTTGGAAAACTAACCCATTTTCATTGAACATGTCTTTTAGGAGCTTCTATAATATTACAATGTCCTAAAACACTAAAATTTGAATTACCTATAATGGCTTAACCAATTCAAGGTTTTATGAATAAAAGGAGAAGGTGTAAACAAACTAATCCTTAAGTGCATCCTAGTTGGTTATCTCATGATGCATCTTACTAACAATGTACCATGCTCATGCCCAAGTCTTTAAGGTCCTATATAAGGTTTGCACCTAGAGATTCTTTGAGGCATTTTCACCACAAATAGTCCATGTTTCTTCATAAAATCACACATGCACTATAGGGTTATATTCACTAGAGTAAGCTGAGATGTCTAGGTCCTCATTATTCATTTTGAATCTAGTGCAAATGGCTAGCTTCACATCTTACCAAGTTGGCAAGCTAGGCTTTTACGTTACCCATCAATGAGTAAAAATGCTCTTCAATGTATACACTAGTGTGCCTATTCTATCTACCTCTTTTGGGATGCATGATTTAAGGTCACAAACATAGTCTTCTACTGAATTACTCCCCTCATATCTTGGGATCACTACAAGTTTACCATTACTTAGGCAAAACACTATTTTTCCCTTCTTCTTGGCACAAGGGACTCATCTTCTATAAATGTACTCAATTTGTACCTAGCCTATCTTTATTAGTTTTGGCACCTTTGTATATACCAAGTGACACCTTTGATTAGTGGTATCATATGCTTCCTTGAACCATTGGTCATAAATAATATTAGTGGTGTTTGAGGTTGATTGTCCATCTTCTCAAGAGAGGACTCCTTGATCATTTGGGTCTAGAGTCTCAGTGCCCTATACCATGATATTATAGATGTGGTTAATCTCATCCCTGATGTCCATGCTCTTGACATAGGGGTATCATTGGTCATGTGAGTGGGGTATAACTACCCTCTCCTTTCCATTCTCAAATGTCATGTAACACCTTTTGAAGTGCATATCTAAATTATTTACATAACACCATGGCCTTCTTATAAGCATTGGATATTTATCCTACTCTAATAACTAAATCACTTCAAAGTTAGCACAAAATTTAGCACCCATGATATCTACAATGATGCTATTCAAATTTTTGATATGATGTGCCTAGGTCTTATTAGCCATGAAGAGTACATGGGGGGAAAGTCTCAAATCTAGCCTACCCATTTTATCGAAGGCATTCTTGGTCAAGATATTGACCTCAATGCCTATGTCTACAAGGACCTCATATATAGACCATCCATCAATAGTCATATTCACTATGATTTCTTGGTCAAACTATGCATTTTATGTATGCCAAACTTCTTGTGCCCTCTCCATGTGTCGAGAGGTAAACTCAATTTGTTTTTGACTTTCATAATATAGAAGCAAATTCTTTAATAAGGGTAGCATCCCCTCTATTTATAAGAGGTATAGGATCTCAGTTAATTCTTATATCTCAACTTCTTGGTTATCCTACTTCTTACAAGAGGTGATAGCCTATGCTTTTAGGTCTCACATTAATTAGAGCTCCCATTATAGGTTTTGGATGACACTCATAGCCTATTTTAATACATCTTTCTATTGTACAAGGTCTAGGTATGGCATAAATTTGGGTTTAATCCATGTTATGTGCTCATTACGACCCTTATTTCCATATTCTAGGTGTAACTCAAGTATTGGCACAACTGACAGCTAAGTGATGAATGTATTTCACATAGTTTCCTATACCTTGACTACCTTAGTGTATGTAGGTTGTGACTTTAGGGTCCATATTTCTATTTTTGGCTCACACATGATCATTCTTGTACCCTTGTTGTCACTAAGCCTACCTTGGGTCAAATGTTTGTATAATTAAAGGAATTCTTTGACCTTATGGGACCCTTGATAATACCCAAAAGTGGGATGTGTAGGGTAGTAACACTGATAATTATCTATTTATCCACACTTATAACATGAGCATAGTGGAAAACTTCTACCACCATGTCCTCTGCCTCACCCTCTTACAGCTCATTACAACCCAAAGCCTATTTTTTATTAGTTGTAGCCCTCATTTCCTTAGTTTTCCTACCCCATAAATACTATGATATCCTATCATGCACCTCTTTCCATGTTCTCACACATTTCATTAATCACCCAATAATTAAAAATGGTATGGGTATAAGTGTCACATAATTGATAATAGATGGTTGTGTTGACTTGGTTGGTGCATTATAACAAAGGGTAGTTATGGATTTCATGCACCTCTTGATAGACTTCACAATTTAGAATCAAAGTATGTACATTAATCTATGGGTAGTTAGTCCTATTGTGTCCTTTTATTTCATAGTCGATACACCATAGTCCATTTCAAGCATTATGTGAAGAGCTAGTGGTAAGATTTTAGACTTGGAAGTCCATAGATGTAATTTTCACCTCCATAAATGGGTTGATATTGGTATCTATGATTCTAATGCTTTTTCTTTGAGTGTGGTTTCAAGTTATTCTTGAGGTTCCATAAAAGTTTTCATGGAAATTACTTTTTGAAATGGCACGAACAACCCTCTAATGAACCATTGCACATGCTGGGAAGGGTGAATATCATATAGGAGCTTCGATAGGAGATTTTTTAACCTTGTATCATATAAGAACACACTTTTTGTGAGTCCTTGGGTAATCTCTTTTAGTGAAATGATAATTTGTTATTCAAACTTCAAAATGTCAAACTCCTTCAAGAATACATCCTTCAGGGTATCCTACTCAACCATAGCCTAGTTGGGATCAAATTTTCTATACCAAGTGTGGGTAAAATCAAGTAGAGTGGTCATAAACTAGGTATCCTTGCACTTTAATTAGGTTAAACCCTATATGCACCACTATAGTTCACATTTTAGCACATGTTCTATGACATTCTCCATGACATGATACTCTAACAAGTGCATAGCCATTTCATAGTAAATTTATTGTAAGGGGAAACTAGTATCTAAGGCACTTATCTCCCTGACATGTATCTTAGCAGTGGTCCTCCAACACCTCTAGCCACTAGGTTAGGTGTTACTATAATTATTACTACTAGCATATTTAAAATTATTGGCATTGTGCTACTTACTTATGTCATTAGACCACTTCCTATGGGTTGTTGCCTATTTTATGTTATTGACATTGGCTAAGTTGGTATGCTCATGTTCAAGTTCTATTATGGTGAGCTAGTACCCAATCGTTTAGATGTAGTTTCACTCACCTCCTTTATAGAATAATATGTTTAATCACAAAGTTTCACTCCAAGTTTACAAAATGTCTAAGATCTAAGTCATCAACAGAGTCAATTATTACTTCTATACTTTCTTCAAGAGGAGGATCTAGAATGTGAGCGTGCACCATAGGTTTAAATGGGGTAGGAACATCAATCATATTTTTAACTAACAAATATTTTAAGAACCCAATGAATTGCACACCTATCAAGTGTTGATATTGATCTATCACTTTATTATATATCTCATCCTTACACTATTGTATTTCAAGAGATCCTTACCCATGCCCTCCCCACTTTCTATGGGTTCTCTCAACACTTATAGATACCAGATATTCTATCAATATATTTTATGTCTTATTATAGGTCTATATTCTAAGCTATTTGGTGTCAATTTTATTGTCCCCTTCCATTATGCCTCACCTACACATCCCCTTCTCCCATTTTGCACTTCTCACATGTGAAAGGAATTTAGCCTTCTGATGTAGGGACATCAAACAACATGTTGATAATTTATTCATAAGGGAAGTATATATGTATTAGGTCTTAAAACATTCCTTAGAAGGTATTTTAGCTTTTAGAATGGTTTGGTAGTGTGTCTACAAAACCCTTTGGCATTTTCTTGCCAATTTGGGCATTTAAAAATTTGAATTTGAATAAGTTAGGAGTGATTTGAGGAAGTGTCAAGTTATAAAATGTTTTTTTAGGGTAATAAATGAGTCTAGGTTAGTTTGGTAATGTGTTTATATGTACACTTCATGAATAAGGTGTCATAAGTCAAAATGTGGAATGTAAAGTGCATGTGTTAGTTGCCAAGAGTTAGTTATGGAAAGAAGGTAGTTTCTTATTTTGTAACAAGTTGTTGGATTGATGTAAGAGGAGAGTCTCATTTAAGGAAGAAATTTAGGAGTTAGGAGGTCAGTTAGGATTTTTTGGGAAAGACAAAAGTACAAAGGGGAGTTAGAGAAATAAGAACATAATGTTAAATCCCTGTATTCTATCCTAAAGATAGAGTTGTAATGGTTGAGTGATTAAAGAGATGTTTCTATGTTTTGTAATGACTTTGGTTTACCATTTCAATTGAAATTATAATATTCTTAATCACATAAGTTCAAATACTTTGTTATATAACTGTGTTACAATCCTGTTATAAAGAAATTTGTGTTATTTTCAAGAATTTTGTGAGCCAAATAAAGGATAATCCCTCATAAGGTAGTATGTAATGAGAGCCAATGTTATATTATTATGTTCCAAGGAGACTTGTGAAGGTATAAAAATATTTTTCTTGAAGTCTTTTTACATGTGTGTAAGTGTTTGATACAATTTAGAATAGGGGTTAATGTTGGGGGTGCCCTATTTTCAATATATAGTCAAATAATTAGCTTGAATCTTTGAAAAACATGAGGTTTAGAGTATGTGATGGTGTACAGATGGTTTTCAGAGTCAATGTGGTGGAATAATACTTTAGTTTAAAATTTAAATAACCCCCAAACAAGCCAAAGTAACCCTAGAACCCTATATTTCTTTACATAGGTAGATTGTGTATTCAAAAGGACTAAGAAATCAAGAATAGAACATGTTTTAAGGTTAGTTAGGAAGATATAGAATTTGGAAAGGGTTGAGTAGGTAATATATACCTTATTTAGGTCATATAAAATTTTGAAAAAAATAAAATATTCATTCAATCCCAAGAACCCTCTCGGTTAGCAACATGTAGACTGAGCTATTGTAACACTATGAAATGAAAGTCATTATTTGTAGGAGATTTGGAATGAAATAAGAAAATTTTAGGTTTATAAGAGTTATAAATAGAGTGGATATACATTATGATGGTCTTGGTGATGTTTGAAATAATAAGGAATTCATTAAAATCCATATTTAAACTTTTGAAGTTTGTTAAGGACACAAGAAACCCTATAATAGGATAGTAAGGTACAAAATTACTTTTTGAGGAAACTAACTAGTAAAACTAGTTGAAATTTGATAATCTATTTGTTTTTAGTGTTTTACGAGTTAATATTATATTTTTAGTGGTGTATGGACCCATACGGATGTTATAAGGAGGTCTGAGTTGCAAATAAGGGATAATAAGGCCCAACAGGGTTAATTTGAAAGAAGGGGCTAGAAAAGGTACCTAGAAGATAAATTAGGACTTGAAATTTCATGAAGAGGTCATTAATGATAGAGGGTGTTAGATAATGATTTTAAATTATTAGTATTGTAAATTATTTTTCCTTACTTATGGGAATTACAACAAAAAAAGGCTACTAGGTTGGAGAGGAGATTAAGGGATTGGTAAGCCAAGAAGAGGATTGAGGTTTAAAAGGGATGTGAGATAGGTGGAGACAAGTATATTAGGCATAAAAGAGCCCTTCCATGTTGGTAACAAGCACTTATGAAACCCTAATCAATATTAAAGAGATTTGACCTTGAGGTATTCATAGACTAAAGAAGGCTAGTGTGTAGTTAAAGAAAAAGGGAGCAAATGTATGAATAGAATGACAAAAAATAAAGAGTGATAGGTACTCAGAGGTTCTAAAGGAAGATAAAAGGAATTTAGAAATATTGGCCAAAGATCATATATGAGATTGATGTCAAATCAAAGAGAATGTTTATAAATAAGGAAAATTTTGAGGACTTTTGATGCATGTATGGTTTGTTATAGGTATAAGAGAGAGGTATAGCAGAATATGATACAAGAATCTACATCATTCGGTATTAGATTTGAATGATTCATTGGGACCAGATGAAGGACAACCATCAAAAAAGAAGGTATATGTTTTTATTTTAATTTTTCATTTGATTTTTTTGTTATGATTTTGAGATAGCATGAGTTGTGAATGAAAGGATAAGAGATTGGGAGTAGCCATGAATAAAATGAAGGCTTGACTAATGAGAGAGCTATTGAGAAGCTCAATAAGTGAGCTCATAGGTGAGCTTGAGGATAGAGAAAAAGTCTTAGTGAAAGGAGAAGAGAGAGGAGAAGACCCAGTTGAGGTCATAGAGAGAGAGACCAGTGATTGGTCATGATGTGGAAAGTGAGAGAAGACTTGTCAAAGAGAATAGGTCCTAATGAGACCAAGGAATTGATATAAATCCTAGTTGAAATGAGAAAAGAGGAAACAAGGCATGAGAGAGAAGATCTACCATTGGGATAAGAAGAAGAGAGAGATGGAGAAAGAGATGGCAGAAATGAGGCAATAAATAGATGAGTTGTTGACCAAGATAAAACAGGTGAGAGAGAGTGAGAATTACAGACACCTAAATCTGGCCACCAATAACCTCCAACTAGGCTTTTGGCCAATTTAAAATTAAAATACACAATTTGGCTTAGAAAAACTAAAGCACATTAAAATATTTGAAACTAACATATTCAAATGCTAATTTTGGCTAGGGTACCCCTAAATAGGACAATGCAATTCATGGGCCAGCTAACTTTGATCAGATCATTCTGAATCAAAATGCCAATTTTGCACCTAGGTGCTCTGGATTGGTTTTTCCTATCAAATCTCTTGCGTGAGATGTGTGCCTTTGTTATTTTCTACTGATAACATCTTTAATGGGATAATATATCCACCACATTTGATATTGCCTTCCAATTCCAATCCAATTAAATTTTGGACCAATAACAAAACATTCTGATAAATTTGAGTAATTTGTGCACAAAGTGATTAAACATGATTACAAGATAATTAATCCAAATCAAGGCCTAATTAATAATTCCATGAAAACTTATTGAATAATTTGTTTTGAAAATAAATATTAAATATTTGCATCATCAGGTGACCTCATTTCTTGGGAAGACATCCCTAGGCCATATATGCCACAAATATCAAGATTCATACCTCCCATGCCTCATCAAAGCCCTCCATGCCTCTTAATTTCTCATCTATCTCAAATATTGATGAGCCCATTTATCAATTTTAATTGCATAATTGGATTAATCCTTATCCATACATCTCAATCCTGAGATGGACGGTTCAGGTTGATTTTAGTCATTTGCAAAAATCTATAAATAAAGAGTCCATGAACATAATTTCTAACCTTAATTTGTGCAAGGTTATAATTCAAGATTGGTTCCAAAATATTCATGCAACTAGTGTTACCATGCCAAACTAATTCCAAGACAAGCCAAGCCAAAGCCAAAGGTGCCAAGGAGAGATGGAGGTAGCCAAACTTACATTGATAAGGACTTCATGATAATAAACCGAGCAAGCCACTACTACAACAAGCATTTTGGAGCATCTAAGGAAGATAAAGAGAGTTTATTTTGTATTTTAATTATGTGTTTATTCATTTTTTTAACTAAGCTCTCCCTAGTGTCTAGGCCTAGAGATGTTATGTTAGTTAGTGTGTTTCTTTCATTTTGTTTTCATTTTAAAAATAACATGATACTAACCATCCTCTCTTAAGTTAAATTTCTAGTTCACATAATTACATGCCTGATGGGACCAGATGCATCCCACACATAAATAAGATCATTATGCAACTTTAAAATCTTCATTTGGATCATTAAAACTCTTGCAATTTGATTTTCTAACTTTTTTTTGCCATTTTTATTTGTTACAGGTTTACACAAAAACCGACGCCGATTAGTAAAATTGTCATTAGTTGGATGGTTGTTGTTGGTCACTATTGGTATAACTAATGTCGGTTAGATAACCATTATTAGTTAGTAAGTGTAACCATCATTGGTTATATAATTGATGTTAGTTAATGTGTTTTTCTTAAAAATAAAAACCTGAGAACTATTTTTTTAAATTTCATTGTTTCAAACCCAAAATAGATTCAAGGCTAAAGGACATGTTAACATTTTTGTTGTAGGATCAAGCTTGACATTTATTAAAAAAAATTAGATCACCTTTTTCATGCTTAAAAATGAATTAAGAACATTATTTTGGTGCTTAAAGTAACATTTAAGGTGCTTAAATAAGTGTTTTCAGCATGTATTTTCAAAGTTACAACTAAGACCAAGGGGTCAAATGAACACCACCTCATTTTTTGAATTTGGGCTTAAAATTGAACACACTTGTCATTTTTTGTCTTCAATAGTTGCTTGATCTAAATTTTGTTTGGAAAGAAGAGGGATGTTGTGTGTATGCTCTTCTATTTTTCCCCTTTAGGGAACCCTTCGAATCAAAAGCACCATTCCTATTGCAAAAAACCTAGGCCAAGGCTTAGAAAGAATGTCATCAAAATCCCTCCCCAAAAACCCATCAAAGTTTGGGTGACCTTGAAAATGAACCTAAAGTCTTTCTATTAGTCTTTTATTTTATGTAAACTTGGCTTGCGAGGGGGATGTCATTACCTCCCACAAGTTTTTTAGGGAAACTTTGACCCAGGCTTTCATCTTTTGGCATTGACTTCACTTACTCCTTCTAAGTTGCACACAAGATGTATATGTATTTGGAAATTACACTACACTGAGCAAACAATAGGATGTAGTAGTTGTAAAAAGGACTAGACCTTTTTATAACTAGCCAATACCGTGGTCACCCAATTTTTGTGCTTTTCTTTTGCATTATTTGATGTGAAAGTCATTATGTAATTGATTCCCCTAGAGATACTCAAAACTTGATAGTTAGTCAACCCCACATTGCCATACCCTTGTTAGGATTTGGATGATTATACTTAGTGTATTTTGGTCATTTATCTTACATGATGTTTTTGAGACTAAAACTTTTTTATTTGTTCATAAATCCATGTTAAAACCAATCTGTCTATACGTCACTCTTTTGTCTAAAGAGTTGTTATGTTGGCCATTTTACACCACACTCATGCCTTGATTTTTTTTCTAAACTTGTTTGTGTGTGTGTCATTTGAGTTGTGAAGGGTAGTGTTATGCTACCCAAATCATGTCAAAACATTTTGAGCCTTTTGAGTCTTTGAAACATAACATAGATCACATCATTTGAGCATGCTTATGCTATTAGTCTATTTAATTTATTTCAAGACTTGTTCACCATTATACCAAAAACCATTATTTCACACCATGTCATGTATACCATTTAGACCTTTGTCATGTGTTGTCATGTTGTCCAATCTTGTCTATCTTATCAGGTCAAATCCTAGTTTTCAACATTGATTTTTCAATTAGCCTTGTCAAGTTTGGATTTAAAGATTGGTTGATTTCTATTTAGGCCTTAATTCAAGGGGATGATACATAGATCTTTCTATTTTGGGTAGCATAACTTTAGTTAATCGATTGCCCAAATTTGAAAACTATTGATGGATTATTTATTTAGAGCCTATCCTCATAATTGTTTGTGCCTTTATTTGGGAGAACACAACCTTTCTCAAAGATCCTTTTATCTTATGCCTCATGCCAACTAATCATGGTTATGTTTGATTCCATATGTCAAGTCTATGTCAAAGTCATTTTCAAACTTGTTAGATTAAATCAAATCACATCATGGCTTTGTTTTAAGTCTAACTTTTGATGTCATTTGGCCAAAAGTCCTAGCATATGCCTATTTTTTTTATCCTAGCTTTTGACTCCATGTTTGGATAAAAGACCTAGTAACTCAACTTTTCCTTTTCCTAGTTTAGACCTTGTTTGGAACACTTTGACCTAGACCTTTGACATGTCATATTTTATTTAGACACTTGACCTTTTTATGCGTATGAAATTTGACATTAGACATTTGATGTTAGCTTGTTTTATGCCAAGTCTTAGCACAAATCATTTTAGAGATATAACTCTACTTTTAGGCCACATTGGAGATACAACTTCACCTTTCGACCAAGTTAGACTAATTTTAAACCATTTGTCCTTTGGACATAGTTTTTTAGAGTTTGTATAACTCTAAGCCTTTTTATTTCAGAGTTTTCATCATTTACATAGATATGTCTTCCTATGCTTGTGGTGGAGTCACATACAATATAACTTATGATATAATGGCCACACAAAATCCCACTGGGAACCCCTATAGAGAAAGATTTTTTGAGTTTTATTATTCTCCCTACAATACTCCATATGGGGAACATAGTCAAAATCCAAAAAATCCAACTCAAGACCTTGATTAGTATGAAGAGGCTTGTGAGGATGAATTTAAAGACCCAACTAAAGATAATGTTGTTTAGAGTATGGATCCATACCCTCTTTACAATAATAAGTAAATGAAACACAATCAAGAACCAGCTTATGATCCAAATCATGACTAGGATGATAAGGTTTATGAGGAAGACTTGGATGCTTTGGCTTATGCAAGTAATCAAGTTCCATGACATCCTCTTCTTCTTCTTCTTCAATGTTATGGTATGGAAGCCATTAACATTTATCCAAGCACTATATGAAATGATTTATGGACCAATTAGAATAAAAGAGGTGAATATTTCTTTGGATTTATGTAGTGTTTCTTTGCACAAAAAATCCTGATGGAAGGTCTATGGTGACCCTTATATTTATATATTTTACAGATTGATTGTGGCCATTGGATTCAAATCAAGATGTGTGGTTATGAATCAAGATAATTTTGGAGGTTTAATGACATAAATATTTTAAAAAGAGATTTCATTAAATAGGGATGGTTTGATTTAATCTTGATATTTTCTTGCATTAGTGCTTGGTAGCTTTCATGATGATGCCATCATTCTTGATATTTATTGATGATGTCATCATTTAGCCACTTGTCATAATTGGAGGAATATGTAATTAATGAATTAAGGAAAAAATAAAATTCTAAAAAGCTATGAAATTTACCATTAGAGGAGGATTAGGCTAATTAATATAGTATATCTATCTTAATGAAAGGTGAAGTGACATTTAAAAATTGATAAATCATTTGACGTAATTAATCCAAAATTTCTCTAGCATAGTTGTAATTTGACTTAGGATGAATTGAGTGAAAATGACTATATGTTATGGTGTATTGACCCAATCATGGATGTGCCAATATGTTTTAAAATATGCATGTCAAGTGTGCATAATAATTTAGGTGTTTTAGTGAACTTTGCATCATTACAAGAAATTGTTTTAATTACAATTTTTGACATGATAGTGGTGATAACTAAGTGTCTACACACTCATGATATTAAAAATAATTAATGTACCCAAAAATTCATTAGTACCATATCCTAAAAGATCATTCTCAAAGCTTCTAAATAACGTTTCCCACCTAGAAGACATGTTCAAATACATTCGTGCACATTTGGCATAAATTGACCACACCTGGATGGAGGCAGATTGAGAAAAAAATCATACATTAGGTGATAAAAAAATATTTGGGATTGTAACCCAAAATAAAAAGGCATGCCATAGATGAATTTATATGTTTTGGGAAGATTTACTTATTTTGTGTAAGCAAATACCATAATCCTAATTCTACTTAGTCATGTGCATAATGGAATTTTCTTCTTAGACCAACCTCATCTAATTAGTACCAAGGACATTTAAAGGGTAATTGGGTTAATGAATTAAGGTATCAACATATAAAAATATGAGAAGAAGGGTGCAACTAATTTCTTAAAATCCACTAAAGGAAAACATGACATCCACATCATAACTATTCACAATATAGCCTATAGATACACGATACATGTAGTGGCCTAAAAAAAATATTTTTCCAACAAGGAAGATGTCATGAGCCCTAAAAGTGAAATTGTGGTGTTCAATATGATGTATATCAAAATAAAATACAACCTCTGCCAAGGCCTCTTAGATAATTTAAATGCCACTATTCAGAAGATCAAAAATGGTACACATGATTTATGTTATGAATCTTTGTTACTCTATTTAGATATGTACTATACAAACACCCTCTTATGCATAAATGAAAAAGTATAATGGGATAAAATGAAAAACATATGAGGAAAAATAAAAAATCATTTGGAAACCATGACCACAAAATAACAAGTTGCTACCATGCTTATTAGGGGAACTAAGTTACAATAAACTCTTAGTTCATGGTATCAAATTTCCTTGTAAATAGTTGAAAAATATAGCAAAGTGTTTTAATTTTATGACACCATTGATTACATCTACATCCATACATATAACCCACATACCAAAATTATTCCACCCATTTAATATGAAGTTTCAGATAACCAAATAGAGTAGATCATCCCAGCCATCTAGTCCTTTCCATAAGTATTGGGGAAGTTTGTTCCACATGACATGCAATCCACTATAGATTAGTTAGTGGTTGAAATGCAAGGACCATAATCCAAAAACAAACTATTAGTATAAGAATAAAATCAAATAAATATTTAGAACAAACAATGGCACTTGAGAATTAGGTAAAAATGGGGAAACATGTTCAGTTCTAATTTGTATCTCCTCCATTAAAACCAAGTGAAATACCTGTCACACACCAAATAAAAGACATATAGGTATCCCAAAAGGGTAAGCAAACACATTCAGTTGGGGAAGAGATTGGATCCATAGATAGTGGGGTTTTCCACACATGAAAATAGATAATACATCTTAAACATCAAACAAAATATATGTAGCCCAAGAAGAAACAAAAATAAAAGAGTAAAAGGGAAAAATATCTTACAACACAATAAAACCCAACCCTAGAAGAATCACCTATTGATATATCTAATATAGAGGTAATAGACCATTAGATTGACTAAAATACAAAAAATAGCCATGAAGCACTAGCCAAATCCAATAGTTGGAAACACAAGCCAAGTGACACGATGAAGAAAGGAAACAAAAAGAGGAAAAATAAAGACAATAAGAATAAAAGATACAAAAAGAGGAAGCCAAAGATAAGGAATTAAAAAGGAAAAATAAAATAAAGTGAAATAATAGGCCATGACACAACAAAAGACAAAGCATAAAAAAAAGGCCCAAGAAGATGCCACAACCAAACATAAAGAAACCATGACATTAACAACACAAAAAAGAAAGAAAAATAAAAAAAAGGAAAGAGAGGGAGAAAAAGGATAAAGAAGAGAAGGAGAAAAAGGAGAAGGAATAAAGGGAGAAAAGGAAATAGGAATAAAGAGAAAAAACAAAAATAAGATGTAGAAAAAATAAATAAAAAGATGTCAAAAGATGCCACCCTCAAAGTAAAAGAGGAAAAAAATGAAAAAGTGGTATAAGATTCTACCCAAAATGCAAAGGAAGAGAAAAATAAGAAGGTAGATGAAGAAAATAACAAAAAAACATAAGAAGCATAGGAGAAAGCAATAGTAAAAAATACTAAATAGTTATCCAAACCTCAAAACTGCCATCCTTTTCCAAGCAACCAATTTCCATGCCACATTCCATTACCACTCAATAAATGACCACCACTTCCACCTCTCAAATCATTCCATCTATCATAACTATCCCACCCTAATATTCCATCACCCAAATCAAAATAATCTTGGCTCAATGCCAAAAAATCAACACCATCCACCTTGCCTCCACTCTAATTGAAGCAACTCCATAGGGAACAAATATCAAGTTGCATGAATTAACCTTAGTCAAAATTAGAACATGGGAAATGTATTTTAGGAAAGTGCACAATATGATTGTATGAAAAGATGCAAAGTATTAGATGAAACACTACATGATGTTATCTAGGAGATAATGAATGTTATACCATAATTTGAAGTGGATCTAAAATTGCCTATCACTCAGAGGTTCATAGAAACATTGTAAAATTTAATCAAACACCAATACATTTCTAAGATAGAGAAAATGAACATATAAGAAACTAAAATATAAGAGTTCATACTTGAAAAAATTACAAATCCCTTGGAGGATAACATCCAACATTATACCATAGTGAAATAACATATTACGTCTTTACATAAAGAAATATCAGATATAGGTACATATTTTACCTTCAAACTTGGGTGGCTAGTGAAAATGATAGAGGAAAAGAAAACCTTAGATAACCTAAAAGAATAGATCAACCGAGATGTAACCTAGTATGATATTTATAATGATCCAACAAGAAGAGAAATGATGTGGATTTTGGAACTAGGCGAGAAATTTCATGAACAATAACAACAAAGAGTAAAGGTAATCATCAAAATTTAGGAACCAGGTACCTCATCAACCATTTTATGGGTAAGCATGATAAAGTTACAAAGGAAATAGAGAATTAGTTCAATGTTCTACTACTCATCCCACCCCTAATGATATCATTGAATTGATTTAGAAAGTATATAATTAGAGAAAAAATCACAATTAGCCACTATTTATCTCATAGAGTAGTGAACATTTGAGACAAATATACTTTATAAACATAAATAATTTTTACCATAATTCCCAAGAACATATAAATTTTTGAGAGTTTCCTTAAATTGTTTTTTATCTCTAAGATGAGATAAAATATTAAGTTTGGGGATGATGTTGGCAAGTTTTTTTAGGAAGTTCAGCTAGTAACTAGTAACCTATGGAAGTCAATGGTTATACTGTGGCATACATCAAAACACATGCATTTACCACAATATATACAAAAATTCATGGCATCCTATTGAGATATACAAAATAGAGAGACATAGAAATTATGTGACTATTAGAATATATCATTGTATTCAGACATGGTAAAAATAGATAAAGAGAATGTGATTGGAATCGATCATATATTGTAAATTATTCTATCTGTAAATGATAACTATGTTTTGAGTTATCTTATGTACATTTTGAGTATATTAATGAAGAATACATACATAACCTTGAGTATTTTTAACATGTTATATGTGTTGTATTATGGTTAAGAATACATGCTTAATTAATATAGTGAGATAATTTTTCTAGGAGTTAGTGTGGAACATCAAACTATGAAATCATGGTTTGAAATTGTTTTCATGTCAAAAAATGGTATGATGGATCAATGAACTAGTATAATGCATTATTTTTACCCATATTTTATATTCATCACTATTCATCATAAATACAATCACATTGAAATAGTGGCAGCCATGGAAACACATATATCATATTTTAACCTACCATTCCTAATGTTAGGAAATAGGACCCCATGGGAATGTTCATAGGGACATATAATTATTAATATTTAGGTTCAACATCACTTATCACCAAAATTCCCATGAATATGATAAGTTTCACTTGAACCCAATTGATGACAATGAGGTAATTGAAATGTTGAATGCTACAAGGGAACTTTAGGGATAACAATATAGGGAGCATGTTTTGGAAGAAAGATCTGATTAACCCCATCACTTTGAGGAGAGCCCAAGGAAAAGAAAAAGGATCAAATAAATAATATTTTAGGGGATATCTTTAGTGGTTCCCCCATTTTTGTTAGACACTACTACCTTAGCTAGAGAAATGGTCTGGGCACATCCACTTTATTCCAAACAAGCATTTTATATCTCTAATGACTCTAAGTATTAACAAAGTTCCTTATAATCTCAACCATTTATGACACTAGAAACAATGACCCATAATTCTTCCATACTAATTTATTAAACACTTTTTTCACCAACTAGGTCTGCTCATAATTAGGCTTACCTAGGCTCCCTTATTATTGATAGTGCTCTTATGATCTCCTATTCTATAATTTCTAATGTGTCAGTATCGGTTATTATAATAGTTTTAATCTCCTCTATGTAGTGTATAATTACTACAACCTTTTTTACAATCTTTCTAGCTCTGAATTATGCCTTAATCATTTCTCTAACCTCTTCTTTTATTGTCATATAGGTACCTTGCTTCCCTTTTTGTCTTACTTGATGACTTTTGTCTTGAGTAGGATCATAATCCTCCTTGATTCCATAATACCATTATATCTTGATGTCTTATCACCACATAACCATGCTCTATCTACTCCCCTCTTATCACACACACCATCCTCTCATCTATCAAGTTTCATGAATTCACTCTCTTGCATGGTTCAAACTTGCTCCTTCGCCCTAGGCTCATAGACTCAATGAATGAATCCAATGTCATTATATACACTAGTGATCATTTGGTCCTCCATATTATGTATTTACACTCACTTACATAATCCAAATAGATAACTCCATACCCAATATGGAACTCTTAAATAACCACTCTTTCTTTGTTTCTTCACTAGCTCCTTATAGCCCTACTTAGGAACAAATCTAGATGGTTTGAAAAATAAATAGAGGTTAAAGGAAAACTAATGATAATTTTATATTCTAATTATCCCCATTAATATTCCCCAAAATTTTTAGGGCTCAACTTTGAAGGTAACACTACTAACTCCCCAAGATGCTTACCTAGTTAGGTCTCTTTTAAGCCTAAGCAAACACATAGATATAAGAACCATATACCTAATAAATCCTTTAGGTTTCATTAAATTGCTATATATTTCCAATTTTTATGATTTTTTACAAGTTAAAACAAAATTTATTAGAGTTTACATTTTGAAACCCTAGTCTAGTCTTGACACATCCCTGTGTAGGCTGAGAGCATAGAAAAAGGCAAAGTTTGACTCTTACATAATTTTAAATTAAAAAAAAGGTATTTTAGGGTCTAAAACACCTATCCTCAGCTTTCCAAATAGTTATATGTTCTTGATCAATCCTAAAATTACTCCAACAAGCAAAGATACAAAATTTTATGTGTATTTCAAGATTATGTATGAAGGTTCTTGAACTCTTGAACTTCAAATAGATTAATAATTATTCAAAGGGTTAAAAAACATAAAATAAATATTATAAACCATTTATCACCACATAAAAAAACTTCCATCAAAGCTTAACCACCTTCTCAAAACTCTGTTTGGTCTTATTCTTAGGATTGTGTAAACACAAAATTTTCTTTAATAGGATTGTGTTGTAGTTAACACCTTGTACCATTGAACAATGACCTTAAGAACTAAAAATAAGTATGAATAATAAAAAAAAATAACTTACATTCATGTAATTATTTATCTCCAATAATAGTGCATCAAACACCTTTCTTTATTCAACTTTCTTAAAAAAACATGGTTTATGTACACAATTTTACAAACTAGACAGAGTTCCTTGAATTCTTCATGTTTTATTAGATTTTCTCTACTCCACCTATATATCCTATGAAATTATACTTCATAATCCTTCATACACTCACTCTAACCTTATACATGCATTTTATATCCTTAATATCCTTCAAGCATGCAATGTTAACTCTCTTTCTTAGCCAACTCACATAGGATGGTAGTTACAAGCTGCCTTTTCTTGGCTTTACATTTTTGTTCCAATATTTCAAGTTTAAATACCCATAATAAAAGTCCTATGACCTTGTATTATCCTAAATAATAATTTACAAACATTTATATTTACCTAAGATTCAAAACACCACTCTAAAGCATTGTTCAAAATTTAAAATTTAAAATTCTTGAGTTTGGCAAGAAAACCTATAGAAGTAAATAACACACCAAATTAAGACTTATAAATACTCCTAAACATTCAAAGGGAAAAAAAAATACCCCTCACACAAAAACAAGTTAAAATATGGCCATTATGACGCTATCAAACATACTAACTTCTTTATTAGTTGGTGATGCTCTACATTAAACTGTATAAGTGGAAAATTTTTTAACTCTTGCTCAAATGTGCTTTATCAAACTTTATTGATTTATAATTATTTCTATTGTGATATTATGAGCTCATTTTTATACTAATCCTCTCCTATTTATATGTTCTTATTAGTTGATTCTTATATCTTTGTCTTCTTTCCTTGTCTTATCTCTTTACTAACTCATCTTCTACCCCTATGAAGTATATAACTTGTTGTAACTCCTTTCTCTCTTAATATTATATCTCATATATCTCTATCTTATATTCATCATGCTCTGATACCAAGGGATGATTCTAATTTTTCACTCTTAATCCTAATTCATAGCTTCTTTCTACACTTGTCATGATTTATTCAATCACTCTTTGCTAGTCTATCTTCTCAACAATGCTTCTTCCTTCATCCTCATGCTCTAATGGCTAATTATACATATGTTATTCATTCATCTTTGTCAAAATATCCTTTATATCCTCTTTTAATGCCATATTTGGTCTTGTTTTTGTTCTTGCTTCTCAAAAGTAGGTCGCTTCTTGCTGCTCTAAATGATAACACCTACACCAAACTTAAACACATATCCAAAAGTAGCTTTATGATCTAAAGTATCACCAACATGGTCAACATCACAATAACAACATAAATTAGCATTATTAATAGAAGAATAAAATAAACCATAATTAATATTTCCTTTGATATAATGAATAATATGTTTAGCTAATTTCTAATGATCTAAATAAGGATCATGTATAAATCTAGAAGCAACACTAACAACATATGAAATATCTGGCCTAGTAATGGTTAGATAAATCAAACTTCCAATAAGCCATCTATACAAAGAAGACTATTTTTTTTACATATAGATTTAGGATCTAGTTTAATACCAACTTCAATAAGAGTAGTGGTATATTTACAATCAAGCACGTTAAACTTAACAAGAAGATTGTGTGCATATTAAGATTATGATACAATAATTGAATTTTTATCCTAAAATATAGCCATTCTTAAGAAATAATTTAGAATGCCTAAATCAGTTATTTAAAACATTTGACTTATTTTATACTTATATTTATGAATTAAACTAGTTAGATCACCAGTAATCAATAAATCATCAACATATAATAAAATTAGAATTAAATGACTGTTTTCAAATTTTAAAAAAAGATCATTATCTAAATAGTAATTATAAAAACCTAATTCTTTGAAAAAAGAAGTAATCTTAGCATACCAAGCTCGAGGAGTTTGTTTTACATATGAATATTTTATTAACTTGCATACATAATATTCTTTGTTAGGATCAATAAAACCTCTAGGCTGAGTCATATATATATTTTATTCTAAATCACAATTTATAAATGCATTCTTGACATCCATTTGGTGGATAAACCAACCATTTTGAGCTATAAGAGTAATTAGAAGTCTAACCGTACTAATTTTTTCTACAAGAGCAAAGGTTTCAACATAGTCAATCTTGGATTTTTGACTAAACCTATGAGGAACTAATCTATCTTTAAATTTGTCAATTTTACTAGTTGAATTATATTTGATTTTATAAAGCCACCTACAATTGACAATATGAATTTTAGGTGGAAGAGGGACAAGATCCCAAGTCTGATTTTTAATTAAGACATTATATGCAACTTGTATAACAACATTCCATATATCATATTGAGTTGATTATATTGAGGTTCACATTCATACATAGTAATTACAACATGATAAGAATGTTGACTTATAGTTAATTTATTGAGATTATTAACATTAGAAGATTGAATTATGGATTCTACATATTTAGGTATTTTAGATTGAACATAAAACTTAGGGGGTTCCTCAGACTCTAAGTTATACATAATTGGATCAACTTGCTCAAGGGCATATATTTCATCACAAGGAGAAACATGAGAGTCTCATCAATGGAAAAACACAAAGGAGGATCCATAGAGGGCTCAATTTTTTTTTTTTTTAAAGAATAAGAACATTCCTATTCTCAATAATCTGATGTTTAGAGGATCATACACTCTTAAACCTTTTGTCTTTCCTCCATATCCTAAAAAAATGCATGAACAGGAAGTGGGGCTAAGCTTCTTCCTCTTAACTTTAGAGACAAAGATAGAAGTAGGATTACTAAAAATATTAAGATGAACCACACTAGGTTTATTTTTAATCCACATTTATAAAGTGGTTGAAAGATGCAAGGATTTGGTAAAGACTTTGTTTAGAATATGAACAACAGTGTTCATGGATTTAACCCATAAAAATTTAGGAATATTTGTAGATTTTAACATTGTTCTAGCCATTTCTATGATGTTGCAGTTTTTTCTTTTAGTAATACCATTTTGCTAAGGAGAATAAGGAGTTAATTCCCTTTTAATTCTAAACTTAATGCAAAAAAAATAAAACTCTTTATTAACATATTCACCACCATTATCAGTTCTTAAACTTTTAATAAAAAAATCAGATGCATTTTCAAAATAAGATTTAAATTCTTTAAACTTAGAAAAAACATCAGATTTATTTTTATTGATATGAATTAATTCTAAAGGATGTGAGATATTCGTATCATGAACTTTGTGAAAGGGGTTATTGCTTACCATGTAAGCAACCCTCACAAGTTTCATGATGAGAAGGGATAGAAGGAAGTCCAACAACAAGATTATTTGTAGACATATCATGTAATCTCCTAAGATTAACATGGCTTAATATTTCATGCCATAACTGAGATTCATTCTTATTATATGTTGAAAGTAAACATGTAGAAGAAGGAGAAAAGATATATAAACCATTATTTTAAACACCTTCAACAATAAATGATCTAGATTAATTTATAATAGACCAACTATCTTTAAGCAAAGTTACAATGAAATTATCATTTGTAAGTTGAGAAAAAGATAGTAAATTATTTTTAAGCTTAGGTACATAGAAAATACCATTAATAATAGCATTTGAAGACTTTGCTTTTCCACATTTAGTTGCTTCTAAAAAAGAAATATATCCTAAATAAATTATGTTAGATATATCCATAGAATCACACAAAATAATATATAAGCATGTCATATGGTATGATTCACCACTATTGAAGATCCATTAATTTTCATTTGAAGCATATAAAGCAGTATATAAAGCAATAACATTTGAATCCTGATTGTTATTCTGATTAGGGTTTTCATTCTTCTTATTTTGATTGGATTTCTTCCCTTTAATATTTTTAAAAGTTTGATTGTTATTTATATCTTTAATTTTATAATAGGTTTCCCTTCTATGACCAAATTTACCACAGAGATTGTAATTCCCATTAAACTTAGGTGTATTATTCTTATTACCAAATTTCTTAGTCCCATATTTGCCTTTAGCAGAATTAAGGTTAGATTTATGGTTTTTAGTGTTATCAAAAACATTATTAAGAGTGAGAAGTTCCTAAGTAGAATTCTCCTTAGAATTAAAATTTGTCATAACTTGCTCTTCTTGAATTAGGAGAGCAGACAAGGTGTTAAGGTTAGTGATATCTTGCTCAGTTTGATACTTATAAAAATTGAAATGAAAATTTTAATTTTTTTAATGAATATTTAATTGAATGATAAAATAAAACAATATATCTTGAATCAAATTACAATTACATCCATCTAACTTAGTTTTAATGTTTTTAATTTTAGTAAGAAAATTAACAACTTTTTCATCACCTTTCATAGGTGTAGTTAGCAATTCAAAGGTTAATTTAATGATATTTAAAAGGTAAGTGTCTTCATGTAATGATTCAAGGAGTTTCCAAGAATCTCTAGGAGAATCTTGATTACCAATATAGATAATTAATTCATCCTTAACACTTCACAAGATCATGGACATAGCTTCCTATGATTTCGTTTGAATTACATTGGTAAGCTCAGGGGTCACATGTTGTCCAGAAGGAGATTTTTCAATTCTAAAGATAAAATTATATAATTTTTAGGCTATAAATTCATATTTAACACAAATTTTACATATATTTTAATTATTTCCATTAAGCATTTAAGATTTATCTAAGTAAAAATGAGGCGAAGCCATAGCTTCCCTTTAAACAAGACAATAAAATAATACGTAAAATGAAACTTTTTTTAATGTGAATTTAACTTAAGTTTTTAAAATAAGGTAAATCATAAGTCCAAATATATTTAATTACATAATTTATATGTTAAATAATGTAAAAAATTGAATTAAAAAAGCACAAATCTAAGTGTCAAAAGAGTCATGCTCAAAACGACCACCTAGGCACTATTATTAGAAAGGTGGAAAAAAATAATAAGAGGATTCAAAATAAAAAATGGACCACTCCAATACGTCTGAAACATGCCAAAACTTTAAGATTTACTAGTTGGATGATTATACTTGCTTAATTTTAGATTAGATCAAGTGTCAAAAGAAGGACTAGTCAATAGGTTAGGGGGTTTTCACGTGCGAAGGAAGGCATGCTATCCAAGAAATGAAATTCAAATTAATTTAATTTGCAATTAATTTTGACTAAAGTCAACAAGAAGATAAAAATAAAAAATCTAGTGATATTTGAACACTAGACTTTTCTTTTACAAGTTTTTACAAATTCAAAAATTCCCATGAAAAATATTATATTTAATTATTTTTAACTATTTTCTTAAAATTAAAAATAATATTTATTTACTGTGTATATAAACTAAAGTAAAACATAAATTACTTGATTTTTATTTTTTTGGTAAAATATTAGAATAAAACTTAAATCAAATTTATAAAATTAAAAAATAAAATATTTTTTAAATATTTGAAATAACTTTATACTTACGTTAATATCTCCTATAGGTGGAAATGGCCTAGGTCTAAGAGTAGAGGAGAAGCTTGAGGAAGATAGAGGCCTTCTCAGGCCTTCAAAATTTGTAGAATTTCTTGAAATCCTCCCATAAAGCCAATAAGCCTTTTAAAAAAAATTGGTACCAAATTTTTTTTTCCAGCCTCCCAGGCTATACAAATGCACCAATGGAGGAGAGATAGATTTGAATAGGCTGATCCAAAGCTTTTTTAGGCCTTGAAAAATTGCATGGATCCTTATTTTTGCAAAACTAAGTGAATAAAACTTTCAAAAGGTAATTTGATGCACAAAAACTGGGTTTTAATTTTATTTTTAAAATGCCCATGTTGTACAATGGCATACAAGTGCCTAGGATTTGAATAAATTGAAATATCAATTATTGATATTTAATTCAATATTTTATATGTTTATCGATTAAAGAATCCTCTCCACTGGCTTTGATACCATGTTAAAATACATAGAATGTAATATGTACAGATCTATAAGAGAGTTAATAAGCAAAGCATAACAAAATGAACCCAAATCAAATAAACAAAACATAGGTATTTATCTTGGAAAAAATATCAAAGAGGTAAAAAATTCGATAAAGTGATATTCAATATTGAGAAACAATAATAACCCCAATACATCAAATCTTCATCTCACTCACATAAATTCTTCACAAATTTTTCTCAGACAAGTATTTTTTACATGTAGGAATATTTGAATATTTTTGTGTTTGATGATAATTACAATAGGGGTAAAAACCTATTTATAATGATTCATGAGGGGATGCGACCATTGTGAAAATAATGGGTCCATACACCCTGATAAATCTAATTAATAAACATTTGGTAAATATTAAATAGCTATAATAAGATTATTTATTTTCCCAAAGTTTACACCTTGAGTAAAAAAATAATATATTATTATTTATTTAATTACTTACTAATGTAAGCCAAGGGTTAATAATAACCACTTAAACATTAATTGGTATAACACACCCATCCATACCATTGGTTCTCTTTTTCTTACATGAGCTCCACCAAGAAATTTATCTTCTCTAATCTTTTATCTATCTCACTCATATATTCTTCAACATCTAACCCTTTTCTCTTTGGGTCTTATTTCATATTTCTCTCATTGTGGTAATCTAACTCAGCCAAGCCATTCTTCTCTTTTACCTTCTTTACCATCATCTTCTCACAAGCAAGTATTTTTCACCTTTCTTTGGTGTCTAAACCTATGTTCTCTCTACCTGGTCTATTGACACTTTTATCCAAGTCTTTTTAACCTTAAAACAACAAATCTCACTTAGAGTATTTTTTCTCTCTTATGTTCTCTTGAGCTTCTGCTAGCTCTCTTCTTAGGGCTGATCTACCACAAACTCTTTAACTTTATCTTATTATACTTCTGCAACCTTTATTATCACCTTTAACAACTTCTCATAACAAACTTTAATAGTTAAAAAACACAAAATATCTAAGAAATTACCTGATTTTATACCACTTGATGTAGTGTCTAATGACTATAACCATATTTACCATTTTCTTGTCTCTAAATTCTACCTTAATCATTTCTCTAACCTCTGACTTTCTTTATCCTATAAGTACCTTGCTTCCCTTCTTATTTTACTTGATGAATTTTATCTTGAGTAGGCTCATAATCCTCCTTGTTTCCATAATACCATTATCTCTTGATGTCGTATCACCACATCATCATCTTCTATCCTCTCCCCTCTTAACACACACACACCATCCTCTCATCTATCAAGTTTCATGAATTTACTCTCTTGCATGGTTCAAACTTGATCCTTTGTCCCTAGGCTCATAGACTCAATTCATGGAACAAACATAAATTTACACACTATGGGTCATGTGTTCTTCAATTTTATGTATTTACACTCCCTTACACAATCCAAATGGATAACTCTATCCCCATTATATACAACTCTTTCTTTATTTCTTCACTAGCTCTTTGTAGCCATGTTTAGGCATAAATCTAGATTGTTTGAACAATAAATAGAGTTTCTAACAAACATAAGGATATTTTTAGACACTTATTATCCCCATTAATATTTTACTAAATTTTTAGGGTTCAAATTTCAAGGTAACCCTACTAACTCCCCAAGACTCTTACCTAATTAGGTCTTTTTTAGGCCTAGGTAAACACACATTTATAGGAACCATACAATATGGATTATAACCAACCTAAAACCTCCTCAATCATTTAATGCACATGAAATTACACTATATTACCAAGTTTTGTTATTTCTTATAGGTTAAAATTAAAGTTACTAGTGTTTCCATTTTGAAACCCTAGTCTAATCTTGACATAGGCCTACATAGGATGATAGCATATAAAATGGAAAATTTTGAGTTATAAAAAATTTCAAATGAAACCAAATGTATTTTATGGCATGACCAACCTATCCTCACATTTTATAATATTTATATGTTCTTTATCAATCCTAAAAAGACTCCAACAAGCAAAGATATAGAATTCAATGTGTATTTCAAGATTGTGCATGAAGGTTCTTGGACTCTTGCACTTCAAATAGATTAATAAGCCTTCAAAGGGATAAAAAAAATCTAATAAATATTATAACCCATTTATCACAACATATACATACTTATAAAAAAGCTTAACCACTTTCTCAAAACATTACTTGGTCTTATTCGTAGGACTGTGTAAACACAAAAATTTCTTTAATAGGAACGTGTTGCAGTTGACACCTTATACCAATGAAGAATGACTTTAATAACTCAAAATAAGTATGAATAACAATGAAAAAATCATTTATATTCATGAAATAATTGAGCTTCAGCAATAGTGTTGATGATCAACATTCCCCTATTCTTAGAATGCAGACTCTTCTTTCTTCAATTTTCAAAATGCCTACGATACTAAGCATATTAAATCATTTGAATACATGGAGAATTGATTTAATAATTCTATAATTTTTGGTTAATCATTCATTTTTCAATAAGTATTGATACTTATAAATATTTAAATTATTGTAAGTTTTCTTCAGGTTTTATTCAACAATGAATTATTGACCATGGATGGTTCAATGATGTGCAAATAGGCATTTTTTAATGAAGTGCAACCTATATCTCTAATAGACATAAACATAATAAGCTTCATTGAGTTTTATTGAATTAACATTATGTTGTGTTTAAGGCATTTGATTGTAAATTTTTGCTTTAAATTTGTTTAAATTCACCTAAGATGGGTAATGATGTCTTCAAAAAGTTAACTTAGTTTCTTGCTTGACCTCGTAGGACATCAAATTAAAGTTATAGCTTATGATGGCTTGTGGGATGTCAAATTTTGTACTATGACCTAAGAGGATATATGTCTACTTCTCTAGGCCCTGTGACACCTTAGGTATTCATTTCACCTTATGCAAGACACCTAGAGAAAATCTAAGTTAATGATCTACATGGCATCATCTAGAGGGCTCACAAGGAGATAGACATTAGAATTCAAATCTCAAGGCTACATGCCAGGATCCTAGATCCCATAATTGATCCCATTTAATCCAAGTCACCACACATCCCACCATAGTGCAAAATCCCATGAAATGTTATCATATGTCTTAACGGTAATGAACCAGACTTAAGCAACCTTTTGAGGTGATGCATGCCCCCCTTGGGTTCATTTGAGATCACCATGCATTTTTAACACATTACATCCATCCAAAGCTTTCAAATCAGACACACAATTACACTCAAGTTGTTCAATCAAGGTTTGATGATATACAACTATCTAAGGTGCCTTTTGAGAATGATACTTGGTAGAAGAACAAACAATAACACATAAGAATGAAGCATATCCCCTTTGGGCCAATGTGATAATTCCATAATTCATTCTTATGTTGTTTCTATTTTCAATCCATGAGATAGCCTCTAAGAAGGATGCGTGTCTCCAGGTGAACCACCTGATTAGTGCCAAATTATTGATAATTATCCAAAAGCCTTTTGAGAAAGACACCTGGCAAGAAAAGCTATGATTGTCTATAAGATTAATGCATGGTATTCTTTCAGCCAATTAGAATTGAAAAATCACCACCCAATAGCTTGGTATGAATGAAAAGATGCCACATGGTGAGATACAAATGAGTCATCATGTACAGCTACATTCTGAGAGTCTTTGAGGTAAAAAAAGGGTCTAGATTAGTGGTAAACTTACCTTTTTTATCTTTAGGTCTATATGTTGGTCCTAAACTAGGTGCACTTAGAATATAAGGAATCTTGCTTACTCTAGAGGCTCATCCCAAGGAGTGCAAGGGTACCACATCTTGGGGATGTTCCCATCATTGTGATGAGACAAATGAATTTCTACACATGTAGGTGACTGATAACACTTCTATGCCTAGTGGAAAACACTTTTGTGGCCTACTTAAGGTATTCATGCTCTATGTCCCACCATAAAAATTTCCTATGAAGCAGACCATGCATGGGTGCACACTTTGAACAAAAAAACCCACTTCACCTCTAATTTTCCTCTTTTTTCTCCTCATCTTAGCAAGGATTTTTTAATAGGTGACTTTTTCGATGTTCCTACACCATATTATTCTATTTATGATGGGTTAATTATTAATGGTGATATAAACGAGGAACGTATTACATATCCTCCTCCTACTATTGGTTATTTTAATCTTTTTTTTGTTTTCAAGAACATGTTTCTTAAGGCTAAGACACTTGTACCACATCTTCTTAAAGCTCATGTACTTACTAATGCACATTCTAATACTATGATTTTTGTTCATATTCTTTATTTAAGTATGAATTTTGATAGTGCCATACCATCCCTTGAACAACCCACTGCTCCTATGGTATCTTTCTTAGAACTATAAGAAACAATCAAGAAACTAATTTCATATAATTCTTTTATATGCTCCATGATTCATGGAAAAGAAACCATTATATTATCTCTACAAAAGAAACTAGTTGGTATATAACATTATACTGATATGTTGGACATTCATACCCCTTTTCCTAGTCCATCATGTGATCTTGAATCTAGCAAGTATCCACTTGATGTAATGCTATAATGTGATCTACTAGATCTAGAGCAACCCATTATACCTATTACTCTTATTATTACAATTAATGCTTCTAGGCCTACTATTAATTCAAACTATATATATATATATATATATATATATATATATATATATATATATATATATATATATATATATATATATATATATATATATATATATATATATATATATATATATATATCACTCTAGTTCCACCTATATATATTACTTATTCTTTTGATAAACATACCACTACTTTTGGTTCTCACATGCTTCATTTCATGGGTCACACTATTAAGACTTATGGGCATTAGTAAGCATCTACATGGCATCACTACCCCTATCCATCCTGTTAAGTGAATTTATCAACATGACATTAGTTATTTAATAGGTTTTTCATCTTTGATGGGATCCTTTGATGAAAGAGATCCATCATTTTTTCACTCTAATATTAATAAGGATATTGAGCTTCATATGAGCTATCCACTTTCACTCAGGCCTGAGTAACCTAAGATTATAGTATTTAGACATGATCTAACTAACACTTTTTTAGATGTTCCCTCATATTATTATGTTGTGGAATTTTCACCCATTCATATTTATGTATCTTCATCCAACATTTGTGTTTATTTGAGATGTATTTATGATTGTTGTTGGCAGTGTCAATAACATTCATTGAGAGGAGTATATAGGTGAGATTCCTCCAACACTTAGCTTCTTCAACTGCACACTAATCCTACCTTTTGATTATCCTTATTTGATTTAGATCCTTATTAGGTAGATGTGTTTTTTGATCTTGCATCTCTCATTTCATAGATGGCATCTTTGACAACATCTATAGTTTCTTACATCACTTAGTGATATTATTTATTGGATGAGACCATTTTTGTAGTGACATTGAGAGGAATGGAGTTTTTCCTTCATGTGTGTGTGCTCTATGTTGGACACTTTCTTCTCTAATTGAATTACTATCCCATCTCCACCAAGGACATCTTATTCAATGATTTTATATTTATATGTTTTTATTTATAGTCTCATTTAGTTTTTTAGTGCATATTGTTTTCTTTTTGAAGAGTATCTAGTCTAGTGAAGCCTAATGTCAATTTTTAAATATTTCAGTAGTGGGATTGGCCTACTCATAAAAATATTTTGATTCATTACACCCATTTAAACATTATGGGGGTGGGGGTGTGTGTGTACATACTTCTTAAGGCATTGTGATCCTTGATAGCCCTTGGTGTACCACATTTTATATTAGAGACAGTTGATTGATTGCACCTTTGTTTGATGGGCCTTACTCCATCAAGTGTATTGACTATGACATTATGTTGAGATTTTGAGTTTTGATTATTGGGACACCTTATATCATGAATCTTGTTCTCCAATTTTAGTATGGCTCTACTAAGTTTTGGGCTCCTTATGGTGACACATTTCATCCATGGTGACTCTTTTTTCACAATTTTGTGATTAGTTTTTTTTACTGAGTGAGCCTCATAAAGAGTACCGATTCCTATTTGACTTGGGAGTTACAATGTCTCCACATCCATGTATTTTGGTAGTATGTATTTGTTACCATAGGGACACTTTATATTTCACTATATTTTTATACATGAGTACCTGATCAGGACTAATTACTAGGACCCATTCAATCTGTTTACTTTCTATTTTCTCAAAAAAATTATTTACTTAAGGGAGGGAGTTGGAGTGGTGTTTTTTATAATGGCTAGTGATTTGAGTTATTTTTAAACTAATTTTTGTCTTAGTCGTGTTCACACCCACTGATGGAGTTAATATTCACTTGGAGTTTTTTTATAGTTGTTGGATTGTTGTGTGGACCAAAATAATTGGTGTGCACGTATTTAGGCAATTCATGTTATTTTTATTGGATCACAACAGCTAAGCAGTTATTGTGAAGCCAAGTCATTAGCTTATTTAGTAGGCACTCTTTGTGCTTATCCTAAGCTTATGAGAGATAATATATGGATTATAAATTCACCTTGAGGTAATAACAAAGAGGCTATTGTGAATATTCTTTGTTTGATTATTGTATGAGAAATGATGGATTCATTGTGGTAATGGTGTGCAGAAGAGATCCTACATTTGCATAATTAAATATTACACTATGAAAGTGTCATGTTTGTATTCCTAGAGTCCCATGGTACTTAGAGCATGATATGACCTGAAGACCCTTCATACTATTAAAAAGTGCCACATGGAACTTATATACCTCCAATGATATCAAAAATGGTATAGCCTAGGAGACCCTTTCCATTCATAACCTACCACATTCTCCTGTTATACACTTGAAGGTCTTAACATATGATATCACATGATCAATTAAAGGCTTCCATGAGCATTCTTTGGGTCCACCCTAACACAAAAATACCACCTATCATCTTATTAAAACTCTCCCAAGTACCATGAAGGAAAATAAATGTGTGTTCCCAACACACTCTCAACATTCAATAGGCTAGTTAGATGCATACCTCGAGGAGTGGGTTAGAGGTTGACATGTGGATAGGTCACATCACTATAAGAGTTTTAAATATAAATTAAAGATTTTTAAGATAAGTATGAAGTGGGAATATATATAATTTGAATAATGTCACCAACTCGGAGTTAATACACATGATGTTGAACTCCTGTCACCATTACTGTAAGGTTAATTCAAAATCCATGAGGTCTCATTTATGTAGAATACATATCCATTATTCTCATAGTTTAAATTATTAGCGCCAAAATATCTAGTGATAAATGAGATAGAGAGCTATTTTTTATAGAGTCCATATTGCAAAAAGATAATTCAAAGTGTTTTTTAATTTAATGACTACAATGACAACATCATCATCAAACCATAATCTTGCAAAAGAATTTAGTGACACCACATATATACAAGGTAAGGTTAGGCACAAGAACTATAATGAAATATATAGAGTAATAGATGAGATATAAAACATGACTATAGTCATATAAAATGCAAACATTGGCAATTTGAGTGTGCCTTGTGATACCCAACCCATAGGCCCCTTTTGCTTGCTCTCATAACCCTCATAGGCATCTTTTCATTGATTCCCAATCATCTATAGCCTTTTAGACTTAATAAAAGATCAAATAGACTATTCTTTTCATGATTAATCCATCCCCCTAGGCCCCATCAGCGTAAGACAATAACACCACACTTGGACTATAATGCTAGTACCACTCCTATCCACTTTTAGTGCTCCTATTTGTTGAGGCCAACACCCCCATCTTTTTTTTGGAAAGGGGATCCATGTGATTGTTTATCAAACTTTTATATCCTAGAATAAGTGTGAAATATTGTTTGATCATATTTTGATGTTGCTAAAAATCATCTTGAAGGTTATTAATTACAGGTTCCATGAAAGAAGTCAGGGTTCCCAAAAAATAAACCCTAGTGATTTAAATTTAAACGATCATGGTAAAGTTTAGTAAGAAATTTTATGCATAATCAAGTTTTAGCTTAAATTTCATACACTTTTACAGATCTAATGCTTTATGCTTGTACACTATATTTGATCCAATGGTGAATCAAGCTCAAAGTCTTTTAGAAAGGCATACAATCAATGATTTGAGCCCTAGTAAAGATCTAACAGTGATCGCTTGATTGGAGGTTTTAAATATATTGGTGTAAAATAAATATTTCATTATCTTAAATTTGATAGGTTTACCCATATCATTTGACATCTACAAGGATGTATTTGATAGGATCAAACCCATCAAATTTAAATTAAAATAAGAATATTTTATTGTCTTAAATTTGACAGGTTCACCCCCGTTATTTGACATCTATGAGGATGTATTTGACAGGATCAAACCCATCAAATTTAACTTCGATAACCCATAAAGCTTTGATATCTCTTGATGGTTTTACACATGGCATTTAGTTATTATATCAATAAGTTTTATTGTTTTAAAATTGAAAGGTTCACCCCCATCATTTGATGTCTATGAAGATGTATTTGACAGGCCCAAACCCATCAAATTTAAATTTAAATAGAAATATTTCATTGTCTTAAATTTGAAAGGTTTGCCCCCATCATTTGACATCTACGAGGACGTATTTGATAGGATCAAACCCATCAAATTTAACTTAGACCTTTTTTTTAAAGCCTAATCAAAGGGGGTATTTCTAAAGCCTTTTTAATAAATTCTTGGTTTTCTTATGAAGACAAGATTGAGATATAATTTTTTTTCCTAAGTCTTTTAATGATTAAAAGGGTAAGATTCTTGTAGGATCCAATGGTGATCACTTACTCACTACATTTGATCTAATAGTGAACATCAACATGAAAGCCTCAAGATCTCCTGAAAGATCTGATAGTGGTCACTTGCTTGCTAGATTTGATCCAATGGTGTGAGCCAATTGAAGACTTTTCAAAGGCCTTGAAAGATTGAAAAATGGCACAATCAATAAGCTCAAAGATCAAGAACCAATGAAATGCAAGGAATTGGATTTGGATTTTTAAATCAAAATAAAAGGGACTTTTGAAAACCAATGATCACTCTTCAAATGACAATTATGAAAATTACCATGAAAGGCATGGAACCCTAGCACATAAGCTCCACGTAAGTATGGAGGATCCAAATGAAAGATATTTTAGGATTTAAAAACATATGAGAGATGATAAGAAAGGTTTCATCATATCTAAGGCACGTATGATATCAAAGTTGGATGTTTTGGTCATTACAATAATAAAACCCTAAACCCTTCATAAAAAAGGCTAGAATCGATTGAAATTGATTAGGTGACACTTGAGATAATCATAAATTGAATTCAAATTATGTGCCTTAGTGATAACTTTGATAGATTTGCAGTTACAATAAACTATTATCAATGGTAGTGGGTAGGCAATAGATGAAGATTAAAGCAGAGCTTTGTCTAACTTTAGATAGTAAAGGAAGGGTCTTTAGAGACACAGAGTTATACTCGACATCATTTAATGTACAGGGAATAAGGAATTGGTCTGAATTATTCTTCTTTGACAAAGATTTGTAACCAATTTCTTAGGAGGAAAATAGGAATGCTTTAGTGTACCAAAGATACAAGGATTTAGTATCAATTCAAATGGTAGGCCTTCATCACATAGCTGCTAAACTAGAGGTAATGCATTATATCAACCTTCTCGTTCTTATTTTCATTAACTACAAAGTAGATGGAGAATGGATTATTCATGAAAGAAATTTCAATAAAGTTGTATGCATAACTCCCATGGCCTTTGAGACTTATTATAAGCTCCCTTTACCTCATGTTGATCTTCCTTGAGAGAATGGACAAATCCCCAAAACTTGGATTTAGTTCTTTCACCTTGGTTAATCCAAGGTTCCATTGTTTTCAGTACCCCTAATGGTGGGATTCCTATTAGCTAATTCAAACAAAGTGTTAGGGTAGCTATGACATTATTAAATAGAGCCTTTGGTGCTTATTATACAACTTATGTGAGTAAGGTCTGGGTGTCTTATGTCCATTGCATGTTGGAGCGAAACCTAACCCCTCCCATTGGAGACTTGATAAGTTTCTTCTTGGCCAAATAGTTTATAGCCATCAAGAGAGAGACCTAAAAACATTTCTTTAGATGTCATACCTCTTAGACTCACTCCTAGCCTCTATTAATTTCCTTGGCATATAAAATTGGTCCCCTAATGGTAGGACTACCATTTACCAACATTACTCCAAATTGCATATTTTAAAATATAAGAATCATATGAAATTCATTTATGATGGTGTCTTCCCAATCATTTTTGAGACAATCAATTGTATTCCTATGCCTAGACTTCATCCTGTAATTAAAAAACAAGTGGAGACCATGGGGGATGTGTCGTTCTATCTAGATTGCACTATAATAAATATAGAAAGAATCATGATTTAGCCATACAGACTACCCATATATGTTCCCAATAAACTTACATAGTAATAAATTGCTTATCAAATCATCCAGGGCATAGATTGGCATTGTAAGAAGAATAAAAAGGCTCAGGTTCATCACTTCCCACTAGAAATTGGTAGAATTATAATCAAAGATTGTAAATAGTTGGAGATCATGGTGGTGCACAAGAACTCTTTTGATTTCCAATTAAATGATCTTAATATGTGGGACCACAATAATAGAGCGGATAACCATATTAAGGATAGGAAGCTCCCAAAGACTAAGTATAAGCATCAACCAAGTGTGGGGGATGGTATTTACATAAGGTAAAATAACTTTGAATAAGTCTTATCTAGGGTTAAAAACTACAACGTAACCTTAGAATGTAGGCTAGTCAAGGATAATAAGCCTTTAGGAGAAATATGGCAGTTACATCCTTTACAGTATCACTTATTTCCAAGAGCATCTAGGACTACACATCAAGAACCACCTATTGAGGGACAATCTTCTAAGCCTTAGTGGGGAGAATTGATAAAGTCACCTCAAATTGATAATCTTCATATTTGGTGGTGTCTTCCCAATCATTTTTGAGACAATCACTGGTATTCATATGCCTAGACTTCATCCTCTAATCAAAAAATAAGTGGAGACCATGGGGGATGTGTGGTTCTATCTAGATTGCACTATAATAAGGATAGAAGGAATCATGGTCCAGCCCTATAGAATACCCATATATGTTCCCAGTAAACTTGCAGAGAAAAAAATTACTTATCAAATCATCTAGGGCATAAATTGGCATTGCAAGAAGAATAAAAAGGCTCAAGTTCATCCTTTCCCACTAGACATTGGTAGAATTATAATAAAGGATTATAAGTAGTTGGATATCATGGTAGTGCACAGGAACTCTTTTGATTTCCAATTAGATGATCTTAAGATGTGGAACCCCAATAATAGAGTGGCTAACCATATTCAGTATAGGAAGGTCCCAAAGACTGAGTACAAGCATCAACTAGGTGTGGTGGATGGTATTTACATAAGGGAAAATAGGTTTGAAGAATTCCTATCTAGGGTTAAAACTAAAGCATAACCTTATAATGGAGGATAGTCAGGGATAATAATCCTTTAGGAGAAATATGGAAGTTACATCCTTTACAGTATCACTTGTTGTTAGGACCATCTAGGAATACACATCAAGAACCACCTATTGAGGGACAATGCTTTGAGCCTCAATGGGATAATTTAAAAAGTCTCCTTAGATTGAGCAACTTGAGGATGCAAAAGGAAAAGGTAAAGCTAAGAGTTAGGAGTCCAAGATTGAGAAAAGACCTATTGAAAGCCTCCAAATTTACGCATCCCCACCAAGGCCTTCTTCCCCAATAGAAGTTATCATCTTAATTACTTTAAAAATTACAGAAACAATGGAGATTGCCCTAGTTAACATCATGGATACTTATGGTTTAGATAAAGAAGAAGACCCATCTGAGGAAGCAGGCAAGGAATTGGTTCCATTGAGTAGTGGAAAGAGATAGGCAAAATTAGCCTTAGTTACTTTGGCTCTAACAAAGAGGCCTAGGTTAACTTTCACTCACCCCACTAGTGAAATAAACCTCTTTAGTGATGAGAATCATATTTATAGACCAATAATTCCTGATTGGTTTGTTTATGGGAAGTTGCAAAAAATCCCATCTCTTTCTCCTTCACTGGATCTGACTCAAGTGGACATAGGTGTTTAGGATAATGTCAAACCATGGATTCAGGATATGTTGAACAAACAAGTAGAGAGAAGCATCCAAATTATTCATAACAAGGAAAGCTAATGGGTTGGTACCTTAGGAGCCTCGAGAAGTTCAAATATAGAGATTCCTAAACAACCATAGGTGAAATAACTTGATCCTTAGGTCCAATTTAATCTAGGTACATCAACTCTTGAAAGAGTAGTGACCAAGAAAGTCACTATTGGTATTGAAGGGTTCACCTTGCATAAGGTGAAACCATTTACAATATTAACTCCTATTCCAAGAGAAGCAGTAGGGGAGCATCCTATTTTTCAAGATGTAGCTAGTGTGGTATTGGCCTAATCAACAATGGCCTTAGCTGGAGTTCAAGGATTGAAACAGAGGATCCTTAACTTAGTTATTCTAAGAGAATAAAACAAAAATATTGATGATCTTGCCTCTACTACAACTAATCTCATGCCTAATCATGATTCTCAAAGCATCAGTATTGAGCTAATACCTTATCCTTCAGTTCTTGGCATTATAAATCATTTCCAAGTTTTCAATGATGATCAACAAATCATAGATTTCTTAACTAGTTATGGGGCTTTTGAAGCTCACATTATTGATGACACTTCTCATGAGGAGGAACTTAATGGTAAAATCATCCAATTAAGTGATAATAAGATACCTAAAGGGATGATTTCATTAGAAAAACTTTGCTTTTGACAAAATGTTTGAAACACCTAAGCAACCCAAGGTAAATGGTAAGGATTATCATGTAATGAATCTTGGCTCACATGATCAGCCCCAAATGGTGAATATATGGAAGGCTTGCATTAAAATGGAAAATATAAAAGCTAGAGAGTTGATTACAAAATACAAGGATGTAATTGCTTGGTCTTATGAAGATTTGAAAATATTTGACCCGAGGGTCACTACTCATACCATACCTCTTTAAGAAGGTTTTAAACCTTTTAGATAGAAGCAAAGGCTAGTCAACCTTATTTTAGAACCCATGATTTTCAAATAAGTCAAGAAGCTATTGGATGTAAGGATAGTGTTTCCTATTAGACATTCCACTTAGGTGGAAAACCTAGTCCTAGTCAAAAAAATAATGGAGAAATAAGATTATGCATAGATTTTAGAAACCTAAATAAAGCATCTAAAAAGGATAATTATCCTTTACCTTCTCTGGACCAAGTTATCCAAACTATTTCAGGATCTTCCATGATATCCTTTTTGGATGGATATTCTAGGTATAACTAGGTGCTTGTTGGTCCAGAGGATAGGATGAAAACATCTTTTACTACTAAATGGGGAACATACACTTACAAGAGAATGCCTTTTGGATTAATTAATGTAGGGGAAACTTTTCAAAGGGCCATGGATCATGATTTACAAGGTTTAGTGGGCAAGTGTATAATCATATATATGGATGATCTTATAATGTTTTCTAAAAATAGAAAAGAGTACTTCATATATTTGAGACAAGTATTTGATAGTTGTAGGAGGTATGGTGTATCTCTTAACCTCAATAAAAGCATATTTTGTGTCACTGAGGGAAAATTGTTGGGACATGTCATTATCAAAGATACAATCTCTATGGATCCTAATAGAATAGAGGCTATTTCTAAAATTAGGTTGCCCAATAGCTGAAAAAAACTTAAGTCATTCTTTGGCAAGATTAATTTTGTGAGGAAGTTTATTTCAAGCTTCACTGAGATTGTTAAACCTTTGAATGACATTCTTAAGAAAGATGCTATAATTTATTGAAATAAAGAATCCAAGAAGGCCTTCATTAACATTAAGAAGGTAATTATTGAAGCTCTAGTCCTCATAAGTCATGATTTTTTAAAGGATTTCTATCTATATTCATTTTCTTTTGAGCATACTATGACTATAGTGTTAACTCAAAAGGTTGATGGGAATGATCATCCTATAGCTTTCATGAATACCAACTTTAAAAATGCATAAGTGAGTTATTTTATGATTGATAAGCAAGCTTATGTATTAGTAAAATCAATAAAAAAAGTTCAGACATTACCTCCTTAGAAATAAGGTACATGCTATATTACCTTATCCAACTACAAAACTTATATTGAGCCAGAATGAGCTTGGAGAAAGAAGAGACAAATGGATGACAATTCTACAAGAATATGATATAGAGATGACAACTACCAAATTAGTGAAATGTCAGGGTCCAATTTAGATGATCCCTAGTATTGACCTAAAAGTTCATATCATGTAAGTAGATCAACAAAACTTTCAACCTATTGAGTGGTATGACTCTATTATCCCTTCACTTGTCAATGGTGTTTGTCCCCTAGGATTTATAAGAGAACAAAAGAGAGCCTTAAGGCTTAAATAAGCTCATTACCTCATCAAGAATAGAATTTTGTATAGGAGGAACTTTGAGGGAATTTATTTGAGGTGTGTGTCTAAAGAAGAAGCAACTTGGATTATGACTACCTTTCATGAAAAATTAGGAAGTGGACACCCTTCAGGAAGAACCACAACTCATAATATTATTAGGGATAGGTATTATTGGCCTACACTCTTTAAAGATGATTATAATCATGTGAAGGAGTGTCATTAATGCCATATATTTAACACAAAGGAACCAAAGGTAGCCATGCCTTTACAACCTGTGATGGTAGATAAACCTTTTGCACAATGGGGATTAGACTTTGTTGGAGTAATAAACCCCAATTATTCTAAAGGTCATAAGTTTAGCTTGATTACTATGGATTATTTTACTATAAGGACTGAGGTAGTAGCCATTAAGCAATGTATAATAGAGGAAGTGATCAATTTCCTAGAAGAAAATATTTGTACTAGATTTGGAAACTTGGTTTCTTTAGTTTGTGACAATGGATCTACATTCAGTTCTATTGAAATGATGGAATGGGATTATGACCAAGGCATTACACTCAATTTTTATTCTAATCAATAGCCTCAAAGAAATGGTATTTTTGAATCCACAAACAAAAATTTGATGAAAGCTATCAAGAAGTCTGTTGAAGATAAACCTAGAACATGGCATAAACTTCTTAAGTTTGCATTATGGGTAGATCGGATCAGGATCAAACAAGCTATAAAATCTTCACCATTTTTGTTGGCATATGGTCAGGAGCCCATATTTCCCATCACTTTAAATTTGTCTATGTTCACATTCATGCAGGAATACATGGAAGACAATAAGGAACTCAATTCTCAATTGTTAGACATTATTCAAATGGAAGATGCTAGAGAAAAAGTATTTATAGACTTTAGTAGACACCAATCAACCATGACAAGATGTTTTGATAAGAGATCCAAAGTGAAGATATTTAGACAAGGAGAATTGGTCCTTATTTGGGACAAGGCATTAGAGCACGAAGGTAAACATGGTCAATTCACTCCTTTGTGGATGGTCCTTACCAAATTACATAAATCTTGGGGAGCAATACTTTCAAGTTGAAATATCTTCAAGGAGTAGAGTTCACATTACCTACTAATGGAAAATATCTCAAACATTACTTTGCTACTACCTCACCAGAGGTCTTCATGGAATAAATGTGTAAGATTTCTAAAATTAGAATAGGTAGGCTAGTTAGTTCTCTTTATTTCTTTGTTTTGTCTTCCTTTCTGGGTTTGCGTATTTCTATTTTGTTTACATTTTTTTCTCCTCTTATTACTTGTTGGTGTTCCTTGGTTGTGGTAAAGTCTCATGTTATTTCTTATTTTTGGGTTTGGACTTTCTCAAAAGTGTGGATATAAATATTACAAAGGTGACCATGGCTGGAAATGAAGTAATATGAAGCAACCAGGGCTATTGGTATAGGAGTTTATTGTCCTATAAAGATTTAAACCTTATTCTGCATAAAAAATTGGTTTTAATAAGAAGCATATGTATACAATGTGAATTTAATTTATTAACTCATATTCATGCTTACACTTAAAACACATTCTTGTCATGGACTAAAGTTTCAATTAAAGGGTAGAGTATCTTAGTGCCAGAACAATTAACTAAATCCTTATAACTAGGTTGTATTGGTTTCCAACCTTTGCAAAAGGGCCTAAAAAATAATAAAAAAGAGAACTCATTAAAAAATATAGGAAATAGAAGCAAAGGTGATTTAAGTAATCTCTATTGGGGCTATGGACACTTGGCTGGTAGTGGAGGAAGACCTTGAGTGGAACAAAATGATATGAACCTAGACATTATTTCTTGAAATTCATGACAAACAGTAAGTGGAATTAAAGCACACACTACATGTTTATATTTTAATATCTAGGTTTAAATTTTATACATAAGGAACTTGTTTCAACCGAAAGTTGATTCAAGAGAAAGTATATGTCCAAAAAGGGATATAAAATTCATGTAAAAGTTTAAACCAGAGCTTTGTGTTCCAACATATTTCTATGTTGCCCCTATGAGTCACCATTTGTTGAGACCAACACCCCCCATCTTTTTTTTGGAAAGGGGACCCATGTGATTATTTCCCAAACTTTTATATCTTGGAATAAGTGTGAAAGATTGTTTGATCATGTTTTGATGTTGATAAAAAATGTCTTAAAGGTTATTAATTATAGGTTCCATGAAATAAGTTAGGGTTTTCAAATAATAAACCCTAGCGATTTGAATCTAAACATTCACAGGAAAGTCTAGTAGGAAATTTTATGCATAATCAAGTTTTAGCTTAAAGTTCATGTGCTTTTGTGGATCTAATGGTTTACACTTGTTCACTGGATATGATCCAATGGTGCATCAAGATTGAAGACTTTTAGAAAGGCATATAGTTAATGATTCGGCCCCAGTAAAGATCCAATAGCAATCACTTGATTGGAGGTTTTTAATCTAATGATGTGAAAGAAAGATTTCATTATCTTAAATTTGACAGGTTCACCCCTATCATTTGGCATCTACAAGGACATATTTTATGGGATCAAACCTATCAAATTTAAATTGAAATAGAAAGATTTCATTCTCTTAAATTTGACAGGTTTACCCCTATCATTTGATGTCTATGAGGACGTATTTAACAGGACTAAACCCATCAAATTTAACTTAGACAATCTCTGAAGCTTTGAGATCTCTTGATGGTTTTACATGTGGCATTCAATTATTAGATCAATAAGTTTCATTGTTTTAAAATTGACAGGTTTGCCCTCATCATTTGATGTCTATGAGGACGTATTTGATGGGAGCAAACCTATCAAATTTAAATTGAAATAGAAAATTTCATTATCTTAAATTTGATAGGTTGACCCCCATCATTTGACATCTATGAGGATGTATTTGATAGGACTGAACCCATCAAATTTAACTTAGACCTTTTTTTGAAAGCCTAATCAAAGGGGGTATTTCTAAAGCCTTTTTAATAAATTCTTGGTGTTCTTATAAAGACAAGATTGAGATATAAAATCTTCACCTAAGTCTTTTTTTGATTAAAATGGTAAGCTTCTTACGAAATCCAATGGTGATCATTTTCTCACTAGATTTGATCCAATAGTATACATCAACATGGAAGCCTCAAGATCTCCTAAAGGATTTGATGGTGGTCATTTTCTCACTGGATTTGATCCAACAGTTTGAACCAATTGAATACTTTTCAAAGGCCTCAAAAGCTTGACAAATGGCATAAGAAATAAGCTCAAAGATCAATAACCAATGAAATGTAAGGACCTAGATTTGGATTTTCAAAGTAAAATAAAAGGGACTTTTGAAAACCACTGGTCACTCTTCAAATGGCATTTATGAAAATTACCATGAAAGGAATGGAACCCTAGCACATAAGCTCCACTTAAGTATGGAGGATCCAAATGAAATATATTTCAAGATTTAAAAACACAGTAGAGATGATAAGAAAGATTCCATCATATCTAAGACACATATGAGATCAAAGTTGGATGTTTTGGTCATTAAAGTAGAAAAACCCTAAACCCTCCATAAAAAAGGCTAGAATTGGTTCAAATTGATTAGGTGAAACTTGAGATAAGTAATAACTAAATTTGGAGTAGGTACCTTAGTGAGATATTTGATAGCTTTGTAGTTAAAACACACTGTTATCAATGGTAGTGGGTAGGCAACAAATAAAGATTGAAGTAGAGCTTTATCTAACTTGAGATGGTGAAGGAAGGGTATATAGAGACATAGAGTCAGACTCAAAAACATTGAATGTATAAGGAATATAGAATTTGTCTAAATTATTCTTTTTTATCAAAGAGTTATAACCAATTTCTTAAGAAGAAAAGAGGAATGCTTCAGTGTACCAAAGATACAAGGATTTAGTATCAATTCAAATGGTAGGCCTTCATCACATAGTTGCTAAACCAAAGGTAATAAATTGCATCGACCTTCTTGTTCCTATTTTCATTGAATATAGAGTAAATGGAGAAAGGATTATTTATGAAATAAATGTTAGTAAAGTTGCATGCATAGCTCCCATGGCCTTTAAGACTTATTATAAGCTCCCTTTACCTCATGTTGATCTTCCTTCCTTGAGAGAATGGACAAATTCCCAAAACTTGGATTTAGTTCTTTCACCTTGGTTAGTCCAAGGTTCCCATGTTTTCAAGACCCCTAATGGTGAGATTCTTATTTCCCAATTCAAACAAGGTGTTAGGGTAGCTATGACCTTATTGAATAGATCCTTTGGTGCTTCTTTTACAACTTATGTGAGTAAGGTCTAGATGTCTTATGTCAATTACATGTTAGAGTGGAACCTAAGCCCTCCCATTAGAGACTTGACAAGTTTATTCTTCACCAAATAGTTTACAACCATCAAGAGAAAGACCTCTAGACATTTCTTTATGATGTCTTACCTCTTAGACTCACTCCTGGCCTCTATTAATTTCCCTGGCATCTAAAATTGGTCCCCTAATGGTGGGACTACCATTTCCTATCATTACTCCAAATTATATATTTTCAAATATAGGAATAATATGAAATTCATATGTGATGGTGTCCTCCCAGTCAATTTTGAGACAATCACTGGTATTCCTATGCCTAGACTTCATCCTCTAATCAAAAATCAAGTGGAGACCATGGGGGATGTGTGGTTCTATCTATATTTCACTATAATAAGGATAGAAGGAATCATGGTCTAGCCCTATAGACTACCAATATATGTTCCCAATAAACATATAGAATAAGAAATTACTTATCAAATCATCCATGGCATAGATTGGCATTACAAGAAGAATAAAAAGGTTTAGGTTCATCCCTTCCCATTGGACATTGGTAGAATTATAATCAAGGATTGGAAATTGTTGGAGATCATGGTAGTCCATAGGAACTCTTTTTATTTCCAATTATATGATCTTAAGATGTGGGAACCCAATAATAGAGTGGCTAACCATATTTAGGATAGGAAGGTCCCAAAGACTGAGTACAAGCATCTATCAAGTGTGGGGGATGGAATTTACATAAGGAAAAATAACTTTGAAGAACTCCAATTAAGGGTTAAAAACTATAGCATAACATTAGAACATAGGCTAGTTAGGGATAATAAGCCTTTAAGAGAAATATGGTAGTTACATCCTTTACAGTATCACTTATTGCTAGGACCATCTGGGATTACACATCAAGAACCACCAATTGAGGGACAATATTTTGAGCCTTAGTGGAAGAATTGACAAAGTCACCTTAGATTGAGAAACTTGAGGATGCAAAAGGGAAAGGGAAAGTTAAGAGTGAAGAGTCCAATAATGAGCAAAGACCTATTGAAATCCTCCAAATTTAGGCATCCCCACCAAGGCCTTCTTTCCTAATATAAATTATTAGCTTAATTGCTTTGTAAACTAGAGAAATAGTGTAGAGTGCCCTGGTTAACATCATGGCTACTTATGGTTTGGATAAGTAAGAAGACCCATCTGAGGAAGTATGCGAGGAATTGGTTCCATAGAGTAGTGGAAAGAGATAGGAAAAATTAGCCTTAGTTCCTCTGGCTCCAAGAAAGAGGTTTAGGTTAACTTTCACTCACCCAACTAGTGAAATAAACCTCTTTAGTGATGAGAATCCTCTCTATGGACCAACCATTCTTGATTGGTTTGTTTATGGGAAGTTGTAAAAAATGTCATCTCTTTCTCCTTCACTAGATCTGACTCGAGTGGACATAGGTGTTCAAGATAATGTCAAACCATGGATTCAGGATATGTTGAACAACAAGTAAAGAGAATCATCTAGATTCTTTACAACAAGGAAATCCAATGGGTTGGTACCCTAGGAGCCTCTAGAAGTTCAAATGTAGAGATAATTAAACAACCACATGTGAAAGAATTTGATCCTTAGGTCTAATATAATCCATAGACATCAAATCTTGAAAGTGTAGTGACCAAGAAAGTCACTGTTGGTACTGAAGAGTTCACCTTGCATAAGGTGGAACCATTTACAGGCTTAAATCCTATTCCAAGACAAGAGATAGGGGAACATCCTATTTTTTAAGAGGATGTAACTAGTGTGGTACTGACCCAATCAATAATGGCCTTATCTAGATTTCAAATATTGAAACAAAGGATCCTCAACTTGGAAATAGAAAAGCAAGATTTGGAAGCTCAAGTCTTCTTGATAATTCATAAAAATATATTGCAAATGCTAAATAAATCCTTGATAGATGCATTCAAAAATTTGAAGAGCATTAAGTCTATTTTGAATGCTTTGGACCATCAAGTTGAGATGGCACAAACCTTTATCATCCAGTGGTAGAATTCTCAAGCTCAGATTGAGGAGCTCATCAAGGTGCATAAGACAAAGTAGGCCTTGAACTTCAAGATTATCAAACTCAGACATCTAGACATCCTCATGGTAGTTTTGGTAGATAAACAAGAAGATTTAATCACCTGGAGTAGTGATGTTAAGGAATTTAGTAAGAGAGACACAAATTTGGTAAACTGAATTGAGAAACTTCTAGGGAATATGTTAAATAACCCTTCTCAAACCACTACTTCAGGATTGATTGATGATGAATAATTCAAGTAGAGGGTTGATACCCACATCTAGGTCATCATAGAAAACCCAGGCCATTTAGCTAAGGATAACTAGAAGATGCTTAATACCATTAATTTTACAGGGAATCAAATTTCAAAAGCATAATGTGTCAAGCAAATTGTATCTTGGACAAATAGTGAATTTGACAAGTTGGTCGATATAGAAGGGGATTCTCTAATGAATCCTATAGTGGATTTTGAGCTGATCAAAGAGCAATATAGCAAGGTAAAGGAGGGTTAATTGGAAGGACCCACCAATGGAATTCCTAAAGGAATATTCTTGTTGTAAAGTATATGCTAGTCTATTAGTATATACTCTTTCTTGTCAAGCTAGCTCATTTTTTGTCGCATTATAGCTTTGTATCAAGGACAATTGTCCTTATCCACATCTAGATATTTTTGAAAGTTAATCAATTAACCACCTATGTTTCCTATAAATAGGTAGATGGTTACCATTTATAAGGGTGAGGGTTTTTGAGCAATTGATACCAGGAACATTTAATACAACTAAGGAATTCTAAAAAAATTATCTGATTATTTCTTTTAAATGTCTATGATATCTCTCAATTATAGGGAGTTATCTTGAATTTGAATGATTCTTATTATTTCAGTTACATTCTTTGTCATAGGGTTGTTAATTTGTTCTAAATGCTAAATTGACTATAAAGATCTCAAATATACTTCATTTTATTTGCTCTGTATTTGGATATACTGAGGTTATCTAGATCATAATAACAACCTTTAAAGTAAATTTGGATCTTATTTATGATTCATATTTTTTCCTTTGAATTTTACCTGATTTATGATATAATTTGAGCTTAATCTATTTTATAACATAAATTGGTTCAAATGTGCTCAAAGTAATTAGAATTTTGTCATAATATTTGAGATGAAAACCTATAATCACATTTCTTTCTTCTTTACACTTCCTTTTTCTTATTTTTATCAAGATTCACTCTAGCTTAGAGATAATTGTTAATAATCTTTTAGTTTAAATATTGAATCCTTAGAATTATTAAGTATTCAAATAGTATAGACCCTGGTAGCTCCCAACCACTAAATCAAATAAATATTGTGGACAGTTTTCATACTTTCCTTCTATTCCACCACAAAAATCACTAAATAGTCACAAACTACAACTCATGCCATGGATTCTAAAAATCCTAAAATTAGAAGTGTTCTTCAACACTAAGAGTACCTATGGTACAATTAGAAGTATCAACATTGTCTAAATGCATTTTTTTCCCTAATGGTCAGTTTCTTCTTATTCCCCATCCTTCTCCTTTTTGGCCTAATGAAAGCACATTCAACCCATGACCAATAGATCCCTATAAAATCCCATTCAAAGATAATTTGGAAAGGGGTTGGTAATTATCACTAAGAAAGCAAGAATATAAACAAGACTACTCAATCAATCTTCCCTATTCTCTACATACATCTAGCCAATATACTTACAAGCTTATTCAAATCATCACACCAATCCCTATCTACCTTAATCATATCCACTTTAGTATTTTTTATATTCATGCACTCAATTTCACAAATCACATCAAGTGGGAGAACTGCATATGGCTTGATCCCTCTTCGGAGTATTGGTATGTAGGTAGTATACCCATATAAGGGGTGTGGATACATGTTTAGTGAATATTACACACACTAACCCCCCCTCTTTATTTGAATTGGTCAAACAACAATGGATTATAGGGTTTGAAGAGAAAATTTACTCTATAGGGAGCTTTATAGACTTTTGAATATTGAAACTTCATAGACAGGGTCACACAAACCTGGCGAACAAAACCTAAAAAGCTCAGATCCTCAGGGTAATAGTGGCAGAGGTAGACTAAAATACTGGTACCACTCCTATCCACTTTTGATTCTCCTATCCAATCATAAAATGAAGGTTAGATCTTAATTTGTGATAGTTTCCCAGTCCTACATAGTGAATATTAGACCCTGTCTTAGTTATATCAGTTAGTTTTTAGCTAAGTCTTCTTTTCCATCTCGTATTACTAGATTTAGAAAGATCAAAATTACAATTTAATTCACACAAATCAATAGCTTAATTATTACATATTTATTTACTGATTTTACTACTCAGACCCTTTAACTAAATTATGAATAATACACAAATATTTCTAAAAAAGGTTAAATCATTTGGTGAACTTGACTTATTTCATTTACGCATAAAAACCCTAAGGTAAAATTCTTACTAATTTTTTTATATTTTTCTAATTTTTTACCTGCATAATAAAATAAAAAATTAACATTAAATTTTAAAATTTCATAGTAATTTTAAAATAATTTTCTTTCAAACCCTTGTTGTCCATACTAGGTCTTGATATTCTCCCAATGATTTTCCAATAATTTTCTAATTTTTTACTAGCATATTAAAATTAAAAACTCACTTCAAATTTTAAAATTTAATAGCAATTTTCAAAAACATTTATTTTAAAAAAAACCCTAGTTGTATCTTCTAGGTTTTTTTAAATCATTAATTTTCCAATAAATTTCTAATTTTTTACTTGCATATCTAGCTCAAAAATTCACTTTAAATTTCAAATTTTCATAGTAAATCTCAAAATAATAATTTTTAAAACCCTAGTTGAATATACTAGATCCCATTACTTCTTGAGGTATCACTTTACATCTTTGTGAGTTTCGTATCCTTTTTATGCAATTTCTAGTTAACTATTTTTAGGAATTTACATTTCCTATATTTAGTACTTTCATTTTCTAGCACTTTGTCTATTAAAAATTATTGCAAAAAATTCAATCAAATCTCAAATTATTTAACTACTTTAACAATGGCCCAATATACTGATTTTAATAAAAGGGAACTTCAAGAACTCTTAACTAAATACCCTGACATGCAATATGACATGCTTAAAATACTACAAGAAGAATAACAAAGAGTGAATAATGGTCAATCTTCTCAAACCATATAGCAACCAATTAAAAATGATACTACAGGGGAAACTATGTCTCAACAACCCCTATAATATCCCAACCTACCTCTATGCCACTACCTCCAACTAGTACATCTTTATCACTTAATGTGGCAGCCATTGTGCAAGAGATAACATCTCTTAAATCCAAGGTGCTACATCTTGAGAAAGTTGTCTCTAAACCTACATAGGATTTGGATTATTTTTCTCCATTACACACACCATTAACAAGTCACATCTACAAGCTTACCACAATGTTTTATTCAACCCAAGCTTACTCTGTATGAAGGCAAGGGTGATCTAGAGACACATTTGAGATCCTTTCATGCAGCATGCTTGGATTATGTACCAAATGACTAGCTATTTACCAAGATATTTCTATGAAACCTAAAGGATTATGCTTTACAATGTTTCTACAACTTATCAAATTACTCGATCAATGCATTCAATATTTTATTCAACATGTTCTTAGCTCATTTCAACATTAACATTGATGATAAGGTTTTTGTAGACACCTAAAACTGGCCACTAATAACCTCCAATTAGGGTTTTGGCCAATTTCCATCCAAAATGCACAATTTGGCCTAAAAACACTAAAACATGCTAAATGATATGAAACTAACATACTCAAGTGTTGATTTTGGCTAGGGTATCCCTAAATGTGGTAATGCAATTTATGGTCCAACTAACTTTGGTCAAATCATTTTGAGTCAAAATGCCAATTTTGCACCTACGTGCTTTGGATTGCTCTTTCCTATCAAATCTCTTATACAAGATGTGTGCCTTTGTTATTTCTTGTTGGTAACATCCTAAATTGGAATATGATTTCAATGCATCTGACATCACCTTCTAATTCTAATCTAGTCAAATTTTAGACCAATAATAAGGTATTTTGATCAAATTGAGTAATTTGTGCACAAAGTGCTTAATGATGCTTAAGAGATAATTAACAAAAATCAATACATAATTAATAATTCCATGGAAACTTGTTGAATAATTTGTTTTGGAAATGAATATTAAATATCTACATCATTAAGTGACCTTATTTCTTGGGAAGACATCCCTAGGCCATAAATGTCATAAATATCAAGATTCATGCCATCCATGCCTCATCAATGCCTTCCATGATGCCCTCCATGCCTCTTAATTTACCATTATTCCAATATCACAATGAGGATAATTACAAACTTAATTCCAAACATTGGATTAATTCTCAACCACACATCTTCATCTCAAAATGGATGGTTTAGGTTGATTCTAGACATTTACAAAAATCTATAAATAGAGAGGCCATGAACATCATTTCTAAGATATTTTGGTGAAAATTTATTATGCTCAAGTATCTTCAAAGGACTTGATAATGCAAAGTTATAATGACAAATTAATTCCAATCCAAGCCAAGCCAAAGCCACAAGGTGCCAAGGAGAGATGGAAGTAGCCAAGGTTCCATTGCCAAGGACTTCATGAGCACAAACTGAGCAAGCCACTACTACAAAGGCATTTGGAGCATCCAAGGAAGGTGAAGGAATTATTGTTGTTTATTCCTTACATTTTAGTTATTTTTGTCATTTTTTTGGTTAACTAATCTCTCCCTACTGTCTAGGCCTAGAGATGTGATAGTTAGTGTGTTTCTTTCATTTTATTTTCATTTTGGAACTAACACCATACTAACCATCCTCTCTTGAGTTAAATTCCTAGATCATAGTTTCATATGCTCAATTTGCACAATAGAAACAAATTTCAAATGAGAATATCAAAGATTATATTCTTCAATATAAGACTATTTTGGCTAAGATGACTAGCCCCATGGATGATCAAGAGTTACAAGATCTCTTTAAATAGAGTCTTCTACCAGCTTTTCTTAAATCAATTATGTTCAAAATATTCTATTTATTCACTGAATTTTGTCAAACTAATTTCAATGGGCAAACTCAAGTACATAAGTATCTCAGAAACAAAAAATATGAGTAACAACAAAGTCCCATACAAAGTCAAGGTCAATGATAGTAAGAGTCAGAATCAATCAATAGTTAATGCAGCTTCCAAGCCCCCTCAATTAGTGGTTTTATCAACACCTCCTTAGTGAACCTTTACCAATCTACCAATTTATTCAACCAAAGTTTTATAGTAGCTATTAAAATGTAACATCATATCTCTCCCTCCTATTCAAGAAGTTGACCCAACAAAGCCTCTTCCACAAGGATATGATCAACATGCATTTTGTGAGTTTCATAGGGAACCAAGCTATATAATAAATATATACATTAGTTTAAGACACAAGATACATGATTTAATGGATGGAAATCATATTGATCTTGGTCCTTTAGTTGAGCCTCCTCAGGCAAAGCAAACACAAGATAAAGCTTTGAAAATATTTTTAGATCCTTTTCCAAAACATTCTAAACAAGAGGTAGGGGACACATCAGGGGTTCACCATGCATATCATGCACATCCACCACCAGATACATATAATTCACCTTTAGTTGAGACACATCCTTTGAGTAACATGATTGGTGTACACGATTCTAGAGTTCTAGCTAGACCTTCCATCTCCTTCTCATAGGAGGAGATAGTTGAGGATGCTTTGAATTATCATACACTCTTTATTAGATCTTACATTCATAATCATCCAATTCATAACATTCTCATTAATGAATAATCTAGTGTGAACATGTGCACTATGACATTATTGTATCATTTAGGATATTAAAAATAAGATATTACCCAACAGACATAGTTATCATTGGATCCAGTGGGCACATACAAAGTTCATTAGGTGAGATTGTACTTCCTCTACAAGTTGGTCCAACACACATGGCCACACCATTTTCTATAATTCCTAGTGCAAGAGTTTTTGATATGCTAATTGGTTGACCATGGATTCATAAAATTTATGTAGTACCTTTTACAGTTCATAGATACATGAAATTCATTCATGCTAATCAAGTTGTTACAGTTGGTGGAGTTCCATATGAGTTACCACTCCCCACTTCAAAACCATCTTCTACTTTGTAGTCACTATTTTTAGTTCAACCTCCAATTTTAGTATCTCCACCAATTATAGTTCCTCCTCTAGTTCTGATTCAGACACAGTTGAGGCATCCATCACTAGCATAAAGAGTTCATACACCTCCACAACTTTAGGATTATATATAACTTCCAACTATAGTGTTCACACCTAGGGTAGTATCATTGAGATCTCATGCATCTACTCATAGAGCACATCTTCAGAGAGCTTCTCTTACTACCAAATGGGTCCCTAAGATCCTTACAATTACATCCACCTCTTAAAGTTATAGGGGGACCCCACACTCAATTTTTACTTTATAGATCTTAGAGCATTTACATCACATATATCTTTCAAATCCATAGTCTTAGCATTCCCATCATGCTTCATGATCATGCATGATTCCTATCCTTGATACATGACACCATGATAGGGAATCTCCCATGAGACTTGTTGGTTAGTATAATCTCTTATCAACCTTACTTGTATATAGCTTCTCGTCAAAATTCTTATACATAGTCTTCATATGATTGATTGTACATAGTTCATAACATTCAAATATATCAAAAATACAAGAACAATACAACATTTTAAAAAATTTAAAAACATTCAATTGTATCAAAATTCCAAAAACATGCAAATAATCCAAAAAACCAAAAATATTTTGATTGTATGAATTATCCATGCTTTGCATTTCTACTACAATGCTAGACTTACATTTTCTATTCTATGTTATTATTTGTCAATTTATCTACATTACCATGCTTCACTTGATCTTCTTTGAGTATGTACAGTTTCATATAGATCCTTGATTACTTCACTCTAACCATTGAGGGGGCATCCTACATCTACATTAAAGACACACATTAATATACATACCCATTAGAGGCATCTTCTACATGACTACACCATCCAGGTTATGTCATTCCTAAATCACACACTCTAGTTATCATGTTGATATACATTATTTACTAGCTTACATAGATTACTATATCAACATATCACTAGTATATAGCACTTATTTATTTATTAGCATATACCTAGTGTTGTACTAACATGTCTTGCATACTTTACCTCTTGCTTTGATTAGTTAGATGTGATTGTATTTCTAGTTATTACATGCTTTAATTTCTTGCTTAGCACAGCTAGATTTTTTGCATTTCTTAGTTCCTATTTTTTCTCCTTTATGTGATTTAGGACATTTGATAATGTCATTTGTTTTTATTCATGTGTGTGCCTTGGGATATTTACCAATGTCCTTTGCCTATAATCTTGTATGTGATTATGGATTTCATTCCAACCTTGCTTGTTTTCAAATATATGTGTATGTAGAATTTGAACATGTTTTGTATACTTGCTTTCTAGTTTGAGTGACATGTGCCCATGTCCCTTATTTTTTATCCCCTTGGCCACTCGTGTATGCTTATTAATTCTTGCCTTGTGTGCTTGTTTCTTGTTTACTTCTCATTGTTTGCAATGTCATGATCCACATCATGCATTATCTTACTATCTTAGATGCCATGATGGACATCATGCTCCATCTCTCCATGACAACTAACAACTAAAAAATAACACTTCTAATTTCAATTTAGTACATTGCACATGCTATTACATTATTCTATCTATCTAGGCATACCCCTATTATTCTAACAATCTCTCAATACAAACCATGCTATATCTTGAGATATCTTATCAATTATAATTGCTATATCATGTATCTTTGCAGCATAACACACTTGCAAGGATATTTATTCTAAGGGAAGTCATTACAGGGTCTTTATTCCCACCCTTAGAAGAGGGGGTAACAAATAAGGGTTTTCTCATAGAGATCAAAGCTCCTAACAATAAAAAATCTAGCTTTCAACACACCTAAAACAACAACCAGACATCAAACTAGTCAAAATAGACTAGGTATCAAAATATAGGGGGAATTATGAGTATCATAATGGTTCTCACTTCCAATTTTAGATACTTCAGTTGATACAACTTATAGATCAAAATCCATGTTTTAGACACCAATGATTGGGGACAATGTGCATGGCATATTTTTTTTTCCTTTCTAAGTTTAGCATTACCTAGGAATTATCAATAGTTGTGTGCCTTATTCCATCTATAGGTGGTTGGCATCATTTTAGAGTTGATTTCATACAAGCCTAACTTCCACATTTTAGAGTGGCTTTCATATAAGATTAGTGCACCAGTTTTGGAGTGGCTTTCATACAAGCCTAATATCCATCTTTTAGAGTGGGCAAGACTAGCCTAGTTTCTATCATACATTTAGATATCCATGCCAACATTATTAGATTATAGTAAATTCATGGGATTTAGGAGCCATCTTATATGACACACATTTCATACTAGTATCAGTTCATAGCTTCATTTCATGGGGCAATGATGGAGCCAAAGGACTAGCTAGCATTTTCTTGAGCCACCTATTCAAAAGGATTGGATACATATTCCAAACATCAATTAGCCCACACATGATCACCTAAATTCACTTAGTGGGAAATAATGGAGCCAAAGGGCCAACCTTTATATTATTGAGCCACTTCTAAGGAATTGATCACTTAGTTCATTTGTGATATTACTCTTGGTATAATATACATAACATATTCATCATATCTAGCATCACTCAGCATCACAACATGTTTTATATTGGTTCGCACACTTGGTAAGGTGTATTCATTCCTTTCTCTTCCTCTCTCTCTTACCTAGCTTTGTATGTTCTTATTTTAGATATAGCGTATCTAGTAAGAACTGATATACTCTTTATTTTTCTTGTAGATTCATACTTCACAGCATGCTCTTTCTATGCACACCCAACATCACATAACTTCATGAGCTTCACCTTTACATGTAAGTTCAGGTACACTTTCTATTTTTCCTTTATCTTAGTATTTCACTTTGATGTATCACTAGAATAAGGGTGGGGGGGAAATGTAGTCATATAAAATGCAAAAATTGGTAACTTGAGTGTGGCTTGTGACACCCAACTTATAGGTCCCCTTTTCTTGATCTCATAACCCTCATAGGCATCTTTTTACTGATTCATCCATAGCCTTTTATACTTAATCAAAGCTCAGCTAGATTCATCTTCTTGTGATTAATCCATCCCCTAAGCCCCATTAGCCAAGACAATAGTGCCACACTTGAACAATAGCACTAGTGATACTCCTGTCCATTTTTGGTGCTTCTATCCAAATGCATTTTTTCCCCTAATGGTCATTTTATTTTGGTTCACTATCCTTCTCCTTATCAGCCTAATGTGAGCACATTCAACCCATGACCAATAAATCCTTATAAAATCCCATTCAAAGATCATTTGGAAAGGGATTGGTAATTATCACTAAGTGAGCAAGAATACAATCAAGACTACTTAACCAATCTTCCCTATTCTCTGCATACAACCAGCCAATATACTTACAAGCTTATTTAAATATTCACACCAATCCCTAAGCACCTCAAATACATCTAATTTAACATTTTTCATATTCATACACTTAATTGCATAAATCAAATCAAGTGGGACAAGGCATATTGGTATGTAGGCAGTGTGCCCACACAAGGGGTATGGATACACGTTTAGTGAATCTTACACACACTAATACCCCTATTTATTTAAATTGGTCAAATCATAATGGAGTATAGGGTTTGAAGAGAAAATATACTCTATAGGGAGCTCTATAAACTTTCAACTATCGAAACTTCACAGATAGGGTCACACAGACTTGGTGAATAAAACCTAAAAATCTAAAACCCTCATGACAATAGTGCTAAAGGTAGACTACAACACTAGTGACACTCTTGTCCACTTTTGTTTCTCTTATTTAATCATAAAATGAAGGTTAGATCTTAGTTTTTGATAGTGTCCTAGTCCTACACAGTGAATATTAGACCCTATCTCAGTCGTATCAGTGAGTTTCTAGCTAAGTCTTCTTTTCCTTCTATTATTACTATTTTTAGAAAGATCAAAATTGAAATTTAATTTACACAAATTAGTATCTTAATTATTGCATATTTATTTATTAATTTTACTTCTCAGGCCCTTTAACTAAATTAGGAATAATACACAAATATCCCCTAAAAAGGTTAAATCAATGACCAGTAGTGATGTATCTCATGAGGAGACCAAATTCTCAAATGACCTACTAGCAATTTAGAATTCAAGGCTCCCCATAGATACTATCAAACAAAAGGTATTCCCTTATGGTGATCTATTTTACAATCTGATTATGTTCTCAACATGCATAAATGATCTCATCCTAACATATAATGATAAATATATGATAACTTTGACCTATGTGGGTGCCTTTAAGAAATATTACCACATCTCATAGTTGACATCCCCTATAGTATGGATATTTCCTTTGAATGGATGAAAAATTATGATGTTCTATAGAACTTGAAGGACTGGGAAAAATACATAGATAACTAGGTGAACAAGGAGGATATATAATCTTACACTATTAATTTTTTTAGGGAAGAAATTAGGGTTAGCATGTTGTTACTGAATCGAATATTTTTAACAAGTGACATTTTAAATTTAAACAAGTTTTGGGTTCCCATTATAAGCATAATAATTGAGGGAAAATAGGTCTCAACATTAGGAGGAATTATCATTTTTAACATTTCTCAATAGGTAGATAGAATCAAAACAAGGGGAAAATTTTACATGGTGTCTTACTTAGTGGATGCATGTCATGCTACTATGAATTTCAATCACTCATTATGCCCCCATGGATTCCTTCCAAACTCCTAGTGCATGTGGTTTATTCTAAGATGTATATCCATCATTTTAGAGCCCACATTGAAGATATTTTTAACCATTTATATCCTATATTATACTTTATCATTAATGAAATAAAGATACCGAGGTTGTCTAAAAGGATGAGAACCTTAATTATATATATTGGGGCCAATTAGTATTACCAAATATTCATTATGATAAGGGTTAAAGAAAAGTAGTGTTATCCCTTAAAATTTTCATATTATGTGCTTAACAAACTTACAGAGTAAGAGCTTGCCTATCAATATATTAATGTTAACAATGTTGGGGGGTTTCTTCAGATGATTCAGTTAATAACCAATATTACATGAAAGTCAATGGTTATACCACGACATGCATTAGAACATGGGCATTGACCACAACATATATAACACTTTTCAAAAATCTATGGAGCTACATATAAAAAAGAGACATATAAAAATGATGTGACTATTAGAATATATCATTATATTTAGACTTACTAAAATAGATAGAGAGTACATGATCATAAAATATTATAATTTATTCTATCTATAAATGAGCACTATGTTCTAAGTTATCTTATTCAACCCATTTGAGTACATTAATAGAGAATACATCTGTAATATTGAGTCTTTATATGTGTTATATTATTGTTAATAATACATGATTAATTAATATAATAGGATATTATCTCTAAGTTTTATCAAGTTTAGAACATCAAATTATGAATTCATGGTTTGACATTGTTTTTGTGTCAATATTTAGTGTCTGAGCCTAAGACCCAGACAAAAATAATGAATAGATAAAATTACCCACTAGATATTTGGAAACCATCAATATAATGGAAATAGAACATTGGTGGGAGAGTAGAATAAAATACTTCATTCAACAAGAAGATAAAATAATATAAACCACAATTGATCAAGTAGAATATAAATTCTATAGACCATAGGATGAAGAATTTTGGGTGACATTTGTAGACCTATTGTGGCCTTGGATACTAAGGTTAACCAAAAAAACATAAGGATCTAAAGTAATTAACAAACCAATTAATTTAAAAACATACAAATTAAAAAAATATATATATAAAATAGATGAATCATGGACTCGTGCAGTGGACTATTGTTTCGATATGACCTTGAACTAATTTAACTAACTTGGGAAATATCTAGTTGGAGAAGTTTCAACATAAAGAACTCAAAATTTTTAGGCACATTGCTAGGAAGATTTGTTGAAAAACTTCTTACTTTAATCCACATAATGTTCGTGGAAGGTGGCTTAATAAAAAGTGATAGACAATTCCTGTAGGGGACAAAAACCTAGGGGATGATAGAAGGTAAAAGGGGGGTTCAAAAGGGGAAATAAAATGAGATGACTATTAAGACACAATGATTGGGGGAATAAATAGAAGAATAAAGAATGGCCAAAATTAACAAATGATTATAGACAAGATTAGTGATAAGAAGGGAAGTACATGAGATAAGAGAAAGTATATAGAATAATAGGAGAGAAGGAAATAAATAAGAAATAAGAGAGAATAAAAGTGAAAATAAAGTAGGGAAAAGAACAAAACTACATAGAATTAAAAATAAAAAATTAGAAGATATAAAAAAATAATAATGGGAAATATATAATAACAAATGAGATTAGAAGTAAAAAAAGAAACAAATGGAAGAAAATATAGAAAAAAAATAGAAAGAGAAGAAAGAATGAAATAGAGAGAGAAGGCCACCATGACATTGTGTGAGGATTCCACAAAGCAAAGGGAATAAAAAGTAGAAGTAGAAAAAACAATAAAAAGAAGAATCAGGGATCACACAAAATTTAAAATTAATATTAGTGATGTCTAAACAAACTATGGGGATGATAGGAAGATGGGAAATAAACCAAAAAGGATGTAGGAAGCACACATGAAACATGTGAAATTAATAGAAAAAGCAATCAAATCTATGATAAAATCATTAGAGGAAATATAAAGAAGAGACTCTTTGGAAGCAGAAGGCCAAATAAGATCTTTACCAAATATAATAAGACTAAGTTGGATAGATTAAGGAGAAAATAATAAAGAGAATAAGAAAGAAGAAGAATATATAAAGAGAAGGGAATAATAGAAAAGAAGAAGAAATAGATGTATAAAAATAAGTACAAAGAATAATAATAAAAGTGATAAGAAATAATGAGTGAAAAACATGACTATAAGAAGGAAATAGTGAAATAAGCAGAATAGATGAAGATGAAGAAAATGGAGAATAAATATTAATTAAAAATAATGAAGAATAAGATTAAAATAGTGAAGAAACTGAGATACCAAATGATGTAACCCCATAGCCTAAAAATAATGTTTGAGGAGATGAACCCGTTAAACTAATTGTCATCCCCCATGCCCCTTCAAAATATAAAGGAGACGCCGCTCAAAGAAAAGAATGATATAAGAGAAGAATTGCACAATAGCTACACAAAACACAAAAGAAAGGAGTTAATAGCAAAAGACTTTGAATAAATACTAGGAATAAAATACTTTGAAATTCATTTATAGAGAGATAAAGGAATAAATAAAAATACATGGAAACAAAAATACCATAAATAAAAATAAAAAGAAAAGAGAGAAAACAATAGTAGGTTACAAATTCGTAAACTAGAAACACTCAATCAACCAGTGGACAACTAAATTATAATCAAAATAAAATGGCTAAAAAAACCATTTTTGGCAAGGACACTAAATATGTGGATGCCCATATATTTGAATTATATACATATTATAAATTCACAAAATAATAAACAATCAAGTTAAATTATTTGACTTTATGGGTACATTGAAAGATGAGACACTAAAATAGTACATGAAAATTAACCCTAAACATAGAAAGTATGGATAGAGGTATAATATGGATTCAAGAGTGAATTTTATTAACCCGACACCTGAAAAAAAAATGTAATTGAGACGACAGAGTGCATTCATAGAGACAAAGAATCGATAAAATAATTTGACAAACCATTCAAAGAAGTATCAAGGAAACTAAGAGAGTCATTAATAAAACAACAAAATATAGAGTGGCTTATATTTGGACTTTTACCACACTTAAGATATGAAATTAATTGAAAATAATTTAAGATATTCATTAAATCCATGTAGATGACACACTAATTAGAGGAAAAAACCCAAAGAATGGAAGAAGATACAATAATGTAGACAAAGTTTGAAAAAATGAAAGATGAGTTAGCACAACTAATATTACAGCAAATAATCCAAATGAAAGTTGAGATGAACGTGTCATCTTTTAATGAAATACCCAAGATATGGTGTACCCTTTATTGTGATTAATGACATAATAAAATCGAATGCCCATATGTTGATAAGGTTAGGAGAGCTATAACAACACAAGCCCAACCAACTAGAATGATGACACCTATTCAAAACCAAATTATAAAGGATAGGCTATACTATGGAATATGTAGACTCTATGATCAACACCCTCAACATGTGTCCTCTAATATAAGTATCTCTACCTACAAATAAATTGATATATTATCAAATGTGTGATTCCTTCAACCATTATCAACTAAACTACCCAAGAGTATAAGCACTAGAAGAATTAAAAGAGGGAAATACAAGGGCCATAGCCAAATTTAAAACAAAATTACCTACGTCTCCAGTTGTGATAACTAATACTCACCCAAAATAACATGCACATACACCATATCATCTACCAAATGCACCTCCTCAGATAACTAACCACCTATAGAAAAAATATTATCAAGGAGGATACCAAGGGAACAATTACAATCCAGGATAACATGGGGGTGTTAGGTAAATAAATACATACCTAGATACCACAAAGGCTATCAATGAAATAAATATAATTTAGGATAAAATGAAGGATAATGAGGGGGATATCAAGTGAATAAATACTAAGGTAGAGGCAAAGGATACCAAGGATATTATAGAAATAACTATCAAGGATAACAAGGTAGGAATTACCAAGGAGGTAAAAATGGTCCAGACCAAGGATCCCCCACTTATTATAAGTGTGGAAAGGAAGGACACCTAACACAAAATTGTAATTAACTATAACAAAAAGAGTGTGTTTTTTGGTCTTGAATGAGGCACACATGATGTGTATTCTTATCCTAAAGACACCATATTATTTAAAACATGTAGAGAAAAAATTGATGCCTATAATGAAGTCAATAAAGGCACCCAACACATAATGAAAGTCCCATGAGATAATAAAAATAAATAAAAATAATAAGATCAACCTAGTACCTCTCACCAAGGTAGGATCATGTCAAAAAATTGAAAGCAAGGGAATAATTAGCAAAACACAAGAATAAGAAGATAATAAAATTGAGAATCTAAAAAATTATGGATAATGGTAGAGCCCCTGTACTTACCAAAAGTGGAGTAGGCAAAAATTATATAATAACCTCAATGGGGAAATATATCTAATAATGATAGTGAACAGTGAAATTACCCTAATCCAAAGGCTCATGTTAAAATTATAAAATTTAATAAAAAATTAATTGAGGATTCACAAATAAAAGATGAATAAACATAAACATACTTCTATGAGGAAGAATGTTGGGACTGAAGTAGTTTTCACAAATTATAAATGATAAATTTATATTAGACAAATTCGAACAATTATGTAAATATTGGAATAAATAAAAACACACAGTACATGAAATGAAATGAAAGAACCAAAAATAAAAATAAATATGTATGTAAAACAAAAAAAGCATGGTAAAAATTATATGGTATATTTAGATGTAAAAGTCCAAGGTTGTGACTTCGCAAAAGTATTTTAGACTTAGAGGTAGATGTGAATGTAATGTTAGAAATAACATAGGATATCTTAGGTAAATGTAAATTACACCCATTAAATTTTGACATTGTAATGGTAGATGGAAATTTGAAAGAAGCACTAGGAGTTATAAAATCAACATAAGTAAACTTTATAGAACTATCTAAAATAAATTATTTTGAGGTCATGAAATGCTCATCCAAAAATCCATCATACTCTGTCTTATTAACACTAAGCTGGTTTTTTACTATAATGGTATATTTAACTCTGAAGATGAGGAAATAACATTTGAAGGAAATGGGATCATGGTATATATTCCATTAGAAATCAACATGAGTTCCACTTGGATCGAAGCAGTATGGAAAACTAAATAATCTGATGATGATTTTGATGAAATACAAGGGATATATGCACTAGGAAAACTCCCACATTTAGACAAATATTTTGAACCAAATGAAAAAGGGGAAATTTCCTTAGAACACATATAACTAGAGTTATATATATAGACAAATGTAGAAGCATAGATATATATGTAATCATAGAAATAAGGGTCTGTACACTATTATATTTAAAAATAATCTTATGGGATCAAAAACATACTATAAACTACGTAGATTAATCCTACTATTCCATAAATGACAATGAATTCAATTATAGTTCTATAATAGATGATGAAGAAGACAATTTATATGATACCACATATGGCTGGTGTTAAGCACAAAATATACTGAGAGGGGGGGAATCAATATATTATATATCTTTTTACTTAATCTGATTTCTTTTCTTTAACTATTTAATCACACATTCAAGATATGCAATAAAACTAAAACAATAATTTGCACCACACAAGAGAGAGAGAGAGAGAGAGAGAGAGAGAGAGAGAGAGAGAGAGAGAGAGAGAGAGAGAGAGAGAGAGAGAGAGAGAGAGAGAGAGAGAGAGAGAGAGAGAGAGAGAGAGAGAGAGAGAGACCAAATTTTTATGTGGAAACACAAATTGGGAAAAACCACATATAATAATCTCAAGTATATGAATGAGTACCAAATCAAAATACAAAGTTTGAAAGCACCAACTTGCAGGAGAACCAACCCATTTATCGAGTATCAACAACTATTTGTGAACACCAACCCATAGGAGCACCAACCCCTCTTGTGTATAAAACACAACTATCTCTCAATATTGTTTACTCAATAAATGATATAACTCTACAATATCTCCTACTTTTCTCTCTTTGAAAACAAATACAAACCATGCACTCTCTTGCATTTTACAAATGGCTTCTCAATCCTTTATTTATAGCTTTCCAAATGACCTTTGGCATTCACCCTTTGTGACCCTTCCATCCTCATGGAAAATAGTTCCAAACTTGCATGACCCTTTGTATCCTTGCATTTGAAAAGTCATATGGTGACCCTTCATAATAAAAAGTGTCCTTTCCTCTTTTGTCTTTATCTTGATGATTTTTCATATTCCTCAAAGTGTCCCTTCATAAAAAAATGCACCATACCTCTTTTGTCTTCACATGGTGACTCTTGGAATTCCTCAAGATGACTCTTCATGAGAAAATGCATCCCATTCCTCTTTCATTTTTTACTTTTTGACTCTTTGACTTCTCTATGGGCCCTCTTTTGACTTATATGCAACCAAAAATATATTTATTAACATTAAATAAATATTAACACACATTAGAAAAGATATGAATATTAAAAACACCATTAAATGCGATGGGCCTTTATCACAAAAAATTATAGACCTTTGACATCAATGACAATATTTCCAATGATCTCCCCCTTTATCATTGATGGTAACCTCAAATTGAAACTAGCACATCCTGAAACCTACACATACTGCCATCTAAAAAACATATAGTAATTCCCCCTTACTATAGTAACTTGTACCTATTCCCTATACCTATTTCTACACCTATACCTATACCTATTATTCTCCCTCTTTGACATCAATGGTAAAGGGCCTCCCTAGAGCTAACACTTAGCTCCCCCTCAACTAATGCTAAACCTCAATGGTAAGAAGTAAAACAATTACTCCCAACTTCTCTCATAGATATTTAAATGTGTCTTTTGGTAGTGCTTTTGTGAAAATATCTACAATCTGCTCTATAGTACTGATATACTCCATCTTAACCTATTGATCTATAACCTACTCTCTAAAGAAGTGATATCTAATGGGAATATGTTTTGTTCTTGAATGCATCACTAGATTCTTCAAAATATTAATAGAACTTCTGCTATCACAAAAAATAGAAATAGGTTCATCATACTTTACCTTGATATCTTCCAAAGTTTGCTTCATCCAAAGTACTTGAGTACAACACAATACCACTATAATATATTCTATTTCAGCTATAGAAAGTGATACTAAATTTTACTTCTTGCTTAGCCATGATACTAAGCTATCACCAAGAAAGAAATATCCTCCACTTTTACTCTTTCTGTCATCCAAGCACCCTATCCAATCTGAATTTGTATAAGAAACTAAAGTGAAATCTCTGTTTATGGGATACCACAATTTGTAATCCAATGTCCCCTTGATATATTTGAATATTTTATTCACCAACTAAACATGACTATCTTTTAGAGTTGACTGATATCTTGAAACCATACCTACTACATGCATGATGTTTGGCTTTGATGTTGTTAAATATAAAAGACTACCAATCATATATCTATATAAATATTGATCTGTAATAGGTGAGTCTTCATCCTTACTCACCTTATTTACTATACACATTGGTGTGCCAACTAGTGCACAATCCTCAAAACCAAATTTCTTCAAAATTTCTTTGACATATTTACTTTGAGATATGAAAATTCCTTTATCTCATTAAAATATTTGTAATTCTAAGAAAAATGAAAATTCTCCAAGCATAGACATCTAAAATTATTTTTGCATATTATTAAAAAATTCTTTTGTCATATTTTCAATATTTCCTATAAAAATGATGTCATCAACATATACCACAACAATCAATTAATGCTCACCTTCTGTTTTGATGTAGAGATTACTATCAACAAATCCTCTCTTGAAACCTTGATCCTGTAGGTACTTATCAAGTCTTACATACCAATCTCTGGGAGCTTATTTCAATCCATACAATGATTTATTCAATCTACATACATAGCTACTAATATTTGAAAGAATAAATCCCTTAGGTTGCTCAATGTAGACCTCTTCTTCTAGATTCCCATTCAGGAAGGTAAATTTGACATCCATCTGAAACACTTTGAAATTTTTAAACACTGCATATGCAATAAACATTTTAATAGCCTCTAACCTTGCCAATGGTAGAAATTTTTCTTCAAAATCTATTCCCTCAATTTGAGCACATCCTTTACATACTAATCTTGATTTATTTCTAGTCACCTCTCCATTTTCATTCAACTTATTTCTATAAACCCATTTTGTTCCTATCACATTGTGATCTTTTGGTCTAGGCACTAATTCCCAAGTATCATTATTTTCTATCTAATTTAATTCTTCATCCATAGCCTTGACCCAATGCTTATCATGTCTAGCTTCTGAAAAAGTTCTAGGCTGAATTTTGGATAACAAAGAGAAATTAACTTGCTCATATTCACTTACCATCATTTTTCTGGTGTGAATTCTTTCATTTATGTCCCTGATGATGTCACTTTAATTATGTTTTCTCTAAACATATTTGGATGGAGTTTTGGTGTCCTTTTTCTTATTCTTCTCATCTTCATCTAATTCTTCAAAATCATCCTCTTCAATGATTTTAGGAATGCTACTGGGTCACTGATTCTTTGTGTTCCATCTTCTATCCTGACACTTGCACTTTCAACAATTTTCTTGGTTATTTTTTTATAACATTTATAATATTTAATTTTTCAAGAATAACCAATAAATATACCTTCATCTACTCTGGATTCAAAATTACCAAGTTTTTCATTGGTTCTCTTTATGAAGCATCTACTGCCAAAAACTCTAAAACAATCAACTGTTGTTGGTTTATCTTTCCATAACTCATAAGGAGTCTTATCAATATTGATTCTCAATAATGATCTATTATGAATATACACTACTGTAGAAACTACCTCTCTCCAATATTTATTTAGCATCTTGGATTCATTTAGCATTGTCCTCACCATCTCTTGAACTATTCTATTTTTTCATTCAACTACTCCATTTTACTATGGAGTTCTGGCTACTGAATAATGTCTCTTTATTCAATGGTCTTCAAAAAACTCAATAAATTTATTTGAGATGAATTCTCCTCCTTGATCTGATCTTAGATATTTAATCTTCAAACTGGTTTCATTCTTAACTAATGTTTTGAATGCTTTAAAATGTCTGAAAGCTTCTAATTTTTTCTTTAAAAATATTACCCAAGTCATACATGAAAATGTTAGGAACCCCACGGAAGCACAATTGATTACCATATACAAGCAACTTAAAATGCAGAATTAAACTAGAAGTAACAAGTAACTAGAAACCAAAAACAACACAGAATATGAGAGACAATACCCAATTGTATTAATACTCATCTAGAAAAGAATACAATAAAGAAGATGCCACTTCTTCTTCACACCTCTTAGAGGCTTCCCTCACCTCAAGTGTACAATAATTCTTTCCTCAAAGCTCTCTCTCTTATGGTCCCAACACATAACTCAAACACAGAGTTGGTGTTCACCTCCAACCAGTCAGTATCCACTACTGCCAGTACACTAGTGCTCCACGCACTCCACAAGTGCTCCACGCACTCCACAAGTGCTCCATGCACTCCAAGTACTCAACGTACTCCAAGTAGATCTCCCATGAACTTGCAACAACCTACAACTCAAATGATCTTACTTATGGAAAGAACTACCTTGCCTTCCTCTTTGCTCTCCAACTGAGTACACACCGTACTCCAAGTAGATCCCACCTAATCTTGCTCCCTGTTGTGTTGCTGTCCTCCCTAATCTTGTACACCTGTAAATCAATCTGGTTCTGCACACCTACAAACTTGGATCCTACACACACATACACCTGCAGATAAATGATCTTACTACCATGTAGATCTCCAAATGTGGCCTTGCACACTTGCTGACCAAGATCCTACATACATGAAGAATCCTTTTGATTCTCCAAACCAGCACCCACACTTGGCACTATGGCACCAGGAGGAACACACCATGCTCTCTTCACACACAGAAGGAGCTAATTTTGCTCTCTTACTCTCTAGCACCAATTGCAATACAACCCATGAGTCTATTATATAGATCTCATGCAAAAAATATATAGACACCTAATTACAATAATTAGATCCATAGCTTCAAGTCTAAAATTGGCTCTTAACATGCAAACACTTGGTTCATTAACAAACTATTCATGCAATTGACAATTTTAGAATTACACAAGTGACTGACGTCGGTCCCTGTTAGGCTAGAGATGACTGACATCGGCTGATACCTGATTGATGTCAGTTGCCTTTCCCACTGTATATGACTAATGTCGGCTGATCAGATCGATGTCGGTTACTCTGCAACTCAGCAACCTCTCATCAACCTCCTCCATGTCTACATTAGTTAAGCTTTTAGCTCCATAACCTAACAATCTCCCACTTGGAGATAAATAGCTGCACTATACCTATACTTGTACCCCATCTAATCTATTTCTTGGCTTGTATCCCTCTTCAAGATCAATCCTAAAGACCACCCACCACACAACCTGTGGTGCAACACCTATCATCTGAGTAACCTACCACATCTGAACCTACAAACCCATGTAGTGAAGTCCTGACCCTGCATAGCATGAATCCCTATTGCTGGTCCCTCTCAGATACCTGAGAACCCACTTCCCCAAATTTGCTCCTAACTCTTTGACAACACCCACTGCTTGGGCAAACTTAGGTCTATACCAGACCTCATGTGATTTCAGAGACTAAACTATTCAGCCCTTGGTGTGCTCTGGTTCTGCATCTTGTGTATTGAACCTTGCCAACACCTAATTCACATCAGCTCCCACTGGAGACAAAATCAACCTGTGATCTTCCATGTCTCTCATGCCAAAGAATTTTGTTGCTCCAAATTCCTCATGACATGCCACTGAACTAACCTTACCCTTAGCTCAGTAAAACCTTATATGTACAAACCTGCTAGCTAGCATACCATCCACATATATTAATAGGATAATGTAGCTATCATCATCCACCTAGTAAGATAAACACAATGGTTACACTGACATTGACTAAAGCCCTGCTTTGTCATCCACCTGTCAAAACCTGTACCACTGTCCTGTAGCTTCCTCAAGACCATATGACCTGGCCTTTTGTCTCACGTGTCCATTCTCTCTATTTTTAACCAAGGTATCCATTCATCTCAGTGCTTTCATACTGGCTGGCAACCCTACCAAATCTCCCATTTTGTCCTGCATCTTGTTCATGCCATGCTCCCACTATTTCCTGGATCCTTCCTGCTTTGCAGTTAGCAACTAGTATAAAGAAGAGGAACAAAAAATTTGAGGCTTACTTACACTTTTATTCCTTCCCATGGGCATCTAAGACTCTTTGACAGCTTGTTGTCCACCCAAAATCCATCTCAGTGACTGACCTCAGTCACCACACAGTCTGCATATGATCGACGTCGGTTCCATGTGACTGTCCAGGTCATCGACACCAGTTATCCTACCAACGTCAGTCTCCACCTGCCTAACACCACTGAATCCTTTGGTCTACACATGATCAACATCTGCACCTGTCTATTTGATGTTGATTACCCTTGACTGACATCGGTACCTATGTATGCCTGTGAGTGATGACTTTTTACCTATGAGCTCTCCATGGATCAAAACCCTATCCAAACTGCCCTGCTCATAAGTATCCAGCCCCATCCACTGGTCTCTATTTGTCATCTCCTCCAAGAACACCAAGGCTTTTCAGTTCTTAAGTCTGTCAAAGACATCTGATTTCCTCTTAAGAACATGCATCTCCTTCTTGCTCATGTGACCAAGCCTACAAAGCGACATCTTCACAACAGAAGAAGAATCAGTAATACAAGTAAGTAGATAAAGAGTACCTACTTTCTTACCACACGCTAATTCAAGTGTATCCTTGAAAACATTCCAAGAATCTGTTGTGAGAGTTCTTATGCATCTCTCATCACCCAACTTTCTTGAAGTAATTAGCCGCATCTCCAAGACTGGGACCTGCATGACCTTCTTCAACACCCATGTGTTGGCCGCCTAAAATTTTAGCAACACTTCCCCTTTGCCAATACTATGACAAGGCTCACCAACCCCTCTACTTGGGGCTGCATAGAAAGAGGCAACATAATCTATTAACCAAGATTCAACTTTATCCAAGAAACATCCTAGAACATCCTATGCAACAACACCTGCAACATCTACTTCTTCAGTTCTTTCATGCTGATCTGCTACCAACCAACAATCTTTCTTTACCTACTCTTTCTTTCCATAACACCGTAATTGACCATTTATGCTATTCAGTTGCTCCATTCATAGCTTACTTTCTTCTGCCATTGCTATACTCCTAGTCAATTAGAAACCCCTGAGAGTGACCTGTAACCAAACACAAAACCTGCTCCCTGCAACCTTAGCTCTGATACCAACTAATAGGAACCCCACAGAAGCACAATTGATTACCATATACAAGCAACTTAGGATGCAGAATTAAACCAAAAGTAACAAGTAACTAGAAATCAAAAACAACACAGAATATGAGAGACAATACCCAATTGTATTAATACTCATCCAAAAAAGAATACAATAAAGAAGATGCCACTTCTTATTCACACCTCTCAGAGGCTTCTCACACCTCAAGTGTATAGTAATTCTTTCCTCAAAGCTCTCTCTCTTACGGTCCCAACACACAACTCAAACACAGAGTTGGTGTTCACCTCCAACCAGTCAGTATCCACTACTGCCAGTACACCAGTGCTCCATGCACTCCACAAGTGCTCCACGCACTCCAAGTACTCAACGTACTCTAAGTAGATCTCCCATGAACTTGCAATAACCTACAACTCAAATGATCTTACTTATGGAAGGAATTACCTTGCCTTCCTCTTTGCTCTCCAACTGAGTACACACCATACTCCAAGTAGATTCCACCTGATCTTGCTCTTTGTTATCTTGCTGTCCTCCCTAATCTTTCACACCTACAAATCAATCTAGTTTTGCACACCTACAAACCTGGATCCTGCACACACATATACCTGCAGATCAATGATCTTACTTACCATGTAGATCTCCAAATGTGGCCTTGCACACCTACTGACCAAGATCCTACATACATGGAGAATCCTTCTGATTCTCCAAACCAGCACCCACACTTGGCACTGTGGCACTAAGAGGAACACACCATGCTCTCTTCACACATAGAAGGAGCTAATATTTGATCTCTTACTCTCTAGCACCAATTAAAATACAGCCCATGAGTCTATTATATAGATCTCATGTAAACAATAATTAGACACTTAATTACAATAATTAGATCCACAGCTTCAAGTCTAAAATTGGCTCTTAACATGCAAACACTTGGTTTGTTAACAAACTATTTGTGCAACCGACAGTTCCAAAACTGCACAGGCGATCGATGTCAGTCCCTGTCAGGCTAGAGATGACCGACGTCAGCCAATACCTGACCGATGTTAGTTGCCTTTCCTACTGTATATGACTGACGTCGACTGATCAGACTGACATCAGTTGTTTTGCAACTCAAAAACCTCTTAGCAACCTCCTCCATGTCTGCATTAGTGAAGCTTTTAGCTCCACAACCTAACAAAAAAATCATCAATAAGCAACATAAAATATTTATCACCTTGAGTACTTTGAGTTCTCATAGGTCTACACAAATTAGTGTGAAAAATCTCTATCATCTAAGCGGTCGATTACTCTTTTGTTTTGAATCACCTTCTAGCCTGCTTCCCATGCTGACAAGGTTCACAAAGAGTGTCAAATGGCTTTGTAATCTTTGGAAGATTTATGACTACTTGATTCTTTCTAATGTTGACAAGATTTCTCAAATTTATGTGCCCCATTCTCCTATGCCATAGTCAACTTTATTCAATCTGACTCAAATAACATCTTTGACCTGTGATGTCTGATAGCATATACAAATTATTGTTTGTTCTCTGAACATCTACAGCCAACACATCTGAATCTTTTCTTCTAATTTCATAAACTTTTACATAAAAATTTAGTATGTTTTCTTGATCACACTTTTGACTTAAACTTAAAATATTATGCTTAAGACCTTCTACATATAAAACATTTTCTGTTTTAGTTCTACCATTATCCAAACTTAGTGTACCTTTTCTAGAAATTTTGGTAGTAGTATTGTCTCCAAATTTCACTATGCCACCATTGATATTTTTCAAGGTTATGAACTTTCTCTTGTCTCCTATCATGTGACTTGAACATCCACTATCAATGAACCATGGCTTTTCTTCATTTATTGCATGTAAATTTGTCTACACCAACATAGATTTTTTAGGTTGTTTTTTTTGCCATGAACTTGTCTAAACTTTCTTCTTGATGAATGGAGCCTTGAAAATTTAGTCCTTCTTGATTGACTCAAACACACTTCTAGAATATTGAGCTATGTGTTCAAATTTATTGCACTTGTAACATATTATGGTTTCTTCATTTAATCCTGATAGAGGAGCAAAAGAATTGTGGCTTCTACTTCACTTTGCATGAATTTCCTTCTCCTTATTTATGAAATTGTTAGCCCTTTTTTTACATTCTATTTTCTTATGACCATATCCATTACAATAAAAATAGTAACCATAAAAATAAGATTCTATCTCTAACTTGATTGCCTTTTGTAGCTCTGTTCCCTCTAACCTTCTTTATTTAAGATGTCCTTTGTATTCTTAACTTCTTCCCTTTTTATTTCTTCTTTTGTAAGAGCTTCAACATAGGTCTTTCCTTTTTCCTTATCTATGAAAGTAGTGACCTCCTCTTTCTCTTTTTCAAATCCAATACCTATCTTATCTGACATTGATATTTGATTTTCTAATATTTTATTCAACATATTAGTGCTATTCTCAAATTTTGAATCATTAGTTGCTTTATCATTGATTGCTTTATTTGTTTTCTCAAGATCTACTTTTAAAGAAGCAATTTTAATAACATATCTTTCACATTATTTACTTACTATTTTCAACTATGTCGTTAGATCTTCTTCATTCTTCTTGGCTTCTTCAAAGTGTGCTTGTAGATCTTTAATTATTTCCTTTGACTCCTTTTCATTTTTCTCGATTTGGAGCTTTAATCTTTGATTCTTTTTTTCAAGAGGTTTTAAATCTTCGAAGCCAAAAATGAGTTCTCCTTTCATATTTACTTTAGCTTCATCCTATTCTTCTTCTTGATCATCTATATTTTTGCTTGTAGAGGCATTTTCATGTATGGCCATGAATAGAATCTCTTCTTCTTCTGAATCACTGACTCCACTATCTTCAGTTGAGCTATGATCTTTAGAATACAAACTCTTCTTCTTCAAACCCTTCTTGAATTTACCTTTGAAATTCTTCTTGTATGTAGACTTTCCTTATTCATTGTCATCATTACCCTTATTTGGGCATTTATCTAAAAAATATCTAATCTTTCCACAATTAAAACATTTAAAATGTAATTATCCTTGATATTTACCTATGCTCTTTTTTAGTTTGTAAATGAATAGAGCTCTGTTGTCATATTCATCATCACTAGAACTATCACTTGATTCTTGAATCTTATCCTACTCTTTCTTTGATGTCTTGAAAGTATCTTCTCTCTTTGAGAGTTTATCTTGTTTAGTCTGCATCTCATATACTGTAAGAATACCATGAAGCTCATCCATCTTTAGCTTGGCTAAATTCTTCATCTCTTCAATTGCTAAAAATTTTGCATCATATCTCAATGGTAGAGATCTAAAAAAAATTGAACCATAGCTGATCTTCTAAATTTTCTCAAGACTTTGAATCTGATTAACTATTTGATCAACCCACAAAAGATAACTTTCTATATTTTCTTCCTCTTCCATTTTTAAATGCTTAAACTATCTTCTAAAAGTTTGAAGCTTAGATTTATGAACCTTTCCATCACCTTTGTAAATATTCTTAAATTTTACCCAAGTTTTATGAGAAAATTTACATTGCATAACTCTAACAAATTTTGATTCATATAAACCACATAAAATAGAATTTAAAGCTTTAGCATTATTTTCACTTACCTTCTTTTCTACTAGAGTAGTTACAAGTGTCTGTGGCTCTTCATATTCCTCCACCACTACTTGCCATATGTAAAATCTAAGGGCCATCAAATAAGTCTTCATCTTTATGCTCCAAAAAACATAATTCATCCCATCAAACAAAGGTGCCTTATTTGTAGAAAATTCTTCATGTGATCCAGCCATTGGGCTTTCCCGATCTATCTTCAAGATGTAAAACATTTTCAAAAGGAACCTACTCTAATACCAATTTTAATCATGAAATATACGAAGAGGGGGGTGAATCAGTATATTATATATCTTTTTACTTAATTTAATTTCTTTTCTTTAACCACTTAATCACACATTCAAGATATGTAATAAAACTAAAACAATAATTTGTACCACACGAGAGAGAGAGAGAGAGAGAGAGAGAGAGAGAGAGAGAGAGAGAGAGAGAGAGAGAGAGAGAGAGAGAGAGAGAGAGAGAGAGAGAGAGAGAGAGAGCATATTTTTATGTGGAAACCTAAAGTGAAAAAAACCATGGAGAACAATCTCAAGTATATGAATGAGCACCAACTCAAAATATAAATTTCATAAGCACCAACTTGTAGAAGCACCAACCCCTTTGCTAAGCACCAACACAACAACTATTTATGAGCACCAATCCATAGGAGCACCAACCCTTTGCAAAGATTTATGAGCACCAATCCATAGGAGCACCAACCTCTCTTGTGTATAAAACACAACTATATCTCAATGTTTCTTACTCAACAAATGATATAACTCTATAATATCTCTTACTTTTCTCTCTTAAAAAAAAAATACAAACCATGAACTCTCTTAAATTTTACAAATGGATTCTCAAGCCTTTATTTATAGCTTTCCAAATGACCTTTGGCATTCACCCTTTGTGACCCTTCCATCCTCATGGAAAATGGTGCCAAACTTTCATGACCCTTTGTATCCTTGTATTTGAAAATTTATATGGTGGCCTTTCATAAGCAAAATCATATTTTCCTCTTTTGTCTTTATCTTGGTGACTTTTTCATATTCCTCAAAGTGTTCCTTCATGGAAAATTTCACCATACCTCTTTTGTCTTCACATGGTGACTCTTGGAATTCCTCAAGATGACTCTTCATGAGAAAATGCATCCCATTCCTCTTTCATCTTTTACCCTGTGATTCTTTGACTTCTTCATGGGCCCTCTTTTGACTTATATGCAACCAAAAATATATTCATTAATATTAAATAAATATTAACACACATTAGCCAAGATATGATTATTAAAAACACCATTAAATGCAATGGAGCCTTTATCACCAAAAATGCTAGACCTTTGACATCAATGACAATATTTCTAACATCTGAGAAAATAACATGAAAACTTGTAAAAATTTAGAGCCAACACAACCAAAAATTAAAAGAGCATGTTGGTTAGGTAAGGGATCATCCCACAAGAACTTCCCCAATTTTTTTTGGAATAAATGACCTCAAAGCATAGCTAGCATAAATTGAGGTCATCTTTTCAAATGAACAATCTAGATTAGAGACTCTTGATGATACATTTATAATCAATGCCATGAGATGGTTTCACACACATAAAGATCAATTAAAAATTGGAGGAATTTTAAAATTCTAATCAAAATATGATATATTTCTCAAGAAAAAATGATACCTATAATGAAAATCTAGTACCATCAGTTAAGACTACTATACGTTTCTCTCCTAGAATACACAAGATAAAGTAGTCCATGTCAAAACATTAACCATTGTGAATAATATTAGATCAAATATCAGTAAAAATGCTCTAAAATTTGTATACAACTATTTTATTAAACATTAGGGGATATATTATGGGTTTGACATATGCACCAAGAGACATGAGGGGAAACCAAATATTGGCATCAAACTAACCAATATTTTTGTATAACATTCAATTTTTGGGATCTTGACCATCAAGTTTTCCACACTTTAAAAAAAAATTGATCCTTTCTAATCTCTTTTGAGAAGGATGTGATCAATAAATTTTGGAAATATACTACTCTAAAAACTAAAGATAAAAAGATATATCTTATTTAAATCTTTTAAAATAATGATACAATAAATAAAATTAAGAAGCATACCACAATGGATATATATGATCTCTTAAAAAATCAAGAGGCAATGTACATGTTTGAAAAGGTGTACCATTCTACACTATTTAAGTGTTTCACAACAAAAAAATAAAAAATAGAAAAAGAAAATGAGAATGGCCCAAGTAATCTTCATTACACTATCTAGGAAATATAAAGATAACTAATTGAGATAGAGACAAAGAAAACATCCAACAAGAAAACATTACCCAAGATGGTGACTCCAAAATGGCCAAAATAGAAAATTATTAGGATGAGTTTATTGTTATAAAAGTACCAAAGTTACTCAAGGAATATCAATATATATTCCCTAAGAACATTACATAACTTCATAACATAAAACATGAATTAGGGACTATGAAAATTCAATTAAAACTAGAAAAATCCCATTAAAAGAGACCATACCAATTAAATCCAAACATGAAAATCAAAGTAAAATTAGAAATAGATAAAATTATAGCTACAATAATAATTCAACTATTAAAATATGTAGACCATATCAACCCAATGGTAGTCTAAAATAAGAAAACATACGAGATAATAATGTGTCAATTTTTGGGAGTTGAATAAAGCATGCATTCATGATCCATTTCCTACACCATTCACAAATGAATTCCTGCATAACATTACAGGATGCAAAGCATATTATTTTATAGATGGATTATCTGGATGCCCCCAACTTTAGATAGACAAATAAGATATACACAAAATGACATTTGCCACAAAATGGGCCTCTTTTATGTACACAATCATGTGATTTGGCCTCGAGAATGCACCCACAGTATTCATTCAAATAATGGTAAATGTATTCAAATATTTTATTCATGATTTCCTTGAGGTGTATCTAGATAAATGGATAGTTTATGTAATTCTCAAAGATCATATCAAAGCACTCTAGATCATGCTTGAAATATGTTGCATATTATAGATTGCACTAAACCTTAAAAAGTGTGTGTTTCTAGCACCATTTGGAATATTGTTAGGCCATATCATATGTAATAAAGACTCGTGGTTGATCCATTAAAAATGATAATACTATTTAAATTTCCACCTCTAAAGACACAATATTAACTTCTAACCTTGTTAGGGTACACAGGTTACCAATAATAATAAATTCAAGAATATGCTACGATAAGCTCACCTATTGAGAAATTAATAAAGAAAAAGAATAATAAACTAATAGATTAGAATAAAGATTGCCAAGATGCATTTTAAACACTAAAAAATATATTAAATGCACCAATACTTATATTTCATTATTGTAAAATATCATTCCATGTACATGTAGATAACTCTGAAACAATGATAGGCATGGTATTGTCACAACCGTGAGACAATATTGACCATCCTATCTCATTTACAAGCCTTAAACTAGTAAAATATGAGCATAAATACTCTACAACAAAATGTGAAACATTAACAATGATGTTTTCTCTTCAAAAAATTATACACTATTTTTTTACTACCCTATTTGTGTTTTATATAGATCATGAACCATTTAAATATCTATTGAATAAACTGGTGTTACAAGGTAGAGTATGTTATCGATTGATGCTCTTTCAATAATTCAATTTCACAATCACAGTAAAAAATAAAAATAAATAATGAACTAGATTATTTATCCCAAATTAATAATGGGGAAGACAAATGTCCCATTGATGATGATTTACTAGGTACTCATTTATTTCACGTCAAGACAATTCTAAAAGAAATGGAAAACATAGCATAATTTGTAGCCAAGGGGAATTTCTAAAAAACTATTAAAATATAAATAAAAAGATATTGATAATTTAAGAATTCTATTTTACACTCATATACATAACATTATACAATAAAGATAGAGATAAAATATTAAAGAGAGTTGTACTTAAACATGAATAAGCAAACCTTTTATACAAGATTCTCATGAAGGAATTACTAGTGGGTATAATGGTGGCAAGGAACAACAAATAAAATATTGATGGAAAGTCCATGGTAACCTAAAATATTCAAATACACACATATATATGCATGTAAATGTGATATTTTATAGCGAGTGGGAAAATAAAATGCATGAGATGAGATTACACTAAGACCTATTTTTGCCTTGTTACCATTCAAAAAATGGGCTATTAATTTCATTAGTCCAATCAATTTTACAACAAGACGGTCTTAGGTCAGATTTATTATCACCAAAATAAATTAATTAAAATTATGGTCAAAATTGATACCCACTAGAGACATTACCACCAAAATAACCACAAAATTCCTATATGAAAACATTAATATGCGGTTTGGGTGTCCACTGAGTATCACTAGCGACCAAGGAAAACATTTTGTTAATGCCAAAATAAAAAAATTGATTAAATAATTTCCCATTAATCATAATAAAATCACCCCACACCACCTACAAGCTAATGCAATAGTGTAATCTTGTAATAAATCCATATAAAAATACTCATAAAAACATGCAATCTCAATGCTATGGATTGGGACTTAAAGATACATGTAGTATTATGGCATACCACATTACATATAAGTGGTTAAATAAATATTTCCCATTACAATTGGTATATGGATTAAAATCCATAGTTCCAATGGAATTTTTAGTACCTACTTTAAGAATAGCAATGGCATTTCAGCTTAGTGAAGATAAATCAGTATATATATGCCTCATTCAATTAGTTAAACTTGATGAGCAAAGAATCATGATGGTATTTAATTAGTTCTAATAAAAACATTGCCAAAAAGCATGGCATAACCACCATTATAAGAAGAAATAATTTAATGAAGGATATTATGTGTTATTTTATAATAGTAAGTATAATATGATAATAAAATTAAAGATTTGATTGTTATGACCATATATAGTCAAAATAATTTTAGCAAGAGCAATAAAGCTAAAAACACTTACAAGAATAGAATGACACAAATTTATGAATGGATCCCACCTCAAAATATATATTGCCACATAATGAGAAGACATGCCATGGAAAGTAAAATAAGTACATGAAATAAGAACTAAAAAAAAAATCTTCCAAGTTGAAAACCAATAAACGATGGCTTGGGGGGAAATAAAAATAAAAAGAACTTCTAAGTTGAAAACTGGTAAAATGCAGCTTGTGGGAAAAATAAAAATACAAATAAATCCCAAGTTGGAAACTGATAAATGGAATTTTTGGTGAAAAATAACAATAAAAATGACCCTTGAGTTAAAAATTGGTAAATTGGAAGTTTGGAGACAAGATGAAAAGGAGATAGTAGTGTTTAGCCCTGTAAATTTTGCTAGGTAAAGGACATCAAGGTGGGTAAATAAAACATAAATACCACAACATCTGATGCTAGAAGATAAATGGTTAGGTTAACTAGATACATGGATCATATCAATGGGAAAATTAATCAAATCATATTGAATAAACTCATAAACCTTGTGGGCCATTAATTAGTTGAATGAAAAATACAAAAGGAAAACTAGATGAAATAATAAAATTAATTCCACATAGGGGTTCATAAAATTTAAGGGGATGGAAAATATAGTTTCAACCATGAAGTAAAGGTTAGTTCAGTGACACAACAGATTCATTATCACCAAAATATATAGCCATAATTCTATTCCACTCCACTGTCACCTCTAAAACTGTAAAAAATCTATATAATCGATCCATCACTCCTTTTCCATTTTCATAAAGATTTCTAAGCACCCAAAATATGCAAAAATTATTCCATCCACATTTGTGACAAAGAGAGTTAAAACATAGAAAAATGAAGTAAAAATGGCCACCCCACTAGTTGATAACATAAGAACACTATGTAAACCATAGATACAAGATAGGTTAGTTTTTTTGTTAGCTATTCAAAATTAAACAAATTCAAAAAACACAACTTATCAAGCTTGATTATTTGGAACGAGCAAGGCTTGAAGAAAAAAAATTAACAATGGAAACATACACAAGACATTTCACCTTTCATTTATATGTTTACTTTAAATCTAACAAACATACATGTTTGTGCTCGGATGTAGAGCTCAAAGTCTTATTCAATGTTGGGGAAGGAAAACCATCAAAATATCTTCAATCACTATCTAAAATGATTTATGGACCAATTAGAAGAAAATGGGTGAAGCTTTCTTTGGATTTTTGTAGATTTTATTTACGCAAAAATCTTGATTTAAGGTCTATAATCACCCTTCTATTTATATAATTTACAAATTGATTGTGGATTCAAATCAATATGTGTAGTTAAGAATTAAGTCAATTTTGGAGGTTCAATGTCATAAATATTTTGAAAAGAGTTTACATTAAATAGGCATGGATTGCCTTAATCATGTTGTTGGCATTAGTGCTTGACAAATTTCATGATGATGTCATCATTCTTGATATTTATCAATGATGTCATAATTTGGCCACTTTCTAGCATTAGAGGAATAATTCAATTAATGAAATAAGGAAAATAGAAAATTTTAAAAAATATGGAATTTCCAATGAGAGGAAGATTAGGCTAATTAATAAAGTATAATTAACTTAATGAAAGGTGAAGTGATATTTTAAATTTGATAAACCAGTCGACTTGATTAATCTAAAACATCTTTGCATGGTTATAATTTGACCAGGATGAATTAAGTGAAACTGACTATTGGTTATGGTGTATCACTCTAATCATGGATGTCCTAATACATTCTAGAAGATGCATGTTAAATATACAGAAGAATTTGTGTTTTAGTGATCTATGCATCATTGTAAGAAATTGTTTTAATTTCAATTTCAACATGAGAGTGGTAACAATTGAGTGTCTACATTTTACCCTTATTTGAGAATGTGTTCCAAGACAAAATTGAAGCAAACAAATTTTCAAAGAATGAAAATTTTGCTAAAACAATCATAATAAAGATTTAAGAATGATGTGTTCACATTTTTGTTGAATCTTATTCAATTTATTAAAAATGAGTTCACACCAATGCCCAAAACAATATTTTGGATGCCCATGATGCCCCTTGAAGAAGTGTTTGAAAAATAAGATTGATGGATGAGCCCTATAAAAGAAGAAAATGGACAAGAAGAGTGAAATTAATCTATGGATGAGATTACTTCAATTGAGATAATGCTTACATGCATTGATGTCTAATTATGAATAGAGTATAAAAATGATTTACCCCAAAGAGGGGGAATAAAAAAGGATGCATATAAAGATAAGTGGAACAATTTGAATTTCCACAAATAGGAAGAGGGTTACAAGCTTAGGGGATGATTTATCCCAAAATAATTCACACACTTTTATTTATCCAAAGGAGATGAAATATACAGGGCTTGAAATTAGAAGAAAGATAAGAAGATTGAGTTTTCCCCAAAGAGGGGGAATTGATTGACTAATGATTTTACCTAGTAGAGAAGATTTGATCATTGATTAGTCTAGTTGACTGGGTGATTGATTGGCAAGCATATCTCAAGGATTTAACCTATTACATGGATTAAGATGAACATGTGATGCAAACTTAGGTGCAATAGTATAGTGAATATTTAAGGAATGAATAAGACACAATAAACTATGCACATGAGAATGATGAAAGGGATGATAAAGATTATTGGAAGAACATAATAATGGTTTAAAAATGAGATAATGGTGGATGAGATGACCTTAGAAAATAAATGTAACTAATTGTTGCCTACATAGTCTAAATAGACCTTAGGCCAATGTAGTTATTCAAAGATAGGAGAAAATGAATGATGAAGAATATGATAGATGATCAGAATGAGAATAATGATGGACCAATGTGTATGAATCATTTTTTTACATGTTGATTCATATATGCACATAATGATGAGATTTTATGCTATCAAATATGACAAAAATGATTTGATTAAATAATGAATGATCTTACAAGGGTAGATACTTCCTGTTTTCAATCAGGAGTGAGCCCTTGAGAGAAAGTGTGTTGTTTCTCACTCCTGCTGGAACATGGAATCTCTCTTAAGTATTGGTGACTTTGAAATGGAGATAATCTATAAAGAGGGATAGTTCCCTTGGTGCTTTCACTAAAATTATTCTTAAACCTACATCTATTGATTCTGGTAATGGAAAGGGTGAAAAAGACACTATTTATAATGGTATTGAAAGGGAAACTGGAAATGAAGGTGATGAACCAATGTTTTATGAACACTTATGCTTTAAATGAACACTCTTATGAAAGGTATAAACTTTCACACATTCTCTACACTCAAGAATGACTTCTACAAAAGTGTTTCAGAAGTACTTGACAAACTCAGTTTATGTAAGGAAGGAATGTAAAGGAACTGAACTCACATCCAATTCTTGAACTGAAGCTGATCTAGAAACTTAATATGACCTATATAACATCAAATATCTCTTATGAAGGTACAATAAATATACAATAACATAGGAATACAAATGCTTCACTAGGTTATATCAATGACAAACACATACACTTCACTCAAAAAACCTAAAAATGGAGGAACAAAAGCTTCTTATTTATCTCAAAAGGTGAGTAAAAATTATGGCATCATTTTGGAATAGCCAAAATTAAAGAGTGATGAATTACATTTTTGAAAATGAGTTCAAATAGAAAAAATAAATGCTTAGAGACAAAGCAACACCAAAATAGGGGTCTTCAATCTTGTTCTTTTTCCTCCTTAAGTGTTATGTAGCACTTATTAAACCCTTTCAAACATTAATATTCCTTAGTTTGGTATAGAAGAGATATTTTTAAAAGATTTGGGGACTTTGGAACATGTTCATAATGATTGGTTAAGCCTTGACCACTTGGAGAGTGCCTAGATCCTTGTTATAGCCCCTAGATACTAGGTCCTATGTATTTATTAAAGAATTGGTCTCCCCCCTTGAATATAGGACTTTAAATTCCTCCTTTAATCTTCATTGAAACATTTCTATAGGATATTGATGAGGTCATTCAATGATCCATGGGCTGTGAGAAGCATTTAATTGCAATTTTGACCCCTTCAACAAGCCTAGGCATTAGAAGGAAATAAGGCATTTTTGGAATCTTTAAGACCCTATACACTTTTTAAAACTTACTCCAATCAACTTTTACTTGTTATATATTCATATTTGGTGTGTATAATGTATATTATCCTCGGCAAAGATTATATTAAGCATTTATACAATGTTTTAGTCTTTATCTCCTTGAAAAGCTCATTTCCAATATGGTGTAGAAGGAAAAGGTGGAGTTTATCTTCATATATTGAAATATATTTCATGGATGATCTTGAAATATCATATAAGAATTTTAACAAGGACTTTGAAGACATAAAACACTCAAAAATACTCAAATTTTCACCAAAACCCAGAATTCCTTCACAATTCCTTGTAGCCTTTTTTTTAAAGCAAAGTTCCTTGTTAGGGATAATTTGGAGATTATAATGATAAAATGAGTATAGTTATAGATACCATCTATCGCTTGGCATCTCCACACAAAATTTGGTGGCTTAACTTTGAGTGCAAGTGTCTTTTCTAGCACATTCTTTCAATCAAATTAGGCCTAAAAAGTGAAAATATTGATTCTAATACCCCCCACACATTTTAAACTTCCAAAAAACACTTTATTCACTTTAAATATGATATCAACATGTTCCATGTCAAATTTGGTGATCTAGAACACTATGGAAGTATGAGAATCTTGAAATGGCCATTGACAAGCTTACCCTTTTGAAGCATTTTTAGAATGGCCTAAAATATTTTAATGGTTTGGGCACCTCTGAGCAATTTTTTCTATATTTTTGAGATTGGGAAGGTAAAATAAGTCTTTATATACCTTTTCCACTGATTGGCATCAGTTCAAACTCCCAATAACCCCTATTTTAGCTCAAAAACATGAAAAAAGTATAGCTTTTCTACTATTCCATACAAGTGAAGGTACAGCAAAAATACATCTAGAGGATCCTATGAGATTATTATAAAACATATTATAGGTTTTAGGGAGAATAATTATCATTTTTAGACAAAAATTGTATCATCTTCCCATTGACCTCTTACAAGGGTTTAAGGAGCATTTTTGGTGGTTTTAGCTCTTAATAATAGCTCATAAAATCCTGACATCCAAACCCTAAAACAATTCCATAGAGAATAGATAAATTTTTTAATACCCTCCTCAACTATACCTAACTCCTTGGAGTACCATGCAATGTGTCTCTCTATATATGATTATGTGAAAATGGATTATTGGGCTTTTGAGCACATTCTAGATGACCCTATCATGGTTTTAGGCCAACTTTGAAAACTCGGTGTTGTTCCTATACAACTAAATGGATTTGATAAAATTCATAACTTCCCATAAATATTCTCAACTATATTGGAAAGGATCCATGGTCATGTGAATGGATTTGTACCTTTGTAGGGCTTAGGTCTAGTATAGGCCTAATAAGCCTAACTGTGTTTTAATTGCCCATGACCACCTTTAAGTGGTTTCCTAGGACTGTAATAGCTCATTCATATTTTTTACTATCCAAAAAACATTTCACACTATTTTTAAGTTCTATAAAACTCTCCACCCTATCATTTCATCCATCTTGCATTCATTTACTAGGTCTACAAAGTGTTTTACTTTGTAAAGTGCCTCAGTTTTGAGATAAAATAGGGGGCATATATCCTATATATATGGCCAATGGGACACCATATATTCATATTTTGGGTCATAAGGACCATATTTACCAAATTTTTATACTAGATCACCTCTCTATCATCTTTAACTCTTTAAATCATCTCTAAATTAGCCCTCCAGCTTATGACTGTGTGTATGGTTTGAAACCATTTACTCAGCCTTGGCCATGACTGAATGACATATTAGTGTTATGTGGAGTTTTATGAGATAAATATTAATATTTAATTCAACATAGTCATCTATATATACAACCTTTCAACCTTCATAAGGAGATTTCTATATGGTTCTTGTGAGAGCACACTAGGTCAATGAACTTATTAACACTATTATGTGTATATAACCCCTGAGATATGATCATAGTTTATTCAAGACATCATATATTAATTTATAAAATTTAAATAAACCTTTTAAAATTTATATAATTTCCAATCACTATACCATTTATCTCATTGTATCATGGTTTCTTCATTACATAAGCTAGTAACCAAGACTTCTCAAGTGTATGGACTGCAACTTCCAATCATGGAGTCTATGAGAAAATGACTTGGAATACTTTAATTTATAGTAAATAATAATTTATTATGACCATTTAGGTATTTAAAACTTATCCTAACTAAGTCACTTGTCCATTCTAGGACAATTTTCACCCTTAACTCTCTTGTCAAGCACTAGCACATAGTTGTAGGTGTTTTTTTTTCGCTTGAAGCTCCTTGGGTAGCAATGCGTCTTGAGACATGTGGGTTTCAACTCCATAAAATTTATTTTAATATTTTAAATCCCTCTTAAAAAAATAGTACCAATCTCTATTCATGGAACCAAATAACTATCTACCATTCATCAAGGTCATTCTTTAAATTGCCAATTGTGGTTGTAAGTAGCTCTTCTGAGTTCGATACCCTGTAGGTTATCATGTGCCAAGATATGTGTTTTCACCTCTTAAGGTACAATAATTTAACTAATAACCTAATAAATCTTTAAAAAACCCATTATCCTCATTGGTGACTAGGCATATTACCTTAAGAAAGCTATGTGTCACTTAGTGGTAGATCATATTTCAATGTTAGGCCTGATATATTTGATGAATGAATTCAAAATAACTTACTACCATTTGATGTTATTATTTATTTTTTTTCATCATAAAAACATCACTTGACTTAAAATATCTTATATTAACCTACATAACTCCATAGTTGTTACATACTTCTGTATCTTTCTTCAATAGACCAATGTTTCCATGCACAACTAACTAGCCCTGTTGGCTATAGGTACTCCCTAGACTGAGTTCTTGTACTTAGAATCCTTGTGATTATGAGTCATTAATATCTTTAATGATCACTAGTTATTATTTGAAAATACCCAATGATAATCAAAAACCTATAATGACTAGGAACCATCTCTCACTCACACATAATTTTATTAATATAAACTCAGTTAAGTTGGTTATAGATGGTCTTTTTACTATTGAAGTGTATCACCTTATAGTATGGAATATTTAAATGTGATATCAAACATTAGATATATTCCTATAAATTTGACACTTCTTCCTTAGGGAAATACAAACCCATTTATATCCCTGAACTCCCACCACAATCTTATACTTCTCATTCCACATCACCAAGATAATTGTATATGAAATTAAACAAGCCTATCTATGAAACAATGGACTATGTAGAGGTGTAGGTTGAGTGGAATATGGTTCCATATTGAATATAAAACCATAATATTTTAACTCTTATATCATTTATTATTTCTTAGGATCTAATTTGACTTGTATTCTAAAACTTATCCACCAAGAGGTAGGAAACCCTTGTATGAATTGAGATAGTCATGTAGGAGGTTGTGAGGTATCTCTTCACGGTGCCTTTGAATGTTTGATGTTACTAAAAAGTTTTAAATTAAATTCAATTGAATCCAAAAACCAACTTATAAATTTGAACTCATACTCCTTAAATTATAACTAACTTTGACCCCATGCCACTATCTAAGCCAAATGAGGGTGGTTGTAGGTCATTATTTCCAGTCTTGAGTTGATAATAAGGCATAAGGTGGATTAGTGACATCCATATTCAAAATTTGAAGATACATCATTATGTCTTAAGGCTATTTATATTTTTAAAAATACACTAATACCAAATCATTAATTTTAATCCTAATCAAATTAGCCACTAAGAAGATTGATATACCTTGTTGTAGGTGGTGATTCTACCCTATATGGCCTGATGAAAATTTTGAGAAGTTGATTCCATAATGCATAATGGGTTAATAAAATTTGATAATACTTATAAATATATATTGATTAAATGAACACAAGTTTTTTCACAAGGTTTATTAGGATGATAAGAGACAAATAAACATAAGCTACTTTAATATTCACAAAACTACCTTAGTTTCTGCGAATAAGAGAAACTCCAAAGTTGCTTATCCTCTAAACTTGCTCTTCATGACTGGATTGCACTATGATTCATCGGTTCATTGGTTTGGTTTATGTAATATTGTCCTAGTGACATTTAATTTCATTGAGATAACCACCATGGATCACTCAAGACCTTTTCACTCCAAGTCATCATGCTTACTATTCTAACTTAGCTGTAGGTAACCATTTCACAAGAATCCTACTTCTTTAGTGTTTCCAAATTGCATTGATTAATAATGATACTTATGTCCAAATGTGATGAGAGTATTGTGATTTCAATCATTCCAAAATAGATTTATTTCACACCTTAACATTTCTCACAATTGGTAAAATTGACATCAACCTTATACTTCTACATGTAGGAGCTTATTAGATTGTGTGTACCTTGGCAAGTAAATCTCTTTCTCTTTTGAATATCTATACTACCCACCTTTTCCATGAGAATATTTTATCACTTTATTTCTCCTTCATATTCATGGGAAATTATTTCCAACATCATTCAATCATACACATGTCTTTCAGATGTACAGATTGTAGCCCATAATGTTTTTTTCTTAAGAGCTTGTGCATTAAGAATGGAGTCTCTAGCCAACTTTAGAGACTTATATGATGGAAATGAGGTATTTAAAGGAATATAAATTAATTAATAAGTGTATCAATTCCCTATTAGAGTTTTTGACATCTTCAAACTATTTTCATAGTTTGTATAAATTTGTTGAAGAGAGAGACACCTGTGATCCCATTAGAAAGTGTGCATATTGGTCCTTATCTTGACTTATATTCACTTAAAATGGAATAATGACATATAATAACTCCAAAAAGTGATTTATTACTACTTCTTGATCTTAAATTAAAAATCAAACTCCAATAGACTTGTTCAAACACTGACAATGTCTCAAAGAGCAAGCGTACTTGAAGAATAAGGACAAAAACACATTTGAGATCAAAATACATGAGATAAATTAAACTAAGGTATTTTAAATGAGATATTAATTATTATAAAACCTATTATAATGACCACCATGAATACAAAATAGAGACTTGTAGCAAAACTCATTAAAATAGCCTATATATCAAGGTATTCTTATTCCAAGTGAAATTATCTATAGAGATGAATTAGATAATGAAAACACCATGAAATGGAGATTAATTTAATTTAAATAATCCCTAAAAACCATTACTCTCCATAAATTTTTGACTTAGATAAATAGGTTCAAGAATAGACCCCTCTCAGATGCATAGGTCATAGTGACCTGCTATCACTCTTAGCAATTGTTCATAAAGAAAAATAAACCAATATAAAAATAAATGACACTAATTTAAATATCACTTAGACCCATAAAATTTTTAAAATTTGCAACTCCTAACTCTTTCTCCTCTTTTTTTATCGAGAATTTGAAAACTTCCCTTCTAAAGCTGCTAAAGAGGTTGATATAGGAGATAAAACATTTTTTTATTTTTAAGACCTAAAATATTTTTTTTGAACTTATCATGGATAAATAAGGTCTTGAAGATTCCTAAATCTTAATTTCACCTTGATAATTATATGGATGGCCTCAAAATAGACCTTTTTGGCATTGAAACTGCTAGAATCACTTGAGAGGTCTAATGAAACTAATGAAAAATGTGTCCAATGTATATTTCAGGCTTGAAGAAGTGTGTAATGTCTTAAAAAATAAATTATTGAATGATAGGGGTGATAGTTTGACCTTTGAGGTCAAGCTTGTCAACATTTTGGTGACTCAATTGGGAAGCATGCTTGTTATGCTTGAGAACCAAACTGTTTACATATATTTAAACTCATAAAACCATAATTAAATTCATGGCTAAAAATGACAAATCTGATTCATTATTATGAGACTCCTTTGACTTGAAATAAGATAAATTTTTCCTCCAAAATAAGGAAGGAAACACACAAAACATGGGAAACTAACTAACAAAGTAAATGTGCAAATAAATAACTTATTTGAGATAAAACATAAACAAACTAATGTGATAGGAAAAAGCTTGGAATAAAATAAATAAAATAACTATGTACAAGAAACTTAACTCTCAATATCAGTATTTCAGATATATCCCATTAGCTAGGATTGGAAGCTCCTCACCATCCATCTTTACAAGTTGGAAGGCATTGTGAGATTTATAGATGGAGATTATGTATGTGCAAATCTAGAGGGAGTCAAACTTGGTATGCCTTCTTGGTTTATATATATCCTCATCCCACTTTAGAACCAAATCTCCTTCTTTAAAACTCCATGAAGAAGGTCCTTTGTCAAAGGCTCTCTTCACTTGTGCTTAGTGAATTTCCATGGCTAGCATGGACTGATTTCTAATCTCTTTCAGCTCTATAAGCTCAACATACCTGATCTACATTGGTTCATTATCCAATAACTCAAGTTGATGTATTAGTTCTAAAGTAGGAAACTCAAGATAAATGGGTAACCTTTTTTCCTTACCATATACCAGCTTGTATGGAGAGTTGGCTATTGATATTTTGTATGTGATCCTATCATCCCATAGATTTGAATTCAAATTTAAATTCCATGACCTATGATTATATTTAATAGTCCTTATGATATTCAACAATTTATTATTGGTGGAATCAACAAGGTCATTGAATTTTGGATAGTATTTTGATGAAATGTTGAGGTAAACACCATGTTGAATAACCCATTGGCTGATCCTAGTCTATTGTGTGTATGCTTGTTGCAAGGTCACACATGCAGGGTGTTGTTGAGCTAAAGGTAAAGTTAGTTCAGAGGTATGTCATGAAGAATTTGGGAGCAACAAAATTCTTTAGCATGAGTATTCCTAGAGACAGGGAAGATCACAGGTTGATGTTGTCTCAGGATGATTGTGTGAATAAGGTAGTGGCAAGGTTCGTTATGCAGGATGCAGAACTAGTTAGCACACCTATGGATGGACAGTTCACAGAACAGTGTCCCAATTCACATGATGAGGTTAAGTAAATGTGTACTAGACCTGAGTTTGCCCAAGCAGTGGGTGTTGTCAGCAAGTTTGTGGCCAATCTAGGAAAGAAGCACTGGAAAGCAGTTTAGTGGATTCTCAGGTATTTGAGAGGGACCAGCAGTAGGTATACATGCGATGTAGGGTCAAGCACTTCTCTACATGGGTATGTAGATTCAGATGTGGTAGGGGACTTGGATGATAGGTGTAGCACCACAAGATGTGTGGTGGTTGGTCTTCAAGATTGATCTTGAAGAGGGATACAAGTTAGGAAACAAAACTAGATGATCTATAGGTACAGGTATAGATGCAACTGTTTATCTCCAAGTGGGAGATTGTTAGGTTATGGAGCTAAAAGCTTCACTGATGCAAACATGGAGGAGGTTGCTGAGTTATAGAGAAACTAACATAGATAGTGCAACCAATGTTGGTCATATTTAGTGTTTGCAGTAATCGACGTCAGTTATGGGTCGGCTGACATCGGTCAAATAGGCACCGACGTCGGTAGCCTGTGTGTGCATGCATTTGCATACGCTTCCAGAACTGGTCTTATTTTAGATGGACAATTTGTTTGCATGTAAAAGACTAATTTTAGTCTTGAGTCTGCATTTCTAATTATTGTAATTAGAAGTCTAATTATTGTTTGCATGGGATCTATATAATAGACTCATGGGGCTTATTGTAATCAAGGACAAGGAAGAGATCCTTCTGATTGTAAGATCTAGGTTTGCAAGTGTGCAAAACTAGGTTGATCTGCGGTATAGCAAGATCAAGGGAGATCTACATGGTAAGTAAGATCAGAAGATTTGTAGGTGTGCAAGTTCAGGGAGATCTACTTGGAGTACTTTGAGTACTTGTTGGACTAGCAATATTGTTATTGATTGGTAGAGGGTACAACTTTGTGTTTGAGTTGTGGTTGTAATTGGTCATGAGAGAAAGAACTCTTGAGGGAGAGTTATTGGTATGCCCAAGAGGTGTTGGAAGAGTGTAATCTCTTCATTGTATTTCCTTTTGGATGAGTTGAATACAAGATTGTATTGTCTCTCAAATTCTATGTTGTTTCTGATTTCTAGTTACTTGTTACTTTTGGTTAAATTTCGTGTTTAGTTACTTATACAAGGTAATCAATTGTGCTCCTAATCTTGACAAGAATACCACATTCTCATACTAAAATTTTAATTCTTCATATGATCAAAAATGCTATAAGTAAATAAACTTACCCTTGGCTACACTTTTTGAATAGTTGGATAATCCTAAACATGTGTTGTTGGATGAGATGTTCTAACCTCTACATCCTAATTTTTCTATGGTATAGGGGCATCAAACCGATTGTTATAAATCTTAGGGATATTTGGAGGTGTACTTGAAGTATAACCAACCTCTTTGATCTCCTTAATATCTTTCTTTTTGGATTTAGTCACAAATGCAATGACACTGCTTGATGTACTTGAGTCACCAACTTGATTCAAGGCCACATAATCATATAACTCCCAAGTAAGAAAATTATAATCTATCTACCCTTGACCATGAGTCATCTTGTCTTGGTGTATTTCCATACCTTCATTATGTTTACTCTCTTTAAGACAAACCTTTTATTGAGTCATTTGAGTCATGACTATAGATTGATTAACCAATGTTTGATTATTTAAGTCATTTGAGGGCTGCCAACCTAAATCTAACATCATTTTATTATGATTTGAAGGCATAGGAACAATATCCTTAGAAGATGATGGAGCATTTGGATCAATAAATATGTATGGTTTAGCTTGAGTTATATCTCCTTGAGCTTGGTAGGATGGCGTCTATTCTCTAAAACCTTGATAGGTTGGCCTATTATCTCTGAAAGGTTGATAATTAGGTTGATTAGGCATTTGGTAAGACCTATTTTTTTGATATTTCTACCTCTTCAGTTGGACAATCTCATTCCCAAAAGATTACAACATCCCTTTGATCTCTCCCATCTTAGTTGATTGTCTAGGAGGGGCTAAAGCTTGTGTCTGGGGGGCTAGAATATGAGACAATTTAGGAGTTTGAGGGGCTATTATGGGTTGTGTTTTAGTGGAAAAAGGCATATGAGGCCTAGGTGCCAATTTTCTAGATTGTATCAAATTGTTCTTAGCTCTTATTACAACTTCGAATTCATGAGGTAAAGTATTACCACCCATTGATTTTATCATAACATTAATTTAAGAATTGAGGGCTCTCAAATAGTTCAAGAAGGTGTATTATGTGGATGGCCTAATCAATAGAGGTATCCTAGTCCATGTTTTTTGGAATATGAGGTTAAAGTTAGTCATGAACTCATGGGGAGCCCTCTTTATGGTATTTAGTTATTCAAATAAGGATAGGTGATCAGATTTGTCCTCAAATTATCTGACTAAGATTGAACCTAAGTCATTCCAAGAATCATTGGAGTTTAGTGGGAGATTTCTATACCACTGCAGTGATTTTCCTTTGAAGGAAGTAGTAAGTAGTCTAATAGTCATGTTCTCCTGAATGACATTATGGACTGAACAAAGGTTGGCAACACCTTTGATGTGCTCAATAGGAGTTGTTTGATATTATCTTTAGAATAATGGGATGCTCTTAAGAGCTAATATAGGCATGTCATCAAACCGGGCTAAATTTAATGGCCTAGCTCTGTTGAGTGAGACAAACACTTGGTTTTTTATGGCCATCTAGATAGTAGAAATTTCATTATTTAGGACAATAAGCAGACTAGGAGATAGACATTTATTTTTAGGATATGGGTTTGTCTTATTAAAATTTTATATTTTTTAAGAAGTATAAGGTATCTTAATTAACTCAATAGGAATACCTTTACGGGATGATCTTGTGGTAACCTTTGGCATGAAAGTGTTGCCTAAATGCTGCTAATAACTCTACAACTAGAATAAATCTTCAATTTTTGATGAAAATGAGTATCATTTACCACTAAAATTAATTTTAATCATCTATAAACTTTAGCTATGCCAAAGAGAATGGGTCCCACTGGGTGTGCCAACAATAGTTTTCAATCAAGAGTGTGCCCTTGAGAGAAAGTGTGATGCTCCTCACTCCTTTTGGAACATGAAATCTCTCCTAAGTGTGGATGAATTTGGAAGGGAGATAATCATTAGAGAGGGATGGTTCACTTGGTTATTTCACTAAAACTTATTCTTAAACATATTATCTACTGATTTTGGCAATGAATAGGGTGAAAAAAGACACTGTTTGCAATGGTATCGAAATGGAAACTAGAAATGAAGGTGATGAAACAATGTTTTATGACCACTTGTGCTTTCAATGAGAAAATGTATGAAATTTATAAACTTTTATTCATTCTCTACACTCATGAATGACTTATATAAAAGTGTTTTAGAAGGACCTAACATACTCAATTTATGCAAGGAAGGAATATAAAGGAGTTGAACTCACATCCAATGCTTGAACTAAATCTTATCTAGACACTTAATATAACCTATATAATATCAAATATCTCTTATGAATTTACAATAACTAGATAATAAAATTGGAAAACAAATGCTTCACTAGGTTATATCAATGGCAAACACGTACACTTCACTTAAAAAACCTAAAAATAGAGGAACAAAAGATTCTTATTTCTCTCAAAAGATGAGTAGAAATTTTGGAAGCCTTTTGGCACAACCAAAATAAAATAGTAATGAATTAAATTATATAAAATGAGATCAAATATAAAAAACAAATTTATAGAGACAAATTAGCCCCAAAATAGGGGTCTTAAATCTTGGTCTTCTTCCTCTTTAAGTGCAATGTATTACTTATTAAACCATTTAAAACCTTAATATTACTTAGGTTGGAATGAAAGAGAGATTTCTAAAAAAATGGGACTTTTTAACATGTTCATAATGATTGGTCAAGCCTTGACCACTTTGAGAGTGCTTTGATCCTTGTTATAGCCCCTAGATATTAGGTTTTGTGTCTTTATTAAAGAATTGGCCTTCCCCTTTGAACATAGGAATTTAAGTCCTCATTTAATATTAATTGAAAAATTATTCTAGGACATTTATGAGGTCCTTCCATGATCCATGGGTTCTTAGAATACTTCAAGTGCAAGTTTGACTCCTTCAACAAACCTAGGCATTTGAAGGAGAGAAAGCATTTTTGGAGTCTTTAAGACCTTTTCCAAATTTGAAAACTTCCAAAAATAAACTATGAATTTTTAAATATTTATTTTGGCATGGATAATGTATATTATCCTTGGAAAATCTTATATTAATCATTTATACAATGTTTTAGTCTTTAGGCTCCTTGAAAAGCTCATTTCCAATAGGGCATAGAAGGAAAAGGTGGAATTTATATTCATGTCTAAAAAAATATTTCATGTATGATATTTAAATATCATATAATACTTGTAAAAATGCATTTGAAGACATAAAACACTAAAAAATACTCAACTTTGCACCAAAACCCTGAATTCCTTTATAATTCCTTGTAACCTTTTTTTCAAAAAAGCTCCTTGTCTAGGAGAATATGGAGATGATAATGAGAAAATTAAAACCTTTATAAATACCCACTATCCCCTTACATCTCCACACAAAATTTGGTGGCTTTAATCTAAGTGAAAGTGTCTTTTCTAACACATTCTTTTAGTCAAATTAGGCCTAATTAGCCCTTTTAGGCCTAGAAAATGAAAATCTTGCCCTTGAGACACCACACACGTGTGAAAATCACAAAAAACACTTTATTAACTTCAACTATGATATAAAAATTCTCCATGTAAAATTTGGTGATCTATAACATTATGGAAGTATGAGAACCTTGAAATGGCCATTGACAAGCTTGCCCTTTTGAAGCATTTTCAGACTACCCTAAAAGATTTAAATGGTTTGGTAACTTCTTGGAAATTTTTTATATATTTTATAGGTTGGATAGGTAAAATAGGTATTTATATACTTTTTTAATTGATTGGAATCAATTCACACTCTTCAACACCCCTATTTTAGCTCAAAAACATGAAAATGTATAATTTTTGTATTATTCTATAAAAATGAAGGTACAATTTTTTTTTTTTTGAGGATCCTATGATAGTTTTATAAAACATATGATAGGTTTCACATTAAATAATTTTAATTTTTATACAAACCAACATCATCTTCTTCATCGACCTCTTATAAGGGTTTAAGGAGAGTTGGTGGTTTTGGCTCTTAATAATAGTTCATAAAATCCTTACATCCAAACCTTGAAACAATTCCATTGAGAAAAATATTAGGACCCTAATAAACTATCCATAAATCCTTTGAGTACCATGCAATGCTTCCATACATATATGAGTAAGTGAAAATGTACTATTAGGATTTTGAGTGCATTCTAAGTGACCCTATTAAGGTTTTAGGCTAATTTGACCATTCTATATTCTTCCTCTAAAACTCAATTGATTTAATAAACTTCATAACTTACCATAAACACTCTCAAATATATTATAAAGGATTCATGATCATGTGAATGGATTTATACCTTTGTAAGGCTTAGGTCTAGTCTAGGCCTAATAGGCCTAACTATGTTTTGATTTCCTATGAGTACATTTGAGTGATTTCATAGAAATTTAGGACCTCCTTCACATTTTTTCCTATTAAAAAGACATTTAAAACCATTATAAAGTTATCCAAATCTCTCTAACCTACCATTTCATCCTTCTTTCTTTCATTGACTAGGTCTGTAGAGTGTCTTGCTTGGTAAAGTGCCTTAGTTTTGAGACAAAATAGGGGGTATCTCCCCTATATATATGGCCAATGGGAAAAAATATAGTAATATTTTGGGTCATGATGACCATTTTTACCAAATTTTGAGGTTAGATCACCTTTATAGCATCTTCAAATCTTCTCCAAATTAGCCCTCAAGCTTATGACTATTTTTATGATTTAAAACCATTTAATCAACCTTGGCCATGATTAAATTATGTATTAGTGTTGTGTGGATTATGATGATATAAATATTAAGAGTTAATTCATCATATTCATCTAGATATACAACCCTAAAACCTTCATAAGGATATCTCCATATGATGCTTGTGAGAGCACACTAGGTCAATGAACTTCTTAACACTATTCTATGTATCTAACACCTGAGAGATGATCATAGTATCTTCAACACATAATAGATTAATTTATCACCTTTAACTCATAATATAAATTTTTTATAATTTCCAATCACTATACCTTCATCTCACGGTATCATGGTTTCTTCATTGCATAAGCTAGTAACCAAAACTTCTCAGGTATATAGATTGAAACTTCCAATCATAGAGTATATGAGAAAATGACTTGGTGTAATTTAATTTTTTAGTGAATAATACTTTTTTATGAACCTTTATGTCTTTAAAAATTATTTGAAATAATTCACTTGTCAATTTTAGGATAATTTTCACCCTTAACTCTCTTGTCAAGCATTAGCACACATTTGTAGGTGTGTTTTTTGAGCTTGAAGCTCCTTGGGTATCAATATGTCTTGAGACATGTGGGTTTCAAATACATAAAATATATTTAAAGATTTTAAATCCCTCATAAAATAAATATGACCAATCTCTATTCATGGAACCCAAGAACTATCTACCATTATCAAGGTCGTTTTTCAAATTGCTAATTGTGGTTGTACGTAGCTATTCTAATTTCAAGACCATATAGGTTATCATGTACCAAGATATGTGTTTTCACATATTGAGATACACTAAAGTCACTAATACCATATTCAATCTTAAATATACCCATTCTCCTCATTGATGAGTAGGCAGATTACCTTAAGAAAGCTCTATGTTACTCAGATGTAAGTCATATTTCAATGTTAGGCCTGAAATATTTGATGAATCACTTCAAAATGCCTTACTACCATTTGATGTTTTTCTTTATTTTTTTTCCTCATAAAACCTCACTTGAATTTATTTATCTTCCACCAACCTACATACCTCCATATTTTTTCTATACTTGTGTAACTTTATTCAATAGACCAATCTTTCCATACAAAGCTAACTAGGCCTATTGGTTGTAAGTACTCCCTAGATTGAATTCTTGTACTTTGACTCCTTGTGATTATGAGTCCTTCCTATCTTTAATTACCACTAATTATTCTTAGATAATACCCCATGATCATCAAAAACCTATAATTATTAGGAACCATCTCTCTCTCACATATCATAATCTTATTACAATAAACTTAACTGAGTTGGCTATAGATGGTCTTTTTCTTGTTGAGGCTTGTCACCTATAGTATGTAATATTTAAATATTATATAAAAAATTTGATATATTTTACACATTTTTACACTTATTCCTTAGGTAAATATATACCCCTTTAGATCCCTGAACTCCTACCACCATCTTATATAACTTCTTATTCCACATCACCAAGATGACTACAGATGAACTTAAACAAGCCTATCTATGAGACAATGGGATATGTAGAGGTGTAGGGCGAGTGGAATATGGTTCCATATTGAAGATATAACAATAATCTTGGAACTCTTATATCATTCATTATTACTTAGGATCCAATTTGGCTTGTATCTTAAAACTTAGCCATGAAGAGGTAGGTGACCGTTGTACTAACTAAGACAGTCATGTAGGAGGTTTTGAGGTATCTCTTCAAGGTGAATTTAAATGTTTTGTGTTACTTAAAATTATTAAATTAACTTAAATTTACTCCATAAACCAACTTCTAACTTTGAACTCATACTCCTTACCTTATAACTAATTTTGACCCCATACCACTATCTAAGCTAAATGAGGGTGGTTGTAAGTCATCATTTCCAATCGTGAGTAGAGAATAAGACACAAGGTGGATTATTGGAATACATATTAGAATTTTTAAGATACCTCATTGTGTATTAAGGATATTTCACTTGTTCAAAATCAACTAAGACCAAATCATTAATTTTAATCCTAATCAACTTAGCCACTAAGAAGACTGATATACCTTGTTGTAGGTGGTGATTTTTCCCTATACAGACTGATGACAATGTTGAGAAGTTGATTCCATTATGAATAATGGGTAAAGAACATCTAATAATCCTTTTCAATCCATATTTCTTGAATGAACATGGGTTTTATCACATGGTTGATTAGGATGAGAAGAGATAAGGAAACATAAGTTACCTTAATCTTCACAAAACTAGCCTAGTTTCTGCTAATAAGAGAAACTCCAAAGTTGATTATCCTCTAAAATTTCTCTTCATGACTAAATTTCACTAGGATTTATTTATTCTTTGGTTTGGTTGATGTAATTTTGTCCTAGTGACATTGAATTTCATTGAGATTGCTTGCTATTCTAACTTGGTTATAGGTAACCATTTCACAAGAATCCTGCTTCTTTAGTGTTTCCAAACTAAATTTATAAATAATGCTACTTATGTATAAAGGTGATGAGAGTATTATGATTTCAATCATTCCAACATAGCTTCATTACACACCATAACATCTCTCACACCTGGCAAAACTTTCATCAACCTTATTTTTCTACCTGTAGGAGCTTATTAAATTGTGTTTATCTTGGATAATAACTCTCTTACTCTTCAATTATATATATTACCCACATTTTATTTGAGTAGATTATATCACTTGATTTATCTTTCATAGTCATGGGAACTTATTTCCAACATCATTCACTCATACACACTTGTCCTTCAGATGTGTGGACTATAGCTCATAGTGCTTTTCTCCTAAGATCTTTTGCATTAATAATGGAGTATCTATCCAAATTTAGAGACTTATATGATGGTAGTGAGGAAATAAAAGGCATATTAATGCATGAATAAGTGTATCAAGTCCCTCTTAGAGTTCTATACATCTTCAAATTATTTCAATAGTCCATACAAATTTGTTGAAGAGAGAGACACCTATGATCCCATTAGAAAGTGTGTATATTGGTCTTTATCTTGAATTGTATTCACTTAAAATGGTGAAATTTCATCCCAAAACTCCACAACATGATGTATTACTAGTGCCTAATCTTAAATTAGAAATCGAACTCCAATAGACTTGTTCAAACATTGACAATGTCTCAAAGAGCAAACATACTTGAAAAATAAGGACAAAAGCACATATTAGAAAAAAAAATTCTACATGAAATTTAAGGATTTTAAATTATATATAAAGTATTATAAAACCTCTTAGAATGACCACCATGAATACAAAATAAATACTTACAACAAAAGTCACTAAAACAACATATACACCAAGGTATTCTTCTTGCAAGTGAAAGTCTCTTAAGGAGATGAATTGGCTAATGATACCACCATGAAAAGGATATTCATGATATTTAAAATCATACCTCAAAACCACTCCTCTCAATCTAGTTTTTAGCTATAGAAATAGGTGTAAGAATAAACCCCTCTTATATGCATAGGCCATAGTGACTTATTGTCATTATTATCAATTTTTCATAGTATAATGGCAGTGTCAATAAGTTTGACCTCCTAAGTCAAACTGTTTTTAATGTTTGGCTCCTATTTATTTGATTTTATTGATTTTATTGTTTTTTCCTTAGATTAGTCCATTCTGAAAATAAGGTCATCATCATGGTGACCCTTGTCATGTACCTATATTTGAGTCCATATTTTTATCATTGGTGTGTTGTTTCCATTTATCTATTAAAGCAGGGGTCAGTCCTTATACATATCATGGTTAGATCATCATTATGTTGTTGTCTTTAGGCTCCTTGAAAATATCATTTTCAATAGGGCATAGAAGGAAAATGTGGAATTTATATTAATATATGAAAATATATTTCATGGATGATCTTTAAATATCATATAAGACCTATAAAAATGCATTGGAAGACATAAAACACTAAAAAATACTCAACTTTGCATCAAAGATCCTTTTCTAGGAGAATTTGGAGAAAATAATGAGAAAATTAGGATATTTAAAAGTACCCTATCTATTATTATATCTTCAAATAAAACACTTTGGCCTAACTTGAGTGAAAGTGTCTTTTCTAGCACATTCTTTTAGTTAAATTAAGCCTAATTAGCCCTCCTAGGCCTATAAAGTGAAAATCTAGCTCCTAAAACCCCACACACATTTTAAACTAAAAAAATAAAAACTTTATTAAGTTCACTTATGATATCACCATGCTACATATCAATTTTGGTTATTTGGAACACTATGGAAGTATGAGAACCTTGAAATGGCCATTGGCAAGCTTGCCCTTTGAAGCATTTTTAGACTGGCCTAAAATATTTTAATGGTTTGAGCACTTATGAGAAATTTTTTCTATTTTTTTAATATTTTATAGGTAAAATAAGTCTTGATATACCTTCTCCATTGATTGGAATCAATTCACACTCTCTAGAGCTCCTATTTTATCTCAAAAACATGAAAACGTATAATGTTTGTACTATTCCTTATAAGTGAAGGTGCAACAAAAATACATTTTGAGGATCCTATGAGAGTATTATAAAACCTATGATAGGTTTAAGGGACAATAATTTTCATTTGTATACAAAACCTGCATCATCTCCTCCAGTGGCCTCTTACAAGGGTTTAAGGAGGGTTTTTGGTGGTTTTGGCTCTTAACAATAGTTTATAAAATCCTAATGTACAAACCTAAAAACAATTAAAAAGAGAATAAATAACAAGATTAATAACCTCATAAAATATCCCTAACTACATGGTTTACCATGCAATGTGTCTCTACATATATGAGTAAGTTAAAATGGACCATTGGGCTTTTGAGCGAATTCTAGGTGACCCTGTCATGGTTTTAGGCCAATTTGACAATTTAGTGTTGTTATTCTAAAACTCAATGTATTTTATAAACTTCATACCTTACTCTTAAGACTATAAAATATATTTTAAAGGCTCCATGGTCATGTGAAAGGATTTAGACCTTTATAGGGCTTAAGTCTAGTCTAGGCCTAATAGGCCTAACTGTGTTTTGATTACCCATGACCACTTCTGAGTGGTTTCCTAGGATTTTAGGACATCATTCACATTTTTTAATATCCAAAAAACCATTTCACACCATTTTGAAGTGCTCCAAGGCTCTCCAACCTACCATTTCATCCTTCTTGCATTCATTTACCAGGTTTACAGAGTGTCTTGCTTGGTAAAACACCTCAGTTTTGAGACAAAATAGGGGTATCTCCCCTATATATATGGAAAATGGGAAATAATAGAGTCATATTTTGGGTCATAAGGGCCATTTGTACCAAATTTTAATGTTAGATCACCTCTCTAGCATCTTCAAATCTTCAAATCTTCTCCAAATTAGCCCTCAAGCTTATGACTATGTATATGGTCTGAAACCATTTGCTCAACCTTGGACATGATTGAATTCCATCTTATTATTATGTGTAATTTTATGAGATAAATATTTAGAGTGACTTCAGCATATTCATATAGATATACAACCCTAAAACCTTCATAAGGAGATCTCCATATGATGCTTGTGAGAGCACACTAGGTCAATGAACTTCTTAACACTATTATGTGTATATAACCCTTGAGAGATGATCATAGTGTCTTCAAAAAATAATAAATTAATTTATCATGTTTAATTAAAAATTTAAAAGGTTTATATTTCCCAATCACTATACCATTCATCTCACTGCATTATGGTTTCTTCATTGCATAAGCTAGTAATCAAGACTTCTCAAGTGTGTGGACTGCAACTTCTAATCATGGAGTCTATGAGAAAATGACTTGGCATCATTTAATTTTTTAGTTAATAATAATTTATTATGATCCTTTAGGTATTTAAAATTGATCCTAACTAAGTCAATTTTCCATTTTAGGATAATTTACACCCTTAACTCTCTTGTCAAGCATTAACACATAGATGTAGGTATTTTTCTTAAGCTTGAAGCTCCTTTGGTAGCAATGTGTCTTGATACATGTGGGTTTAAAATATATTAAATTTATTTTAATCTTTTAAATACATATTACATCAAATAGGACCAATATGTACTCATGGAACCCAAGAACTATCTACCATTTATTAAGATCACTCTTTAAATTGCCAATTGTGGTTGTAAGTAGCTATTCTAAGTTCAATACCCTATAGGTCATCATGTGCCAAGATATGTGTTTTCACATCTTAAGGTTCTCTAATGTCAATAAGACCATTTTAAATCTTAAACAGACCCATTATCCTTATTGGTGACAAGGTATATTACCTTAAGAAAGCTCTATGTCACTCAGTTGTAGGTCATATTTCAATGTTAGGCCTGAAAGATTTGATGAATGAATTCAAAATAACTTACTACCATTTGATGTTTTTATTTATTTGTCATCACAATAAAAAATTCACTTGAATTCAAATATATTTCATTAACTTACATGCCTCCATAGTTATTACTTACTTTTGTAACTTTTTTCAATAGACCAATCTTTTCATACACAACTAACTAGGCCTGTTGGTTATAGGTACTCCCTAGACTGAGTTCTTGTATTTAGACTCCTTGTGCTTAGGAGTCCTTACTATCTTAAATGAACACTAATTATTCTTAGAGAAGACCCAATTATCATCACAAAAATACAATGACTATGAACCATCTCTTTCTTGGGATGAGAAGAGACAAGGAAACATAAGTTACTTTAATCTTCACAAAACTACCTTAGTTTTTACTAATAAGAGAAACTCCAAAGTTGCTTATCCTCTAAACTTAATCTTCATGACTGGATTGAACTAGGATTCATTGGTTACTTGGTTTTGTTGATGTACACTTGTCCTAGTGACATTGAATTTCATTGAGATAACCACCATGGATCACTCAAGACCTTTTCATCCAAGTCAGCATACTTACTATTCTAACTTGGCTATAGGTAATCATTCCACAAGAATATTAATTATTTAGTATTTCCAAATTGAATTAATAAATAATGATACTTGTGTCCAAAGTTGATGAGAGTATTGTGATTTAAATTATTCCAGCATAGCTTCATTTCACACCATATCATCTCTCACACCTGGCAAAACTTGCATCAGCATTGTACATTTGCGTGTAGGAGCTTATTAGATTGTGTGTACCTTGTCAATAAAATATCTTTCTATTTTGACTATCTATACTACCCATATTTTCCTTGATAATATTTTATCACTTGATTTCTCATTCACAGTCATGAAAACTTATTACCAACATCATTCACTCATACACACATGCCCTTCAAATGTATGAACTATATCCCACAATGTTTTTCTCCTAAGAGCTTGTGCATTAAGAATGAAGTTGCTATCCAAATTGAGATACTTATATGATGTTAGTGAGGTAATTAAAGGCATATAAATGCATGAATAAGTTTATCAAGTCTCTATCATAGTTTTAGTTATCTATAAACTATTTCCATAGTCTGTACAAATCTCTTAAAGAGAGACACACCTATGATCCCATTGGAAAGTGTGCATATTAATCCTTATCTTGAATTATATTAAATTAAAATGGTGAAATTTCATCTGAAAACTACACAAATTGATGTATTACTAGTGATTTATCATAAATTAGAAATCAAACTCCAATAAACTTGTTCAAACACTGACAATGTCTCAAAGAATAAGCATACTTGAAGAATAAGGACAAAAACACATATGAGACCAAAAAACATGAGATACATGAAAATAAGAGATTTAAAATTATATATTAATTATAATAAAACCTAATATAATTATCACCATGAATAAAAAATAGAGACTTGTAACAAAACTTGCTAAAATAACCTGTATACCAAGGTATTCTTATTTTAAGTGAAAGTCTCTCATGGAGAATAATTATCTAATGAAAACACAATTAAATTGAGATTAATTTACTATAAAATAATCCCTAAAAACCATTCCTCTCCATCATTTTTTTATCTAGAGAAACATGTGCAAGAATAGACCCCTCTCGAATGTATAGTTCATAGTGACTTGTTATCACTCTTAGTGATTGTTCATAAATAAGAAGAAAATAATATGAAAAACAATGAAAATAAATTAAATATTACTTATACACCTATAAATTTTCAAATTTATATATCCTAACTCTCTCTCCTCTTTTTGTATCGAGCATTTGAAAATTGCCCTTTTACAGTTACTAAGGAGGTCGATATAGGAGACAAAATGTTTTTCCTCATTTTAAGACCTAAAACATTTTAAAAATAAAAATTTTGAAATTATAATTGATAAATAAGGTTCTAAAAATTCTTTAATCTCAATTTAACCTTGATAATTATATAGATGGCCTCAAAATAAGCCTTTTTGGCACTAAAGCTGCTACAATCACTTGAGAGGTTTGATGAAGCTAATCAAAAAGGTGTCCAATGTATATTTTTAGGATTTAATAAGTTTATAATGTCTTTAAAAGATTTTTTTTGAATGATAGCGGTTATAGTTTGACCTTTGAGGTCAAACTTGTCAACATTTTGGTGACTCAATTAGGAAGCATGCTTGTTATGCTTCTAAACTAGACTGTTTACATATATTTTAGTCTCATAAAACCACAATTACATTTGGGGATAATAGTGATAAATATGAATCATGATTATGATACTCCTTTGACTTTAAATAATACAACTGTCTCCTCCAAAACAAGGAAGGAAACACATAAAACATGGGAAACTAACTAACAAAGAAAATGTGCAAATAAAGAACTTATTTGTGACAAAACATAAACAAACTAATGTGTTAGGATAGAACTTGGAGGAAAACAAATAAACTAACTATGTACAAGAAACTTAATTCTCAATAGTAGTTTTTTAGATATATCCCATTAACTAGGATTGAAAGCTTCTCACCAACCATCTTTACAAGTTGAAAAGCATTATGGGATTTGTAGCTGGAGATTGTGTATGGGATATTACAAAGGGAGTCAAACTTAGTATGGCTTATTTTTTTAGCTTTGTCCTCATCCTATTTGAGAATCAAATATCCTTCTTTGAAATTTTGTGAAGAAGGTCCTTTGTAAAAGGCTCTCTTCACTTATGCTTGGTGAATTTCCATAGCTAGCATGGACTAATTTCTAACCTATTTTAGCTCTATAGTCTTAGCATACTTGATATCCATTGGTTCATTATCCAACAACTCAAGCTGGTACATTAGTTCTAAATCAAGAAACTCAATAGAAATGTGTAACCTTGCTTCCTTACCATATACTAGCTTATATGGAGAGTCGGCTATTGATCTTTTGTATGTGATCCTATCATCCCATAAAGCTAACTTAAACTTTAAATGCCATGACCTATGATTATCTTCAATAGTCCTTCTTATGATCTTCAACAGGTTCTTATTGGTGGACTCATTAAGGCCATTGCTTTATGGATAGTATTTTGATGAAGTACTGAGGTAAACACCATGTTGAATAGACCATTGGATTTTCCTAACCCAAATAAAATCCATGACATTATCTAAAATGATGGTTGAAGGAACCCCAAATCTAGTAAGCAAACCTTCATAAAAATCTAGTACATTAGATTCATTTGCTTCTTTCAATGTTACTACCTTTATCCATCTTATAAAGTAATCCATGAAAGTAAGGATCTACTTATGAATTTGAATTTAAGGAGTGTTAATAAGGCCAATAAATGCCAATACCCATTATAAAAAAGGCTGGTCCATCGTAATTGGTTAGATAGGTAAGGTTGCAAGTTTCACTTTTCCTACAAACATAACACATTGCTTGCATTTTCTAACCCATGCATGACAATCACCAAATATACTTGGCCAATAGTACCCACCTCTCATGATCTTAAGGGATATAGTTATTTCTAAGAAAGGAACATGGGTTTTGTCACAAGGTTTATTAGGATGAAAATATACAAGGAAACATAAGTTACTTTAATCTTCATAAAACTATCGTAGTTTTTGCTAATAAGAGAAACTACAAAGTTACTTATCCCCTAAACTTGCTCTTCATGTCTGGATTGTGCTATAGTTCATTGGTTCCTTGGCTTGGTTGATGTACACTTTTCCTATTGACATTGAATTTCATTGAGATAACCACCATAGATCACTCAAGACCTTTTCATCCAAGTCAGCATGCTTACTATTCTAACTTGGTTATAGGTAACCATTTCATAAGAATCTTTCTTCTTTAGTATTTCCAAATTGAATTGATAAATAATGATACTTGTGTCCAAAGGTGATGAGAGTATTTTGATTTGAAGCATTCCAACATAGCTTCATTTCACACCATATCATCTATCACACCTGGTAAAACTTGCATCATCCTTGTACTTCTTCCTGTAGGAGCTTATTAGATTGTGTGTACCTTAACAAGCAAATCTCTTTCTATTTTGACTATATATACTACCAAAATTTTCCTTGAGAATATTTTATCACTTTATTTATCCTTCACAATCATGGAAACTTATTTCCAACATCATTCACTCATACACACATGTCCTTCAGATGTATGAACTATATATCCCACAATGCTTTTCTCCTAAGAGCTTGTGCATTAAGAATGAAGTCTCTAGCAAAATTTAGACAATTATATGATGTTAGTGAGGTAATTAAAGGCATGTAAATTCATTAATAAGTGTACCAAGTCTCTGTCAGAGTTTTAGGCATCTTCAAACTATTTCCATATTCTGTACAAATTTGTTGAAGAGAGAGACACTTATGATCCCATTGGAAAGTGTGCATATTAGTCCTTATCTTGAATTATCTTCACTTATTAATCTCCATGAGAGACTTTCACTTAGAATAAGAATACCTTGGTGTATAGGTTATTTTAGTGAGTTTTGTTACAAGTCTCTATTTTTTATTCATGGTGATCATTATAATAGGTTTTATAATACTTAATATATCATGTAAAATCCCTTAGTTTCATGTATCTCATGTTTTTTGGTCTTAGATGTGTTTTTGGCCTTATTCTTCAAGTATGCTTGTTTTTTGAGACATTGTCAATGTTTGAACAAGTTTACTAGAGTTTGATGTCTAATTTAAGATCAATAACTAATAATACATCACTTTGTGTAGTTTTAGGATGAAATTTCACCATTTTAAGTGAAGATAATTCAAGATAAGGACTAATATGCACACTTTCCAATGGGATCATAGGTGTCTCTCTCTTCAACATTTGTACAGAATATGGAAATAGTTTGAAGATGCCTAAAACTCTGATAGATCCAAGTCAGCATGCTTACTATTCTAACTTGGTTATAGGTAACCATTTCATAAGAATCTTTCTTCTTTAGTATTTCCAAATTGAATTGATAAATAATGATACTTGTGTCCAAAGGTGATGAGAGTATTTTGATTTGAAGCTATTCCAACATAGCTTCATTTCACACCATATCATCTATCACACCTGGAAAAACTTGCATCATCCTTGTACTTCTTCCTGTAGGAGCTTATTAGATTGTGTGTACCTTAACAAGCAAATCTCTTTCTATTTTGACTATATATACTACCAAAATTTTCCTTGAGAATATTTTATCACTTTATTTATCCTTCACAATCATGGAAACTTATTTCTAACATCATTCACTCATACACACATGTCCTTCAGATGTATGAACTATATATCCCACAATGCTTTTCTCCTAAGAGCTTGTGCATTAAGAATGAAGTCTCTAGCAAAATTTAGACAATTATATGATGTTAGTGAGGTAATTAAAGGCATATAAATTCATTAATAAGTGTATCAAGTCTCTATCAGAGTTTTAGGCATCTTCAAACTATTTCCATATTCTGCACAAATTTGTTGAAGAGAGAGACACTTATGATCCCATTGGAAAGTGTGCATATTAGTCCTTATCTTGAATTATCTTCACTTATTAATCTCCATGAGAGACTTTCACTTAGAATAAGAATACCTTGGTGTATAGGTTATTTTAGTGAGTTTTGTTACAAGTCTCTATTTTTTATTCATGGTGATCATTATAATAGGTTTTATAATACTTAATATATCATGTAAAATCCCTTAGTTTCATGTATCTCATGTTTTTTGGTCTTAGATGTGTTTTTGGCCTTATTCTTCAAGTATGCTTGTTTTTTGAGACATTGTCAATGTTTAAACAAGTTTACTAGAGTTTGATGTCTAATTTAAGATCAATAACTAATAAAACATCACTTTGTGTAGTTTTGGGATGAAATTTCACCATTTTAAGTGCAGATAATTCAAGATAAGGACTAATATGCACACTTTCCAATGGGATCATAGGTGTCTCTCTCTTCAACAAATTTGTACTGAATATGGAAATAGTTTGAAGATGCCTAAAACTCTGATAGATCCAAGTCAGCATGCTTACTATTCTAACTTGGTTATAGGTAACCATTTCATAAGAATCTTTCTTCTTTAGTATTTCCAAATTGAATTGATAAATAATGATACTTGTGTCCAAAGGTGATGAGAGTATTTTGATTTGAAGCATTCCAACATAGCTTCATTTCACACCATATCATCTATCACACCTGGCAAAACTTGCATCATCCTTGTACTTCTTCCTGTAGGAGCTTATTAGATTGTGTGTACCTTAACAAGCAAATCTCTTTCTATTTTGACTATATATACTACCAAAATTTTCCTTGAGAATATTTTATCACTTTATTTATCCTTCACAATCATGGAAACTTATTTCCAACATCATTCACTCATACACACATGTCCTTCAGATGTATGAACTATATATCCCACAATGCTTTTCTCCTAAGAGCTTGTGCATTAAGAATGAAGTCTCTAGCAAAATTTAGACAATTATATGATGTTAGTGAGGTAATTAAAGGCATATAAATTCATTAATAAGTGTATCAAGTCTCTATCAGAGTTTTAGGCATCTTCAAACTATTTCCATATTCTGTACAAATTTGTTGAAGAGAGAGACACCTATGATCCCATTGGAAAGTGTGCATATTAGTCCTTATCTTGAATTATCTTCACTTAAAATGGTGAAATTTCATCCCAAAACTACACAAAGTGATGTATTATTAGTTATTGATCTTAAATTAGACATCAAACTCTAGTAAACTTGTTCACACATTGACAATGTCTCAAAAAACAAGCATACTTGAAGAATAAGGCCAAAAACACATCTAAGACCAAAAAACATGAGATACATGAAACTAAGGGATTTTACATGATATATTAAGTATTATAAAACCTATTATAATGATCACCATGAATAAAAAATAGAGACTTGTAACAAAACTCACTAAAATAACCTATACACCAAGGTATTCTTATTCTAAGTGAAATTCTCTCATGGAGATTAATAAGTGAAGATAATTCAAGATAAGGACTAATATGCACACTTTCCAATGGGATCATAAGTGTCTCTCTCTTCAACAAATTTGTACAGAATATGGAAATAGTTTGAAGAAACCAATATGAAAACCAATGAAACTAATTTAAATATTAATTATAAACCTATAAATTTCATAAATTATAGATCCTAACTCTCTCTCCTCTTTTTGAGCATTTAAAAACTGCCCTTCTAAAGCTACTGAGGGGGTCGATATAGGAAATAAAATGGTTTAACTCATTTTAAGACCTAAAAACTTTTAAAAATCACTTTTTTGTCATTTTCATGGATAAATAAGGTCCTAAAAATTCTTGAATCTCAATTTAACCTTGAGAATTATACAAATGGCCTCAAAACAAGCCTTTTTAGCACTAAAATTGGTAGAATCACTTGCGAGGTCTGATGAAACTAATAAAAAATGTGTCCATTGTATATTTTCAAGATTGAAGACGTTCATATGTCTTGAAAAGTAATTTTTTGAATTATAAGGGTGAAATTTTGACCTTTGAGGTCAAATTTGTCAACATTTTGGTGACTCAATTAGGAAATATGCTTGTTATGCTTTAGAAACAGATAGTTTATATATATTTTAGTCTCATAAAACCATAATTAAATTTGGGGATAATAGTGATAAATATGATTCATGATTATGAGACTCTTTTGACTTAAAATAAGACAACTTTCTCCTCCAAAATAAGGAAGGAAACACATAAAACATGGGAAACTAACTAAAAAAGCAAATGTGCAAATAAAAAACTTATTTGAGACAAAACATAAAAAAATAATGTGCTAGGACAAAACTTGGAGGAAAATAAATAAACTAACTATGCACAAGAAACTTAACTCTCAATAGCAGTGTTTTAGATATATCCCATTAATTGGGATTGAAAGCTCCTCAGCATGCATTTTTACAAGTTGAAAATGATTATGGGATTTGTAGCTAGAGATTGTGTATGGGCCATTTCAAAGGGATTTAAACTTAGTATGCCTTCTTGGTTTAGATTTGTCCTCATCCCATTTGAGAGACAAATATCCTTCTTTAAAACTCTGTGAAGAAGGTCCTTTGTAAAAGGCTCTCTTCACTTTTGCTTGGTGAATTTCCATAGCTAGCATGGACTAATTTCTAATCTCTTCCAACTCCATAGGCTTAGCATACCTGATCTCCATTGGTTCATTATCCAACAACTCAAGCTGGTAAATTAGTTCTAAATCAAGAAACTCAAAACAAATGGGTAACCTTGCTTCCTTACCATATACCAGCTTGTATGGAGAGTTGGCTATTGATCTTTTGTATGTGATCCTATCATCCCATATATTTTAACTCAAATTTAAATTCCATTACCTATTATTATCTTCAATAGTCCTTATGATCTTCAACAGGTTCTTATTGGTGGACTCATTAGGGCTATTGCCTTGTAGATAGTAGTTTGATGAAGTGTTGAGGTAAACACCATGTTGAATAGCCCATTATATGATTACAGGCCTGATAAAATCCATGACATTATCTAAAATGATGGTTGAAGGAGCCCCAAATCTAGTAAGCAAACCTTCATAAAAATCCAGTACATTGGATTTATTTGCTTCTTTCAATGCTACTACCTCTATCCATCTTGTGAATTAATCCATGGAAGTAAGGATCCACTTATGAATTTGACTTGAAGGAGTGTTAATAAGGAAAATAAATTCCAATCCCCATTAGATAAAAGTTTGGTCCACCATAATTGGTTAGATAGATAAGGTTGTAAGTTTCACTTTTCCTACAAACATAGCACACTGCTTGCATTTTCTAACCCATGCATGACAATCACCAAATATACTTTGCCAATAGTACCCACCTCTCATGATATTAAGGGCTATAGTTATTTATAATAAATATTGTCCACCATGTCCATCAAGGAACTCTTAAGGCAACCTTTGTGTTTAGCTTGGCTCTATACACCTTAGCAGCATACCATTGATGTCTTTCTTGAAAATGACACCATCAACAAGAAGAAATGAAATAGATTACAATTTGAAATATTTTTTTAAATTAACTTAAATGAGAAGGATAATAGCCTCCTAGAGATATATTACCAAGTCATGAAACCAATTGGAAGGTGAGGTATGATCAACTGTAACTTATTCATCATTCAACACTGAAACCACCTCTTTAGCCTCTTGCAAGTCTTGGGCTAGATAATCACAAAGTCCTTTACCTATAATCAAATTTGTGACTTTTATTTCCACATCATACTCCATTAATATCATTATCTATCTATTTCTCTTCTCATTTATGTCCTTATTCAAGAGGAACTCCTTGATACTTGGATGGGAAACCATTAAGTGCATCCTATTATTAGATAAAAAGTATCAAAACTTATTGAGAGACCTGATTATTGAAAGGACATGATTTTAAAAATAATAATAACTTGTCTCATACTCTTCCAAGTCTTGGATGAAGAAGGCTATTGGATTCTCCAAGGCCTCATGATTCTATTGCATAAAAATACCCAAAATGGTGTCTATGTTAGCATGCGTTTACAAGATGAAGTCTTTTGAGAAATATAGATTTATGAGTGTAGAAATACTAGCTATGGATTTATTTATCTATTCAAAAATCTTCACTCTTTATTTGGACCAACTAAAACTTTGATTCTTATTTATAATGGTTGTAAGTGGCTTAGCTAAAGTGGCTAAATCTGAAATATATCTTCTTATAAAATTAATTTTTCGTAAGAAAAATTACAAGGCCTTTTTATTCTTAGGCAAGGAAAAATCAAGAATTGAATATATTCTTTCAGGATCTCTACTTAATCAATATTTTAAAAAAACATGTTCAATAATCTTACCTTCATAAACCGAGAAGACACTTTTGGGGGTTAAGAGACACCCAAAATTACCTACACATTTCAAACACTTCTTTGAGATGGACCATGTGCTCAATTTTAATATTTAAAAATGCATTTATGTCATCTAAATAGACAAGTAAAAACCTATTAATAATAATTTGTAATGTTATATCCATTACCTTCTTAAAGGTTACTCCAGCATTGGATAAACTGAAAGGAATTTTTCTATATGCAAAGGTCCCCCACTTTGTAGTGAAGGCTGTCTTGAATTGGTCCTCTTCCTTAAATAAGACATAATTATATCCACTATATCCATCTAACAAAGAGAGCTTCTCTAAACCTAAAACCAACTACAATTTTTTTTCTATGAATGGAAATGGATAGTGATCTTTAAGAGAAGCCTTGTTCAAATCTTGGACGTCAACACATAGTCTAATCTCACTGTTCTTCTTCCATAATAGAACAAGGTTTTCTACCCAAGTTGAGTGATTGATTTTTAATATGATGGTTGACTCTATGAGCTTATGAAGCTCAACTCTCATCAAAGTCTTAAGTTTTGGATTTATGGGCCTTTGCATTTATCTCATTGGTTTAGTTGAGCAAGACTTGAGTCAAATCCTTTTAGATCACTATATTGCCATGAAAACACATAAACAAAACTCATACATAATTAAATGAAAGATTATTTTTGTGAACGAGTCCATACTTTACCCAATTTTAAGTTCTTTCTAGCTATAATCTCCACATTGGCATAGTGCTCTTCTTTGGTTGACAAAGATGACTTATAATTTCTCATCTCATCATCATGTTAAGAATGGGATATAATGAGAGGGGGGGGGGGTGAATCAATATATCATATATCTTATAAAACTTTCCCTTAATCAAATTTCACTTAACCAGACATTCAAGATATGTAATAAAACTGAAACAATAAACACACCACAAGATAGAGAGAGACACCAGATATAACGTGGAAACCCAATGTGGGAAAAACCATGGAGAATAATCTCAAGTATATGAATGAGCACCAACTCAAAAAATATTCACAAGCACCAACTTGCAAGAGCACCAACCCCTTTGCTGAGCACCAACACAACAATTATTCATGAGCACCAACCCATAGGAGCACCAACCCCTTTGTTGAGTACCAACATAGCAACAATTCATGAGCACCAACCCACAAAAGCACTAACCCCTTTGTGTATACCACATAACTATCTCTCGATGTTACTATCTCAACAAATGATAGTTCATTACAATATCTCTTTCCTCTCTCTCACCTTTGCTCTTCTAATCTAGATATAATAAATACAAATCATATTCATCTCTCACAAAATGCTCTTCTAAGCTAGATATTACTATCTCAAATCAAACTTTATCTCACACATTACAAATGGCTTCTCAAGCCTTTATTTATAGCTTTCCAAATGACCTTTGGCATTCCCCCTTTGTGACCCTTCAATCCTCATTGAAAATGGCACCAAACTTGCATGACCCTTCATATCCTTGCCTTTGAAAATTCATGCGGTGACCCTTCATGAGCAAAAATGTCCTTCCCTCTTTTGTCTTTACCTTGGTGGCTTTTCATATTCCTCAAAGTTTCCCTTCATGATAAATTTCACCCTTCCTCTTTTATCTTCACTTGGTGACTCTTGGGATTCCCCAAGATGACTCTTCATGGGAAAATGCATCCCATTCTTATTTTGTCTTTACTTCATGTCGCTTTGACTTCTCCATGGGCCCTTCTTTTGTCTTATATGTAACCAAAAATATATTCGTTAATATTAAATAAATATTAACACACGTTAACCACGATATATCTATTATAAAAATTATTAAATGCAATGGGGCATTTATCATCAATAATGCTAGACCTTTGACATGAATGAAAATATTTCCAACAATCTCCCCCTTTGTCATTGATGGCAACCTCAATCCTAAAACTGCCACATCCTGAATCCTACACATACAGTCATCTAAAAACCTATAGTAACTCCCCCTTAATGTAGAAACCTATACCTGTTCCCTGTACCTATTCTGCACTTGTACTTGTTATTCTCCCCATTTGACATCAATGGTAAAGGGCCTACCTAGAGATAACACTTAGCTCCCCCTCAACTGATGTTGAACCTCAATGGTAAGAAGTAAAGGAAATTACTCCCAACTTCTCTCATAGATACTGAAATGTGTCTTTTGGTAGTGCCTTTGTGAAAATATCTACAATCTGCTCTATAGTACTAATATATTCCATCTTAACCTATTGATCTACAACTTGCTCTGTCAAGAAGTGATATCTAATGGGAATATGTTTTGTTCTTGAATGCATTACTAGATTTTTTGAAATATTTATATCACTTGTGTTATCACAAAAAATAGAAATAGGTTCATCATACTTTACCTTGATATATTCCAAAGTTTGCTTCATCAAAATCACTTGAGTACAACACAATACTACTACAATATATTTTTCTTCAGCTATAAAAAGTGATACTGAATTCTGCCTCTTACTTAGCCATGATACTAAGCTATCACCAAGGAAGAAATCTCCTCCACTTATACTCTATCTATCATCCAAGCACCCTACCTAATCTGAATCTATATAAGCAACCAAAGTGAAATCTTTACCTGTGGGATACCATAATCCATAATCCAATGTTCCCTTGATATATTTGAATATTCTTTTCACCAATTGAACATGACTATCTCTTGGAGATGACTGATATCTTGCAACCATACCTACTACCTGCATGATGTCTAGCCTCGATGCTGTCAAATATAAAAGACTACCAATCATAGATCTATACAAATATTGATCTGTAATAGGTGAATCTTTATCCTTGCTCACCTTATTTCTTGTACACATAGGTGTGCCAAGTGGTGCACAATCCTCAAAACCAAATTTCTTCAACTTTTCCTTGGCATATTTACTTTGAGATATGAAAATTCCTTTATTTGATTGAAATATTTGCAATCCTAAGAAAAATGATAATTCTCCAAGCATAGACATCTCAAATTATTTTTGCATTCTATCAAAAAATTCTTTTATCATCTTTTTAATATTTCCTCCAAAAATGATATCATCAACATATACCAAAACAATAAATTGATGCTCACCTTCTGTTTTGATGTAAAGATTGCTATCAGCGAATCCTCTCTTGAATCCTTGATCTTGTAGGTACTTATCAAGTCTTGCATACCAATCTCTAGGAGCTTGTTTTAATCTATACAATGCTTTCTTCAATCTTCATACATGGTTACTAATATTTGAGAGAATAAATCCCTTAGTATACTCAATGTAGACCTCTTCTTTAAGATTCCCATTTAGGAAGGTAGATTTTACATCCATCTAAAATACTTTGAAAATTTTAAACACTGCATATGCAAGAAACATTCTAATAGCCTCTAATCTTGCCACTAGTGCAAAAGTTTCTTCAAAATCTATTCCCTCAATATGAGTAATACCTTTACATACTAATCTTGCTTTATTTTGGGTTACTTCTCCATTTTCATTCAACTTATTTCTATAAACCCATTTTATTCCTATCAAATTATGATCTTTTGGTCTAGGTACTAATTCTCAAGTATCATTCTTTTCTATTTGATTTAATTCTTCATCCATATCCTTAACCTAATGCTCATCATGTCTAGCTTCTCAAAAAATTTTAGGATGAATTTTAGATAACAAAGAGAAATTAACTTGCTCAGATTCACTTACCATCATTCTTCTGGTGTGAATTCCTTCTTTTATGTCCTTGATGATGTCACTTTCATTATGATTTCTCTAAACATATTTGGATGGAGTCTTGGTGCCATTTTTCTCCTTCTCCTTCTCCTCATATTCATCTAATTCTTCAAAGCCTTCCTCTTTAATGATTTCAAGAATGTCTACTAGAACACTAATTCTTTGTGTTCCATTTCTTCTATCCTGACACTTGCACTTTCAACAATTTTCTTGGTTCTTTTGTTATAACATTTATAAGCTTTAATTTTTCAAGAATAACCAAGAAATATACCTTCATCTACTCTAGATTCAACTTACCAAGTTTTTCATCAGTTCTCTTTATGAAGCATTTACTACCAAAAACTTTGAAATAATCAACTATTGTTGGTTTGTCTTTCCATAGCTCATAAGGAGTCTTGTCACTATTGACTCTTAATAAATATATATTCTAAATATGCACTATTGTACCAACCACCTCTCTTCAATATTTATCTACTATCTTGGATTCATTTAGCATTGTCCTCGTCATCTCTTAAACTGTTCTATTTTTCTGTTCAACTACTCCATTTTGTTGTGGAGTTCTGACTATTGAATAATGTCTCTTTATTCCATAATCTTCACAAAACTCAATATATTGATTTGACATGAATTCTCCTCCTCGATCTGATCTTGGACACTTAATCTTCAAATTAGTTTCATTTTCAACTAATGCTTTGAATGCTTTGAACTATCTAAAAGCTTCTAATTTTTTCTTTAAAAACATTAACCAAGTCATACGTGAAAAATCATCAATAGGAAACATTAAATATTTATCACTTTGAGTGATTTGAGTCCTCATAGGTCCACATAGGTCAGTGTGAACAAGCTCTAGCATCTGAGTGGTTGAGTACTCTTTTCTTTTGAACCACCTTCTAGTCTACTTCCCATGCTGACAAGGTCCACGAAGCATGTTAGATGGCTTTGTAATCTTTAGAAGATTCTTGACTGCTTGCTTTTTGTTGATGTTGACAATATTGTCAAAATTTATGTGCCCCATTCTCTTATGCCATAGCCAACTTTCTTCAATTTGATTCAAATAACATTTTTGACCTTTGATGTCTGATAGCATATATAAGTTATTACCTATTCTCTGACCATCTACAACCAATACATTTAAATCTTTTCTTCTAATTTCACAACCTTTTGCATAAAAATTTAGTGTGTGCCCTTGATCACACATTTTACTTACACTCAAAATATTATGCTTAAGACCTTCTACATATAATTTTTTTTTAGTTTTAGTTCTACCATTATCTAAACTTAGTGTACCTTTTCCAGCAATTCTGGTAGTAGTATTGTCTCCAAATTTCACTATGCCACCATTGATCTTCTTCAAAGTTATGAACTTGATCTGGTCTCCTATCATGTGCCTTAAACATCCACTATCAATGAACCATGGCTTTTCTTCATTTCTTGCATGCAAAGCTATCTGGACCAACATAGAATCTTTAGGTTGTTACTTCTACCATGTCTGAACCTTTTTCTTGATGAATGGATCTCTAAAACCCTGGTCCTTTTTGACTGACTCAAACACATTTATACAATACTGAGCTATGTGTCCAAATTTGTTACACTTGTAACAAATTATGGCCTCTTCATCAAGGCTTGATAGAGGAGCAAAAGAGTTTTAGCTTCTGCTTGACTCTACATGACTTTCCTTTTCCTTATTTTTGAGACTGTTAGCTCTTTTTCTACATTCTAATTTCTGATGACCATATCCATTACAATAAAAATAATAACCATAAAAATAGGACCTGTTTGTGTATCTCTGACCTGATTGCCTTTTGTAGCTTTGTTCCCTCCAGGCTTCTTTGTTTGAGATGACCTCTGTATTCTTCACTTCTTCCCTCTTTGTTTCTTCTTTTGTAAGAGCTTTAACATATCTCTTTTTCTTTTCAAAACTGATACCTATCTTATCTAATATTTCCTTTTGGCTTTCTAATATCTTATTTAGCATATTAGTGCTATTCTCAAATTTTGAATCATTGGCTATTCTATTATTGATTGCTTTATTTGTTTTATCAAGATCTACTTTTAAAGAAGTAATTTCAATAACATACCTTTCACATTCTTCTCTTACTATTTTCAACTGTGTCATTATACATTCTTCATTATTCTTGTCTTATTTAAAGTTTTCATTATCTCCTTTGACTCCTTTTCATTTTTCTCGATTTGGTGCTTCAATCTTCAATTTTTATTTTCAACAGATTTTAACTCTTCTAAGGCACAAATGAGTTCTCCTTCTAGATTCACTTCGATTTCATCCTCTTCTTATTCTTGATCAACTATTCTTTTTCTTACAGAGGCACCTTCATGTATGGCCATCTTGTACTTTCCTGATCTACCTTCAAGCTTTAAAACTTTTTCAAAAGGAACCTGCTCTGATACCAATTGTTAAGCATGGGATATACTGAGAGGGGGGGTAAATTAGTATATAATATATCTTATAAAGCTTTCCATTAATCAAATTCCACTTAACCAAACATTCAAGATATGAAATAAAACTAAAATAATAAACACACCACAAGATAGAGAGAGACACCAGATATAACATGGAAACCCAATGTGGAAAAACCATGGAGAACAATCTCAAGTATATAAATGAGAACCAACTCAAACAATATTCACAAGCACCAACTTATAGGAGCACCAACCCCTTTTTTGAGCACTAACACAACAACTATTCATGAGCACCAACCCACAAGAGGACCAACCCATTTGCTCAGCACCAACATAGCAACAATTTGTGAGCACCAACCCATAAGAGCACCAACCCCTTTGCTGAACACCAACACAAAAATAATTCATGAGTACCAACCCACAAGAGCACCAACCCCTTTGTGTATACCACACAACTATCTCTCAATGTTGCTATCTCAAAAAATGATAGTTCATTACAACATCTCTTTCCTCTCTCTCACCTTTGCTCTTCTAAGCTAGATTTAACAAATACAAATCATATTCATCTCTCAAAAAATGCTCTTCTAATCTAGATAATACCATCTCAAATCAAACTTTATCTCACACATTACAAATGGCTTCTCAATCCTTTATTTATAGCTTTCCAAATGACCTTTGGCCTTTCCCATTTGTGACCCTTCAATCCTCATGGAAAATGGTGCCAAACTTGCCTAACCCTTCATATCCTTGCCTTTGAAAATTCATGTGGTGACCCTTCAGGAGCAAAAACGTCCTTCCCTCTTTTGTCTTTACCTTAGCGACTTTTTGTATTCCTAAAAGTGTCCCTTCATGAGAAATTATTTCCTTCCTCTTTTGTCTTCACTTGGTGACTCTTAGAATTCCCCAAGATGACTCTTCATAGGAAATTGCATCCCATTCTTCTTTTGTCTTTACCCCATGACTCTTTGACTTCTCCATGGGCCCTTCTTTTGTCTTATATGCAACCAAAAATATATTCATTAATATTAAATAAATATTAACACACATTACCCAAGAGATATCTATTATAAACATTATTAAATGCAATGGGGCCTTTATCACCAATAATGCTAGACCTTTGACATCAATGACAATATTTCCAACACATCACCACTGAATATGTTCTCAAGTGTGACCAATCCTTTGGGAAGATTATTATTTTTTAGTTACAAATTTTGATCCTCATACTATTGTAATAAATTTGACTAATTTTTGCAGGAGAACTCAACCTCTTATTATAAGAACCTGACATTTTGATTATCATCCTCAAATACTTTATAGTTCCCATGGTTATCCAAAATTGAAGGCCTCACAACCACCTTAATATGTGAATGAGTTTTCTCATTTTTAATATTAGATGTAATGCTAAATTGAGCCTTTATTGTAGCTAACCTATCTACATGTTTATTATTATCTCTTGGTATTACATGAATGTTAAAATATTGAAAATCCTCAAGTAAGTCCCACACCCTATGCTTATAATATATAAGTAATGTGTTTTTACATACATTATGACATCTTAATTCATGAACTATACATTCACTAATACTAAAAACTTGCAAGGTGTTGATTCTCATCTTCCTAACCCACTGTGAACCATGATCTAGTGCCTCATACTCTAAAACATAGTTTGAAAAAACAAACTAAAACTTAATTGAGTAAAAATACCTTTGATTTTATGGAGAAAGAAACATCATTCCAACCCTGATATCATGTTTGTTCCTTGATCCATTGAAGTACAACTTCGATAAACCTTCATTAGATTCATCATCCTTCACCATGGATGGAATTAGCACATTATTCTCATGAAGGAAATAAAAACTAAGTCCATTCTCCTCAGTCAACTTGTAAGGATCATTTTCATGCAACATCAAGGGATAAATTTGGAACTCCATATAATTGTGAGTTAGTTTCCACTCCACTAGTTTCTAATACCTCATCTGAAATGACATAGTGTTTAAAACACTTGGAATATAAGGCTCCAAGTGAAAATGTGAAATGGGTTAAAAATGTATTATTACCTTTATAACATACCTATTTATAAACATTAAGTATATCCAATCAGATGATAGGTAGCCCCCAATATTTGAGGTGAAGTCTCTTTATAAACACATGGCAAAGTAAGGAGGCAAGTCCACCATCACTACATCTTATTAAATGGTAACATTTAGAAAATATGTAGTGTCAACTTCAAGTTATTAATCATGATTATTTTATTTTTTGATGACCCATATATATTTAATACTCCTTTTTCATTTGGTTCATAAAATAAACCAAACTTATCCACAATTTGCTTGGGCATGATAGTGCTACTAGCTCCACTATCCACCATACAGTTATGAACTAAAGTGTCACTAAATATCAAAGAGAGATAAAATTGGGGTGTTTTACCTTGTTTTAATTCATACTTTACCATATTTATCTCTTTTTTTACTTTTTATACCTAATGTCTTGTTGGCTAATCTGAATTTGTCAATACTATATTCTCCTTCTTAGCTAGTTTTGACACCAATTTGAGAGTTGAAAGTTTTTGTATGATCATGTCATTTTATCCTAATATTGATAAGAAATACCACATGATAATAATAAAATTTTAATTCTCCATATGATCAGTAATACTATAAGGAACTACACTTACCCTTGGCTGCACTTTTTGAAGAGTTGGCTAATCTTGAACATGTGATGTTTGATGAGATTTTCCAACCTATACATCTTAATTTTTATATGATATAGGGGGAAAAATGATTATTATAAATATTAGGGATATTTTTAAATGTACTTGAAGCATTACCAAACTCTTTGGTCTTGTTAATAACTCTCTTTTTGGCTCTAGTCATAGTTGTAACCACACTGCTTGATCCACCTGATTCACCAATTAATTCAAGGCCACATGATCATCTAAATTCCAATTAACAAAATTAGAATCTAAATACCCTTGAACATGAGACATATTGTCTTGGTCTATTTATATACCTTAATTATGTTTACTCTCCTAAACATAACTATAGATTGATTAACTAATGCTTGATTCTGTAAGTCATTTGAGGGTTGCCAACTTGAATCTGGCATCATGTTATTCTGATTTGAGAGCATAAGAACAATAACCTTAGAAGATGATGGATCATTGGATCAATAGATACATATACTTTAGCTTGATTTATAACTCCTTGAGCTTGGTAAGATGGCCTCTATTCTATAAAACTTGATATGGTGGCCTATCATCTCTGAAAGGTTGATAAGTAGGTTAATTAGGCATTTCGTAAGCCTATTTTCTTGATATTGTTGCCTCTTCAGTTGGACAATCTCATTCCCAAAATATTACAACATCCCTTTAAGCTCTCCCATCTTATTTGATTGGCTAGGAGGGGATAAAGCTTATGCTTGGGGGCTAGAACATGAGCCAATTTAAAAGTTTGAGGGGCTGATATGGGTTGTATTTTAGGGGGAAAAGGCATATGAGGCCTAGGTTCCAATTTTATAGCTTGTATCAAACTATTCTTAGCTATTATTACAACTTTAAATGCATCATGCAAAGTATTACCACCTATTGATTGTATCATAACATTAATATAAGAATTAAGGGCTCTTAGATAGTTTAAGAAGGCATATTATGGGGATGGACTAATCAATAGAGGTATCCTAGTCCATATTTTCTGGAATATGAGGTTAATGTCAGTTATGAACTCATGGGGAACCCTCTTTATGGTAGTTAGTTATTCAGCTAAGGATAGGTGATCAGATTTGTCCTTAAAATATCTGACTAAGGCTAGACCTAAGTCATACTAGGAAGTAATGGAGTTTAGTGGGATATTTCTATACCACTTCCATGCCTTTCCTTTGAAGGAAGTATTAAGAAGTCTAATATCCATATTATCCTAAATGACATTGTGGAGTAAAAATAGGTCAGAAACACCCTTGATGTGCTCAATAGGAGTTGCTTAATCTTATCCTAAGAATAATGGGATGTTGTTAAGTGATGATATAGGTATGCCATCAAACTAGGCTAAATTTAGATAGTGGAAATTTCATTATTTAGGATAATAATCTAACTAGGAGATAGATATTTATTTTTAAGATAGGGTTTTGTCTTATTAAAAATTTCCATTTTGTAATAAGTAGAAGGCAACTCAATGAACTCAAGAGGAATACCTTTACTGGATGATCTTGTGGTAACCTTTGGCATGAAAGTGCTACCTGAATGCAGCTAAGAACTCTACAACTCAAAGAAATATTAAATTTTTGATGATAATGAGTATGCTTTTATATTTTAAGTACTTTTACTTAGCTCCAAACTTTAGCTATGCCAAGGATAATATGTCCCACTAGGCATGCCAAAAATAGTTGTCAATTAGGAGTGTGCCCTTGAGAGAAAGTGTGATATTTCTCACTCCTGATAGAACATAAAATCTCTCCTAAGTGTGGATGACTTTGGAAGGTATATAATCTCTAGAGAGGGATAGTTCACTTGGTATTTTCAATAAAACTTATTCTTAAACCTACTATCTACTAATTCTAGCAATGGAAAGGGTGAAAAAGACACTATTTGCAATAGAAATTAGAAATGAAATTGATGAACCAATGTTTTATGACCACTTATTATTTAAATGAACACTCTTATGAAAGGTATGAACTTTAACACATTATATGCACTCAATAATGACTTATACAAAAGTGTTTTAGAATAAGGACTTGACATACGTAGTTTATGCAAGGAATGAATATAAAAGAACTAAACTCACATCCAATGCTTAAAATAAATATTATCTAGACACTTAATACTACATTTAGAACATAAAATATATCTTATGAAGGTATAGTAAATAGACAATAACATAGGAAAACAAATGCTTCACTAGGTTATATCAATGGTAAACACATATACTTTACTCCAAAAATGGAAGAACAAAAACTTCTTATTTCTCTCAAAAGATGAGTATAAATTTTGGAAGCCTTTTGGAAAAACCAAAAGCAAATAGTAATGAATTTAATTCTATAAAATTATTTCAAATAGAAAAACAAATGTTTGGAGACAAATTAGCCCTAAAATAGGGGTCTTTAATCTTGGTCTTCTTCCTCCTTAAGTACTATGTAGCACTTATTTAAACCTTTAAATCCTTAATATTCATTATGGTGGAATTAAAGAGAGAGTTTAAAATTTTTTGGGGACTTTGGAACATGTTCATAATGATTGGTCAAGCCTTGACCACTTGGAGAGTGCCTAGATCCTTGTTATAGCCCCTAGATACTAGGTCATGTGTCTTTATTGAAGAATTAGTCTTCCCCCTTGAAAATAGGACTTTAAGTCCTACTTTACTCTTGATTGAAAAATTATTATAGGACACTTATGAGGTCATCCCATTATCCATGGGTTATTATAATCCTTCAAGTGCAAATTTGATTCCTTCAACAAACTTAGGCATTGGAAAGAGAGAAAACATTTTTGGAGTCTTTAAGACCTTTTCCACCTTTGAAAACTTACATTAGTTAACTAAGAATTTTTATATATTTATATTTGGTTTAGATAATGTATATTATCCTTGGAAAATCTTATATGAAGAATTTATACAATGTTTTAGTCTTTAGGCTCCTTGAAAAGCTCATTTCCAATGGGGCATATAAGGAAAAGGTGGAGTTTCTCTTTATGGATGAAAATATATTTCATGGATGATATTTAAATATAATATTATACCTAAAATAATGCCTTTTAATACATAAAACACTTAAAACTACTCAACTTTACACTGAAACCGTGAATTCCTTCATAATTCTTTGTAGCCTTTTTTTCCAATAAAGCTCCTTGTATAAGAGAATATAGAGATGATAATGAGAAATTAATAACCATTATAGATACCATCTATCCCTTTATAGTTACACACAAAATTTTGTGTCCTAACCCTGCATCATCATTCACATTTGTAGACACAACTTGTATCATCTTCTCCATTGACCTCTTACAAGGGTTTAAGGAGGGTTTTTGATGGTTTTGGATCTTAATAATAGTTCATAAAATGTTTATGTCAAAACCCTAGAACAATATTATTACCATAATAAACTATCCCTAACTCCTTAGATTATGATGCAATGTGTCCTTACATATATGAGTAAATGAAAATGGACTATCAGGATTTAGAATGCATTTTAGGTGACCTTGTCATGGTTTTAGGCTAATTTGACCATTTTGTGTTGTTCCTATAAAACTAAATGGATTTGATAAAATTAATAACTTCCCATAAATAATCTAAATTGGATTTTAAATGAACCATGGTCATGTGAATGGATTTGGACCTTTGTAGAGCTTAGGTCTAATATAGGCCAAATAGGCTTAATTGTGTTTTGATTTCCCATGACCACTTATGAGTGGTTTATTAGGATTTTAGGACCCCCTTAAAATTTTTTATTATCCAAATATAAGTTTAACACCATTATTAATGGTCCAAGACTCTCAATCTTACCATTTCATCCTTTTTGCATTCATTTACTAGGTCTGTAGAGTGTCTTGCTTAGTAAAGTGCCACATTTTTAAGACAAAACATGGGTATATCCCATATATATATGGATAATGGGAAACCATAGAGTCATATTTTTTTTAAAAGGAAAATATTTATGAAATTATTATTTTAAATCACCTCTCTATCATCTTCAACTCTTCTAATCTTCTTCAAATTAGCCCTATAGCTTATGACTGAGTGTATGGTCTGAAATTATTTGCTCAACCATGTCCATGATTGAATTACATATTAGTGTTTTGTGAATTGGGATGAGATAAATCTTTAGAGTTAATTAAGCATAATCATCTTGATATACAACCCTACAACCTTCATAAGGATATCTCCATATGATGCTTGTGAGAGAACACTAGGTCAATGAACTTCTTAACACTATTTTGTGTATATAAACCCTTAGAGATGATCATAGTGTCTTCAACACATTATATAATAACCTTGAAATAAACCTTTTAAAGTTTTAAAATTTCCAATAACTATACTATTCATCTCATTATATCATGGTTTCTTCATTATATAAGCTAGTAACCAAGACTTCTCAAGTATACAGACTGCAACTTCCAATCATGAAGTCTATGAGAAAATGACTTGGTGTACCTTAATTTTTTAGTGAATAAGACTTTATTATTACCCTTTAGGTCTTTCAAACTAATCATAAATAAGTCACTTGTCCATTTTAGGATAATTTTCACCCTTAGCTCTCTTGTCAAGCATTAACACACAGTTGTAGGTGTTTTTCATGAGTTTGAAGCTCCTTGGGTATAATTTTTTATTGATACATGTGGGTTTCAAATCCATAAAATTTATTTGAATATTTCAAATCCATATTTAATAAAATATTACCAATATCTATTCATGAAACCTAAGAACTATCTACCATTCATCAAGGTCATTCTTCACATTGCCAATTATGGCTATAAGTAGCTATTCTGAGTTCAAGACCCTAAAGGTTATCATGTGAAAAGATATTTATTTTCACCTATTGATGTACACTAAGGTAAATAATACCCTATTCATGATTAAACATACCCATTGTCCTCATTGGTGACTATCAGATTACCTTAAGTAAGCTCTGTGTCACTCAGTTGTAGGTCATATTTCAATGTTAGCCCTGAAAGATTTGATGAATGAATTCAAAATAACTTACTACCATTTTATGTTCTTATTGATTTATTGTCCTCATAAAAAATCACTTGACTTAAAATATCTTCCACTAACATACATACCTCCATATTTGTTCTGTACTTGTGCAACTTTATTCAATAGACCAATCTTTCCATACATAGTTAACTAGGCCTATTGGTTGTAGGTACTCCCTAGACTAGATTCTTATACTTAGAATCCTTGTGATTATGAGTCATTACTATATTTAATGATCACTAATTATTCTTAGAGAATACCCCATGATCACCACAAACCTATAATGACTAGGAACCATCTCTCTCTCACATAACATAATCTTATTATAATAGACTTAATTGAGTTGACTGTAGATGGTCTTTTTCTTGTTGAGGTCTGCCACCCTATAGTATGGAATCTTTCAATATTATATAAAAAATTGGATATCTTTCTATAAATTTGACACTTCTTCCTTAGGGAACTACATACCCCTTTAGATCCATAAACTCCCACCACCATCTTATACAACTTCTCATTCCACTTCACCAAGATGATTATAGATGAACTTAAACAAGCCAATATATGAGACAATGGACTATGTATATGTTTATAATGAGTTTATTATGGTTCCATATTGAATCTCCAACCATTATCTTGGAAATATTATATCATTAATTATTTATTATGATCCAACTTGTCTTGTATGTTAAAACTTAGCCACCAAGTGATAGGAAACCCTTATACTAAGTAAGACAATCATGTAGGAGATTTTTAGGTACCTCTGCAAGGTTCCTTTTAATGTTTTATGTTCCTAAAAATTCTTCACTTAACTTCAATTGAATCCACAAACCAACTTATAACTTTGAACTCATACTCCTTACCTTATAACTAACTTTGAACCCATGCCATTATCTAAGCCAAATAAGGGTGGTTGTAGGTCATCATTTCTAGTCTTGAGTAGACAATAAGACATAAGGTAGATTAGTGACATCCATATTATAATTTTGAAGATACCTCATTGTGTCTTAATGATACTTCAATTATTCAAAATCAACTAATACCAAATCATTAATTTGAATCCTAATCAACTTAGCCTCTAAGAAGATTGATATACCTTGTTGTAGGTGATGATTACACCCTATAAGGATTGATGACAATGTTGTCAATTTGATTCCATGATGCATAATGGGTCAATAACCTCTGTTACTCCTTCTCAATCCATATTTCTTGAAGGAACATGGGTTATATCACAAGGTTTATTAGGATGAGAAGAGACAAGGAAACACAAGTTACCTTAATCTTCACAAAACTACCTTAATTTCTACTAATAAGAGAAAATCCAAAGTTGCTTATCCTCTAAAATTTCTCTGCATGATTGGATAGCACTAGGTTTCATTGGTTTCTTTGTTTGGTTGATGTAGGCTTATCTTAGTGACATTGAATTTCATTGAGTTAACCACCATGGATCACTGAAGACCTTTTCACTCCAAGTTAACATGCTTACTATTCTAACTCGGTGTAAGTAACCATTTCACAAGAATCTTACTTCTTTAGAGTTTCCAAATTTCATTGGTCAATAATGCTACTTGTGTCCAAAGGTGATGAGTGTATTGTGATTTCAAGCATTCCAATAGAGCTTTATTGCACACCATATCATCTCTCACACTTGGAAAAACTTGCATCAACCTTGTACTTCTACCTGTAGGAGCTTATTAGGTTATGTGTACCTTGGAAAGAAACTCTCTTGCTCTTGGACTGTATATACTATCCAATTTTTCCTTGAGAATATTCTCACTTGATTTCTCTTTCATATTTATGAGAACTTATTTCCAACATCATTCACTCATACACACATATCCTTTAAATGTATAGACTGTAACCCATAGTGATTTTCTCCTAAGATCTTATGCATTAAGAATGGATTATTTAGAAAAATTGAGAGAATCATATGATGTTAGTGATGAAATTAAATTCATATTATTGCATGAATAAGTGTATCAAGTCCCTCTCAAATTTTTAGACATCTTCAAATTATTTCCATAGTTCATACAAATCTATTGAAGAGGGAGATACCTGTGATCCCATTGGAAAGTGTGAATATTAGTCCTTATATAGAATTATCTTCACTTAAAATGGTGAAATTTCATCCTATAACTCCACACCATTATGTATTACTAGTTTTTGATCTTAAATTATAAATGAAACTCTAATAGACTTGTTCAAACACTGACAATGTCTCAAAGAGCAATCATACTTGAAGAATAAGGACAAAAACACATCTCAAATAAAAACACATGATATACATGAAACTGAGGGAGTTTACATTATATATTAAATTATTATAAAACCTCTTAAAATGACCACCATTAATACAAAATGAATACTTGTAGCATAACTCATTGAAACAAACTATACACCAAGGTATTCTTATTCTAAGTGAAAGTCTCTCAAGGAGATGAATTCACCAATGAAACCACCATTAAAATGAGATTAATTAAATTTTAAATCATACCTCAAAACTATTCATCTCCATATATTTCTAATCTAGAGAAATAAGTTCAAGAATAAACCCCTCTTAGATGCATAGGCCATAATGACTTGTTGTCACTCTTATCAATTGTTCATAAATAAGATGACACAAATTTATTTAAAAATGACACTATTTTAAATCCTAATTTTACCGCTAACAATGGAAAAATTTCATCTCTTAATTATCTCTCCTTTTTCTATACTAAGCATTTGAAAACTGCCCTTCTAGAGCTGCGAAAAAGAGGTCGATATAGGAGATAAAATGGTTTTCTTCATTTTAAGATATAAAACCTATTTAAAATAACTTTTTTGAAATTTTCATGGATAAATAAGGTCTTGAATATTATTGAATCTCAATTACACCTCGTGAATTATATGAATGGCCTCAAAATAGGCCTTTTTGGCATTGAAATTATCAGAATCACTTGAGAGGTTTGATGAAACTGATGAAAATTATGTCCAATATATATTTTTAGGCTTTAAGAAGTGCATAATGTATTTAAAATAAAAGTTTTAAATGATAGGGGTGATAGTTTGACCTATGACATCAAACTTGTCAACACTTCCATCATAGTGTGACATCATATATAAACTTAAAAAACTTGATTTTTAATGTAGCATACAATAATATGAACCATCATATACAATATCATTATTAACCTACCATGATATGCATAAGGGATGACCCCTGATTTAATAGATAAATGGAAATAACACACCAATGATAAAAACCATGATGATAATGCTAAAATATGTCAATGGATGGACTCAAATACAAGTAGATGACAAGGGACATCATGATGATGACCTTGTGTTCACTATGGAATAATACAAGGCAAAAGAAATAAAATAAAATAAAAAGGAAAATAAATAAAAGCACACACATGAAAATAAAAATCAACAAAAATCATATTATTATTAACCAAGTCAAAATCCACATGTGAAGGTTTAATGAAATGATAAATGGATGGTACCCCCAAGCAAGGATACATGAAAGGGAAGGACACATCTCAAGGTGGCTAAAAAAATTGGAACTGATAATGAATCTACCCTAGTATGATGTGTTTTGGAAGGACACATCCCAACTATTACTAAAATGAGTGGCTCAATGAAAATCAAGGACAATGACTAGATTTAAGACAAGACAAATATTTTTTAATTTTGTGGCTTTATATCTCTCATGGAGAATTTAATCCTTGTCTAGTGTTTAGGATTTTGTGGTTTTATATCTCTCATGGATATTGTAAGCCTTATCTACTCTTTAGGTCTTTTTTTGGTATTTGAATGTTTCTAAGGTTTTTGACATCTCAACTCAATGGAGGATTAAGAGATGTAGAATGTTTTAACTCAAAAAATGGAAAGAGAGTAGGACTAACTCACAAAACTATGAGAACACAAAATAAGGGTGGATGAGTTAAACTTAAAAACTGAGCGCTACCTACATAGTCTAAATGGACCTCAATCCAATGTAGTTTCTTCTCCAATGAAATATAATAATGAATGAAGGATGAATGTATAATGTTGTATAATAATGGATGACAATAAGGGAAAGGACTAGGAATCTCCAAGGACCATGCCATGTGAGAACCAAATGTGTCCATTCATCAAAGTGTCATGTGGATAATATGCCAAAATGTTTCCCAAATAGATCTCAATATACCTTCCACTTTTGTGATAAGTCTAATATGGGAAGATCAATGGTCACAATAAGATGGGCTGGGCTGAATATGATTGAAAAACTAAAATGACTGGAATGGAATGGAATGGTTTGGCCAAGATGGATTGAATGGAATGGTATACAATGTAGAGGTGACTACCTATAAGAGTCAAGGTGCTTGTAGATAAAAGATTATTTATGCATGACACCAAAAACCTAATTTTCATCATGGTACTTCCCCAAGGCACCATAATCATGGTTTTCACCATTGGATGAATTATTTATCTTTATCTTTATCTTTTGATTTTTTTTTTAAATTTTTTTTTTGATTTGTAGCATCTTATCTGAATCGAGGATTACGTGATGCATAATGTTGACCCTTTACTTTCTAACTAATACCTATTTATAATAGTAGCTATGTATAAATCTTATTATCTTTGCAAACTGTAATGTTGTTATCATGATCTTAATTATTGATTTTGATTCTTCCAAACCTCTAGATGATATGTCTTCATAGCCTCTATAAAAAAGAGTGTTGATAGGAAGGGTAAATAGAATTAGGCATTGGATAAATGATCTAATTTGGTAATATGATATAGGATTTGAATGAATGATATGATCATAATGGAATGTATAATGGTTGAGGGACAAATGAATATTGGGAATTTTAGTCACACACATTGTTATTGATTCTAGATTCAACCTAATTTTGGTTGTGTTGGGGCCAAAGACTTTTGAAAATTATCTAATTAAGACCACAAGATTTTTCTTCTATTTAGACTTGAGAGATGTTGCAATCTAAATCTATTGTATATTATAAATTGTTCTAATATGGACTTCAATAATGATTTCATCAAGTAATGGGGAAATAATTGGCTTAGCTATTGGTGCCTTGAAGAGGTTTTTAGTAGTAAAGTCTTCTTTATTTTGATTGTCCCTTAATAAATAAAATACGGTTTCGCTAAAAGATGCTGATTTTAGACCTTGATTATCCCCTAGTGCCTCAAAAAAAGATTCACTAGGACATTGTTCTTTTTCCTAAATGTTGTGTTGGATCCCCAAATTTTTTGCAACCAATGTATTTTCATGGAAGAAGTCCAATAATGTGTGATTATGTTAGTCCCAATAAATGGATATGGGAGGATGGATGTCAATATAATGGCTAGGTTGGTTAATGCCAATGAAAGGGTAAAAGGCAACACAATCCTTATAGAGTCTACTAGGTGAAATTATGCTTATGATGAAGAAAACATACTAAAAAACTTTTGAAGGATAAAAAATGTTTTCAATAGAATATATAACGAGTGTGTAACCAATTTTAGAATAGTTATGAATGTATGCCAATTTTGAAGCTAACTTAGACTTAAGTGGATTTGATAAAAGTGTATATCCAATATTGTAATATCCAATAATGTATTCTAATTTTGACTCAAGGGAATCTAAATATGATGTTGAGATGGATTTTGATTGTGATTTTGATGCTAAATCTGATATTGGTTCTAGAATGAAACTCGATTCCAATATTTGTTCTAAAATAAAACCTGATTCTAATGTTGATGTTGATAACAATGTTGGATCCAAAAAAGACCCTGTTTCTGATGTATATGTGTCTATAAAAATGGTTTGTTTAATTTCATTATCTATAGGTACCCTTTTCACTTTTATCTTGGAAATTAAGGCTTTGGGATGAAGGAATTTTATAAAGTGGGGAATGTTTGGCCATGGATGAATAATGGAATTTTACAAATAATGGGATTTTTAAAGAAGGGATCTTTGTCAAAGACATGTGGACTATCATAAAGAGGCTTATCAACTTGAGGCTAATAAAATATGGGTGATTTGATAAAAATGTTGAAGATGAGTTGACTATCTTGATCTTGCTTTATACGAGGATGAATTTTATCATGCTTGGAAGGTGATCATAACATATCCTAATTGAGTAGTTACTATATTTAGACACACTTATGTTTTTAATATATAATGTCCCTTGGAGGGAAAATGATTGGATTTATTATGATTCTAAACCTAGATTGGATATTGGATAAGCAGAGAGGGAATTGTTAAATTAATTTTTAGCTAGAGAGGTCTCTAAAGTAATCATGAGTTGATTAGTGAAGAGATGGCTATCCTAATGTACTTGAGAAGTGATGGCATGGTTATGTTGGTGTAGGTCTATAAGTTACCTCTTCAACATAAGTATTTACTCTTTTTGAACAAAGGTGGTAATCACTCTATAGGAAAGTTAGGTGGGAGTTTGGTTCCTTCTATAATTTACAAAATGATGGCATTATTATTTTTAGAAGTGTATTATTTAAATAGGGTGTCATCCAAATCATTTTAAAATTTCATGGATCAAGATGAAAGAAAGGATGCCCCCAAGAAAGGATACATGCAAGGGGATTAGTCTTTAATTAAATTCTCCCAAAGAGGGTAGAATTGGCTTGGTAGGGTAAAATTATCTTGGATTAGATTTGCCCTAAATAGGGTAGATTGGACTAGTATGATTCAAATGAAATAAAGGATAGATGATATGACTTTGTCATTCATAAATGATAGGTAATAGAGATTGAATGAAAATACAAGAAGTATCTTGAATGTGCCATATAATTGATTTAGGGTAATTAGATTTTGTCAAAATAGACTGGGTTTGGAACTAAAATTAGAATGCAATTCAAGATGAACTTGATTAGATTGGAATTGATTGGTACATGGTTCAAGATGAACTTGATTTAGCTTGGAATGGCTTAGTACATGGGTCGAGATGACCCTAATTTAGATTGGAATGGATTGGTACATGGTTAAATTTGAACCTAATTTAGCTTTAATTAGAATGGTATGTGGTTTAAGACAAACCTAATTTCCCTTATAATCATTTGGTACATGGTTCATGATGAACCTGATTTATATTTGATATGAACCTTATTTGCATTGGAATGGATTGGTACATGGTTCAAGATGAATCTGATTTGACTTGGAATGATTTGGTATATGGTTCAAGATGAAATTAATTTAGCTTTGATTAGAATGGTATGTGGTTCAAAATGAACATGATATGGCATGGAATTGGCTTGGAGCATGGTTTAAGATGAACTAGATTTGGATGAGATTAGATTATAAAAGGAATAGGGTCAAATGTGACCCAATGTGAATAATCATTTTGAATTGGATTTGGGTCTAGATGGACCTGATTTGAATGGTTTTCAATTGGATAGTATAATGGTACAATGTAGTGATAAAATTGGCTATCATAACACTAAGATGAGATAAAAATGGAATGAAAAATAGGTAGAGTAACACCTTATTACATAGGTGTAATGTAGTAATGTTTTTTAATTTAATTTTGGACTTGAATTATTATTGGATTTAGTTTTGAATATAAATGAGGTTTTAACATAACAATCAAGCATTAATACATAAGTATCACAAGGATATTTCAATAATTGATGCAAGTTTGAATCATATCCAATGAACCTTTGATATACTTGCTTTTGAGAGGAAAAGTTTAAATATTAATCTAATTAACTAAATTTAGTGATGCTGGTGCATATTCTCACCCTCTCTTAAATGTTTTTTTGTGATAAAAAATCCTCAAGGGGATACTAATTTTACACCCCTGCATCAGTGAATGTTTTATGGTAAAAGAGGCTCCTATAAATCATCATAAATTTGGCTATTCTCAGGGAGGTCTAGCACCTTCATGAACATTTCATCCATTGGATTTTATTGAAGTGCTACTTATAATTTTGGTATTACTCAAAGTTTTACTTGGCTTACTAGATGGTCCCTAAAGGGCTCAATTCCATATAATAATAGATCAAATTGTTGGGTTATTCATAAAGGGAAACATCTCTTATTGAAGAGACCCTAGATTACTTGATGGTGATGTATAATGGCTTAGTATTGGGAGTTAACCTATTGTTTTTACAAAATCCTTTATGGATAATTTTGATAGGCCTTAATGACACCTGCCAATAATTTACATCCCTTGTTGGATATACATGACCAGTATGAATGCTAGGATATCAACCCCTAGTCATCACACCCTAATGATTTGTGAGATGGAGATGAACTCCATCCCACATAAATAAAATAAAAAATGGAAAAATAACACCATTTCTAATTCACCTAAGTTCCTAAGAATAAGGGGAAAACATACATGGTGTATTTTTCAAGATAAAAGACAAGTAACTTCCCTCATACTTATGGGTCTCCCAAGTTACTAAGAATGAAAGGGAGAGTATATGTGTGAAAGAAATTAAAAAATAAATAAAGAAATGAATTATAAAATAAACCATTTTAAAGCCCAAATTAAAATATTGGTGAAAAAATTATTTTGTCTTGAGTTATGAAATCACTCTGTGGACCAAGGTCTTCAAAGAAAATTATCAATAGTTTGCAATAGTATTTTAGACTTGCATATGAAATGTGAAAAGTGTGTTTTAATGGTCTTGGGTTTTTACCATAGGATGAATTCACTATTATGAAGGATGATTTCACTATTTTAAACTATGAATTCACTATTACACAAACTTGTAAAAAAATAGTTAGATAAAATACATAGACGATTCCACTATTTTCTAGGATGATTTCATCATTTTAAGTTGTAAATTCATTGTTATAAATAACTATATAAAAATAATCAAACAAAATATAGAGATGATACTATTATTTTATAAGATTAATTCGCTACTCTTCAAAACATTTTTGCTAATATTTATATTTCTTTCACTACTCTTTAAGATGATTTTATGATATTCAAAATTATTTTGTTACTCTTCAGAGTGATTTCATTGATCTTCTAAATGATTTCACTGATATATATGACAAATTTACTTATATTTATGATGAATTCACTAATGTTTAGTGTGATTTCACCATTTTGTCCTTTAAGTAAAAAATAGTGAAAAAACATAGAATTATCTATAGGATGATTTCACTAATATTTATGATGAATTTGATGATGTTCAGTGCAATTTTTTCATTTAGTCCTTTTTATAAAAAAATAGTTAGACAGAATATAGACCAAGTTGTGGGATGAATTCACTAATGTGTATGACAAATTCACTGATGTTCAATTCAAATTCACTATTTATCCATATGAACTCACTGTTTCATAGCACCTAAAAAAAATAAAAATAAAATAGAGATGAATTCCCTATTTTACAAGATGAGTTTACTCTTACGTGGGATGAATTCACCATTTTATAGATAAATTCACCATTTTATAGGATGAATTCATCTTTTTGCAGTGAAGAACATGGAAATTTTAGAGGAAAATGAAGGAAAAAAGACCAGTTTTTTTTTGAATTTAGAGGGTCGAAGAGTTTTCAAGAAGGTTGTGTGGTGCATCTATCCCATTAATCATTCCAAATGTAAACTATGAATACAAGAGAGGTTATTTTCTTTGTTAGACATTCAAAATCAAATAAATTCACAAAACATAACTTCTCAAGCATGATTCCTATAATAATGGGCAAGACTTGAATCAAAAAAATTAATAATGGAAACATAAACAAGACATTTCACCTTTTATTTAGATGTTTCATTAAAATCCAACACACTTACATGTTTGTGCTCAGATGTAGAGCTCAAAGTCTTCTTCAATATTATGATATGAAATCCATCAACATTTATATAAGCACTATCTAAAATGATTTATAGACCAATTAGAAGAAAATGGATGAAGCTTTCTTTGGATTTATGTAGAGTTTCTTTGCACAAAAAATCTTGATTTAAGGTCTATGATGACCCTTTTATTTATAGATTTTCTAGATTGATTGTGGTCATTGGATTCAAATCAAGATTTGTGGTTAAGAATTAAGATAATTTTGGAGGTTTAATGCCATAAATATTTTGAAAAGAGTTTGCATTAAATAGGGATGGCTTGATTTAATCTTGATATTTTTTTACATTAGTGCTTGACCTTAAATCAATATTTTTTGTGCAAAGAAACTCTACTTAGATATATACTATACAAACACCCTGTTATGCATAAATGGACAAGTAGAATGGGCTAAAATTAAGACCATAGGAGGACAAATAAAAATTCATTTGGAAACCATGACCATAGAATAACAAGTTACTATCGTGCTTATTAGGGGAACTAAGTTATAATAAACTCTCAGTGTATGGTATCAAATTTCAATACAAATAGTTGAAAAATATAGCAAAGTTTTAATTGTATGCCATCATTGATTACATATACATCCATACATATAACCCACATACCAAAATTATTCCACCCATTTAATATGAAGTTTCAGATAACCAGATAGAGTAAATCATCCCAGTCATTTGGTCCTTTCCATAAGTATTAGGGAAGTCTAGACCATATGACATGCAATCCACTATATAGGAGTAAGTGGTTGAAATGCAAGGACCATCATCCAAAAAAAATAGTATAAGAAGAAAAGATATATAAATATATAGAATAAACAATGGCACCTTAGATTTAAGTGAAAATTGGGAAACATGTTCAATTCCAAATTGTAGTTCCTCCATTAAAACTAAGTGAAGTACTCACCACACACCAAATAAAAGACGTACAGGTATCCCAAAAGGGTAAGCAAACACATTTAGTTGGGATAGAGATTGGATCCATAGATAGTGGGTTTATCCACAAATAAAAATAGATAATACATCCTAAACATCAAAAAAAAATCTACCCAAGAAGAAATAAAAATAAAAGAGTAAAAGGGGAAAATATCTTACAACACAATCAAACTAGACCCTAGAAGAATCACCTATTGAAATATATGATATAGAGGGAATATAATAAAAAATGTCAAATATAAAAAGTGAACAAGAATAATATATAGACAATCAATGACCATCAGATTGACTAAAATGTAAAAAATAGCTGTGAAGCAGTAGCCAAATCCAACAGTTGGAAACACAATCCAAGTGACATGATGAAGAAAGGAAACAAAAAGAGAAAAAATAAAGATGAAAAAATAAAAAATAAAAAAAGAGGAATCCAAGGAGAAGGAAGAACAAAAGGAAAAAGAAAATAAAGTGAAAGAATAGGCCATGACACAATAAAAGACAAAGCCCAAAAAAAAGGCCCAAAAAGATGCCACAACCAAACATAAAGTAACCATGACATTAACAACACAAAAAACAAAGAAAAATAAAAAAGGAAAGAGAGGGAGAAAAAGGAGAAATAAGAGAAGGAGAAAAAGGCAAAGGAATAAAGGGAGAAAAGGCAATAGGAAGAAATAGAGGAAAAACAAAAATAAGAGGAAGAAAAAATAAATAAATATATGGCAAAAGATGATACCCTCAAAGCAAAAGAGGCCAAAAGTGAAAAATTAGTATAAGAAGCTACCAAAAATGCAAAGGTATAGAAAAATAAGAAGGTAGATTAATAAACTACCAAAAAACATAAGAAGCATGGGAGAAAACAATAGTGAAAAATACTAAAAAAAATAGTTATCCAAACCTCACAACTACCATCCTTTTCGAAGCAACCACTTTCCACCCCACCTTGCAATTCCACTTAACAAATGACCACCACTTCTACCTCTCAAACCACCCCATCTATCTTAACTATCCCACCCCAAGATTCCATCATGAAAATCAAGGCAATCTTGCCTCAATGCCATAAAATCAACACCATCCACCTTGCCTCCATTGAAGCAACTCCATAGGGAACAAATATCAAGTTGCATGCATTAAACCCTAGTTAAAAGTAGAACTTGGGAAGTATATTTTAGAAAAGTGCACAATATGATTGTATGCAAAGATGTAAAGTATTAGATGAAACACTACATGATGCTATCCAGGAGATAATGAAAGTTAGACCATAATTTGAAGCAGATCCAAAATTACCTATCACTTAGAGGTTCATAGAAATAATATAAACTTTGATCAAAAAACAATCTATTTCTAAGACAGAGAGATTAAAAATATAAGAAAATAAAATATAAAAGTTCATACTTGAACAAAGTATAAATACCTTAGAGGATAGAATCCAACACCATACTATAGTGAAACAACATATTACATCTCTACATAAAGAAGTATTAGATATCAGTACATATTTTGCCTTTAAAATTGGATAGATAGTGGCAAAGATAGAGGGGAAAAAATCCTTAGATAACCTGGAATAAGAGATAAACCAAGATGTAACCTAGTATGATATTTACAATGATCTAATAGGAAGAAAAATGATGTGGATTTTGGAACTAGGTGATAAATTTCATGAGTAACAACAACAAAGAGCAAAGTTAATCATAAAACTCTAGGAACTAGGAAACCTCATCAATAATTTTATGGGTAAGCATGATAAAGTTACAAAGGAAATAGAGACTTAGTTCAATGTTCTTACTACTCATCCCACCCTTGATGATATCATTGAGTTGATTTAGAAAATATATAGTTTGATAAAATATCACAATCATCCATGATTTATCTCATAAAATAGAGAACATTTAAGACCAAGATCATTATTAAACATCAACAATTTTTAATGTAATTCCAAAGAACATTGAAAATTTTGAGAGTTTCCTTAATTTTTTTGTTATCTCTAAGATGAGATAAAATATTAAGTTCGAGGATGATGTTGGTAGGTTTATTTAGGAGGTTCAATTAGTAACTAGTAACCTATGGAAGTCAATGGTTATACTATGACATACATCAAAACACATGCATTGATCACAACACATAAAAAAATTCATGGCATCTTATTGAGCTATACAAAATAGAGAGACATATATAAATGATGCGACTCTTAGAATATATCATTGTTTTTAGACATGGTAAAAATAGATAGAGAAAATGGGATTGGAATCTATCATATATTGTAAGTTATTCTATCTATAAATGATAAATATGTTTTGAGTTATCTTATGTAACCCTTTTGATTATATTAATGAATAATACATATATACACTTGAGTATTTATACATGTTATATGTGTTATATTATGGTTAATAATATATGCTTAATTAATATAGCGAGATAATTTTTATATGAATTAGTGTGGAACATCAAACTATGAATTCATGGGTTGACATTATTTTCATGTAAAAAAATGGTATTATGGATCACTGCACTAGTAAGAGGCATTATCCATACCCATATTTTATATTCATCACTATTGATCATGAATATAATCACATTACAATGGTGGCAGCCATAAAAACACATATATCATGTTTTAACCTAGCATTCTTGATGTTAGGAAATAGGACCCCATGGGAATGTTCACAGGCACATAGAATTATTAATATTGAGGCTTAGCATCACTTATCACCATAATACCCATGAACATGAAATTTTCACTTGAACCCAGATGATGACAATGAGGTAATTGGAATATTGAATGCTACAAGGGAACTTTAGGGATAATAGTATAAGAAGCAAGTTTTAGAAGAAATATTTGATGAAACCTATCACTCTGAGGAGACCCCAAGGACAATAAAAATGATCAAATAAATAATATTATAGGGTATCTCTTTGGTGGTTCCCCCATCTTTGTTATCCACTACTACCTTAGTTGGAGAAATGGTCTAGGTACATCCACTTTATTCCAAGCAAGAATTAAAAATACATAATGAATATAAGTATTTAAAAATTTCCTTAGAAGCTCAACCATATATTACACTGTAAATAATGACCCATAATTATACCATACCAATGTAGCAAACACTTTTTTCACCAACTAGGTCTAGTCACAATTAGGCTTACCTAGGCTCCCTTATTATTGATAATGATCTTATGATCTCTTATTATATAATTACCAATGTGTCATTATCAATTATTATAATAGTTTATATCTCCCTAATGTAGTGTATAATGACTACAATTTTTTTTACAATCTTTTTGGCTCTGAATTCTACCTTAATCATTTATCTAACCACTACCTTTTTTGTCATGTAGGTACCTTGCTTCCCTTCTTATCTTACTTGATGACTTTTGTCTTGAGTAGGATCATAAGCCTCATTGATTCTAGAATAACATTATATATTTATATATTATCACCACATCATCATTCTCTATCCTCTTCCCTCTCATCACACGCACCATCCTCTCATCTATCAAGTTTCATGAATTCACTCTCTTACATTGTTAAAACTTGCTCCTTCATCCGTAGGCTCATAGACTCAATACATGAATACAATGCCATTATATACAATATTTATCATATGTGCCTCTATATTATGTATTTACAATCCCTTACACAATCCAAATAGATAACCCCATCCCCAATATGGAACTCTTAAATAACCACTCTTTCCTTGTTTCTTCACTAGCTCCTTGTAGCCCTATTTAGGGACAAATATAGATGGTTTGAACAATACATATATGTTAAAGGAAAAATAAGGATATTTTTAAACTCATATTATCCCCATTAATATTCCCCTATCAGGGCTCAACTTTCAAGGCAACCCTACTAACTCCCCAAGATGCTTACCTAGTTAGGTCTCTTTTACGCCCATCAAACAAACAGTTATAAGAACCATACAATATAGACTGGAACCAGCCTAAAACCTCATAAATACTTTAGGGCACACAAAATTTCATTTTATTACCATTTTTTAAATTTTTTATCAGGTTAAAACAAAAGGTATTGGAATTTTCATTTTGAAACCCTAGTTTAGTCTTAACACATCCATGTGTAGGTTGAGAGCATATAAAAAGTAAAATTTTGAGTATTACACACTTTAAAATGAAACAAAAGGTATTTTATGGTATTAAAAACCTATCCTAACATTTTTCAATATTTATATGTGCTTGATCAATCATAAAAAGGCTCCAACAAGCAAAGATGCAAAATTCTATGTCTTTCAAAATTGTGTATGAAGGTTGTTGGACTCTTGCACTTCAAATAGATTATTGATTCTTTAAAGGGATCAAAAAAATCCAATAAAAATTATACCCCATTTATCACCACCTATAAAAACTTCTAACAAAACTTAACGACCTTCTCAAAACCCTGTTTGGTCCTATTCTTAGGATTGTGTAAACACAAATTTTTCTTTAATAGGACTGTGTTGTAATTAACATCTTGTACCAATGAAAAATGACCTTAATAACTCATAATAAGTATTAATAACAATAAAAAAAATCACTTACATTCATTAAATCATTTATCTTCAACAATATTTCATCAAACACCTTTCTTTAATCAACTATCTTAAGAAAACACGGTTTATGTACATAATTTTACAGACTAGGTAGAGTTCCTTGAAATTTTCATCTTTTCTTGTCTTTTATCCACTCCACCTCTGTCTCCTATGAAATTATACCTCCTACTCATTCCTACACACACTCTAACCTTATACATTCATTTTATATCCTTAATATCCTTCAAACATGTAATGATAACTCTCTTTCTTGGCCAACCCACATAGGTTGGTAATTACAAACTACCTTTTCTTGGCTTTAGATTTTTGTTCCAATAATTTCAAGTTGAAATAACCATAATAAAATTCCTATGACCTTATATGACCTTAAATAATAATTTACAAACATTTAGATTTACCTAAGATTCAAAACACCACTCTAAAGCATAGTTCAAAATTTAAATTTTCAAATACTTGAGTTTGGTAGGAAAACCTATATAAGTAAATAACACACCAAATTAAGACTTATAAAAAATCATAAAAATTACTAGGGAACCTAAAAGACCCCTCACACCAAAAAATTATCAATATGGCCTTTATGACACTATCAAACATATTAACGTATTTATTAGTTGGTGATGCTCTACATTAAACTCCCTAAGTGGGAAAATTTTGAACTCCCACTCAAATATGCTTTGTCAAAATTCTTTATATTTCTTATTATTTTGATATTATGAGATCTTTTTTCTACTTCTCCTCTCATCTTTATCCTTTCTTCCCAGCTAATTCTTATATCTTTGTCTTCTTTCCTTGTCTTATCTCTTTGTCAACTCATCTTCTACCCCTATGAAGTATATAACTTGCTAAAACTCCTTTATCTCTTCATATTATATATAATATATCTTATTATTCTATTCATAATTATATACCTCAAAGGCCTAATTCTCATTCTTCACTCTTGCTCCTAATTCATAGCTTCCTTCTACACTTATCATGATTTGTTCAAGCACTCTTTACTAGTCTATGTTCTCAACAATGCTTCCTCCTTCATCATCATTCTCTAATGTCTATTTATACATATATTATTCATTAATATTTGTCAAAATATCCTTGATATACTATTTTTATGCCTCTTAATAACATTTTACCTTCTCAAGGTGATTCTTTTCAAATCCTCCTACTTTGTCCTACAATGCCTTCTTCTTGACCAACTCAAATTTATCATGACATAGCATTTCTTAGCAACCTTATATCTTTCTCTCATCATGTATATATTTAATAAATTGAATTGAAACATTATCAATTGAACAAATTAACTTCTTACATTTCTCTTCACCTTGACTTATGGACTCTAATAGCTCAACTTCAGCTACTAGAATGTCTTCCTCATCTTCTATGAGGTCTAAGCAATCTGATTCTTGCATAATCTACTACCAAATCCTTTCTTCTTCCCCTGTATAATCTATCATATGTTATTTTGCAACTTCATCTTCTTCTACATATTATACAACAAATTGTTTTTTGGCTTAATCCTGCATGAGATTTGAGTTAGACTCCTTTTGTATATCAAGTTTTTAAAACACTTTATGAGGTGATTACACTCCATCTTGGCCTTTCATGAGCCTATCCATCAATTCTATTATTTCCTTATATAAAACATATTAATAAATTGAAATATAAATAGATTCATCATCAAAAATAGTATTGAAAACCAAACCTTGAGACCATTTAGTCTCTTCAACTTCTCCTTGATTTAAATCTCTTTCTTTTATACCTTCCATGAGGCATTCTTCTTCTTGAAGATCCTCTTCTCCAAGCATTTATCCTCTTTTAGGATAACATAAAACTGTACCTCCAAATATTTTTGACCAATTATCTTCTTCTTCAACATAAGCATGATTCTCATGCTTTCTCTCCTTCATGTTTTCATCTTTTATGTCCTCTACATGGAATTATTCCTTCTTCAACTTTGTGCTTGCATATATACATGATAATAAATATTTAGATGCAAAATCTTGAGGCTTGCTTTCCTCCATCTTATCCTTCTTAGGTTACTTTGTCTCCATGACTATATCCTTCTTCATAAGGTGATGCTCACCTTCCTCTTATTCATCTATCATTAACTTATTCATCTCCTCCTTGAGTTGCCTACATAACAACTTCTTTTGATTATCATGGTCTGTCATGACCATATTTCTTATTCTATCCATGAGTAGCTTTAGAGGCCACTCAACTCTCTTCTTCCTCATCACCTTGTTAAAATACATAGAATGTAATATGTACAGATATAAAAGAGAGTTAATGATCAAAGCATAACAAAATGAACCTAGATCAAATAAACATAACACATGTATTTATCCTGGGAAAAACCTCAAAGACATAAAAAATCCAAAAAAGTGATATTAAATATTGAGAAATAATAATAAACCAAATACATCAAATCCTCTTCATCTCACTCCTCACATAATTTTTTCACAAATTTTTCTCAAACAAGTATTTGACACATGTAGGAATACTTGAATAATTTTGTGTTCGATGATAATTACAATAGAGGTAAAACCCTATTTATAATGGTTTATGAGGGGATGTGACCTTTGTGAAAATAATGGGTCTATAGACCTTAATAAATCCAATTAATAAACATATGGTAAATATTAAATAACTATAATAAGATTATTTATTTTCCTAAAGTTTACACCTTGAGTAAAAAAATAATATATTATTATTTATTTAATTACTTACTAATGTAAGCCAAGGGTTAATAATAACCACTTAGATATTAATTTCTCTAATAATCCCTCTTAATGTTAAGTGGGAATAAAAGTCATAGTCACCATAAAGGAATTATACTATGTGCAAAATATGAAGAATTTAAAAACTTTCATCATGTAAAAATTAACCTTTTGACACACAATAAATTATAATCCATAAACTAATTGAAATTAAGTTTAGGCTAGTATGATTATGAGATTATATCTCATGAATAATCACTAAGAATATTTGGATCCTTTTATAATATAAGGACCTCCATTACAAATTATGTTTTTTAATATATTGGGGTACAAAATTAAAAATTCCACATGAATTTTACTCAAATCACATAATTCCGCACAAAGTTTATAATGATTTATAATAAGAAGAAGTATAGAGAAGAAGAAGAAATGCATGACCATTAGGAAGTGGCATTGGCATATACACTCCCCCTCAATGGCAATTTTGAGAGGTCCAATATTGCATGAAACTGATAAAACTTGGTAGCACCAAGTGGTTTAGTGAAGATATATACCACTTGTTCATTTATAAGATAGAACTATAGATCAATATCACCATTGAAGATTTTATCTCAAATAAAATGAACATGAACTTCAATATATTTATTTTTTTGGTGTTGCACTAGATTTTTTTCCAGAGCTATACAACTTTAGTTATCACAATGAAGGATGGTACTATGAGAAACATCCAAATGAAGTTCTCTCAATAACATTCATATTCATAGGGATTATTTAGTATCTTCCATAACACTTTTGTACTTAGCTTCTATAAAAGAGAGAGACAATAGATTGCTTCTTGATGCTCTAAGTGATAGCACCTGCACCAAACTTAAACACATATCCATAAGTAGATTTTCAATCTAAAGTATCACTAGCATGGTCAACATCATAATAACCATATAATTTAGCATTATCAATAAAATAAACAATAATTAATAGTTACTTTGATATAATGAAGAATACATTTAACTAATTTATAATGATCCAAATAAGGATCTTACATAAATCTAAAAGCAATACTAATAGCATATGAAATATTTGGCCTAGTAATGGTTAGATAAATCAAACTTCCAATAAGTTGCTTAGATAAAGTAGAGTTAGATTTTTCACATGTAGGATTAGGATCAAGTTTAATACCAACTTCAATATTAGTGGTATATGTACAATCAAGTATGTTAAACTTAACAAGAATATTATGTGCATAATGAGATTATGATACAATAATTGAATTTTTACCCTGAAATATGGCCATTCCTAAAAAATGATGTAGAATGCCTAAATCAGTCATTTCAATATTTGACTTAGTTTATCCTTATATTTATGAATTAAACTATTTAGGTCATTAGTAACCAACTAATCATCAACATATAATACAATTAGAATCGAATGACCATTTTTAACTTTAACAAAGAGATTATTATCTAAATAGGAATTAGAAAAACCTAATTCTTTGAAAAAAGAAGTAATATTAGAATACCAAACTCGAAGATCTTGGTTTAAACCATACAAAGATTTTTTTAACTTGCATACATGAACTTTAATATATTTATTTTTTTGGTGTTGCACTAGATTTTTTTTCAGAGCTATACAACTTTAGTTATCACAATGAAGGATGGTACTATGAGAAACATCCAAATGAAGTTCTCTCAATAACATTCATATTCATAGGGATTATTTAGTATCTTCCATAACACTTTTGTACTTAGCTTCTATAAAAGAGAGAGACAATAGATTACTTCTTGATGCTCTAAGTGATAGCACCTGCACCAAACTTAAACACATATCCATAAGTAGATTTTCAATCTAAAGTATCACCAGCATGGTCAACATCATAATAACCATATAATTTAGCATTATCAATAAAATAAACAATAATTAATAGTTACTTTGATATAATGAAGAATACATTTAACTAATTTATAATGATCCAAATAAGGATCTTACATAAATCTAAAAGCAATACTAATAGCATATGAAATATTTGGCCTAGTAATGGTTAGATAAATCAAACTTCCAATAAGTTGCTTAGATAAAGTAGAGTTAGATTTTTCACATGTAGGATTATGATCAAGTTTAATACCAACTTCAATAGTAGTGGTATATGTACAATCAAGTATGTTAAACTTAACAAGAATATTATGTGCATAATGAGATTATGATACAATAATTGAATTTTTACCCTGAAATATGGCCATTCCTAAAAAATGATGTAGAATGCCTAAATCAGTCATTTCAATATTTGACTTAGTTTATCCTTATATTTATGAATTAAACTATTTAGGTCATTAGTAACCAACTAATCATCAACATATAATACAATTAGAATCAAATGACCATTTTTAACTTTAACAAAGAGATTATTATCTGAATAGGAATTAGAAAAACCTAATTCTTTGAAAAAAGAAGTAATATTAGAATACCAAACTCGAAGATCTTGGTTTAAACCATACAAAGATTTTTTTAACTTGCATACATGAACTTTAATATATTTATTTTTTTGGTGTTGCACTAGATTTTTTTCCAGAGCTATACAACTTTAGTTATCACAATGAAGGATGGTACTATGAGAAACATCCAAATGAAGTTCTCTCAATAACCTTCATATTCATAGGGATTCTTTAGTATCTTCCATAACACTTTTGTACTTAGCTTCTATATAAGAGAGAGACAATAGATTGCTTCTTGGTGTTCTAAGTGATAGCACCTTCACCAAACTTAAACACATATCCATAAGTAGATTTGCAATCTGAAGTATCACCAGCATGGTCAACATCATAATAACCATATAATTTAGCATTATCAATTAAAAAAAAAAAATTAATAGTTCCTTTGATATAATGAAGAATACATTTAACTAATTTCCAATGATCCAAATAAGGACCTTACATAAATCTAAAAGCAATACTAATAGCATATGAAATATTTAGCCTAGTAATGGTTAGATAAATCAAACTTCCAATAAGTTGTTTAGATAAAGTAGAGTTAGATTTTTCACATGTAGGATTAGGATCAAGTTTAATACCAACTTCAATAGTAGTGGTATATTTACAATCAAGTATGTTAAACTTAACAAGAATATTATGTGCATAATTAGATTATGATACAATAATTGAATTTTTACCCTAAAATATAGCCATTCCTAAAAAATGATGTAAAATGCCTAAATCAGTCATTTCAAATATTTGACTTAGTTTATCCTTATATTTATGAATTAAACTATTTAGGTCATTAGTAACCAACTAATCATCAACATATAATACAATTAGAATCAAATGACCATTTTCAACTTTAACAAAGAGATTATTATCTAAATAGGAATTAGAAAAACCTAATTTTTTGAAAAAACAAGTAATATTAGAATACCAAACTCGAAGAGCTTAGTTTAAACCATACAAAGATTTTTTTAACTTGCATACATAATATTCTCTGTTAAGATTAGTGAAACCTTTAGGCTGAGTCATATAGATTTTTTCTTCTAAATCACCATTTACAAATGCATTCTTAACATCCATTTGGTGGATAATCCAACCATTTTGGGATACAAGAGCAATAAAAAGTCTAATAGTACTCATTTTTTCTACATAATCAAAGGTTTCAACATAGTTAATCCTGAGTTTTTGAGTAAATTTGAGAAAAACTAATTGAGATTTAAATTTGTCAATTTTACCAGTTAAATTATATTTGATTTTATGAAGCCACCTTCAACTAACAATATGCTTTTAGGTGAAGGAGGGATAAGATACCAAGTCTAATTTTTAATTATGGTATTATATTCAGATTACATAACAACATTTCATCTATCATATTGAGTGGCTTCTTTAAAATATTGAGGTTCACATTTATACATAGTCATTAAAGTATGATAAGAATGTTGACTTATAGTTAATTTGAAAGATTAGTAATATTAGAAGATTGAATTAGGAATTCTACCTATTTAGGTCTTTTATATTGATTATGAAACTTAGGAGGTTATTTAGACTCTAATTTATCTATAACTAGATCAACTTCCTCAAGGGCATCTATTTCATCACATAGATAAACATGAGAGTTAGCTTCATCAATAGAAGAACATAGAGGAAGATCCATAGAGGGATCACAAAAGGATTTTTCAAGAACAAGAACATTACTATTCTTAATAATATGATGTTTAGAGGGATCATACACTCTTAAACCTTTTGTCTTACCTCCATATCCTAAAAAAATGTAGGAATAGGAAGTGGGGTCGAGCTTCTTCCTCTTAACTTTAGTTATAAATATAGAAGCGGGACTACCAAAAATATTGAGATGAGTGACACTAGGTTTATTTTTAATCCAAATTTATAAAGGGGTAGAAAGATGAAATACTCTGATAGAGACTCTATTTATAATATGAATATCAATATTCATGGCTTCAACCCATAATAAATTATGAACATTTGTAGATTGCAATATTGTTCTAGCCATTTTTATGATGGTGCAATTTTTTCTTTCAACAATACTGTTTTGATGAGGGGAATAGGGAGTTGTTAATTTCTTTTTAATACCATATATAATGAAAAAATAATAAAAATATTTACTAACATATTCATTACGATTATCATTTTTTAAATTCTTAATATAAAAATCAGATGCATTTTTAACATAAGCTTTAAATTCTTTAAACTTAGAAAAACCATCAAATTTCTTTTGAATGAAATAAGCCCAGATCTTTCTAGTATAATCATCAATTAATGTAACAATATTTAATGAACCATTAAGATAAGTAACTTCCAAAAGACCTACAACATCACTATTAATTAATTCTAAAGGATGTGAGGTATTCACATCATGAACTTTGTGAAAGAGGTTATTGCTTACCAAATAAACAACCCTCACAAGTTTCATGATGAGAAGGGATAGAAGGAAGTCTAAAAACAAGATTATTTATAAAAATATCATGTAAACATAAAATTAACATGTCCTAATATTTAATGCCATAACTAAGATTCATTCTTACTATGTGATGAAAGTAAACATGCAGAAGAAAGAGAAAAGATATATAAACCATTATTTTGAACACCTTCAACAATCAATGATCTATATTGATTTCTAATAGACCAACCATATTTAAGAAAAGTTAAAATGAAATTATCATTTGTAATTTTAGAATAAGATAGTAATTTTTTTTAAGCTTAGGTACATAGAAAACATCATTAATAACAACATTTGAAAACATTGTTTTTCCACGTTTAGTTGCTTCTAAAAAAGAATTATCTCCTAAGTAAATTTTTTGAGAGATATTTTTAGAATCACACAAAATATCAAATAATTTTGTCATATGGTATGATTCACCACTATCTAAGATCCATTCATTTTCATTTAAATCATATAAAACAACTTATAAAGCAATAACATTTGAATCTTGATTGTTATTCTGATTAGGGTTTTGATTCTTCTTCTTGTTTTGATTATATTTTTTCCCTTTGTTATTTTTAGAAGTTTGATTGTTATTTATATCTTTATTTTTATAATAGGTTTCCCTTTTATGACCAAATTTACCATAGAGATTGTAATTCCATTAAACTTAGGTGTATGATTCTTATTACCATATTTATTGTTCCCATGTTTGCCTTTAGCAGAATTAGGGTTAGATTTATAGTTTTTAGTGTTATTAGAAACATTATTAAGAGTAAAAAGTGCCTAAGTAGCATTCTCCTTATAATCAATTTTTTTCATAACTTGCTCTTCCTGAATCAGGAAAGTAGATATGGTGGTAAGGTCAATGATATTTTACTTAGTTTGATACTTAGAATTCAAAATTAAAATAGAATTTCTATTTTTTTAATGAATATTTAACTAAATTATAAGATAAAGCAATTGAAATTGAATCAAATTAAAATTAAATCTATCTAAATGAGCTTTAATTTTTTTAATTTTAATAAGAAAATTTAAAAAAATTGTCATAACTTGCTCTTCTTGAATCAGGAGAGTAGATAAGGTGATAAGGTCAATGATATCTTGCTTAGTTTGATACTTAGAATTCAAAATTGAAATAAAATTTCTAATTTTTTTATGAATATTTAACTAAATGATAAGATAAAGCAATTGATCTTGAATCAAATTACAATTAAATCCATCTAAATGAGATTTAAGTTTTTTAATTTTAACAAGAAAATTAACAAAATTTGTCATAACTTGCTCTTCTTGAATCAGGAAAGTAGATAAGGTGGTAAGGTCAATGATATCTTGCTTAGTTTGATACTTAAAAGTCAAAATTGAAATAAAATTTTAAATTTTTTTATGAATATTTAACTAAATGATAAAATAAAGAAATTTATCTTGAATCAAATTAAAATTACATCCATCTAAATGAGTTTTAATGTTTTTAATTTTAGCAAGAAAATTAATAACTTTTTCATCACCCTTCATAGGTGTAGTTAGCAATTCAAGGATTAATTTAATGATATTTAAAAGGCAAGTACTTTCATGCATGGATTCAAGGAGTTTTTAAGCATTTTTATAAGACTCTTGATTACCAATATGAAGAAATAATTCATCCTTAATACTCCACAAGATAATGGGCATAGCTTCTTGTGATTTCATTTGAAATGCATTAGTAAGCTCAAGGGTCAAATGTCTTCCAGAAGGAGATTTATTAGTTCTAATGACAATATTCCATAATTTACGAGTCATAAATTTATATTTAACATGAATTTTATATATATTATAATTATTTCCATTAAGCATTTGAGATTTATCTAAGGAAAAATGAGGTGAAGTCATAACTTCCCTTTAAACAAGATAGTAAACAAGTGCTTAAAATGAAATGTTTTTAATATGAATTTTACTTAAGTTTTTAAAATAAGGTAAATCAAAAGTAAAAATATTTATAATTACATAATTTAGATGCTAAATAATGCAAAAAAAAAATGAATTAAAAAAACATAAATCTAAGTGTCAAAAGAGTCATACTCAAAATGACCACCTAGGCACTATTATTTAAAAGATTTAAAAAATAATAGGAGGCTTAAAAATAAAAATATACCACTCCAATGCATCCAGAACATGCCAAAACCTAAAGATCGACTAGTTGGATGACTATACTTGGCTAGGTTTAGACTAGATCAAGTTTCAAAAGGACTAGTCGATAGGTTAGAGGATTTTTACGTGACAAAGAAGGCACACAATCTAAGAAATGAAATTAAAATTAATTTAATTTGAAATTAATTTTGATTAAAGTCAACAAGAAGATAAAAAGAAAAAATATAATGATATTTGAACACTAAACTTGTCTTTTACAAGTTTTTACCAAAATTTATAATCATCAAGTCATCTATGAGTGGATTAAAAAATTTACATGCAAAATATTGTATTTAATTATTTTTACCTAATTTAATAAAATAAATTAAAATAAATATAAATATTTATTTATTGTGCATGTATACTAAAGTAAAAAACAAATTACTTGATTTTTAACATTTTGCTAAAATATTTTAATAAAAGGTAAATCAAAATTATAAAAGTAAAAAATAAAATATTTTTTAAATATTTGAAATAAATTTATACTTACCTTAATATCTCCTATAGGTGGAAAGGGTACAGGTCTAGGAGCATAGGAGAAGATTGAGGGAGATAAAGGCCTTCTCAGGGTTTCAAAAATTTTAGAATTTCTTGAAAGCCTCTCACAATGCCAACAAGTCTTTCAAAAAAAAAATTAGTGCCAAATTTTTTTTGCCAACCTCCTAGGCCATAAAGGTGCACCAATGGAGGAGAGATAATTTTAAATAGTTTGATCCAGAGCTTCTCAAGCCTTTAAAAATGAGAGGATCCTCTTGCAATAAGTCAACAAAAATGCATGAAATAATATAATTATAAAATGAGCAGAAGCACTGAATAGATTATATTGATTGCATGCCACTTCAAGGGGAAAACCTCCTTTGAGCAAGATCAATACAAATAATTTGTGGATGCCTTCCTTGGCCTAAAAAATTACTTATATACTAAGTATAATATAAGCAACTACTACTTCCCATGAATGTAGGATAAAACATAATGCTCATATGATGACTTACAAATCATATTCATCTAAAACAACTGATATACTAACAAAGTAAAGAGAAGGGGTCACATGTATTCCTAACATTCCCTCACTCTTTGAAAAAGCTTTATCCTCAAAGCTTCATATGTGGTAATTGGTGTTGAATCTAAAAGAGTGGTTCCCATGTTGCATCATCTGATTACATTATGTGCCACTGAATTAATACCTCTATGATGGAGCAGGAGCAAAGTTGGCATGTGCATCTATCTAAGATTTCCTTTGGCTCAAAAAGGATGGATCATTCTTTATCAAGTTTTGGTAAAATAGTCTACACTTTGATGTTTTTGCTAATAAATTTATTCAAATAAGAGACATGAAATATTGGATGAACTCAAGAAGAATGTGGGAACTCCAACTTATAAACAACTGACCTAATCTTTTGGAGAACCTTATATGGCCCATAGAACTTAGGAGCCAACTTATGACACATTTTAAGTTTTAGAGAGGATTTCTTGTATGGATGCAAGTAAATAAAAACCATATTACCTACTTGAAAGGTACACTCAAAACAATATTTATCAGCGTATTGTTTCATTTTATTATGTGACATATGAAGATTGTCTTGTAGAGTGTTGAGCATCTGATCCTAGGTTTGAGGAACATGTCAAATACTTAAACTAGTGAAGTATTGGGGATGTATATAAGGAGTACTGGTGGTGCTTGACCATAGACTACTTCATATGGATTCATCTTAGTTGAAGTGTTGTAGGAGGTATTGTACCACCGCTTAGTGAGAGGGAGCCACTTTGCCCACTGATGTTGTTGTTATGAGGTGAAGCAATGAAGAAAAGTTTCAAAGTATTTATTTATAATTTTAGTCTAGCCATCCATTTATGGATGATACCTAGAAATCATCTTCAATTGGGTGCCAGTGCATGAAAATATTTCTATCAAAAAATAGATGGTGAAGGTTGCATTATGATCTAAGACAATGGAAGAAGGAATGCCATGAAGATGTAAAATATGGTCCAAGAAAATTTGTGTGACTATAGAGGTGGTATAGGGATGGTTGAGGGTAAAAAAATGACTATATTTGGAAAGGTGATCAATCACAACCAAGATCACCATTTTTCCTCTATATTTAGGGAGTCCCTCAATGAAATCCATAGAAATATCTATCCAAATCCTGGTAGTGATGGGAAAGGGTTTGAGCAACCCATAGATGAGTGTTATTTCACCCTTATTTGAATTAACAAGTATCACATTCATCCACTATCTATTGAATTACATTTTTAATTCCTTCCAAAAGAATTTATGCCATGCTTGCTCATAAGTTTTGAAAAAACATGAGTGCCCTATGGATGGAGAACCATAGAGTTGATAAACTACAACCTGCTAAAGATCTATGCTTTGGGGAAGCACCAAACAACCTTTGTATCTTAGAGAAGAACCATCCCAATAATAATTTGGTACTGTAGAGGGGTTAGTGGCCAATTTTTGAATGATTTGAGACAATGAGGAGTCATTGACATGCCCCTGCTATACAGTGTCCAAATAATTTAAAATAGGCATGGAAATAGCTGAGAGGGAAGCTTGGTCCAAAAATGTGTGAGAGAAAATATTAACCATAATATTATCCTTACCCTTATTTTAAATTATCTCATAGTCATAACCCATGTGTTTTCTGACCCATTTCTATTTTGATGGGGTAGAGACCCATTATTCCAAGAAATATTTCAAACATTGGTGATCAGTTTTGATGCAAAAATGATTTCCTAGTTGGTATTTCCACCACTTTTGTATTGCATGCAAAATGGCTATCATTTCCTTCTTATAAGTAGAGAGTAATACATTATTTATATCATTTGACATTATTACAAGCATCACTCTCGATAGTGAAGGTCTTATAAAAATCTAGCATAGCTTGAATAGGTGTAGTATACATAGATTATTTCAATTATTCAAATGCACACTCGATAGCTTGTGTCCATATAAAAGTATCCTTTTTAACATAGTTGTCAGTGGAGATGTAATATTCTTGTAATCCTTGACAAACTTATGATAGTATCTAGTTAGCCCCAAAAAACCACAGAGGCTCTTGAGTGTCTAAGGATGATGCCAATTTGTCATGGTAGTTATTTTTTGAGATCTACCTAAACCTCTTAGGTTGAAAAAATATATCCAAGATAATCCACTTTGTCCTATCCAAAATCACATTTGGACTATTTTGCATAGAGATAATGATCATAGAGAAGTTGTAGTGCAAGCTCCAGATGTTGGAGATGTTCATACCATGTTTTACTATAAATGAGGCTATCATCAAAGAAGACCAGAATGAGGGCTAGAATATTTTATTCATCAATGCCTAGAATGTTGAAGGAGCATTTTTGAGGCCAAAGGGCATGACCAAACACTCATAGTGGCCATCATGCTTATGAAAGCTGTCTTCAGGATTTCATCCTCATGAAACTAGATCTGGTGATATCCAGAGTGGAGATCCAATTTGGAGAAAAAATGAGCATCATGTAGCTCATCAATAATAGGGATCATGAACTTATCCTTGATTATGATCTGATTAAGTACACAAAATTCAATGTAGAGGCATCATGACCCATCTTTTTTCTAGACAAGGAGAACCAGGGAAGAATATGGGCTAGTATTGAGGTGAATAATGCCTTACTTTAGTAAGTCTAGAATGAGCATCTTGATCTTGGTCTTTTGATGAAATGGGTAGCTGTAGGGCCTAATGTTGGGAGAAACACTTCTAGGAAGAAGTTGAATATGATGGTCCTTTAGCCATGAAGGTGGTAATTCCACTAGTTTTACAAAGACACCTACATACCTCTATAGAATGGTTTGTATATCAGAAAGAGGAATGGATACTGATCATGGTTATATTTGAATGGAATATAGCTAGGTAATGACACCATGTGATTTTTTATTAAAAATATTTTTCATGCAATGTGAACTAATGATGTTGAGAGATCCTATTTATAAGCCTTTCAATGTGTGTTTTTACCCATTGTCTGAAAACTACATCCAACATTTAGTAAAATCCCATAAGATGGGTCTAAGTGTGTGTAACTATTAGGTACCTAAAATAACATCACATCTACCTAATGGAAACAAAAACATGTCATAACACAAGTTATAATTTCCAACATAAATATGCACATTATGACACCTCCCCTTACAAGGTAATGTTCCCCCATTAGCAATCATGACTTCAAAGTTAGAACAAGGATAGATAAAATAATTAACTATTTTAGCGATATGAGGTCAATGAAGTTATGAGTGCTGCCCAAATCAATGAGTATTATGAGAGTGAACTTCTTGAAGGAACCCCTGACCCAATGTTTTGTGGGGTGGTGATTCTTACTTAGGCATGGAGAGAGATCTCTAGGTGGTCTTCCTGAGAAGTAGGCTCTATAATCAATAGATATTTATCTAGATCATCTGCTATATCCTGAACATCTTCAAAAAATTTAGTGTTGGTTAGAGAATCCACATATGATAGGTAGAGATTTTGTTCAACACATTTATGTCCCTAAGTGAATTTTTCATCACAGTTGCATCTCTACTTTAGTCAAATGATTGATAAAAGTGGTTCTAGGGGCTAGTGTTATTTGAGAGTGTTATGGAGTTATATTTTTTAATGGAGTAAAAATGGATTTGAATCATTGCTAAATTATGATCTTGTCCTTTGCCCACTTAGCCAACCCTAGGGCTTCCATCATTGTGTTGGGCCAAAACATTTTGAACTTTGATCAAATTGTATCCTTCACTCCACTGATAAAACAAACCCTAAAGAATTCATTATCTAATCCCTCTGTGTGATTGGCTAATTTTTCAAATTCTATTTGATATTCTTTCATGTTTCCTATCTAGAAAAGTTTAGTGAGTTCTCTAATGAAGCCATCAAAAGCAAAATACCAAACCATTATAAAATGAGGGAATAAAAATTAGTCCATATGGGCTCATCATGAGCCTTGGTATACCAATGATATCATTAAAGGGCTTCATGTTCCAAGTGAAAGGATACAAGCGGGACCTTATTGACATCAAAAGTATTATGTAGACTAAAATATTTTTATTCCTAATAGATCCATCTGGTTAAATCTAAACCATTAAATTGAGAGAAATTAAGCTTTGACCCATGAAAATTACCAGAAGAAGAAAACCCTATGTCTAAAGAGTACTTTTTATGTTGTATGTTTCTCAAGGTGGTATGTTGAAGACTACAACCAAGAATTTTTTCATCAAGATCTTTGATGTGGGTTTTGAGGGTTGAAATTCCATCTTCCATGTTTTTTTCCCCTGTTTGGGTTGCTACCATGACCAAAATAAGAGATTATTTTTAGAATGGGTAGGAAAACTAGAGTTAAGACACATTTAGTAAGGGAAGTTTTGAATTTGGGCAAAATCAAAAGGGGTAACAGGGCTTTTAATAAATTTTTTACATATTGGGAGAAGGATCGATAAAAGTGAGGGCAATTTTAGGAGTGAAAATGAAAAAATTAAAAAAATTATCAAAGAGAGACAAAGGAGCATAATGGGGAGATGAACATTGTGGAAATTTTGAGGCAAACAAACAATAAAAGGTATGACAAAACCTAAAAATGGGTAAATTGAGATATGTGGGAATTAGGAGTGGAATTGGGATATGAGACCTCAAGGAATAAAATGTGGGTAATGGAATTTTAGGTGTCTAGATAAAATTTGAGGATCAACGAGGCTACAGATGGAGACATATGGGAAAAAATAAAAAAACCATTTACTCTGATTTCTATTTTCTATTTGTAAGTCTTCTGAGAATCTGTAGATAGTTTTTTGAAACTAATAGAATGGAAATTTCTTAGTTTCTAGTTTCTATCAATTATCTGGCTGTAAGTCCTCTAATAGTCTATGGATACTCTGCTAATATATTTTTTTAATAGTCTGCTAGAAATATGTTGAAACTATTTGAAATGGGCCCCAAGTTTTAATGGTTGCCTAAGGGTTTAAATATATCACTCTGGCCATCAATGCCATCTAAGTGAGTACCGCTCCTCAAAAAATTTCTATCCACGGGTTTATCTCTTAGCGATAGTGCTTGGTTTTCCTCATGAATGGGAACTACTCAATTGAGAAGGGGTTGTTTCTCGTTTCACTAACAAGTTCTCTCAATGGGCCAGCTACTTTGGGGTTCCTATGGTACTCCTCACAATGAGTTTTAGGGATTTTACCCAAGCAGTTTCCATAGTTATACGATCAGTTTTTTACCCTGATCTAAAATAGATTATTGTATTATAGAAAAATATCAAAATAAATTATGCAGTAGAACATATTTATTTCTAAAAAATTATTTAAATAAATTATGCAAAAGAATGAAGTGAATACTTTTTGAAGGAAAAAAATTAGCCCTAGAAAGTGCTTTGATACTAGATGAGAGGATCCTCCTACAACAAGTCAATAAAAATGCATGAAATAACAAAATTATAAAATGAGTAGAATCACTGAATGGATTATATTGATTGCAGGCCACTTCAAGGGGTCAACTTCCTTTGAGTAAGATCAATAAAAATAATTTGTGGATGCCTTCTTTGACCTCAACACTTACTTGTATACTAAGTCTAATCTAAGCAACTACTACTTTCCATGAATGATAGATAAAACATAATGCTCATGAGATAATTTACAAAGCATATGCATCCAAATCAATTAATATATTAACAAAGTAAAGAGAATGGGTCACATGGGTTCCTAACAAAAAATTTCATGGGTCCTTACCTTTTTCAAAACTAAGTGAATAAAACTTTTAGAAGGCAATTTAATGCACAAAAAACTGAGTTTCAATTTTTTTTAAAATGCCCAAGTTGTATAATGGCATCCAAGTGCGCAGGCTTTGAATAAATTAAAATATCTACAACAAGTCAATAAAAATGCATGAAATAACAGAATTATAAAATGAGTAGAATCACTGAATGGATTATATTGATTGTAGGCCACTTCAAGGGGTCAACTTCCTTTGAGTAAGATCAATAAAAATAATTTGTGGATGCCTTCTTTGACCTCAACACTTATATACTAAGTCTAATCTAAGCAACTACTACTTTCCATGAATGAAGATAAAACATAATGCTCATGAGATAATTTACAAAGCATATGCATCCAAATCAATTAATATATTAACAAAGTAAAGAGAATGGGTCACATGGGTTCCTAACAAAAAATTTCATGGGTCCTTACTTTTTTCAAAACTAAGTGAATAAAACTTTTAGAAGGCAATTTAATGCACAAAAAATTGAGTTTCAATTTTTTTAAAAATGCCCAAGTTGTATAATGGCATCCAAGTGCATAGGCTTTGAATAAATTAAAATATCAATGATTGATATTTAATTCAATATTTTATACACTTGTCAATAAAAAAATCATCTCCACTGGCTCTTATACCATGTTAAAATACATAGAATGTAATATGTATAGATCTAGAAGAGAGTTAATGAGAAAAGCATAATAAAATAAACCCAGATCAAATAAACACAACATCCTAGGAAAAACCTCAAAGAGGTAGAAAACCCAACAAGGTGATATTCAATATTTAGAAATAATAATAACCCTAATACATCAAATCTTCTTCATCTCACTCCTCAAATAAATTCTTCACAAAATTCTTCACAAATTTTTATTAGACAAGTATTTACCACACACATGAATACTTGAATATTTTTGTGTTTGATGATAATTAAAATAGGGGTAAAACCCTATTTATAATGATTCACGAGGGGATGTGACCATTGTGAAAATAGCGAGTCCATCCACCCTGATAAATCTAATTAATAAACATTTGGTAAATATTAAATAACTATAATAAGATTATTTATTTTCCTAAAGTTTACACCTAAAATAAATAAATAATATATTATTATTTATTTAATTACTTACTATTGTAATTCAAGGGTTAATAATAGCCACTTAGACATTAATTGCTCTAACACACCCAACCATACCATTGGTTCTATTCTTATTGCATGAGTTCCACCAAGAAATTTATCTTCTCTAATATTTATCTATCTCAGTCATCTATTCTTCAACATCTAACCCTTTTCTCTTTGGGTCTTATTTCATATTTATCTCATTGTGTTGATCTAACTCAACCAAGCCATTATTCTCTTTTGCCTTCTTTATCATCATCTTCTCACAAGTAAGTCTTTTTCACCTTGCTTTGGTGTCTCAACATAGGTTATCTCTACCTCATCTATTGACACTTTTGTCCAAGTATTTTTTATGTTAGAACAACTCTATTTAGAGTCTTTCTTATCTCTTGTCTTCATCTCTTGAGCTTCTGCTAGCTCTCTTCTTACGGTTGATCTACCACAAACTCTTTAAATTTCTCTTATTATACTCTTGTAACCTTCATTATCACCTTTAACAACTTCTCATAACAACCTTTAATAGTTAAAAAACATAAAATATACAAGATCTTACTTGATTTGATACCACTTGATGTAGTGTCTGATGACTATAACCTTCTTTAGCATTTTCTTGGCTCTAAATTCTACCCTAATCCTTTCTCTAAACTCTGACTTTCTTTGACCTATAGGTACCTTGCTTCCCTTATTGTTTTACTTGATGACTTTTATCTTGAGAAGGCTCATTATACTCCTTGTTTCCATAATATAATTCTCTCTTGATTTCTTATCACAACATCATCATCCTCTATCATCTCCCCTCTTAGCATACACACCATCCTCTCATCTATCAAGTTTCATGAATTCACTCTCTTGCATGGTTCAAACTTGCTCCTTCGTCCCTAGGCTCATAGACTCAATGCATGGATCCAATACCAATTTACACACTATGGATCATGTATCCCTTTGATATGATGTATTTACACTCCCTTACACAATCCAAATATATAACTTCATCCCCAATATAGAACTCTTAAATAACAACTCTTTCCTTATTTCTTCACTAGCTCTTGTAGCCTTATTTAGGAACAAATCTATATGCTTTGAACAATAAATAGAGGTTCTATAAAAAATAAGGATATTTTTAAACACTTATTATTCCCATTAATATTCCCTTAAATTTTTAGGGCTTAAATTTCAAGGTAACCCTACTAAATCCCCAAGACTCTTACCCAATTATGTCTCTTTTAGGCCTAGGCAAACACACATTTATAGGAACCATACAATACGAACTGTAACCAACCTAAAACCTCCTCAATCCTTTAGGGCACATGAAATTACACTAGATTACCAAGTTTTGTTATTTTTGATAGGTTAAAATAAAATTTACTAGAGTTTGTATTTTGAAACCCTAGTATAATCTTGACATAGGCTTGTATAGGTCAATAACATAGAAAATGGAAAATTTTGAGTTATACACACTTTAAAATGAAACCAAAGGATACACAATCAACATTATTTATATTTATATTTCAAAGATATATGCATTTTATTTATCTATTGTTTACGCTCTCATAGTTTAAAACCAAAGTTACTTTATGGCATGACTAACCTATCCTCACCTTTTCTAGTAGTTATATGTGCTTGATTAATCCTAAAAAAGACTCCAATAAACAAATATACATAATTTAGTGTGTATTTCAAGGTAGTGTATGAAGGTTATTGGACTCTTTCAGTTCAAATATATTAATAAGCCTTCAAAGAGATAAACAACATCTAATAAATATTCTACTCCATTTATCACAAACTATACAAAATTCCAACAAAGCTTAACCACCTTCTCAAAAACCTGCTTGGACTTATTCATAGGACTATGTAAACACAAAAATTTATTTAATAAGACTGTATTGTAGTTGACACCTTATACCAATGAACAATGACCTTAAGAACTCAAAATAATTATGAATAACAATGAAAAAACCACTTACATTTATGAAATCATTGAGCTTCAACAATAGTGTTGATGATCAACATTCCCTTATTCTCAGAATGAGGACCCTCCTTTCTTCAATTTTCAAAATGCCCAAGATACTAAGCATATTAAATTATTTAACTACATAGAGAATTGATTTAATACTTCTATAATTTTTAGTTAATCATTCATTTTTTAATAAGGATTGACACTTAGAAATATTTAAATTATTACAAGTCTTCTTCAGGTTTTATTCAATAATGAATTATTAACCGTGGATGGTTAAATGATGTGCAGACATGATTTTGCTAAGAAAACATGACCTAGGTCTCTAATAGATATACACACAATAAGCTTCACTGGTTTTTATTAAATTAACATTATGTTGTGTTTAAGGCATTTTCTCACAAAGTTTTGATTTAAACTTGTTTAAATTCACCTAAGATAGGCAATGACGTCTTCAAGAAGCTAACTTAATTTCTCTCTTAACCTTTCCAGATGCCAAATTAAATTTATATATTATTATGGCTTGTAAGATGTAAATGTTTGGACTATGGCCTAAGAGGATAGATATCCACTTCTATGGGCCCTAGAATACCTTAGAAATTCATTGCACCCTACGTAAGACACTTGGAGTAAATCTAACAAGTCTATGAACTACGTGGCATTATCTAGAGGGCTCACAAGGAGATAACCATTGAAATTCAAATATTGGGGCTACATGTTAGGATATTAGCTCCTAAAATTGAGCCTATCCAATCTAAGTCACCACACATTCCCTATGCATCTCACCATAATGTAGAAGCCCATGAGATGTTGTTGCATGTCTCAATGGTAACTAGTCAGAATCGAGCAACCTTATGAGGTGATGTGTGTCCCCCTTGAGTTAACTTGATTTCACCACATGTTTACACCATATTGCATCTATCCAAATCTCATAAGGTAGACATGTAGTTTCACCCAAGTCATTCGATCAAGGTTTGTGATATATAACTATCCAAGGTGCCTTCTGAGAGTAACACTTCATAGAATAAAAAATAATAGCTTGCAAGAATGAAGTGTGTCTTATTTGGTCTTGCATGATGATGCCACATTTCATTCTTATGTTATTTATATTTTTGATCCATGAGATAGCCTTTGAGAAGGATGCATGTCTCCACTTGAGCCACCCGATTAGTGCCAAGTTGTTGACAGTTGTCCAAAAGCCTTTTGAGAAAGACACCTAGTAAGGAAAGCTACTATTTCCCATGAGAGTGATGTGTGGTATTCTTATGGATAATAAAAATTGAAAAAATAACATATATAGATTGGTATGAAATAAAAGATGCCACATGGTGAGATACATATGAGTCATCATGTAAAGATGCATTCTAAGAGTCTGTGAGGCAAACAAAAGATGCCACATGTCTAGATTTTGATCCAACTAGGTAGTTTAGTCATATTCAGGCCACACGAGTACTTAGTTGGATTTGATGTGGTAGCCACATGTCAAAATTTTGAAATATTTAGATTTAAAACTAAAATTTATGGCAAATCAAATTTAAATTAAAGCTAAATCAAATTTTGGTTCAAATAATTGCTAAAATCAATAGTTCAAAGATTTTATCAAATATATGAAAGGTTGATAAGCTCTCCATTAATATGACATGAACCAGGATCACCATCAATATTATACTAATTAGAGTAGTCATTCAAAAGGATACATAATCAAGGCTATTGTTATTTGTATTTCAAAGCTATATGCATTTGCTTTCTCTATTGTTTATGCTCTCATCATTCAACAAAGCTCAAGATGCTAGCAAGTTGCACTTCTGACCACCATTATCAGAGTTTGAAAGTTTTAGAAATATACAAAGAGACATTTATTACTACCTATAGTATAGTAAAAGATAGTACAAGTAGGTCCTTATAATCTAGGTAAGAGTAATTCTTTCAAGAATCACAACTTTTTGTTTCAAAATGATTCTTCAGTCATCTTCAAAGATACTCAATTTATTCTTGAAGCCACAACATCTGGTGACTTGCATTATAATAGCATATATTTCAATGTAGAAGAAGATAAGGTTATTGATGAGACTAAAACCATTCCTTATATAATCCAAGTAGCCTTGATATCCTTACCATTAATGCAGTCAGTCTCCATAATGTCATAGCTAAGCTAGAGGTTATACCATGTGTTAACCTAGCTCAGATAATTTTTGGGAGGGAAAAATGTAAAGATGGGCTAATTAAATCAATGTAAAAAGGGATATAGATTACTTTCATAGTATGACCAAGCTTCAAAAAGTACTATGACCTTCCCTCACCATAGATATAATATAACCAAGTCATCATCAACAACTAGTATGAATTACACTCTATAGAGAAGGTCTTAGCTTCATGGGTGACTAACCCAATAGGATATATTTTAATGGATGATGAAGGAAACTTTCCCATTTAATAATTTAGATAAGGAGTTATAATTGGCCTAGCCCTCCTAAATAGAATATTTGGCAATCCACACATTGCCTATGTGGACATAAGGGTTATTCCATTACTGAAAATAATCTTTGAAGACTATCAGATTCCCCCACTTGGGGAAATTATTAGTAATAACTTAGTGTATGCAATACATGAGACCTACAAAAATGGTTCCCCCTTCTTTATGATGAGATAGTTATTTAATGAAATATGTACAACTACTCAACTGGGTTAGAGTTCATGGTCTCTTGAGTGTCAAGAGGTTGTGCCTCAACTCTTATTTGCAAAGCATATTCATAGTTTTAGATGTAATATAAGAGTGATTGCTAAAGATTTCTACCCAATGGTCTACTAGTTGATCAATGAATGCAAGATGTAAAGGGTTACCCCTAAAGTTAGGAAAACCTTGAGATATATGGGTAGCTATTGGTTATACCTAGATTACATATTTATCATAATAGGAGTGATGGTGGCCCCTCTTAAACTACCAAGGTCTATGCCAATGAAGATATCTAAAGAAGAAATGGCATGTTAAATTTTACATGGAGTTGATGGAGTCTTCAATAGCAATAATAAAACATCTCTCCATAAGGTTCCTTATAAGTTGGGGAGGTCAAGGATTACCAAGTGGCATGATATTGGTGGATATATAGAGATGCTATGAATGATGAGGTGGTGCTCTAGAATGCTGCAAAGAAGAACATTGAATTGGAAATGAGATTAGATAGGGAAAATAAAAAGGAGGATATTGATAAGTCTGTGCCACCTTTAACACATGGGAACATGTTTGATGTTGACTATGAAGAAGGGCAAGATGAAGAAGATTAAGATAACATTATTCTCATTAGGAATAGGCCAAATAGACCTCCATGACTCATCACTTCAAACATTCAAGACTTAGCTCCAAGATTTGAACAAGGAGGATCTATAAATTAGTTTGACCCCTCCCAAGGGCCCTCTAAATCTATTATTTCCACTTATTTTTAGGCAATAACAACTAGTGGATCATTTCCTATTGGTTCCCCTATATTAGCGAGCCCATTAAGGCCCATTTTTAAACTTTTCACTTTTCTAAAGATACCTTTACTTGTATCAACATTCAATATTTATATGGGTGTAAAGGTGAGTGTGCCTCCAATATTGCCTTCATTTATTCTAAATATGGGCCCTATAAGATCACTATTTGGCACACTTGGGCATATAGACCTAAAAAACCCACCACCTACTCTTGCTTCATCTCTAGACTTACCTTATACACCACCTCCAATAAATCCAAGGCCTAATATCATCCCAAATTGGGTCACACATATTATACTAATGGCAAGATAAGAGAGACCTTAGGTAGTCCTCTGTACACCATAGATTAGCATGAAATTTGATGCTACTATAGGTATAATGAAAAGAGTAGTGATGAGGTAGGTTTAGTATCCATAGTCTATCTCAATGGTGGCTCATGAAAGTGAAGAATCCATCTTCACTTTAACAAAGAAGAGGAAAGTTGGCCTAGGTGAAGTGGATGAGTATGTAGAGGACATTATGTCTATGGTCCAAGCTAATTAAATTTACACAATGGCCTTAATGAAAGGTATACATTAGGAGATGAAGAAATTGAAATAATAAGCATTGCCTATAGTGTCACAAAAAACTATAGTCTAGGTAATCAATGTAGTCATCAATGTCTTCAATTTATACAAGACCATAAAGATAAGGTAAGAATATGGGACTCTATAGTATAATTTGGTCATTAAATATGACTAAAAACTTGCACTCTATGATGTCAAGTTGGAAAACCTAGCTAGAGTTGCAAGGATAAACAAGTTTCAAGACATTAAGGTATTTACACTTGAAGAAATTATCCTAGCATAGACCATAATGATGAATAGAAGGAGAATACTAAAAAGGTGGCTTGAATAGGCTAAGGATGTAACTACATCTCAAAAAAAATAGAGTTTAGAAATGCCCTCTTGTTAAAGGATGCTATGGTCACTAGGGTGACCAAACCTAAGGGTAGATTCATGGATGACTAGGAATTCAAGACCCAAATAAAGTTATTTGTTACAAAGTTCCAATATGACATAGCCAATGCCAAGATTGCCACTAAAGTGATCAACATTGTGGATTTTTTTAACCAAAGGCTAGAGAGAGCCAAGGCCATTAAATAAGTGTTGAGACCTGTACTTGTAGAACATGACAAGCTTATTCAAGAAATGCCTAACTTATTTAGGCCTGTGATCATGATTTTAGTAAAATTGACTAGGATTACTTAATGTACACTAAAGTTTGGACAAAGGAAGAGGTAGAGAAATAAAGGCAGTAACAACAAGCTGGTCAATAACCTCTTCTAGGACCTTGAGGAATATTCATCTTTATTTTGTAATTTCAAATCTAGAATATTCCATTTTAATACCTGGCATTTTTATTATTTTGATTCAAAAGATAAAATCCACTTATATGTATTTGGGCATTTTTTAATGGGCCCACTCAAACTGTCTTAGGAATTTTGAGGCCTATATTTAGGGGTATTCCCCCTCATTGTAAAACATGAACAATTTTTATAGAATTAATACAAAATATCCAAGAAATTATGAGATTGTATAAATGCTTTATTATGTGTTCTATAGTTTTTTCTTCTCATGCTTTAATAATTAATGGTTTCCTTTCTACTAACTAATATAATAATAATATCAATGTATGCATCATTGGTTTGAGTTTAATACTAGGCTATCAAATTTGATGGTTTATGTACTCTATTTTCATCTTATTTGAAGTTGAATGTGCTTATGCAATTTAATGTGAATGAGTAACTTTCATGCAACATATGCTTTCAAATATATGCATCCTTTTTCCTTTAAGTTTCAACTACATCTATTTGGATTTGAGTATTACACTAGGGTCAATGAATACTAGTTTTTTTTATGAAATATATCTATATATTAAATAAACAAAAATATACAAATAATTGACAAAAAAATATAGGTGGTATAAGAGCATGCCATGTCACACTAGGCAAAGCCTTAGAGAAAAAGGAAAAACACCACTAACAACTAGGTAAAGCCTAGGAACAAGTCACAAATCCATAATAAAAGATAACTTTATTTAGCAAGAGCAAGGCTAGAAGGTAGAAGATCCATATCATTAGGACTCCATCCCAAGCTTGGCAAGTCATTTCCATTTGGAATAGGTTCCTAGCTAATATTTTGAGTAGTGTCCTTATCATCTTCTTCTTCCTATGTCTAAGTGGGAGAAATGGATAGAAAAATCCTAGGGAACTTTCCCAGTACATATGATTAACCTCTAGGTGGCACCCCTCAAGTATCCAATAATAAAGGAGGAGGAGCATCCTAGCCATCCTGCCCAACTAGGGAAGGAGGTAGTTGATACCACCCTCACTGCTACTCAAGAGGGGTCATATACAGGTATGGGGTACTGCTATGAGAGTGGTGCTAATAATGGTTGTGATGATGCCCACCATGAGGTGGAAGAGCAATTCTATCCTCTAGTCTAAAATCCCTAGGTGGATATGGTAAAACATGAGCCATTGCACAAGGAACATCTCCCTAGTGAGAGAGGAGATCTTGAAGGTGCCCAAGCTCCATAATAAATTTATTAGCTTGAACTTAAATTTACAAAAGAACATTAGAGATGATAGAGGACTTGCTTAAAATATATACATTACAATCAACAAAAGCATTATTAAACACATAATTATTTATTTCTTTATAATACCATAAGAGAATCTCCACTTTAAAATTATTCCAAACTTGTGTGCATTTAAAAGGCATCATAGGTTTATCTCCAAGGAGGATGTGCTACCAAAAAAATAATGTGGGATAGAAAGGCTTCAAGAGATCATGGATCTAAGTTCAAACCTTTGAGCTTTGGAACAGTATAAAAAAGATGAGGAAGCATCTCAAGGTGGCTATAGAAAGGGAAAGTAAGAAGGGGAACTCCTAGCTAGACAAGTCTTCTACCAATAGGTAAGCCTTGGTGTAGTATACACCAAGAAAAATGAGTGAGATTGGGATCCAGACAAGCCCCCTAGATAGTGTTGAAGTAGAATTTCCACATAGCAATAAATGAATTCAACCCCCAATGGGCATTAAGCTTATCCACCAAGGGAAAATGGGAGGTGAGTCATCCATAGCCAAGCCAGGGAGTGTAATTGTGAAAAGGGGTCTCCACATACCACTTATATTCCTTCTACCATGGATGAGTAGAGTGGACAAATATTTTTTAGAAAATGGAGAGTGACATGACATTAAGTATATCTTAGTAGGATTTTTGGTCTGCATTAGATAACCAAAATTTGGCTTTCACCTCTTCCCAGGATAGCCAAAAGTGAGATCACCTATAGTAGATATCCTAGATAGTATGAATTCCCCTTCAAAAAAACTTGAGATCATTGATCCAAGGGACATCTGCTAGGGGAAATTCATTGACATTAAAAATAAGAGACCAATAGATTAAGTGGGTGTTAATAGAGAACCCATCACATAATCCTAAACCATTCCAGAGAATCCATGGTTTAATATTTTCCCATGCCTTCTAGATGATTTTATCCATAAAGGACCCTATGATTTAGATGGGAGAATTGATGAAAATCAAATTAGGGAAGCCAAGTACTTTCCATGATTTATTTCCCTTAGGCAAGCTTGAACTTATGCAATGTTTGAACAAAACCTTCTAATATTCTTGGCCCTCAATGGACCAAATAATTATTTTGGCACATAAGTAGTTCATTGTCAAGCTATGTCAATGATCCCCATTCCTCTAGCATCCTGCATGAGGTAGCAATATTCCTAGGCCACCCTATGGAATCCTTTACCTTAGGGGGAATTGTCCCAAAGGAAATCTCTAAGAAATTTATCCAACTTATGGTAAGATTTCTTAGAAGGCACCCAACATGAAGAGTAGTACACATGGGTGGTTGCAAGAATTTTTGAGTAGATTTTAAAAATTTCACTAACAAAAGAGACTTGGTCACCCAATATTCTATCTTCTTAACAACTCTGTCAACAACATAATTCCATAACAAAGGTGGTGAAGCATCAAAATAAAATGGGATGCCAAAAAAATTTAAGATTTCATCATGTTGGATCCACTTCCATCTATATTTATCAGCCCACACTAGTGGAGGGAGGTAATATTACCTATAGAAATGAGTTTTCTACCATTAGATGTTGGATTGAGAGGCCAGGTAGAAGGTATCAAGACACTACAAGGCATTATCAAAATTGGACTCATTCTCAATGAGAGTAAGGAAAGAGTCATCTACAAAGTGACTATTAAGTAATTTCATATCTTATTGCAAGTTCATGATGTTTGGATGGAGATAAATTCCCTTAACAAGGCCCCTATCTTGGGCATTGCTATGAATATATCCAAAACCCTTAGTTGTAAGCACATATAAGGTGGGAGATAGTGGGAACCTTTGATAAATGGAAAGGAACAAGCCAAACTAATCATAGGTGACTCCATTAATAGAAAGGATAGCTGAGGCATCTACAAAAAGAATCTAGATGGTTTGGATGAAGATGGGCTTGAAGCCTGGTGTTTGAAGCATGGCTAGTATGAATGGCCATTCAATGAGGTCATAAGATTTTTCAAAATCAATTTTAATGAACATATCTTGTTGTTTAGACCTTCTAGACCAATCCATCCCTTCCCATATTGCTATAATGTTATCCAAAATATAATAACTTCTAATGAAACTCATTTGTTTAGGGTGCATGATGAGAGGTAAAATATTATGTAATCAGATTGCTAGAACCTTGGTAATGATTTTATAGGAGACATTCAAGAGGGTGATGGGCTTTCAGTTATATATCAACTCAAGATCTCCATTTTTAGGTATGAATTTAATATTTTATTTATTTATATTTTCACCTAGTGAATGAGAGCAAAATACTTCTTGATAAACCTTATGCAAGTCACTACCCACAAGGTCCCAAAGGGTTTTATATAATTTTTAGGGGAGACTATCAATGTTAGGTGCTTTATCATTTTCCATGAGAGACACTACCTCATGTAAACCATCAACAATGTGGGGCCTATCACAAGCCACTTGTTGGGTGGGAGTGAGTTTACATGGAACCACTATGATACATTATTGAAGGGCAATTTCACACTCATCTAAGGATTCTTGAGCTTTGAATACTTGTTGATAATGGTAGAAAAAGTCTTGAAAAATATGTGAGGTCTCTGTGAGTCTATTTCCAACCTTTGAGATGACTTGTAATTGCTACTTTGAGTTCTTGGCTCATAGCATCTAAAAGAACTCCTTTAAAGTTGTGTCCCATATCTTGAGCCATTGAAGCCTAGCTTTGACTTAGGCTCCTTGGGCATTGTAGTTGTTTTCAATATGAATGTGGTGATGCAAAGATGATACTCTAATCTATAAGATCTCATTGAAGGGATCATTTTCCAAGGCTAAAGTCACACAACTCAGCATTGAGGAAGTAGCAGAGTAAGAGTGTCTTTTAATTTTAGCAATTTGGGGACCATAGATCCGGAAAAAGCAAGAGGTCATTTTGATGGCATCATCCCACCAAAGAATCTAACCATATTCTTAGGAAGGACATGGATCCAAATTCTAAATTATCCTAATGTGTGCCACCATGGGCCCATGTTTGAGAAAGAAGTGTTAAGAAAGAATTGCATTTTGTGGACTTTGGGTTTCATAAACTACCATGTCTCTCTAAACTGAATAGGGGAGTGGTCAAAAATCCAAAAAAATGGTAGTGCCTACAATAGAGGGGAAAAACCATTATCAAAGGAGAATTACAGTTGGGTAGACATCATTACCCTATCTAGGTACTTCAGAATCTGAATGGGCCTTCCCTAAGATTACTCAAGGTGTACCAAACTCCATATGTAGGTTGATGGGTTAAATTGGGGTCTTAAAATCCCCATTTAGTGCACATGTAAAACCACACCTCCATTTCACCAACTACCCACCTCATAGGCAAGTGGCCCACTTTGTCCTTAAGAGATGCCACCATATTAAAGTCACCACATAAGACCTAATGGGCATTGGGGAGATCATATACTATCCACCACCATAAATGGGTACACTTCAAGGCATCATTTGAGGCATAAATGTTAATAAAACCAAAAGAATGGCTTTTAATGCTAAAAAGGGCCCATACTAACTAGTTGGTGGGTTCCACACTAAATTGCACTAAGTATGGCTACCACCTTGGAGAAATGAATGTGATCACCCCTCCACATACTACATCATGATTACTATAAAGCATGATATTGTCATGCCAGATGGAATTATTGACAGCCATCAATAAAAAGTCTACCACCTTGACTTTTTATAGATAAAGAATGTCTATCTTGGGAAACTTACTTCTAAAACCATGCACAAAAAACTTATGTTTTGGGTCTATGAGACCCCAAACATTACGTGAAAAATAATTCATAGATGATGGGTGTTGAGAAACATGTCCTCTAAGTCCATACCTTTCAAGGCATCATATCAATTATGCAAAAAGTTCTCACTATTGACACTTAAACAATAATCAAATCACTTCCTCATAATAGGGTAAACCTGGTACTCTCCTTCCTCCACCTTGTCACTCCTTTGAGGAGGGTTGAAAGAGTGTTTGGGCATATCCCACTGAGAAGGAAGTGGAAGAGTGACTGGTTGTGAGTCTAAAAATCTATAAAAACTAGGCACGGAGGCCTAAAAACCTTGGGGCAAGATGCTAGTAGCCATAGGGGTGTTAAATACCCTAGGATTTTCTACCAATTTTGGGGCTTCAACCTAAGGAGGATATTTTTCAATAGGAGCCTACTCCTATGGGCCATTACTTGATGATGACTTTACTCCTTTGGGAGTACCAGTTAATCTTGCATCTTTGGAATGGTTTTTCTTGTTCCCTACCATAGTCCATTTATCCTTAGATGGTTTTTGTGAGCTTCAAGAGAGGGATTAGGGGGAGAGAATGAGTGGTTGGACACATTGTTGTGAGCTGATTGAAGGGGGAAATCCTATATCTTATGGCCTATGGCTTGGTAGTGAAAGCAAGTGTTGAAAAATTTAATTTACATGACTTGTTAGGAGTGCTTCACATCCCCAACATAAATTTCCATAAACTCCTTGAGGTCCTAGGAAATATCTAATTCTACACAGACCCTTTTTTGTGGTCTAGTAGAGTAGAACTGATTTTGTTCATGACAAACCAAATGACCTATGAAAGACATTATTTGGTGAATAAAGTGCTAGCAATGGAGTGGAAGGCTTAGAAATTCAACCCAAACTAAGACTTTAAGAGCAGTGTGCTTTGAGACCACAAAGTCTCATGTATAAGGGGAGAGAACCATAAGTGATTTTTTAACAGACCATGTGGTAGACCTATGGAAGATTCCTCTTGTATGGGAAGGGTTAACAAAGCAAAAAAAGAAAAACCCTTAGTCATGTTCTAGACATTATCTAGCTTAATTTTGTGAGCTGCCTAGTAATTTTGAACCCAAGACGATAATATACTTTAAAAATAAATTCTCTCAACAAAATATCGTATCAAACAAAATTGCTCCAACCATTGACATGCAAAATTAAATTCAATAATAAGAAATATAACATCAGGTTTTGAAGCATTATCTCATGGTAAATCTTCAAGACAAACTTCTTTAGGCACTTGTAGGAGGCCATTTTTTGATGCTCCACTATTCTCATTCATAATTAAAACAACTGAGATAGAATGGGGAGAAGTTATTATAAAGGATGGCCTCACCAAAGGTGAAAAACCCTAAATGGTAAAAAATTCAAGTTTTGTAGGTAACTTAAGGCTACGAAGTGACACAAGGCTAGGTAGGTAAAAAAATAAGGGCCAACTCAATGGCATGCATGGAGGAAACCCTAGCAAAGAAAAAAATCCATCTTTGATGTTAAAGAAGTTTTTCCATCATCAATACTCATGAATACTAATTTTCCATGTTATTATCATAAAGGTTTAAAGAATTGACACCGCTAACCCTCTGAAGCAAAATTTATTTTCTACCATACCCTACTTACCTTTGGATCTACCCCATGAGTCACTTTAGTTTAGCTCATTCTATAAATATTCATGGTTTATTTGTGTTTGGGTAATAATTGGTAATTTTTAGAGCAATTTAAAAAATATTAACAAGAAATAAAGTGTCACTGTGTATAACTTGTTGTCCTTATAATAGGGTCAGCTTGTAGACTTATAAGTGGTGGTCATAACTCTATTGTTTTACTATTTTTAGTAGTTGTTGTATAAATAACTCAAGCCCCAAGTCTTCCAATTTTTAAAATTGAGATTATTACTTTCCCCACATTCCCTAGTGACACATGGATCACATTAAGTTAATCAACAGGAAGGGAAAATATGGTGTTAGAAAGATGGCCCCTATTCAATTAATTTCATGCATCTTGATGAAATTGTAGTGTACTTAGTTAAATATTTTCATAATCATTTCAAAGTACATAAATATTTTTAAAATACCACTGAAGATCTATATCCTTTAAATGAATCTTTGCATTCTTTAAAGGGTTCTATCAAAGTTAGTGTTCATTCATATAAATTTGGAAATTATGTTGTCTAGATTTGTACAAAACCTTGAAGATAGGTGAAATAACCCATTATTTAGGTATATTAAAGGTTGTTTTGATCATGTTTACAAAGGATGGTAAATAATATAGATATTTGTGAAAATTTGTGTAAAGGTCAATCACTAGAACCTCACTTGTCCTGAATCTAGACATTTAATATCATAATTGTTCTAATTCATTTGGGATTGAGTAAACCTTTATGTATCTTTATGCTAAAAGATAATTTGAAGTAATCAACTACTCTTAGATTGTTAAATTGGTCATAAAAATGATTTGAAATGCTGATTTGACACTAATCTTTGTAGGCTAATGTGCATAACTAATGGTATTTGTGTATGTATTGAAAAATCTAAGGTTTCAAGGCTTGAATCCTTAAAGATCAAGGTAAAAGATGTTATATCTAGTTTATAGAGGCTTTTATATAAGAAGTTGACTAATATCTATAATACTTGACACTTGTGAAGCTACCTTTGAAGCTCTTCTACTCTCTAGTTATTAGTACCCATTTTGCATCTTGGAGTTGCTTAGGATTAAAACTAGATCTCAATCTGAACCAAGGGTCCCTTTAACATACCTAGAAATCCATAGGAAGGCAAGAGCAAATAAAGGTAAGCGTAGGAAGTCCAGGACCTAGCCAAATTCCCCATCTAACCAAAATTTTCCACCCCTCTTTCTAATCATGGCATGGTTATTTGGCTCATCCATCAATGTTCCTAGAGTTGTACATGATCTTCCAAGGAACCTAGAAAAATATTTGCATCTCTTCACCCCCACTAATAGAGTAATTGCTAAAAATCATATAAAGTCATTTAACATATATTTAAGGCTACTTAATGTAATTCATGAGGACATGTCTTGCTACATTTTTTCCCTTTAAATTTTGAGATGTGGCTTATGATTGGTTCCTCAACTTGTTGGAATATTTTGTCACAGGATGGAATCAATTTAATGATACTTTTATTTCCCAATTTGATAGGGTAGTAATCTTGGGAGTTGTGTATCAATAGTTCACCACCCTCAAAAGGGACATAAAGGAACCAATTAGAACATTCAATGTAAAGTTCCAAAATATGTATATCCTGACATCCCCACCCTATAAACTGGTAGATAATTTAGCCTTAGAAATATACAAAAATTCCTTAGATCTGATGATAATTATCTTCCTGAGAAAAGCCTTAAATATTGACACATTGCCTTTAGCATATGATGAAGCCATTCATATCAATGAAAAAATGCACCCATAGGGATATGCCACCTTTTATATACCAAATGATGACCTAATGATACCTTCTCTAAATATCATACCCAACATGAATCAAAATCTACCTACATTAAACTAAGTGATAGTAATTAACTAGTTACCATTAATCTATGCTGCACCTAACCAGTAACTAGGATTATTCAACCAAGAAAATGTTGGAACACATCCCTAAAACAATATCAGTCAATCACTAGTGCCCTTAAATAACACCAACAATCAAACTGTGACCCAAAACAATAACCTAGAGCCTCTAAAGGGAGAACATAGAGAACCATTCAAAAACTCACTAATGATTTCTTGGATCTCAAGAAATAAATGGGAAATACCAATTAAAGTTTCAATAGAAATTAGAAATTATACAGATATAATAGACCATTTAATAGGTTTAACAATAATAGAGATCCCCCCTTGAGCAATTTTCCTAAGATCAACATTTGTGAGTTAGCCTTGCCCAATTGGTGCTGAGTGCATAATACTACCTGACATGGAGAACTAGACTGTGTTAAATTATGTCATGCATTTGAAGCCATTAAAATTCAAATGGAAGGTTTGAGATGAATCCAATTGATAAAATTAATGCTAAATGATTTGACAATACCAATTATGCTTCTAGAGCTCAAGAAATAGTCCTCATGGTTGAGACCTATGTTTTACCCAACCAAGATAAAAATGACCCTAAAGATAATGTTGAGGAAGTGCATGCTTTCCAACAACACTATATGAGCAATTATGATTTGAGAAGTAAAGGTCAAAACCCACCTTTGAAAACTTCCACCCCACCTAATAAAATATATACACCTCTTGATGGTAGGACAAATAATAATCCTCTACCCCCTAAAGGTAATGAAATTCAGCCAACAAAAAAATCTCCCTGCATGACATCGAAATGTGGATATAACATAGTGGAAGATATCAAAAAGATCAAGGCAAACATAATGTTGCATGAACTCACTCAAATCACCGAACAACATGATTTGCCATTAAAATCATTAAATGAAAATCCTCGTTCCCCATTTAAGTCTAAACCACTTGCCTAATTATCTTTAATTCTTTCATTGATAATTTAAATTTGAAATTACACCTTTCTAAGTTCATAAGGTTAATGTGCCAAATTGGGTTTGCCATTTACACTTGACTTGAGGGAACTTGGGTTCAATTTCCCATTTGGATTGAAGGTCATTCATAGACTCATTATCATTTTCATCATTGGTGAACTTAAATCATTTTGCATATCACTCATGTTTTGAGTCTTAGAACAATATTTTATACTACCATTGCTATTACCATGTGGCAATGTCGTGCCGCCTATTTGGTTCTACTTTTATACTTAGGAATTCTTACATGTTCCCATATCATGAGTTTCATGGTTTTCATTGTCTCCTTCCAAATCTAAAGGGATTTCTTATAGTTTTTTAGTAGCAACTCATCAAAGTTGAACTAGATTTTATGGTATTGATGTATCTCAAAAGTCTACATTTTAGTGTACTAGTAACACTCTAGGCTTTTTGAGTTATCATACACTCTTCCAATTCATACAATTTCAACCCTACCTAAGGTTGAGTAATTTTGTGAACACATTCTTCTAATTATGTGTGGTTCCACACCACCCTCATTTTATAGTCTTTTTAGTGCCTTAGTCATTTTTTTGGAAGAAAGATCAAAATCCATATTGTGTTTAAATGTTTGCATAACATTTTTAAATCTATTGAAACATATAGAACAACCTTATAGACATGATGCTAAGGTATACTTGTAATAGTGTCTTTTATGGCCCTATTTGTGAGGTAGAGCATTTTTGTGGTGGACATGAACATTCCTTCTTATTTGAGGATGTCACCCTCTTTGAGCCTATTTGTTGAAAACCATTCCAATCTATTTTGATTTTTGTGCATCATCCTCATCCTTTTGCTTTGATTTACACATCACACTTGAAGGTTACCATTTTAGGATATCCTCCTTTGATTTGTGTACCACACTCAAATTCCACCATTTTAGGTTATCCCCCTTCATCTTGTGTGAGCAATTAAGCTTCAAAACACATGAAGGTTACCATTCTAGGTTATCCCCATTTGGCTTATGCAATGATCTATCTTTGCAATGTGTGAAGGTTACCATTTTAGGCTATTCTCCTTCAACTTGTGTGATCAATAAAGATCCATAGAGAGTGAAGGTTACCATTTTAGGACCTCCCCCTTTGGTTTGCATGAGAAACCAAATAATGCAGCATCTAATCATTACCATTCTAGGCCCATCACTTATATTTATTAAGCTTATTGTTGAAGAACCTCATTTTGTTGATTCCTTATTTAATAGCCTAAGTTTTGGAGATCTCATTATTGAACCACAAACCATTGTTATCTCTAAACCATTTTTTCCCCACTTTATAAATTCCATGCTAATCTTTGAGCTAAAATAAGAACCATTACCTCTTTAAGAGCTATCTTATGAGGATCGAAATATGTTCAAAATTGATTTTTTGTAACCAATTGTGAACCAAAACCATGATGTTATTATTGAAACACCCATTTATGATGAGTCAACCTATGATGAATCAATTATACATATTTTACCTATTTTTAAAGAGCTTCATCTCCTTGACAATCTAGTCTTTGTAGAGTCATCTCTTAATCTTTTCCCACTTGTTGAGGAGTCTTTTTTTTATAGACAAGATTTTGTCAAGTCATCCCTCAAGTGGTTCCTTTTCTTTGATGAGATTCATTTACATGAGCTAGTCTATGTTGAACCATTCTTAGATGAATCAATTTTTATATATCCCATTATGCCATCATAGGCCAATACTTGTTTGACACCAAGCATTCAAGAGAACATTATATAAGCAACCACATCAGATTAAGAAACAACATTAGAGTCAGGTTCCATTTTTGAACCAACATCAGATTTAACATTAGAAGTAGAATCACTATTAGAATCAACATTAGATTTAGAGTCCCTTGTGTTAAAATCAGATTCAAAAATAGAATATAGTATTGGTTATTATAACATTGTTTATAATTGCCTTGTAGATTAATTTGAATATATTTGTGATCCTTCTATAGTTTTTGAGGATAATTGCTTTAGTATCGACATAGGTTCTCCTAGTATCTTTTACAAGGATTGTGCTACCTTTCATCATTCTATTACCCTCATCTAATATATCAATTATATTTACATTCCACCTCTCACAAGCATCGATTGGGATTGATAGAATCACACTTTGTTAAACTACATCCATAGTGACATAGTAGGTGAAGAATATCAAGGGGACCAAAACCACATTCATTTTAAGAATAAAAATATCTTATTGAAACATTTTTGGAGGTGCTAAGGGAAAATCAAATTAAAATTTAAACATCTCTTCATGAAACCTTCTCAAAGGCACTATGGGATAATCAGGACAAATTCATTGATGAAAATCTCATCGAGGCACCAAAAACTGAGCATAAAATTTCTTCACTACTTGATGAAGATGTTATCAAAGATCAAATCAATATAGCTTCTAATATATAACATAATTAGATGGTAGTTATTCTTAAGATCAAATAACATAATAATATGGTGGTCTTATTGAGAGCATCTTCATAGGTCTTCAAGCCCCCCACAACCAAATTTATGTTGAATCTAGAATCAACAACATTACATGTGAGTAAAAGTCCCGATATTTATTTGTTTTTCATTAATTATACACTTCATTATCATCCACATATTAATTATCCATTTATATCATTTATCCTAACATTCATTACCATCTCTGACATCACTTTCCTTTATAGAAGCTACAAATATATATTGTCTTGATGTTTGAAGGAAACATTATCAACAACCACTAAAGATCATGAATGCATTATTGAGATCTAGATCAGCAATGAGTTATTGATAGAGTAACTATTCAGATGAAAGGGTGTTGGGTTTTATAACTAATCATTTTTATTATCTCATATATTGACTAGGATGTGCATCTCTATGTAATAAGGGGAATAAAACCATTTTTTGTTTTTACCAATTACCATTTACCATTACCATACCTTATCTCTTGGGGAAACCCTATAGACCATTTCATTATAGGCATTATTATACCATTATGTTCAATTTGTATCACTAGTTTGAATTACATTGACTTGAGGTCCTTCAATACTATGTAGGTAGTGCTCAATTTCTATTGAGGTCATCTTAGTCACACCTTTCTTCATGATCTTATCATTTTTCAAGTATCTTGTCCCATGATCTCACCATTTTACGAGCAACCTAAGCCATGCTCTCACCATTTTGTGAGAAAATTAAACCATCATCACATGGGGGAAACTTTGTTGCCACTATAGCCAATTATCTTTTGATCATTTCTCTTATACCATTTTATTATATCATGTCTTTATTATTGACCAAAACTTATTTTTAGCCATCCTACTTATACCTTTATGATCAGTGGTTCCTTTGGTTCTTCTTGCACATTCCATAAGGAGATTATGATCCAATATTAACATTTTTAGAATTTTATGTTGAATGAAAATTTATAGAAGTAGTGTGACATTTGATCTAGCAAGTTATCTTTCATTAATTATCTTATTTGGTATCATTGATTATAACCACCTATGGGAAAATCAGTAGTATCCATGATTATAACCACCTTTGGGAAAATCAAAATTATGATGTTATTTTATAATTAGAACCTCCTATCAAAAAACTAGGTACAATGCCTTTTTATCATGCATTTCCACATCATGTGGTCATTATTATTATCATTTGCCTTTATTCACAAACTTGGATGTGACCTAGTCAGTTTTTCATCACTTTTTATGTAGGCAAAATTAATATTGAGGTCCTAATGGGATTACTTAGGTTGTGGTCAATTCATATTGAGGTTAAATCACTCCCCCTTTCATTTTTATCTCTTCATTTTTCAAGAATTTTAATTTGGCACGCTCTCACCGTTTCATTAACTGGATCATTCTATATCTCTTAACCCTCAATCGAGTTGAGATACTTGGAAAAATTAATTTTTTTTAGTTTATTTGATTGTTTTTGGTGTTTTTTGTTTATTTGAGTTAATTTTTGGTCTTGCTTTATTTTTTTTCCAATAACATCTTGATGGGCCACATGGATTTTGATTATTTATAACTTGATCTCATGTTGTTAGGATGTTCTTACTTTGTTTATCTTTTTTTCTTTATTTTTCCCCCTTTTTGTATAAATGTAAATAGCTGTAACTCTAGTTTTGGTCTTTGTTTACCATTATCCTTAGTTATAGGTATTCACATTTGAACTATCTCCATGCACTAGAAATACCATGTCATTATGAGTTATTCATACTTATGATTCTTAATCTCTTTTGATATAACAAACACTTTATTCTCTAGATTCAAGTCTTAACGTCAACATAGCTCTAATGAACAAATCTCAAAATAACTATGCATAAATTAGGCTAAATAGGTTTAACACCTGACTCTATGCTTAGACATGTATCTCTTCACATACATCATGAGTCTAATCAAATCTTTGGTTAGTTTTCATCATCCCTCATTCCATTCTCTCCTAACTTTGGGTGAAATACATTAGCTTGAGGTCCATCTAAAATATATAGGTAGTGCTTGGATACATGAGATATCCTAGGTTAACTCATCCACCTTCACTTTTCTTTTCATTTCTTTCATCACTCTGTGTATTCTCGTATGCATGGTTCCTTATGGTTTTTATGGTCATTAAACCATCACATCTACATTTGTGCTTGCTCACTTTAACCTATGTTTTAGGTTATATCCTTGAGATAATTTATTTCTTATTTTCCCATGTTGGGGCACAACTTTAAAACAAGTCACAAATCTAAATCAGCCCTATGGGCGCAAGACCATTATTTATTTTTTTATCAATGATCAAAATTAACCCTGATGGGGCCAAACTACCTTATCATGATCAAATATTCCCTACTAGGGCACCTCTTATTATCATGTTTTTGGAGACAACATTATACTTTTCCTATAGTTCCAATATCTCCACACTACTATCCATGATGGCACTATTTTAGTGTGTAACTTATCTTGGGGTTGATCAATGTTGTAAGCACACAACTTGCACTTTCAAATTAGGTGCATTCAAAGTGTGTCACTTATATATTTGGATTAAATCATTCCAATTCCCCCATATTTGGGGCTCATTATACCCATAATTATATTTTAATCATTGATTAAATTAATGCATCCAAGCATTATCTCATCTGGATGTGATCTATTCCATGGGTTAATCTCTCACTTTCCCTCTCTTTTTTAGAGTCCATCCTTCTTTTTCATCCTAGTATGTCATCTTAAGGGGGCATCATTGGTAATCTCCAATTTATTCTTGTAAAATATTTTATTTCAAAAGATATTGCTTAACCTGAATGTCTCTCTATGCCTTCTCAAATAGGGGGAAAAATATAAACATCTAATTCTTAACACCATTTGTGTTGAAATTGTCAATCTTACCTGATTGCACTCAAATGCCCAATTTAGGCCAAAATCACTAAAAATGTGCTAAATGGTTCAATATTAACATATACAAGTGCTAAGCTAATTTATCCCTAAATGAGGCAATATATTTTATGTGATTCCTAACTTTGATCAATTCATTTTGATTCAAAATGATGATTTTGCCTTTTTATGTTGTGGATCACTCTTTTATTCTAATTTATTAGTATATGCCACATACCTTTCTTATTTTATGTTGGAAACATCCTAAATGAGATCATGGTACATACACATCTAACATCACCTTCTAATTCTTCCTGAGTCAAATTACAACTCAATAATATGACTTTCTGATCATTTTGATTAATTATGCACCAATTTCAAAATAATTACACTAAAATTGATTAATCTTGTTTAAGATAATTAATTAAAATCAAGAGATTAAGTGGATTTTCCATGGAGGTTGTTGATTATTTCATTATTGGAAATTGATTCTCAATATCTGAATCACCTAGTGACATGATCTATGGGGTGGCATACATAAGCCATAAATGCAACAAATATTAGGATTATTGACACCCATGACTAATTAATGCCTTTCCCTCCAAATCATCATGAGAATATTTATGGATTTAATTGTAAATATAAAATTAATTCATGGCCACACATCTTAATCTTGATATGGGCAGTCATGGTTGTTCATAGTCCATTTGGAAAATCTATAAATAGAAAGGCATAGAACCTCATTTATTAAGTTGAATTATTGTAAACCTATAATGCAAAATTATCTCCACATCATTTCGTGTTGATCATTATGTTTTATTTTTAAGCTTCATTTGATAGGCATAGATTAGAGATTTCTTATCTTGAGCCTAGGTTATGCATAGTGGTATTGAGATAATGGAGTAGTTTGGCATCCATTGTTGACAAAGACAAGAACACTAGATCAAGGGGAAAAACATGCTTAGAGCCGCTCTTGGATGGTGAAATCACATAAGAAGGTAAATGTTATTTACATTCTTTCATTTGTCCTTCATTATCATGTCAAACTCTATAGAATAAGTTGGCTTAGTTTGGTAAGTTATTTATGAATTATTTGTGTTTACATGACTAATGTTTGACTAACCAACTTTGTAATCCAACACTACAAAAATAGTATCTAGCTGCTTATAGATTATAGTTCACTAGTACTAATAATTTAGACAAATATGAAGCTCTTATTTTGGGACTTCAATTTGAAATCAAAGATAAGGTAAAAGAATTGTTAGTCTATGGTGATTTAAAATTAGTTGTTAATCAGGCCAGGAGTAAATATCAATGTAATATTTCCTATTTAAGAAAGTATAAATTTAGATCTTAGGATTTAATTGAGTATTTTGACTCATTTAATATTGTTTCCCTGCCTAGGAAGCAAAACCAATTGGTGGATGCTCTAGCCTCAACAATAGCAAACTTGGTGCCTCCAGAGCCTTTGAACTTGTAGGAGTTTAATGTGGAAATAATTTTATGCCCCTCTATTTTAGAAAATATCAATCACTTCCAAGTTTTTGATGATTATAAGTAGATAATTGACTTCATATGATCTAAAAACCAGATTTACCCCTTTAGAAATAAGATAGTCTATAAAAATTGGATACTAAAAAATCTCAATTCACTTCAAATAAAATAGAAATTATATGCAAAATTATAGGAATGAATGAAAGTAATTAAAAAACTTCGTAAACTCATTTCCTGACTAAAAACTCCTAATTTTTTGTCATTTTATAGCTTCCCATAATTAGTTCTAGTGTTCCATTAATTCATTTGCAAAAATGAATTATAAATTGAAACTCATAACAAATTGCAAGGAAAAAGACATAAACTTGATAATGGAGTTCACCCTTTTAGGGGATATGTCTCCAAGTTTATAATCATGAACTAATCCATTAAAAAAAATGTAAATATCAAAAATTACAAACTTACATATAAATATGGATTTAGAACCTATAAATAGTATTGTAATCTAATGGTGTGAAGAATCTGAGATACTAAGAAACCCATCTTCCCTTCATCTTTAGTACCTATACTTCATCTCCATGCATTCGATCAAGTTTATCCATTAAGAATATATGTAAACTCCTAATACATGGGCATCATAAAATAAGGAGTGTCTCTAATTATTACAAACCTACAACTCCCAAAATAACCCTAAAACCACATTATCAAACCTTCTCTAGATATAATCCTTACAAAATAGAAGGATACTTAAAAATATATTCTTGGGTCTCTTTGTATATAAATACCATACAACGTACAAAGACAATCATCCCTTTGTATATTCCATTCCCGTAAAATAAAAATAAAGGTGTTATCTTCTCTGGCTTAGGTTTGTGTATATATAACCACCCTGTAATGTATATTCCTCACCCATGGCCCAAAGGCCTTATCAAATAGGCATATTCAACACTATAATAACATATAACATCCACCCTTGGCTCAATGGCCTTGAAAAATAGGCGTAATGTCCCTCCTTTCATTTAGGACTATGTCTGTAAGTAAATATATAGTCACACATCTATATCTTCTATGGATAAGGCCTTACGAATAGAATTAAAAATTGAATCACATAAGCTCGGTCTCCTATGTCTTTTCCATGCTAGAACTATGTATATGTTCCTACCTTAGGTCTATTAACAACATTCACCCATGACTCAAAGCCTTACAAAAATGGGCATGATGTAAAACTCATCATAGGCTCAAGTTTGTTCTTGTGTAAATATCCTAAAACATATATAATTTTCCATGGCCTAAAGGCCTTACACAATAGATGACCTCCTAATTACATTTGGGACTCTACAATTATATAGTCATGCCTATGCATCAAATAACCCAGCTCATTCAAATAGTTTTTTTTGCCAATGGGGTTCATATTCCCTTCCAATCCTTTTCAATCATGACCTAAATCCATAATTATAATATTAACTAATTGTATACATGTGAATTTTATGTGGTGTAATGGTTAAGATATTATTTTAGAACCTTGTGATCTTGGGTTCGACTCCTCACCTGAAGCCTTCACAATTATAGTAGGATAATAATCCCACATGTACCATAACATAATGGTTTCAAGACTTTAAATAGGTTTTGTTGAGGTAATTTAAATTGTGGCTTCAACAATGTCTATATCATCCTTTTGTTTGGCTTGGTTTAGAATATGGGAGCTCAGTTTAGGAAATCATTAATGGATTAGCTTAGACATTGGTTGGTTATGTTATCACCACCAAGTTATATCCTTTGAGATCAGCTGAGTTATGCTCTATTAGACTCGAGATGGCACTTGAACTAGGTCTTGAGCTCTCCATATCTCAAACTCAACATATCTCAAGCTCAGATAATAGTAGGTGATGTGGCGGTAGGCCATGTGGTGACCTGAGGACCCACCACATGGATATCTCCAAATGCTTCTCATCCTGCCACTTGTTGACACAAGATGCACCAACAAAATTGACATAATATGGTATAAAAAACTAGAGTGTAATTAGGACATTAAAATTACACTAATATATCATGTCCTCTATTAGCAAACCATCTTATTATTTTTTTAAACTCGTTGACACAAAACTTCAACTAATCATATCTAGAGCATATGATGTCTAATTCATGTGTTCCAATAGGCATTGAAAAGATCTCAGAATGATCTTCTACACCGTATTGGCTTTTAGAGATCTTAGGAAATATAAATGATGAAAAAATTCTCTTGATCAAACATCCCCATAAAGAGGCTTTTGGTCTCCAAAATTCCTAATAATCCAACAAACTCAAAAAGATATCCATTAGTTCTCTTCTTTGCCATTGAAAATATTCCTACACTGATTTCAAACATACATAAGCCAAAAATAACATATGAATGACTTATGAAGTCAATCTATCAAAATGATGCAATAAAAATCTATTTGAAAAACACAAGCCTACATCAATGAAATAAGATGTTATAAAACTTCCTTGCAAGTAAGAAGTCAACTGTCCAACTAAAACTGTAACCTGATTATGGAGAATAAACAAACTCTTTACCCATTCTACCAAAATGGCCTATTTACCCAACATAGTCATTACATATTAATATGAGGAGAAAACTAATAATTTTAAACATATCTCAAACTTTCCTCATTGTTGACTTATTCCTAATTCATACCTCCAAAACTCATCCAAACTGAGTTAGATTTAGAAAATCTTATCATAATGGAAAACTTAAATAGGAGATAGCAATAACATTCTTTCACAACATCAGGATTATCAAAATTCCTTCCTAGATCCTAGTAGTTAGTAATTCCCTAAAAATAGTGTGTTGAAGTGAAACTAAGCATACTATTTAATACCATAGATATGCTTGTTTAAAACTATTCAAGTAAACCATTTGATCAATAAAGGTTGTTCCCTCTTCCTAGTTTCAACAACTGAATAGAAGGTGGTTTCATCTTATTTAAAACTCTATCTTAGTTAGATAATACATTTTAATTTTTAAAAGTCTTTGTAAAAATAATTCCATGTAAAGGCATATTTTACTTCCAAAGCAAACCTACACAAAGGATTCAAACCAAAATTGTGCATACATAATTACATTTAAAAATAGTTTATACCTTTTTAGAAACTATGAAGTGCACACCTATTGAGAAATGGTTGGCATATTGTTGGTGTTTAAACAAATTTTGTTTTGCTTCCTGCAACTCTTAACAAAGCTGTGAAACATACCAACTTATGAACCAATTAAAAAATCAAAACTCAAAGTGCAAAAATATGTTCAATATCCTGAACAATGCCTTATTTGCCATTTCCATATCTTACCATAGAAATTGGTATTTTCATTTGTTCTTATAATCAAGGACATAGGCTTAAAAAATATGATTAGTAATCCAAAAATAAATGCTACACAACTAGTTATCAAATACCAACATATTGTGTCTATACCAATATGAAATCAAACTTCCATCATACCTTATTATGCCCTCTACGTAAGAATGGTAATAGGACTGTAACTGATTCCTCTTAGATGTGCATCACTAAAAATGCCTTTCATTTTATTTGAATGAATCCCAAGATAGAAATATTGATCCTCTCTCAATACTATCTCACACCTTCAAGTGATAATGTGCTTGTTCATCATCCGTGTTGATCTTGTAGGGCTCGTGATTTCAAAAACTTAGTTGTTAGAATCTTGTCTTCTTCCATCAAAATAGAACACCTTCTAATTTTCCTTTGCACTATCCATCTTGCATAATAAAATCAATAGAGGAACAATACCAAGAATCTAATACACAAAAACTCCAAAAATGAAGTATATCAATAATTGAAGCAAGTCTTGTATCAACCTACTTTTATACCAAAATTGATCTAAAAATTGGATTTACCCCTTTAGATAATCAAAAAGTTTATAAAAATCGGATATTGAAAAATCTCAATTCCCTTCAAATAAACTATAAATTGGATGTGGAATTCTAGGAATGAATGAAAGTAATTAGAAAACTTTGTAATCTCATTTCTCGACTAAAAACTCTTGATTTTGTGTCATTTTATAACTTTCTCATAATTAGTTCTAGTGTTCCATTAATTCATTTTCAAAACTAAATTATAAAATTAAAATCATAATGAATTATAATGAAAAAGACATAAACTTGATAATGGAGTTCACCCTTTTAGGGGCTATGTCTTTGGGTTCGTAATCATGAACTAGTCTATCAAAATAAGATGCAAATATCAACAATTAAAAACTTACATCTCAATATGGATTTAGAACCTATAAATAGTAATATAATTTGATGGTGTGAAGACTCTAAGATACTAAGATACCCATCTTCCCTTTGTCTATAGTACCTATAATTCATCTTTGTGCATTCAGACAAGTTTCTCCATTAAGAGTATATATAAACTCATAATACATGGGCATCAAACAATAAGGAGTGTCTCTAATAATTATAGACATACAACTCCCAAAATAACTCTGTAACCACCTTATCAAACCTTCCCTAGATAAAAGCCTTACAAAATAAAAGGATATTTAAAAATACAGTATCAAGTCTTTTTGTATATAAATACCCTACAATTACAAAGACAATCATCCCTCTATATATTCCATTCTCGTCAAATACAAAATAAAGGCATTATCTTTTCTGAGTCAGGTCTATGTAGATCCTTAGATAAGGATAATTATCCCTTTCCATCCTTATATGAGGTCATTTAGTTGGTGAGTGGGTTTGGAATGATGTCATTCTTTGATGGTTTTTTAGCTTACAACCAAGTCCTAGTGAATAAGAATGACAAAATGAAAACTACCTTCACTACCAAGTGGGAAATTTTTGCATAGAAATGAATGCCATTTAGATTGATAAACATAGGATAAAATTTCCAATGAGCAATAGACCATGCATTCCAAAAATTAACAGGTGAATGCATCATTATTTACATGGATGATCTAATAGTTTTTTCTAAAAATAGAGGTGATCACATGATGCATTTGGGACAAGTTCTAGAGAAGTGCATGAGGTATGGAATTTATTTAAACCCCAAGAAAAATATCTTCTATGTAACTGAAGGTAAAATTTTAGGACATGTAATCATCCAGGAAGATATGACTATTAACCTTGATAGGATAAACACAATTTCAAAGGTAGAAATACCTAACAAAAAAAAAGAGTTAAAATATTTCTTTGGCAAGATTAATTTTGTAAGAAAATTTCTCTGGTTTTGTAGATATTATAAGACCACTCAACATGATGCTAAATAAAGATTTGAATATTGAATGGACTACTGAAGAAAAGAATGCATTTTAGGACATTAAGGATGCTATTGTTCAAGCTCCTATTTTGATAAGTCCTGATTCTAGAAAAGACTTTTATCTATACCCTTTTTCTTATGATCACATTATTATTGATCTCTTGATGTAGGAAGAGGATGACAAAGATCACCCTATATCATTCATGAGCACCAACTTGAATAATGCCAAACTTAACTATCCTATTCTAGATAAGCAAGCCTATGATCTAGTAAAGGTCATTAAAAAGTTCAAACATTACATCCTAAGGAATAAGATGTATGCCATAATGTTTGATCTGGCTATCAAGTTGATGCTAGGACAAAACAAACTTGGAAAATGAAGAGGGAAGTAGATGACCAAACTCCAAAAATATGATATATAAATAAAATATACTAAGTTAGTTAGAGGCTAATGTCTAATTCAACTTATTGCAAATACTAATCCATGCATTGACATTTTTTAGGTTGAAATAGGTCAAGTGTCTAGTGATTATTGGTACAAGGATATTGTTCACTACTTTCTACATAAAGCATGTCCCCCACACCTTAAAAGGGAGTAGAAAAGGGCCCTCAGGCTTATATCATCTAATTTTATGGTTAAAAGGGGAATCCTCTATAGGAATAATTATGAGGGGATTTATCTAAAATATGTTTCTAGAGTTGAAGCCATAGAAATTATGAATAATTTACATGACAAACTAGGAAGTCATCACCCTTCAAGGTGTACCACACTGCACAATATATTGAGAGCATGCTATTATTGTCCAACCATATTCAAAGATTCCCATGCTCATGATCGTAAACTTAAGCAATAATATGATAACATAATTTGTTTTTGGTTTTACAATAAATTTACAAAATAATTTAAAATTTTAACTTACAAATTAAATTGTAACAATAATTTTATGAGAAGAAATCAAGAAATTCAAACACACAATTGATAATGGAGTTCGGCATGAAGGCCTACATCTCCAGGTCTAATATTAGTCTATGTATTAGGAAACATGTTTAAAAAATACTTAAAACCATCTCCAAAATGAAAAGTGAACAACTACAAAGTTGTTCTTCAGGCAAAAATAATGCTAGTCTCTTTTTGAACTTTTTCCAAATTCTATTCTGAACTCCTTCTGCAAGATGCACAAGCTCTTTATAGCCTCTAGCTATGGTTGCTAAGCATTTTTGAATGAATTACAAATATAGTTTCCTAGATTTATATATCCATTCACACACATATATGGTGTCATTGTATCTTATCCTTTTAGCTGGGAGGATAAAGGTTTGAGTCCAAATCTATAGGTTGTGGGCGTAATTCCCATCCACTTATCCCATATTCATGAGCCTTAAGTTTATCACAGTTTTTTAAATAGTGTTCTTTTTTAATTTAAAAAAAAATATCATTGGCATTACTCCCATTTCCATGGGTTTGACTTATCTTAAGGCTTTATTAAGCCTTATCCTCCACATTGAATTTGTGGCTTAGGCCATGTTCTCCACCATGGAAACTTCGATGGTTATATGGTGGTTATTGTGACATGTATGTGGTGGAATGTGGGGAATATGTGGTGGATTTGTTTATTTCATGGGTATTTGGATAAAATGTGGCATGCTTGGGATGTTATGTGGCAGGTTTGTGGAGGAACATTTAGTTATGTGGAATGTACATGGAAAGCATGGCTGTTGGTGGAATTACATGGAAAATGGTAAATTAAATATGGGTTATTTGGAACATTCAAGAAATAATATTGGACCATGGAAAAATATTTGGTAGCAAGCCACGTGGTGGCTTGAAGACCCACTATGTGGTCCAATCTCCACTCACCACTTGTCGATGTCCAACTGGATGTTCCGTCCAAACTCCAATTTTTTTACACCTATTGAAGATGACTATTTCGCCTATCAAAGACAAATGATAAAAACCCACTATATTTCACCTATCAAAGACAAAAGATAAAAACCCACTATTTTCTATATGAACTAATTTCCATGTGTCACATTCTTATTGGTCCACATTTTTGTCATGTCATCATGTTGACCATGTTTGACCACAACTTTCACTGGTTATAACTTTCACATACAGACTCCATTTCATGAACCATAAATTGTGTCAAAAAGCTTTTAAGATGATCTAGAAAGTGGAACTATTCTCAAATCATTCCATAATGGTCATTTTCTATAGTTTGACCTATTTTGACTAGAACTTTGAGTAGCTACATAAGGAACATATGAGCTCTATTTTCCATGTTATGCATACCATTAGAAAGGTCTCAACATGCTTTATGCAATGGTGCATGTTTTGATCTACTTTAGGATATTTTATAAATTGACCTCTAGATCAATCCTCCCCATTAAGAAGGATTTTTGTCTTCAAAAAGCTAGTACTAGACCTAGTACTCCATGTGAGGATCTTTAGATGGCTTTAGCTCTCAGCTCTATCATGATCTCCTGAATGTTATCTATTTTTAGGTTTTTAAATTTGGCACTATTGCATGTCACTTGGTGTTATACAACCACTTTTTTACAATTTCCCTCTAGGGTCTTACCTATCAACATAGTTTTATAAATGTTGCCCTTCTTGGGTCTTGACAAACATAAACATAATGATTAAAAACATTTCCCATAGGGTCTTATATAAAGAAAATATATGCATGTTTGCACACTCATATAGAGTAAAATATAAAACCTATTTCTTGAGCTATTCCTGATGCTTCTCATGATGGCATCTTTTTGTTACCCTGCAGTGTTCTGATTTATAGCATATATGAGTAAAATAACATTGATAACACCTTTTACTTGTAATGATTACTATTGATGTGCTCAAATGAGATATTCTATCCCATCTTTTACAGTGTTATATTGATTTTCCTTCTTGGAAAAAGTTGCATTTCTCAAAGACAAGTATGGTTTACCTAGGATAATGCCACTAAACTATAATCAAACCACTTCTCATTCAACTTTATCTACAAGGTTAGTGGTAATTACAAACCCTAATTTACATGTTTTACTTACATGTACATTATTACCATCATCTATTTTTTCTAGAGAATAGGGTTGGAAATGTGGCTTGGTTTTTAAACCTAAGGTTTTTATAACATCTTCAGCTATCAGATTCCTTTGATAATTTACATCAAAAATAGCATCTATTTTAGAATACTTAGCAATTATTATTTTGAAGAAATTTTGCTTACCTTTTTATGGTGACAAACTCTAAACTGTCAACTTCTTATTGACTACCATCTCCCTTGTTGATGTTGTCTCAGGTCCTGACTGACTAGACTCTATTTGAGGAGGCTCTATATTTTACTTGATTGAAGATGTAGTTATAACCTTTGCTTGAGGTTGTGGATGATTATGATTATCTTCCTTCAACATTTTACCCTTAGTATTGAAGTAAAAACCAAGCTTCATGTCTTCTTTAGGCAATTTCTTTTCGTCAGTCTTATTCTTGACATTTCTGTTGGACTTCTTTTTAGGACTCTCTTGTACATAATCAAAAAATACATTCGAGTATTTCTTATTTGCATACCTTGATGAATCATCTAAAGATGTCTCATCAGATTTAATTACTTCATCTTCTAATAATTCTTCCTTCAAATATTTAGGGTGTTTTGACTTGCTGCTTGAGTAATTTTCTAACTCAACTTCTTGGAATATTTGTCCTTTGTCTCTATATCCTAATCCTACATGAAGTGGTATCTTTGCCACTTGGATAGGATATAAAATTCCTTGACCATTAACTCCAAGGCCTTTTCCTTTGAATCCCATTTTTTCCAACAACTTATAACCTATTACCTTCATGTGCTTTTCAAATGACTTCAATAAAAGTTTAGGGTTAGTATATTTAGTATCCTTAATATTATTAATATAGCCAAAATAATTGATTTCATTGATTTCTTCCTTAGAATTTACATCAAAAGATACATTAATAATTAGAGTATTATTTGCTTCCAAATTTATATCATTTTCATTGATAAGACTAGTAGGAGTATATGAATTAGAAGAATCACTACTATAACTAGAATGTACCTCTGTAGTCTAGCTTGTCCCAAACTAAATCTCATAGGTATGATTGGTTGTTAGTTGAATTCCTTCTCCTGATGTAGTGTTTTTAGCATGCCAAGATGTGATATAATATTGACCCAATGTTATCTCCTCATCTTGTCTTGGAACTATGTCAAGAGCTACTTGATCAAAGAATAGACCTCCGATGACAAAATGTAGAATTCCATAATGAGTCACATGTCCACATACTATGTCATCAGCTCCTCCAAATGTCTTAGTGTGGGGTAATGGAAGAGTCCTTAGCTATAGACAAGGCCTTCAATAATATAACTGGCTCCATAACTCTAGTTAAAATAGATCTACAAGAGCTTCCCTTCTACAATAGTGGTGTAGTTATACCTTTAACTTTCTTTAGAGCATAGCATAATATCTGGTACTTATATTGGAAATAATTATTACATTAAAGACTCTAGATTTGCTTGATGGGGTACTATTGGTCAGATGGATTGACCACTAATGGACATGATTGGTGCCTTGCCTCTTTCCTCATTCTACCTTCTAAGCCATATTAGATCCTGATTGGGGTGTAGGATCTAACATTACTTAGCAATATGACCTCATCAGGCATAATGTCCACAAATCTCTGAATCTCCACATATCCTCTTCGTATATCAATGTTCTTGTTGTAGTTCTACTCATAGTGCATCAATTCTCTATTAGAGCCTCTTGATTTGTTGCTCTTGTCATTGCTCTACCGCTTGCTGACTTTTCTCTTAGGCTTGTAGGGATTGCATTATCGTAGTGATAATGGAATTCAATAACAACTAAATCTAGGCTAGCATTGGATCTATTGTTCTACAATAATTGATTTTGGTTAAAATAATAAAATTGCAAATTCACCTACAATTTTAGTTCTAATATCAAACTTGATGTTTCAAAACAATGTTTACATAGAGGTTCGCTTAGTACACTAACCACTCTAATACCAAATTGATCTATAAACTTAAGAAATAATATGATAACATAATTTTATTTTACTTTTACAATAAATTTATAGAATAATTTAAAATTTTGACCTATATATTAAATTGTAACAATAATTTTATGAGAAGAAATAAAAAAATCTAAACACACAATTGATAACAGAGTTCGGCACAAAGGCCTACGTCTTTAGGTCCAATATCAGTCGATGTATTAGGAAAAATATTTAAAAATTAATTACAAATGTCTCAAAAATTAAAATTGAACAACTAAAATGTTATTATCTAGGCAAAAATAAAGCTAGTCTCTTTTTGAACTTTTTCCAAATTCTGCTCTGAACTCCTTTTGTAAGATGCATAAGCCCATTATAGCCTCTAGCTATCACTGTTAAGCATTTTTGAATGAATTACAAATATAGTTTCCTAGATTTGTATATCCATTCACACCCATAGATGGTGTGGTTATATATTATCCTTTTAGCTATGAAGATACAGGTTCGAGTCCAAACCCATAGGTTTTGGGCTTAATTCCCATCCACTTATCCCACATTCATGGGCCTTAAGTTTATCATGGTTTTTTAAATAGTGTTCATTTTAATTTTTTTTTAAATGCCATTGGAATTAATCCCACATTCATGGGTTTGACTTATCTTAAGTATTTATTAAGCCTTATCCTCCACATTGAATTCATGGCTTAGGCCACGTTTTCCACTGTGAAAACTTCAATGGTTATATGGTGGCTAGTGTGACATGTATGTGGTAGAATATGGGGAATATGTGATGGCTTTGGTTATTTAAAGGGTATTTGGATAAAATGTGGCATGTTTGGGATGTTATATGTTAGGTTTATGGAGGAACATTCAGTTATGTGGCATGTATGTGGAAACTATGGATGTTGGTGAAATTACGTGGAAAATGGTAAATTAAATATGGTTTGTTTAGAACATTTGGAAAATAAAATTGGACCATGGAAAAACATTTGGTGGCAAGACACATGGTGGCTTGAGGAACCACCACATGGTCTGATTTCCACTCTCTAATTGTCTACCTCTTGCCACTTATCGATGTCCAACTGAATGTTCTGTCCAAACTCCAAATTTTTTATACCTATCGAAGATGACTATTTCACCTATCAAAGACAAATGATAATTAACAACTATATTTCACTTGTCAAAGACAAGATAAAAACCCACTATTTTTTTGTATGAACTAAATACCATGTGTCACATTCTTACCGGTCCACATTTTTGCCACATCATCTTGTTGACCCAGTTTGACCATAACTTTGATCAGCCATAACTTTCACATACGAACTCCATTTCATGAATCATAAATTGTGTCAAAAAGCTCTCAAGATGATCTACGTAGTGGAACTATTCTCAAATCATTCAATGATGGTCATTTTATATAGTTTGACCTACTTTCATCAATTTAACTAGCTGTGTAAGGAACATATGAGCTTTATTTTTCACATTTTATATAGCATTAGAAAGGTCTCAATAGGCTCTACATAATGGTGCTAGTTTTGATCTACTTCAAGATCTTTTCTGAATTGATCTTTGGATCAGATCATCTGTGAATGTGTCATCAATGTTAAGTGTTTGATCGATGAGAGATAAAGGCAACCATACCTTTGTAACCAGTGATTGAAATAATGCTATTTGCATAATGGGGCCTCAACTTCATAGGGGTGATTGTAAGATTGGGAGAGAATCTAATAGGCCTAGGAAAGCACCTAGACTAAGGAAATAAGATCAAATTAGGAATAAACTATATTATTTCAATAGAACCATATGTAACACACATGCATTGGAATGAATTAGTTCATAATAAGCTTACAAATGAGGGTATTTATAACAAATACCCCTCACCAACCCTACATAGAATTGTCACAAGTGTCATGATCTTGTGAGGTGAGACAAATATGTCTAAGTAAACATAAATAGATAAGGTGTGAATGGAATCAACTAGCGGAACCAATTAAAGAGATAACCCTATTCACAACTGATAGTGAAACTAGATAGGAAATAACCCTATTCACACCAACAGCTCCTTAAGTACAACTTAAGAGGAATGAGAAATACAAATATGCAAAACACAATGCATGTGTCCCGATAATAAGGCTTGATGAGGTACCTATGTAAAAAATAAGCTTTCATAACTAGAGAGAAGGAGAAAAACCCATAGGAAAAATCCCCTCCCCAAAAGAGAAAAGATATAAAAACATAAACAAATGATGGAATGAGGTATCAAAATGACCTCCAAAGTGGGAAATCCATCATGAATATACAATCAATAACCTGCTCCCCCTCCCCCCCATGAGGAAGGAAATATGAGACTATGAGTCCCCCCCCCCCCCCCCCCCCCATAATGAAGTAACTCTTGTGCTAATGGTGAATGTCAAAAGATGCATGCTAAAGATGATCCAATGTCAAAAAAATACATTTCTCCCTTTGGGAATAAACAAGTCCAATGGTCAATATAGAATAAAATTCTACTCCAAAAAACAATGTGAGAAAGGAAGTCTCAAGATGAAGGTCTTTAGAAGCTATTCAAGTGTCACCATGTTAATGTTGAAGGATGATAATCCAAAGCTAAATGGAAATAGATGTAGAATAAGATCCCTACATGAAAATACCTCATGCAAAGATGTCTTCTCTAAATGATGCTTATTGATCTACAAGCCAGTGCCAAATTGTGATGAATGCTGATGTGATGGATTAGGTACCATAGAAAATTTAGGGATAGTAACCATAGATGTATGGTGCTCACCATGGGAAAGATAATTGAACCAAGAAGAATTTGGTACTTTTATATAAAGTGTTAATGAGGACTGAGTTGAGACTATCAACTCATGAATAGCTACAAAAAATATTAGTGTAGAAGTAGATGTAGGCAAGAAAAGAACAAGAAGGTCTAAATGTGCCCTAGAATTATCTAAAAAAGAAGAAGCTTCATATAAATTTTCATGAAAGGGGAAATGAATATCCTTAATGGTGTCTTCCAAATCTAAAAGATGGCACTCAAAAAAATAAAGCTATAATATCTGGTAAGTATTTATCCCAAGGAGTTATATCTAGAATATCATAAATATTCTACTGCACTGAACTACTATAAACATGAGAGGGAGGAGTAGATTATTCCTCCAAAGACTTTTGAGACATCTTTAAATCAATGCCAATGGGTGATAAAATTTGATCAATGTGATCATGAGCAATGTATGATTCAAGTTTAGGGACCATGTATGTATGGTACTCACCATCGATGAGAGTACTGAATAGAGGAGAATCAAGTGAGTTTAAAAAAGGTGTTAAGAATGACTGAGTTGAAATTGTTAACTCATGAATATGTGTAGAATCTATCATGAGAAAATTATGATCAATGGGATCAGGATGAATGCATGATTAAATTTCAAAAAATAATGAGGGAATATCTACTAGTGTATGGTCATGTGATTCTAACAAACTGATGCCATTTACAAGACAAAGTTACCTCATTTTGTGAATTTGAATGAGGGAGTAGAGATCATAAAGTTTTCTATCTATGCAATCATCATAGGTATGCTTTTTACTACCACAATACTCACATTTGAGTTTCTAATGATTAGGAGCCATGATTAGAAGGAACAAAGAAATGACCACAACAAGAGCACCCCCCCCTAAAATTACTCAATCAAGAAGCCGCCCAAATTAAAAATAAATTTAGCACTTTATAATTAGTGAAATTACAAAGTCCACTTGAAATAATGGCTAAGTGGTGGTTTACAATTGGTATATAATTTGCCAAAAAAGACGAGAATGAATAACTGACAATTTTTACAAGACAATGATATAAACTGATACCACATCTATGAAGTACATGAAAAAACATGCACTTTAAAAAAACATTGCACTCAAAATGGGTTTTAGATGAGCCCAAACAGAGTATTGAGAGCTCCAAAATGGAAGACATGCCTACAAAGCTTGTGACAAAGTATCAACTACTTCAAAACCGCTGATCAAATTCGAAAACTATCTACACCACCACATAAAGGGTGAAAAAATAGCCAAAATCAAAAGAAATATATGAAAAACAAAGGTCCTATGATCAAGATATGGCCTTTTAAAGTTAAACTGCAAATTTAAGAATGTCAACGGAATGTGGGTCCATCCATAAGTCACCAAATTTAGTGAAACTATTGCTAAAATTAGAAATCCACCAATTTTAGTGGAATTAATGCCATATTTGATGATTTTATAGATTTACAAGTCCACCAAAGTTAGAATGCCACCAAATTTAGAAACACCTACTAGATTTGGTGGAGTTGGCCAAATTTGACCAAAATTCAAAATCACGTATTTTTCATGTGTGAAAAACTAGGAGATCAGTTAGATTTATCCTCCATCTAAGATTGACCAAATAAATAGCATGGAAAATGTGATTCTTGCTATGTTTGCCCACCAAACCCAAAGTCTACAAGAAACTAGAAATTTTGGAATTATTTATTTTTGAAAAAACATAGAGTATTAGTATTGTCTCTGGTTTTTTTTGTTATCTGAAAAATTATGTTTGTATTTTCCTTCAACCTAAGATTTGTAGGCACCTAGCAATTTGAAGAACCAACAATCTTAAAATTGGCAAAAAACTAACATATCTGAATTGTAGACCCTAGCAATGTTGAGAAACTCGAATTGACCACAAATTGGCAATTTTTGTTTTTTTTTTTTAAAAGACAAGAATGTTGATGTTATTAGGTTTGTATTTTTGTTTTGGGAAATCCAAAATTTCATAAATATGGTATTTTTTGGCATGTTTTTTTAAAAAAAATAAATAGAGAAAAAAATGATGTACGATTTTTTTATTGAAAAAACAATTAAAAAAATGGTCAAATGGCTGGGAGGAGGTCGAGCCTCCCACCAAAACTAATGGTTGGGGTTTGGGGCAAAGCCCCACCCAAGATCCTTATGACCGAGGTGTGGGGGTTGAGCCCCTTCCCAAAGGCCATGGGCCAAAGGTACAAGCCACGGCCTGCTACGTGGCCATGAGCCCTTTTTTAGTTTTTTTTCAAAAGTTTTTTTTGATATATTTTTTTTCAAATAAAACTTTATTTTTTTGTTTGATTTTTTTTTGAATAATATCAAAAATATTATTTTTTCCTATTTTTTTTAATAATAGAACAAATATCTTTTTTTAGAAAAATTATAGTTGTTTTTTTGTTTTGACAATAAGATATTTTTGATTTTTTTCGTCAAAAAATAACTTGAATAAAAAAATTACAATAATCCAAAAAAATTGGAATTTTGAGAAAGAAGACCAGAATGAGCATTTTTAAAAAAATTGTAATTTGAAGGGGAAAAAAGACATATTTTATAAAAAAACCTTTAATTATTACTCCTTAAATCTACCAGATGCATGTAGAACTGCTGCATAAACCACCTTATGATTTAGCCTCCACTGCTCAACTAGAACAAGTTTGGAGTGCTCCAAGATATTCTGGACATGATGGTGAGCTCCAATGTGCTTTTAAAATGCCAAAAAAAAAACCTAAAATTGAAACACTTAATAAAAGCTCCCCTCTAGAATCTGATTATTCTTCTCACATCTTTTTGATTCTTATGACCATCCTACAGAGGCAAGAAAAGAATATATAGATAATGAAATAAATTCATAGATTATAATCCCTACTAGGCTACCCTAAGTACCTTAACCTACTCTGATACCATGAAATATTGGGTAATAATCTAATAGGACTAGAAAAGCACTTGGACTAGGGAAAGAAGATCAAATGAGGATCAAACTATATTTACTCAATAAAACCACATGCAACACACATGAATTGAAATGAATTAGTTCATAATGAGCTTTAAAATGAGGGTATTTATAATAAATTACCCTCACCAACTCTGCACAATATTGTGACAAGTGTCATGATCCTATGAGGTGAGGCAAATCTGTAAAACACCTAAGTAAACTTAAACAGATAAGGTGTGAACAAAATCAACCAGTGGAACCGGTTAGGGAGATAACCTTATTCACACTTGATAGTGGAACCAAATAGGAAATACCTTGTTCACACTAATAATGATCAATCTTATCTCCTCTATGGGACATAAATTTATACTCACTACCATAGATTATTACACTAGGTAGATCAAAGAAGTGGCCACCAAAAATAGTAGAGTGATTGATGTTATCAAATTTCTAGAAGAAAATATCATCACTCAATTTGGGATGCCCCTATTTTTGGTATGAGACAATGGCCTAGCCTTTATGTTTGCCTAATTCACTGAATGGGCATATGAAAATCAAATAGTCATCAGTCTACTTTAAACTATTACGCTTAGGGTGATGGAGTTATAAAATCTACCAACAAAAACTTGATGAATGCCATTAAGAAATCTAAAAAGAAGAAACCTAGAGAATGGTAGTCCCTACTAAATTAAGCCTTATGCGTAGACACAATGAGATAAAAATAGGTGCTCAAGGCATCCCCATTTCTACTAGTCTATAGGAAGCAACCTATTTTTCCTATTACATTGAAGTTGCCCACCAATGAGTTTATGGATGAATATATGGAATATGATGAAAGAATATAGTCTCGAATATTGAATATCATCCAAATGGAAGATGCCAGAGATGAAGCATTGAATTTTTTTAGCAAGCATCAAAATTTTGTAAAGAGATGGTTTGATAAATGAGGTAAAGTTAAAGTGTTTTGCATTTTAAACTTGGTCTTACTATGGGATAAGACACATGATAACAAAGGACAACATGACAAGTTCACCCATCTCTAGATTGGACCATATCAAGTGGCATAAATACTGGGCAAAAATGCATTCAAGTTCAAAGACCTGCAAGGGAATGACTTAACCTTGCCAGTCAATGGGTAGTACATGAAACATTATTTCTCTACCACTCTATCAGAAACTCAAAAAAGATAGTAACCTTATTTAGATTTAGAGTAGGTAGGAGTAGAGTAGTTTCTTTTCTTGCTTTGCTTTCCTATTGGTTATTTCTCACTTTTAGCTTGTTGTTTGTTTTGTTGTTGTGTGTTGTAGCTTAGTAATAAGTCCTTTGGACAAGAATTCATTGGCTTGATATATGTTAGTCTAGTTCTAAAAATAGGAAAAAGGGATTATTGGTTTTAAACATTGGTCATCTAAAGTTTGGAAACCTCTAGCAATGTTTTAATTTAAAAAATTTGGGTAGGTTAATTAGAGTTTACTTTTTTCATGAAAATCCTAAGTCATTTTAAGAATATAATATAGTTCAAATGAATGAACATTTGCTTGAACGAATGTTTGAATTTGTGTGGACCATCATACTGTCACTTAAATTCACCAAATAAATTTCTAGGGAAAAAATTGATATCTAAAAGTGAATTACATCCAGATTATGTCTTGACAAAACCTTACACCTAACTAATTTTGGTTCCAAACCATTCTGGTTTATGAATATAGGTATAAAAAAAATAAAAGTGATACACCATGAAGTGAAATCATAAATTGCTTTCAAATTCCATGAATGGTGATTTAGGCAATCTCTACGGGTGTTATAGACACCTGGATGGCATAGAGCAAGGCCTAGAGTGGAGCTAAAAGAATATTTTTTAGGGCTATGGATGCTTGGCTGGTAGCAGAGCAATTCCCAAGCTATCCTTAACTAAGTAAAGTATAATTATATAAAATCTAAATAATGCTTAAGTCATTTCATGTTCGATGTCTTGAAATTTAAAAATATCAGTTCTAAACCTAGTGGCAATGGTTAAAGAACATCAAAGCACACATATAGTATGTTGTCTACAAGGTTTAAACATTGTTTCAAGCCTATGGGCCTTCACTAGTTCTCAAAAATAGTTTTGGTACTAACTAAATATCATAATGAGGTAACTAATTTTTGATTTATCTTTGAACTTAATATATAGATTCTAACATTTTTTAATGTTTCCCACCAAATTTTCCATTTGTTGATGATAAACATTCCCCTATTCTTAGACTGAGGACCCTCCTTTTTTTAATTTTCAAAAATGCCCAAGATACTAAGAATATTAAATCATTTGACTGCATGGAGAATTGATTTAATAATTTTGAAATTTTTGGTTAATCATTCATTTTACAATAAGGATTGATAATTAGAAATATTTAAATTATTACGAGTCTTCTTCAAGTTTTATTCAACAATTAATTATTGACTATGGATGGTTTAATGATGTGTAGATAGGCTTTTATTAAGGAAGCATGACCTGGATCTCTAATATACAAACACAATAAGCTTCACTGGGTTTTATTGAATTAACATTATGTTGTGTTTAAAGGCATTTGCTCATAAAAGTTTGATTTAAACTTGTTTAAATTTGCCTAAGATGGGCAGTGGCATCTTCAAAAATCTAAATTAGTTTCTCTCTTGACCTCGTAGGATGTTAAATTAAGGTTACAATTTATGATGCCTCAAAGGACATCAAATTTTAGACTATGACCTAAGAGGACATATGTCCACCTTGTTGGGTCCTATAATAGCTTAAGGAGTCATCACACCCCATGTAAGACACATGGAGCAAATCTACCAAGTTTGTGACTTATGTGGCATCATCGAGAGGGATTGCGAGGAACTTTCTATTAGAATTCAAATCTTGAGGCTACATGTTAAGATCTTATCTCCCACAAGTGATCCCATCTAATCCAATTTACCAAATGTCCCCCATACATCCTACCATATTAAATAATCTCACAAGATGCCACTGCATGTTTCAACGGTAACCAACTAGATCCAAGTAACCTTTTGAGGTGATGCATGTCCCCCTTGGGTTCATCTAATGTCATCATGCATTCACACCATGTTTCATCCATCTAAAGATCTCAAGGTAGATACATAATTACACCTGAGCCATTTGATCAAGGTTTGATGATATACAACTATCTGAGGTATCTTCTAATAATGACACTTGGAAGAAGAAAAAATAATATCCCATAAGAATGATGCATGTCCCTTTTAGGACCATACAATGATGTCAGATGCCATTCCCACACTATTTCTATCCAAGATCCACAATATTTAATTCAAGAAGGATGTGTGTCTCCACTTGAGCCACGTGATTAGTGCTAAGTTTACAAAAGTTATCCAAAATCCTTTTGAAAAAGACACCTAGAAAGGAAGGCATGTGAGATCAATGCGTGACATTCCCACATCCAATCAAAATTGAAAGCACACCACTTGAGATCTCTCTACAAATGTAAAGATGCCACATGGTGAGATACAAATGAGTCATCATGCAAAGCTACATTCTAAGAGTCCATGAGGCATTCAAAAGGTACTACATGTCCACATTTTGAGCTAACTAGGCAGCTTAGTCATATTTAGGCCATGTGAGTAATTAGATAGATCTAAAGTGGTAGCCACATGCCAAAAGGTGGAAATATTTAGCTTTAAAGATAAAATTGATGGTAAATCAAATTCAAATTAAAGATAAATCAAATTCTAGTGCAATTAATTTCTAATAGCAATAGTTCAAAGATTATTTCAAATATATACAAGGTTGACAAGCTCACCATTAATATGACACAAACTAGGATCAAAATCAACATTGAATTAATTAGAGTAGTCATTAAAAAGGATACACAATCAAGGTTATTTTTATTTATATTTCAAAGTTATATGCATTTGTTTTCTCTATTATTTATGCTCTCATAATTTGACAAAGCTCAAGTAGATAGAAAATTGCACTCATGACTACCATGATTGGATCTTGAAAGTTGCAGAAGGATACAAAGAGACATTGATTGATACCTATAGTATTGTAAAATATGGCACAAGTAGGTCCTTCTACTCCAGGTAAGATGATTTATTTTAGGAATGGTGACTTTTTATTTTAGAACAGTTCCTCAATCATCTTCAAAGATACTAAATTTATTCCTAAGGCCATAACATCTAGTGACTTGCATTACAGTAGCATATATTTCAATGTAGAAGTAGTTAGGGCTATTGATGAGATATAAACTGTTGGGTGAATATTTTGTCACCAGCTAACTAATGGGCAAAATAGGTTACTTTAACCATAGCATAGGGAGATTGGTTAGCCAAATGTGCAGGTTTACCACATCAGAGGGGACAAATCTCTCCTCTCATCAAGGGGAGGTTCCCTATAAAATATGAGGAGCTATATACTATATGCAAAAAAATAACACTCAGGGGTAGGACAACACCATCCATCTCTCTTTTTTTAGAGATGATGTTCAAAAACAAAGGAGAAATCTAGGTGAAAACACTGAAGGCACTTCTCTTCTTTTAGAAGTGGTCTTATAGCAAACAGCTAGAGTTCTCTCTGGTAGTGATAAGTAACAGGTAACAAGGGTGCAGTAACCAATAGAATGAAGTGTAGCATAAAGTCTCCACCTCAACTTCCCAAGAGTGAAATACGAAGGATAATGGGAGCACAAAGTTTTCCCAAGATCCTTTACATAGAAATAAACTAAACACACACACACACTAAAGACAATTATGGCAGGACAAAGTCTCTCCATAGTTGGTTTCAAGAGACCTTCTTGATTACTTCCACTAGTTCTACTTATTTCATTAAAATGGACAAGAACACATTTAGGAAATAGACATAAGAACAATCCCCTAAATGACACAAGCTATAATAGCATAAAGTTTGAAAGTAACCTACTTTCTCATTCAAACAAAGAAATATGATCAACAATCTGAGCTCAAAGTCTCAGTAATCACCTTTCAATTTTGGTAGAGTTTTGCTTCTATAACCCAAAAGATCTCCCCTACATAAAATAAGAGATTACAATATATAGTAGCCAAGAAAGGCTTGGCACTTTGTTTCATGGAATGGCCCATGATGCATTCAATGCCTTGAATGCATTTTCAATTTTGTCAAAGAGGGCCATACTAGAATAAGGCATATGCCTTAATTATGGTGTGTTGATTCATCTCAAATTTCTTCTCCTCAGCATGGGTTATCTGGTCTTTCACCAAATATGTACATGGTTGTCCCCTCATTTTTATTCTAAGGGAGAAAAATAGGCTGCACCTTTAATGTTTTCAAGCTCAAATATCTACTTGGTGGACTGTTCCACCTACTAAAAATAACTCCTACATAGATATTTCTGATCTTTCCCTCTTTTTTCTTCAATTTGAGCTCTTGAGCTATCTTTTCCCCTTTCTGCTAGCCTTTTTGGCTCCCTCTTCAGCTGGTCACTGAGTTTGTTTTCAAGGTTAGTGCCACATTTGAAAATCAATAATTATTTCATTACCCTAAATTTGACATCCATGGGGATGTCAATAGTTCACTATTTCAATGGTTTGGGTGATGTCCTCAGTTCTTTGGTTCCATCGCTTCTTTGGTTCAATCGCTTGAACCTTCTCTTTGGACTGGTCTCTAGAATCTTATGCTTCTTTCCTTTGCTCAGAGATTTTTGTGTACCATTGAACCCATTTGAACCTTTGAACCATTTTGGTTCAAGGTTCAACGGTTCATCCTCTTTCTTAGAAGCCTTTATTTTCTCTAAGTTTTTTGAAGCTTTGAAATTCCTTCATCTTTATCAAGCCTGTAGAGTCCATATAAACCATCTTGCAGAGTCTGTAGAAACCAACCTATAGAGTCTGTAGAAACAAGTCCATAGAAATAAACCTATAGAGTCCATAAAAACAAGTCCATAGAACCCAACCTACAGAGTCCATAGAAATAAGTCTATAGAAATCAACCTACAGAGTCCGTAGAACTAAGCCTATAGAGTCCGTAGAAACTAGCCTATAGAGTCTGTAGTAATGAGTCTCTCAAGCTTTGGAAGAGTCCATAGAAACTATCCTACGGATTCTATAGAAATATGTCTACAGAGTTCATAGAAACAAATCTATGGAGTTCATAAAAACAAACCTGTAGAGTCCATAGAAACATATCTGCAGAGTCCGTAGAAACTAGTCCATAGAACCAACCTGCAGAGTTCGTAGAATCATTCCTTCAGCTTTATATCTTTGGAACCTCTCAAAGGGAAGGTGTCCCTTTGGGACTTTAGTAAGGTTCATTTCCTGGTCGCTAAGAGCCTCCCTCAAGGGTACCTACCCTTTGGGGTCCTTCAGGGTCCTTCGAGTGGTCTTCGGGTGGTCTTCTTCTCTAATTCCTTCAGACATTTTGTCTGAAGGAAAGCTTCCCTTGCCTTAGCCACTTTTCATTGGGATTTTGATCATTCCTTTAAACAAAATGTTTGAAGAAATTCCTTCAGACATTTTGTCTGAAGGATTTTCCTTGTAAAATTTGCCATAAAAAATCTTTCTAAAAGATATCTCTTTGTCAGCTTTTGTTCACTACCCTCTACAAGGGCACTTGGATTTTGGTTTATTGCCCTCTGCGAGGGCACTTGCCCTTTGGGTTTTGGGGCACTCCTTTGAACTGTTTGATTAAACTAACTAATTGAACCAACTTTGGTTCAAGCATTTAATGGTTCAATCTTGTGTTCTACTCATTCAATTGACTACTTGAACCAACCGCGTTGAACCAACTGCATTGAACCTTTGAACCTTTGAACCTTTTTGGTTCAAGGTTTAATGATTTAATGGTTCAATCTTCCTTCTTTCTGCTAAGTCTTTTGAAGTCATTGAACTTGCCGAAGTAGTTGAACTTTAAACTTTTGCCGAAGCGTTTAACTCTTTAAACTTGCCAATGTCATTGAACCTTTGAACCCATTGAACCTTTTGGTTGAACCTTGGCATGAACCTGTCTTAAAATTGCCTAAGTGTTGGGAACTTGTTTCTTTGAGAGAGCTCACCTGTTGAAGTCATTGAACCTATTGAACCTGCTAGTCCCTTAGCTAAAAAATCTTAAATAATGAAGAATTTGAATGCTTAAAACAATTTTTGAGAAGAGAATAGAGGATATTGGCCTGCAGGACCAAAATAGTTCATATGTTGTCCCAAAAATGAGTGACAAATTTTGGGAACAACAACTGGCTCTAGTTGGGGAACTTCCTTCAGTTGAAATTTTAGAATAGTTGAGGGTAGTAGAAACTAGAATCTCCAGTGCCTTCAAGTATGCCATTGGGCTATGGAGTCATGCTACCCAAAAAATAAAGGACTATATAAAAATTATACATATGTACAAGTTGACTTATCTAATACTTCAAGAATTAAAGTGCTTCAAATGCTACCCACTGTGGGGCAATGAAAATAGCGTTCTATCCTAATAAACCAGCAAGAAACCATTTTCTCTCCAAAATCAATGATGGGCAAATGGAACTCTCCACTAGGAATCGCATTTTCTATGCACTCCTTTTGGTTCTCTCTTCTTGCCCCATGGCAAGATGTAGTCTCCAATCTGAAAACTATAAATCCTTGCTCTCTTGGTAAAGAGTTCCTTTTCCTGACCTTGGCACATAGCAGTATGGTCTAATACCATAGCTTGTTACTCTTTTGGTCCAGTGAAGCACATGATTTGATTATCAACATCAAACTCTTGCCAATGGTTAGCTTTATCAGGCACACTTGGTCGAAAGACTAGTTTGATAGTGTGCCTATTATCTTTGAAATCAGGGTGAGGAACCTAAAGGTTGTAGGGACAACCAATGAATTTGTATGATTATGAGGCTCTCTAGGCACTATAGAAATATTGAAAGCTTCAAAACTTTCAATCTGATCCCATCCTAGATTATGGTAATGGCATAATATTTTGTTCTTGGTTTGACAAAGGTTCCTCACCTGACAAACCATTAGTTCAACATCTCCTTTAGCATGCAGGAGTTTAACACCTCTATTTTGGGTTGCCTTCAACCTGATTAATAGAGATTCATACTTAGTAGTGTTGTTGGTGTTGCTAAACTACAACTTTTATGAAGAAGGAAAAATATCTCCTTGAGGAGATATCAACACATTCTCGACTCCAGCATCGATAGTAAAATTGCTGCCATCAAATTTTAGTATCCATACATCATTAGAAGCTGACCTTACCTTAGATTTTTCTTCATTTGGATGGGAGGATTCTTTTGCATTTGCACTGTGCTCTATCTTGTCTTTTGCTATTCCATCTAAACCAATTTTTAGATTTTCACCTTTAGGAGCTTCATTAGATGCCTCATGAACTTCCTCTATGGATAAGAAGTAATTACCCATGCCTAAAACAAAATTTGAGCTTTAGGTGCTGATGTTTGAGTGACCACATATTTTGCTTCCTTCTTAGGGAGCAATATCTACATAATGCCTTTGACTAGGATCCTTGCCTCAGATAGGTCCATGCTCAACTCACCACCAACATCCTTGTAGAAATTTCACCCAAGAAGGATGCCGTATGAGGCTGGGACATCGGCCACTAGGACTCTCATCTTGATTCTCTTTTTTGGGAATGCTACAAATACAAATTGGGCATCCTTGATTTGTCTTAGCAATGGCACTTGTTTGTTCTCCCATGGAGAAACATCTCCCAAATGTCTTAGTCAGTGTGAGACCAAGATTCAACCACTTTGGTAGGCATGACATTGCTAGATGCACCCAATCTATGATGTAATTGTTCAACTGATGTCCATTTATCAGTAGGGAGACATAAAATGGTTCAATCCTTTTATGAGCAGTAGGAGGAGTAATGACAAGGTTATTCTGGGTGGATGTGGGAGTTACCTTTGGAGCAACAAGTCCTGCAGGGGTGATTTTATTCCTTACACACTGAACCAACTTATCCAACTGCTTAGGGTTGGATTGTAGAAATTCAAATTTAGACATTTGAATTTTGGTCTTCTTGACATGGTCGACTATGTCAAATGACTGAAATGGACTAGGAACAGAGGAAGGGAATTCATCCTTCTAGTTTTTAGGGGGGAGGACTGATTTGGAAAATTGAAGTGGAAAGTGAAGGTGTATTTGAGGTACTTACTTTTTTATTACTCACTGGGTCCTTTGGCTAAAAAGGTAGAGAAGTTCCTCATTTGGAAATTGAAATTACAAGCTGAGCTCACTCTTTTGATCTTTCTTTATCAGCTTTCTGGGTTGACTAATTCTTGGACTAGGTGAACACAATGTATGATCCCTCAATTTCTTTACCTTCACTTCTGGGTTCATCCTAGTAATTCAAGAAACCAATGTTAAAGTTGGCAACTAATTCTTCTTCTCCCTTTGTGAAGAGATTAAAATCATCTTCAGGGTTCAACTCAGGTTGGAAGGAGAAATCTGATTTTGCTTCAAGATATCCAACTGCTGAATTGGGTGGAGGTGCTTCAATGGCCAATTTTCCCTGAGTGAGAGGAAGACAATTTGGCTGCCCTTGATTTCTAGTAGCATTGCCTTGGTATGACTAATTGGGGAATGTCCTCCTTGGTATATCTCTGTATGAAGGAGAAGAAGACATCCCTTGTGCCATTTAATTTTTGAGAGTGAGAAACTCATTTGCTAGCTTTTACACCATTAGATCAGTGGTGCTTGTAGATGGATATTCAGAAGATGAAGATTTACCTTTGTTAGGATTTCTCCTTATCTTTCTTGCCAAGATAAGGTCATCCTCCACCTCAGCGGCCAAATCTTGAGTAGAAACAAGGTCTATGTGGCCAGCACATCTTAATATAAAACTCACTTTAGGCAGCTGTGAGTTGATGAAAAAAAATTTAAAGTTCTCAGGTGTTGGCTGAGAAATTGTGGAAATCTTGTTCTTCAGCTTGTCAAATTTGGTAATGAAGTCCCTCATAGGTTCATGAGGTTCTTTATTCATCTGTGTGAGTTGGGCCAGTAGGGCATGCACATCTTCTACAAGCTTGAACCTTGCTTCAAACTTAGCTTTGAGAGTGTTCCAGTCAGTCACAGTTTGGGCCTATAAATGATAAAACCAATCTATAGCAGCACCTTGCAATGTTTCCACAAATATCCTGATTACTACGTCCTCATACTCCACACCTATCATGCCATAGGCTATGTTGAAGGCTGCAATGTGTTCATTAGGATGAACTCTCCCATCACCAAAGAATTTGGGGAAATTCTTCCTTGAAATGCATGGTAGCTCATGTAGAGGTGGAGTTAAATTGAGTGGGCTAAAAGAGTTACCCTAGGGGCCTTGAACTACCATGATTTGATTATGGAAAGTGGGGATAAAAAATCTGGGTGGAGTATGTATAGGTAAAGCTCTGCTAATAGTAGAAAAAGAAGATCTTCCTTGTATTGGTGACCTGATATTTATAGGAGAAAGACTCCTAGTTCATTAAAATTGAAGTTGTGGAGGAAATAAATCAAAATTACCCTACTGCACTGACTCAAAATTAGGGTCAACAACACCTTGGGCTCTTTGGCTTCTAGTATAGCATGGAGTTGCCAGATTGTAGAATAAAAATGGAAAAGAATTGAAACTACTCATTCTTCCCCAGCAAAGAAAATGGATAAGGAAAAGAACTGAAACTATTCATTCTTCCCCAGTGGAGACACCAAAAAATTGTTGGCGTGAAGCTGGCAATATTCTTCCCCAGCAGAGAAAATGGATAAGGAAAATAACTAAAACTATTCATTCTTCCCTAGTGGAGAAAATGGATAAGGAAAAGAACTAAAATTATTCATTCTTCCCCAACAGAGTCACCAAAAAATTAGTGGGTGAATATTTTTCATCAGCTAATTGATGGGCAAAATAGGTTACTTCAACCACAACGTAGGGAGATTGGTCAACCAAATGTGCAGGTTTACCACATCAGGAGGGGACAAATCTCTCCTCTCATCAAGGGGAGGTTCCTATAAAATATGAGGAGATATATACTATATATATATATGCAAAAAATAACACTTAGGGGTAGGACAACACCATCCATCTCTCTTTTTTCTGAGAAGATGTTAAAAAACAAAGGAGAAATCTAGGTGAAAACATTGAAGGCACTTCTCTTCTTTTAGAAGTGGTCTTAAAACAAATAGTTGGAGTTCTTTCTGGTAGTGATAAGTAACAGGTAACAAGGGTGCAGTAACCAGTAGAATGAAGTGTAGCATAAAGTCTCCACCTCAACTACCCAAGAGTGAAATATGAAGGATAATGGGAGCACAAAGTCATCCCAAGATCCTTTACATAGAAATAAACTAAACACACACACACTAAAGACAATTGTGGCAGCATAAAGTCTCTCCACAGTTTGCTTCAGGACACCTCCATTAGTTATACTTATTTCATTGAAATGGACAAGTACACATTCAAGAAACAGACATAAGAACAATCCCCTAAATGACACAAGCTATAACAGAACAAAGTCTGAAAGTAACCTGCTTTCTCATTCAAACAAAGAAATATGATCACCAATCTAAGCTCAAAGTCTCAGTAGTCACCTTTTAATTTTGGCTAAGTTTTACTTCTATAACCCAAAAGATCTCCCCTGCACAAAATATGAGATTACAATATATAGTAGCCAAGAAAGGCTTGGTGCTTTGTTTCATGGAAGAACCCATGCTACATTCAATGCCTTGAATGCATTTTTAGTTTTGTCAAAAAGGGCCATGATGGAATAGGGCATCTACCTTAATTATGGTGTGTCAATTCATCTCAAATGTCTTCTCCTTAGCATGGGTTATCTGGTCTTTCACCAAATATGTACATGGCTATCCCCTCTCTTTTATTCTAAGGGAGAAAAATAGGTTACACCTTTAATGTTTGTAAGCTCAAATATATACTTGGTGGACTGTTCTACCTACTAGAAATAACTCCTATGTAGATATTTCTGGTCTTTCCCTCTTTTTGCTATAATTTGAGCTCTCGGGCTATCTTTTCCCCTTTCTACTGGCCTTTTTAGCTCCCTCTTCAGCTGGTCACTGAGTTTGTTTTCAAGTTTAGTGCCACCTTTGAAAATTAATGGATATTTCATTACCCTAAATTTGATGTCCACGAGGATGTCATTAGTTCACTGTTTCAACGGTTTGGGTGACCTCCTCGGTTCCTTGGTTCTGTCACTTCTTTGGTTCAATCGCTTGAACCATCTCTTTGGACTGGTCTCTAGAATCTTCCACTTCTTTCCTTTGCTCATAGCTTTATTTGTACCGTTGAACCCATTTAAACCTTTGAACCATTTTGGTTCAAGGTTCAACGGTTCATCCTCTTTCTTAGAAGCCTTTGTTTTCTCTAAGTTTTTTGAAGCTTTGAAATTCCTTCATCTTTATCAAGCCTACAGAGTCTGTAGAAACTATCCTATAGAGTCCATAGAAACCAATCTATAGAGTTTGTAGAAACAAGTCCATAGAAATCAACCTGTAGAGTCCATAGAAACAAGTCTGTAGAACCCAGCTTGTAGAGTCTATAGAAACAAGTCTGTAGAAATCAACTTGCAGAGTCCATAGATACAAGTCCATAGAACTAAGCCTGTAGAGTCCATAGAAACTAGCGTGTAGAGTTCGTAGTAATGAGTCTCTTAAGCTTTGGAAGAGTCCATAGAAACTAGCCTACGGAGTCCATAGAAACATGTCTATAGAGTTTGTAGAAACAAATTTGTGGAGTTCATAGAAACAAACCTATGGAGTTCATAGAAACATGTCTACAGAGTCTGTAGAAACTAGTCCATAGAACCAACCCATAGAGTCCATAGAATCATTCCTTCAGATTTATATCTTTAGAACCTCCTAAAGGTAAGGTGTCCCTTTAGGCCTTTAGAAAGGTTCATTTCCTGGTTGCTAAGATCCCCCCGTAAGGGTACCTGCCCTTTGGGGTCCTTCGGGTAGTCTTCGAGCGGTCTTCTTCTTCAATTCCTTCGAACAAAATGTCTGAAGGAATTCCTTCAGACATTTTGTCTGAAGGAAATCTTCCCTTGCCTTAGCCACTTTTTGTTGGACTTTTGATCATTCCTTCAGATAAAATGTCTGAAGTAATTCCTTCAAACATTTTGTTCAAAGGATTTGCCTTGTAAAATTTGCCCTTGAAAATCTTTTCGAAAGATATCTCTTTGTCTACTTTTGTTCACTGCCCTCCACAAGGGCATTTGGCTTTTGGTTCACTACCCTCTACAAGGGCACTTGCCCTTTGGGATTTAGGGCACTCCTTTGAACCATTCAATTGAACTGACTGATTGAACCAACTTTGGTTCAATGGTTTAATGGTTCAATTTTGTGTTTTGCTCATTCAATTGACCACTTGAACCAACTGCGTTGAACCAACCATGTTAAACCTTTGAAACTTTGAACCTTTTTGGTTTAAGGATCAATGGTTCAATCTTCCTTCTTTTTTCTAAATCTTTTGAAACCGTTGAACTTGCCGAAACGATTAAACTTTGAACTTTTGCCGAAGCGTTTAACTCTTTAATCTTGCCAATGTCATTGAACCTTTGAACTTGTTGAACCTTTTGGTTAAACCTCAGTGTTGAACCTATCTTGAAATTTCCTAAGTGTTGGGAACTTATTTCTTTGAGAGAGCTCACCTATTGAAGTCATTGAACCTATTGAACCTACTAGTCCCTTAGCTAAAAAGCTTGAATAATGAAGAATTTGAATGCTTAGAACAGTTTTTGAGAAGAGAATAGAGGATTTTGGCCTGCAAGACCAAAATAGTTCATATGTTATCCCAAAAATGAGTGACAAATTTTGGGAACAACATAAACCATGCCTCATATAATCCAACTAGCCTCTGATATCCTTTTTATTAACACAACTGGTCTCATAAGGTTGTAACTAAGTTGAAGCTTATGTCAGGTGTTGACCTAGTTTACAATATTTGTAGGAGGTCAAAATACAAAGATGGGATATTTAAATTAATGTCCCAAGGTATCTCAATTGATTTCATAGCAAGACAAAACTTTAAAAAGTATTATTGCATTACCTCACCATAGATAGAATATAACCAGGTTGTCATCAAAAATTGGTATGAAGTGCACTCCTTGAGAAGGTCTTGGCTTCATGGGTGACTAAACCAACAAAATATGTTTTCATAGATGATCAAGGAAACTTGCCCATCCAAAAATTCAAATAAACAGTTATAATTGGCCTATCCCTCCTAAACAAAATATTTGAAAATCCACACATTGCTTATGTGGACATAAGGGTTATTCCATTTCATCAAATAATCCTAGAAGACCAACAGATTCCCCCACTTGGGTAAATTATCAACAATAACTTGGTGTATGCAATACAAGACACTTGAAAGAATGGTGCCCCCTTCTTTATGATGATCTACTTATTAGATGTAATCTATGCAACTACTCAACTAGGTCAAAGTTCATGGTCTCCTAAGCATCAAGAGGTTGTGCCTCAACTCTTCTCTATAATGTATATTCATAGATTTAGATTCAATATAAGAGTGATTCATGAAGATCTATACCTAGTGGTATACTGATAGATTAATGAATGTGAGATGAAGAGGGTTCCTCTTGAAGTTAGGAAAACCTTGAGAGACATGGGTAACTATTGGTTATACCCAAACTACATAGTTATCATAATAGGAATGATGGCGGCCCCTCTTAACTACCAAGGTTTGTACCAATGAAGCTTGATGAAGAATAAATGGTCTATCAACTTCTACATGGATTTTATGGAGTCTTCAAGAGTAAGAAGAAAAAAACCCCCATAAGGTTCCTTAAAAACTAGGGAGGACCAGGATTACCAAGTGGCATGATATTATTATAGCTACTAGGCATAGGGATTCATATCTATTGCCTAAAGATGACTTTAGACCATGGGATCCCAATCAGGTCATTACCAAGCATCTATTTAGATTAAATAAATATGTATCAATGGAATACAAGCATCAATAAGAAATCCATGAGTGGATATATATAGATGCTATGAATGCTGAGGTGGTGCTCTAGAATGCTGCAAAGAAGAATATTGAATTGAAAATGAGACTAGATAGGGAGAAGAAAAAAGAAGATATTACTAAGTCTCAACCACCACCAACATATGGGAACATGTTTGATGCAAACTATGATGAAGGGAAAGATTAAGAAGATTAATACAATGTTCCTCTTGTTAGGAACAATCCAAATAGACCTCCATGACTTGCCACTTCAAGCATTTAAGACTTACCTCCAAGATTTGAGTAAGGAGGATCTAATAGTCATCTTGACCCCTCCCAAGGGCCCTCAATAATCTTTGTATCTACTATGGGAGCCATTCTAGAAAGCCTATGTCAACCCAAACCTACTGTTATTGACCTTGAGGAATTACAATAAGGTATTTAGCTCTTCATAGAATAAGTACATGCACTAGACAGTAGAAACATTGATAAGGTCTACCAAAGGAAAAGTGAGCCTAAGACCACTATAAGAGTAGTAATAACCCCTCCAATAGATTCTCAAGTGACTATAGAGCCTATAATATAATTAACTCTATAAGATACCCTTGGAGCACAAGCTCCCAATGTAAGTACCTAACCATTTCCTTCTTTTCCAATTACTAATGCATTTCAAACCACTTCTACTTATGCATTTGTTCCCCCCACCATTATTCCCCAATTATCTTCAGTATCATTAGCAACTGATCCTACCACTACTAAATCTTTAGTTGATACTAGCTTGGGCCAAGCTATTGGTTCCTTGGTATTTACCATCCCCCATTTCATTTCTCATGCCATTGTAAACATTGCATCTTCATTAGGCACTATTTCTAGCCAGGCTATTAGTTTCACTTCTTCCCAAGTAGCAATAATTAGTTCAATGTTTGATATTGCTCCCCTATATTATCAAGGCCATTAAGGCCCATTTCAAAACTTTTCACCTTTCTAAACCCACCTTTTCCTACTCCCCATTCAATATTTCTAGAGATGCAAAGGTGAGCGTGCCTCCAAAATTGCCTTTATTTATTCTAAATATGGGCCCTAGAAGAGATCCATTTGACACACTTAGGCATATAGACCTAACAAAATTACCACACATTATTCTTGTATCTCTAGCCTCTACCTTAGCTACACCACCTCTGAAAAATCCAAGGCCTACTATCATCCCAAATTGGGTCATATATATTATACTAGTGATAAGATAAGAGAAACCTTAGGTAGTCTTCTCTATACCATAGATTGGCATGAAATTTGATGCTGATATAGTTATAATGAAAAGAGTGGTGTGGAGTTAGGTTGAGTAGCCCCAATCTATCTTTGTGGTTTCTCATGAAAGTGAAGATTCCCTCTTCACTTTAACAAAGAAGAGGAAAGCTGGCCCAAGTGAAGTGGATGATTTTGTAGAAGACCATGTGTCCACGATCTAAGCTAATGCAGAATCCAGAGTGGTCTTAATGAAAGGTATGTAGTAGGAGATGAAGAGATTGAAAGAGAAAGAATTGTCTATAGTGATAGAAAACACTACAGTCTAGGTAATCATGCAATGAACAATGTCTTCAATTTATACAAGGTCATGAAGAGAAGGCAAGAATATGGGACTCTACAGTGTAATGTGGTCATTAAATATGACCAAAAACTTGTACTCTATGATGCCAAGTTGGCAAACCTCGATAGAGTTGCAAAGAGAAATAAGTTCTAAAACCTTAATGTATTTCCACTTGAAGATATCATCCCATCATATACCATAATTATGAATAGAAGGAAAATATCGAAAAGGTGGCTAGAATAGGTTAAGGATGTAACTGCATCTTTAGAAAAAAATAGAGTTCACAATTACCCTCTTGTTAAAGGATGCTATGGTCACTAACGTGACCAAACCTAATGGAAGCTTCATGGATGACTAGGAATTTAGGGCCCAAATGAAGTTATTTGTTGCAAAGTTCCAATAGGACATAGTCAATGCCAAGACTGCCACTAAAGTGATGAATATTATTGTTTTTGCCAACCAAAAGATAGAGAGAATGAGGCTATTGAATAAGCATTGAGACCTGTACTTATAAATATTGACAAGATTATTCAATAAATGCATAACTTATTCCAGCCTATGATCTTGGATTTTAGTCAAATTGACTAGGATTACTTATCGTGTGTTGAATTTTAGACAAAGGAAGAGGTAGAGAAACAAAGGCTACAACAATAAGCTGGTTACCAACCTCCTCTAAGGCCTTGAGGAACATTCACCTTTATTTTATAATTTCAAATATAAAATATTCCATTGTAATATGTGGAATTTTAGTTATTGTTATTTAAAAGCTAAAATCCACTTGGTTGTATTTGGGCACCTTTTAACAGGTCCACTCAAACTTGCATAGGCATTTTGAGGCCTATATGTATGGGTATTCCTCCTCATTGTAAAACATAAACAATTTTTATAGAATTAATACAAAAGAACCATGAATTCATGAGATTATCTAAATGCTTTGTTGTGTATTATATAATTTATACTTTTCATGCTTTAGATAATTAACGGTTTCCTTTCTACTGACTAATCTAGCAATAATATCAATATATGCATCTGTTGGTTTGAGTTTAACACTGGGATAATAAATATGTTGGTTTATGTGCTCTATTTTCATCTTATTTATAGTTGAATGTGATTATGTAATTTAATGTGAATGAGTAACTTTCATGTAACATATGCTTTCAGATATATACACCTCCTTTCCTTTGAAGTCTCAATTGTGTTAATTTGGATTTGAGTATTAAACTAGGGTTGGTGAATGCTAATTTTGCATGTTATTATCATAAAGGTTTAAATAATTGACACCACTAACCCTCTAAAGTAAACTTTATTTTCTGACTTAACGTACTTAGCTTTGGATCTACCCCATGAGTCACTTTAGTTTAGCTCATTATTTAAATATTAATGGTTTATTTGTGTTTGGCAAATTGTAATGTACCTAGATAGGGGTATTATAGCATAATAGTAGAATAGTGAATAATCCCACATGCATCAGAATGAGGAGTGGGTAGGTGAGAAATAGTATAAATAAAAGGGGCATATGATGTTGTAGAGCATCTAATAAGTTAATTGTAATTGAGCATTTCTCAAAGGAGGTAGCCCCCTCGAAGTGGCAAGTGATTTAGAGTTATTCCTTCCATAAAAGGAATTGTGTGTAATCAACATTTTGAGACCAATATATGCATATTGGATTATTATTATGTGAGTGTGAGTACAAGGTTCCTATCATTGATATCAAATTTATTTCTAGGTCCATTTAAATGTAATTTTTTTCTTTTAGGAGATTAAGTGAATTAGGAGTTTATAATTTTGTTCACCATATTCTCTCACCTTGCCTTAACAGGATCCTGGTGATCAGAAAGTGGATAAAAATTAACTTGAAGAGAATTTTTTTTAGGAAGTTGGTTTGGGGAGTGTAAATTTTTGTATACATATAGGTATTTTGGTGAGTGTTTCTATAAAAATTATATTTGGAAGCTTCATGGAGCAATTTTAAGAAGTGCAGATTTTCATTTTTTACCTTCAAAAAACCCGACTATTCTTCTTCAAACTGTAACAAATTGAGCCAAACAATTTTTGGGTTTAGTGCACCTCTATTCTAAATTTCCATAAAATTTTGAATTTTTCAATTTAGTTTAGTATTATAAAATTTATCACAGTTTTAGTGGCTACTAGTTTGTAAAAAAATGTTTAGTCATATTAATGGTCTTTTGTAGTTGTTTGGTCATATGTGGTCTCAATAATTAAATTGGTCTTTCATATATGTTCTTGTGTCAGTATTAAAAAAATTAAAATATTGGTCATTTTCTAAAGGATTAATTTTCGGTTGAAATCGACGTCCACTCTCTCATTCTCATGGGGCTTCCCATTTTCTCTAGTGATAATCTCACTGGTGAATTAATTCAACTTCAACAAATTGGTACTGTTAGGTAACATCAGACTGAGATTGAAACATTAACCAATGGCATATAGACTATATTTTTTGTTCATTACTTCATCAATGGACTTCAAGATGATATTTGAGCAAAGGTTCAAATGTGGAAACCATAATCCATGAAGGAAGCCATGGGCTTAGCTAAGCTCTTAGAATACTACATCTACTATGATCATGGTGAGACACCTTTGTTTTTACATCCATGCATAACAACACCTCCTTAAAACATCAATAAAATAGATATTTATTCCATTTTGGATGCATCTCAGCATGTTTTAGATGAGTCCATTTAGTAAATTATCATGCTTAAGAAGGATGAGCCCAAAGCAATAATCATAGAGCCCAAGCAAGGAACTAAGTCTTCAAATCCCTTAGAGAAAAATGCTAAGGGGGATGGTATGTATCCTCAATTCATTCATTGGGATGACTATTTTGAGCACCCTTGCTCTTGTTTTGAGGATATTATTATCATAGTTCAAATTTCACTTAAAATATTAGTTATAGTGTTCATGTTCACCCTATTGATGTACATGTTCATATCCGAGCATAGACGAAAGAGGTGGAAGCAAAAATGCATACATGGACATACCTCTATCTGGTCTTCAACATATTTTTGGTTTGGCCTTCATTTTTTCCTTGTCATATTTATTATCATGTTTTGAGGGAAACACATATTTAAGGGGGATGAAATGTAATCTACCTAGATAGGGGTATAATAGCATAACAGTAGAATAGTAAATAATCCCACATGCATTAGAATGAGGAGTGGGGTAGGTGACAAATAGTATAACTAAAGGGGCATATGATGTTTTAGATCATCAAAGAATTTAATTTTAATTGAGTATTTCTCAAATGAGGTAGCCCCCTCAAAGTGTCAAGCAATTTGGAGTTATTCCTTCTTTAAAAGGAATTATGTGTAATCAACATTTTGAGATCAATATATGCGTATTGGATTATTATTATGTGAGTGTGAGTACAAGGTTCTTATAAAAAAATAATTAGCAAAGTTTAGATCAATTTAACAAATATATCAAGAAATAAAGTGTCATTGTGTATAACCTACTATCCCTACAACAGGGTCTACTTGCAAACTTAGAAGTGGTGGACATATATCTACTATTTTACTATTTTCAATAGTATTTGTATAAAAAACTAAAGCCCCAAGTATTCTAGGACTTAAAATTGAGTTTATTACTTTCCCCCCATTTCCTGGTGACATAGGGAGCACATTAAGTGCATCAAAAAATAGTTCATCAAACACTTTTCTTTATTCAACTTTCTTAAGCAAACATAATCTATGTACATAATTTTACAGACTAGGTAGAGTTCCTTGAAATCTTCATATTTTCTTGACTTTGATCCACTTAACCTATATATCCTATGAAATTATACCTCTTAATCCTTCCTACACACACTTTAACCTTTTACATGCATTTTTATATCCTCAATATCCTTCAAACATGCAAGAATAACACTTTTTCTAGCCAACCCACATAGGCTGGTAGTTACAAATTGTATTTTCTTGTATTTAAATTTATTTTCCAATAATTTCATGTTTAAATACCCCTCATACCATTCCTAGGACCTTATATAACCTTACATAATCGTTTAAAAACATTTACATTTACCCAAGATTCAAAACACCTCTCTAAAGCATAGTTCAAAATTCAAAAATTCAAATTCTTGAGTTTGGAAAGAAAATATATAGAATCATATAACACACTATTATAATAATTCTAAAGACTCCTAAAAATTCCAAGGGACCCTACAATACCCCTCACACCAACACAATATGAAATATGGTCATTATGACACTAGCAAACATACTAACTTCTTTATTACTTGGTGATGCTCTGCATCACTCCCTAATTATTTTTATTGATAATGTGATTCTCATATCTCTTATTATTGATAGTATGGATACACTCCTTTTTGAACCAATTTTTAGTATTAAAATTTATAGTGCATTAGTTCTAAGTTCCTTAGCTTCTCACATTACTGTAGTTTCAAGTGTACCTTCCCCATTATGTTCAATTTCCATTGCCATTTGCAACTCAACAACCTCAAAGGTGACAAGGGTATACACAAGTCATGGATTAGTGATATAAAATATTCAAATCTACCTAATTAAAAGTAACACTAGTTATCCATTTTCCTATGCCCACTCCACACTTTAGGTTAATTTACCTAAAACCCTTTGGACTCAGCAACCTAAAAAATCCATCTTGTACAAGTGGTCCTTCTATTCAACCTTATCTAACACATAGTCCCCATATTGATCTTCAACCTCCTAATATTTTGGACCTACATCAAAAAAACATATTAATTGGGATCAAATCTCCTATGCCCTTATTCCACTAGTATTAAAATTCAATAGGCCCATCTCTTCTCCAATGATGATGACAAAGCTTCTCGACATCAGTAGAACCATAATCCATATGAAACTAGAACAAATAAAGGATCACATAACCCCATGGGCACCTCTATTTTCCATCCACACTTTATATCCCACTCCCCCACCTCCATCTTACATCATAAATCAATTCCCTTTTGCATCCATGCCCTCAATGTCCTCTACATAATCCACCTCACTAGCTACATCCACAAATGATACCACCTTGGGATCCTTTGGAACTACATAAGGAGGAGTTTGGATAGATGACTTATAGGTATAAAATCTACAAATAATTGAGATGGTATACAATGGGTACTTACCATTAAATTTTGACAAAGATATGGGCTAAATGTAGAGGATCATGACCCAAAAGTTTAAAGAAGAAAGAGACCCTATGACTTTACAAACTAAGGAGGACTTATTCTTCTTAACTTTAAAGAATAGGAAAACATGGGAAAAACACAATATTTAAGACCTAATCTCTATTGTGATGGCCTCCTATGATATGACATAAAAAATCATGGAATATTTAAAGGAACATGTTAAAACTTGAGATTCCCACGTAAGGAGCACCTTTCTAGTTGATTTGATAGAAAAAGTAGAAGAGGAATTCTCCGAGTTGTTTCTTTCCCTTAGGGAAGTGATGGAATCTATTGAAAAATGTAATGTGATTTATCAAAAATCAAAAGGATACCTATAGTGAATTATCATAATGGACAATAAGCTCAAGAAAATGGTAGTTGTGATCAACAAGGAGTATTCCATTGGTTAAAGATCATGCCATTGGTAGACCTAAACCTATACCAGACATTTTTTAGGAATATGAGAACATCATTATAATAATGTTTGAGATACATGGAATCAAAAATTATACACTTAGATAATAATAAAGATAAAATGTTGGCCTATTTCAAATAAGTCAACATTACCATATTTTTTAACCCAGATGAAATAGTCACTAGCAAAGATGAGTTTGGAGTACACCTCAATTGGTTCACATCTACATTTAGGAATATGGTCACCAAAGATAATAATGATAGAGATCATTCCATAATTTACTTATCCACATAGGTAAAAAATAGTATAAAAAAGGTTAATAGATTTATTAACACTTTGGAGGTCCCATAAAAGACCCACAAAGAGTTGTTGATATGTGGAGAGGTGATGTTTTAAAATCCACCTATCAATCTATCTAAGCTAGACTGATAGGATAACATTATTGATAAATATTTTATGAAACAATTCTCAAATAAAAATATGTGGTGGTCCCACCATTTATCCCAACTAAGTGGAAATAATAGTATATTTAAATGTTCCTAAAGTGGGAATGTTGTGTCTTGATTTTCAACCCCATTTGTGTTTTGTTTCTTCTAAGAATATGTTTTTGTAACTAGTTTAGTTGTGAGGGTTATGAGGATATTTTTTTTCCTTTTGGGTGATTGGCATATTTAATTATTTATATACTACTTTTAAATAGTGTTTGAGATGGATATTTTTCAATGAAAACACATGAAATCGTATAAACAAGTAAAAAGTGTACATGATAATTATGTTGTCTTTGTGGAAACCTTCCCCATTTTATCATGGTGAAGTTGTGAATGTTAATGTTATATGTACTATGATATGAGTCTGATTTGTTAAATGTATGTGTTAATTTAGATGATTTATATGCTATCTTTACTGTGATTTATCACATTTGTCTAATTAGTTGTGTGTGTGTGTGTGTGTGTGTGTGTGTGTGTGTATGTGTGTGTGTGTGTTTTCTAACAATACTTAAATCTATTCATTTCATGAGATAATATTGTAAGGGTATTGCACACTAAATTTTATCTATAACCTCTACCATGTATAGTTTATTTTGATCTCATGTAAGACATAACATACAAAGGTAACTCTATTTTGACTCACATAATATCCCCAAAACATTGGTATCTCTATTTGACCTAAGATAACTCCTTTCTACCTTACCTTGTTCCCTTTTGTTGTTTATTTTGTTTTATCCCACTATTAAATTTATAGGCCCATATTGTAAATTCCATGAGTAGTTAGAGTGATAATTTTGTTGAGTAATAATGATTTAAATCTATAAGGTAGTAATGCATTCTTCGAGATATATTCTACGTAGGCTACACAAGATAACCCAATACCTACAACTCATGCCCTAGGTTGCACCACCAATAATTGTAAAATAAGAGGGTGAAAACCCATGAGGTCTTTGGGGTCCATAAAAAAAAATCAATATAAATTAATTGGTTCTTTAAGGAGGGCCCATAAAACAATATAACATACAAAAAATCCATCATCCTTGAGTCAGTCATTGATTGTACAAAAAATTGAAGCCTATCCCATGCATCACTAGGTTTGAATCTGATTATGGCCTATTATTATTCCCACCATTAAGAAAATTCAAGAGTCCTAAATTTATAGGGGGATCAAGAGTATCAGATACATAACCTAAGCCTCTTTATCTTCTTAATCCTAATCCCACTATACTAATGGATTGGATAGCTAGATTAGCCATTACCATCAATGGAGATGTCCATGATTTTCCTAAGAACCCAAGCTGATATCTACCATGTTTAATATTAAATGAAGGACACATGATTTAATAACACACCACCTCTTATATAACCACCCTCATGCTCTTGAAAATTGAAATTAAGTATGAATCATGTCATATTTTCCATTTTATCTTGTAATATGCTACTTATATTTGGTCACTAAACTTTTTGAAAGACTCTATCACTAGTTGGGACCAATTCAACAATACCTTCTTGTCCCAAATCAAATTAGTTATAAATTACAATGTGATTTATCAATAGTTTTATAGTATTAATAGGGAAGGCAACGAACCCATTAGATCCTTCAATGCTAGTTTCTATAATATGTACATCTAAATCACAATGCTATAGATACTAGATGGTTGACTAGATTTGTAAATGTACAAGAATGTTTTAGATCCTTGGATGACTATGCTTTTATGAAGGGATCCATTCATAGTGGATTTACAACTTGAAAATTCTAAGGAAACTATGATATAAATGAAACTAAAAACCCAAGGGTAGATGATGGACACCAATCCCAATTTTTTTTTGAATCTACTTTCTTTGAATCCTATTCCAAATACAAATTAGAACCTACCAATGCCTGTCTTATACCAGTGATAAATAAAACACCCTTAAGGTAAACTATGCCTAACCAATATCTAAGTTTTATTGGCTTTACTAATGGTGAACCCACACCTCAATAACACAACTAAGCATTGATTCTTGTTGTGAATAACTTGTAGAATGTGTCTTAAGACTCTACAAAGAATGAGTTGGATGCTATACAACACATGGTAAATAATATTAGAAATGATTTATTAGGCATTAAAAATTAGGTTTGAAATGTTGGTGGGGATTTATCTAACATGAAATTCATCTACATGAGATAAAATTATCCCTTTGAGCATTATAAAAACTAGCCATAACCTTCACCTAACAAGATTCTTGAGATTAACAGCTATGAGTTAGCCTTACTGAACTAGTGTAGAGTGCTCAACACTACCCATCATAGAGAATTGGACTACATTGAGTTCCAAAATGACTTTGACATCTTACAAAATTAATTGGAAGGGTATGATGTGGTTCCAAACTAAAAAGACACAAATAACTCATCCAATGCCCCTAACACATCAAGGTATCTAAGTACTTCCATGGTATTGTAAATTATTAAATTCCCTATTCAATAGGGTAATGAACTTGAGGAAAACATAAATGAGGTTAGTTTTTTTCAATAGTAATAGAGAAATAAGTATGCATCAAGGATCTAGATATAGAAATAACCTATCACAATGTCCACTCCCAAAAATAATGGTGTTATTCCTTGATATCCTAATGACAATAATGATTCCCCACTCCCTAAAGGTAATAACTAGAGGCATTCTATAGAGTTGAAACATACACTCAAAAAAAATAGTTACAACTTAGTAAAGGACATGAAAAAATTCAAGGAAAATATCACATTACATGAGATAGCTTAAATCACTAAGCAACCTGATCTCCTCTTGAAATATTTGACCAATAAGCAAATCTATCCTAATAAATAAGGATACACACACCAATGTATTGATACATAAGAACAAGGTGGCGATCCTCCTTTCTTACTCACAGTCTAAATATTTAGAAAGGATTTATATAATTTTGTGGTTGATTCATAAGCCTTAGATAATATCATGCCTAATAGAATTTTCAAAAAAATATGATTGAATCTAATCAAGTTTGATAAAATAGTTGTCCAATTGGATAAGTTAGAATTCAAAGTGGTATGTGAGATGTTGAATGCCCATATGTATCTATAATATGAACCCACAATCCAATAGTTCATAGACATCAAGGTAGTCCAAATCCTTGAAGCATATAAAATATTACTGAGCAAAGATTGGTCTAAAACCCTGAATGGGTACATGGACATAGACTTTTCACACATGTGGTTATCTTAGAGAGGTGTTTCAAATAAAATACATATTGATAGAGATATGAATATGAAACAAATGATCAAAAAATATAATGCCATAAATGAGAAAGTGAACATAGTATAAATTGACATTGGGATTTACACCCTTCACATGAAGCCTAATAGAGATGATTTTTTTTTTAATCATTAGGATTATGGTCCCTCTAATTTTATTGTGGGCCCTCTAATCAAGGTTATATATATAACATTATATTGGTTAATATTTATGGGTCATTTAGCACACCAACTTAGGTAGGGTGGGAATTCACCTAGCCACTCTTAAAAAGAGATGAAATATCCCCATGGTGTATATCACTAGGTCATGGTATATTAGATAAACTATTTAGATGATTTAAAATTATTATATTTTAAATGGTATGTTGGTATAAATCAAGTTTTAAAAAAATGAAAGGAAAACTTGGATAAACTACCCATAAAAATCAACAAGTTCAGATTTAACAATAAATTACATGATTTATTAACACTTCATTGTATACATTCATAATTTAATAATTTATAAATAACAATTAAACATACTTGTAATCAAGATATTGCTTGTAAAATCATATTATAATTTTTAGTCTTACTCTAAACCTAATCTAATATAGGTATAAAAATAGAAAAAGACAAGGGTAAATTGAAAGAAAAATGAGCCTATTTTGTAGTGAAAATAGATCTAATTCATTTGATTAGATGAAACCCATGAAACCAATATTATGCCTGATCATTATACATGTAGATATAAAAAATATGGTGTTGAAGTATCATGATAACTCAAATATGAAGAAACATGAACAAAATCGTCATATACATGCATTGATAATGAACAATAGTCTTCATAACCTTTTAATTTAATTATGTTGTATAAACAAACCCATTGTTTAGATCCACTGTAATCAATTGAAAACAAAAAAATTACTTATAAAAAAATTTCCCACATGAAAATCTAGATAATAAATTAGGAAAATTTAGGAAATAAAAGTTTGGTCCTCTACTCTATCTTCTAACTCTAATGAACTAGGCATTTCAATGGCTTTTGGCTAGATTTAAATAGAAATCACTCCAAATGGGGGAAAACATTTAACGTCCAAAAATTTGGAAACCATTTGCACTTTCCCTCTCTTTTATCCAAATCCTACCAAAATAATAAATAAAACAAGTTATTATATTGAAAAAACCCATAAAACTCATTAAATGTGCAATATAATTAAAGCAAAAAAGCTAGGAGATGATATTGTCAATAGGTTTCTTATCTTGCATTAATTCCATATTTAACTTATTTCATTACAAATATTGTTAAAAAAAATTTACAAATCAACCAACGACATTAAAAATAGATCCCTAGATCAAAATATATGGTCAAAAAACTAATTCATAGTCTGATTGTATACAATGTTAGTAATTTGAGGCCTATCAAGAATGTTGATGTTTTTAGTTCTAATAGGAATGCCAGTGGCTGACTGACCCTTAGGAAGAATTACATCAGTGAAATTAATTTCAATTGGAATGTTGGGATCTTGCTTAGGTTTAGGAACAAACAAATCCACTAATTTAGGGTCAATAGGAACATCAATGACATACCAACTACGAGGAACATTGAATAGGCTACATGTACACAATTTTTTGACATGCTGCAAAAATTTAAATGTCTCTAAAACATGACTCATCCAAAATATTTTCTAACCACCTTTCCAATTCAAATGTTATATTGAAAAAACCATTTGCATGTCTATTATTTTACTTAAGGTCAACGTTTAGATCCTGTCTATTTTTTGGGACAAATATTTTGGCTAATGTGTTTTATTTTGAACATAAATGACCTACCTAGTTTCAAGAAATAGTGTATTAGGTGACCTTGTTCCCTAAGGAATTTATGGATCTAATCTGACTTTTAGGGGGAAAGATGAAGTTTAGATAAAGTGTTCTACATGAAAATTTATTGTTAAGAACTGAACTACACAATGGAATAGTTTAAAACGTGATTTTGCACCTACCAACATATTATTTATAAAAAAATATATAGGTGGAGACCAACTAGACACAATTTTAAGCAAGGCTAAACTTCCAAAGATAAAATAAATGGGTACCATGATTTTGAAAAAAATAGGTGTGTTGTGTGATAAACAACAAATGGTGACTCTATTAGAAAATACTCTTGAGTATTTTGAAACATAATAAATGTGTATGTGAACCCATAATATCTAGCTAAGACAACACAAGGCACATGAATAAAGTTTTGAAAGATAATAAAGGAATGAATATAATACAAAATATAATATTTGCATTGACCTATGTGTGCAAGTAAGTTCATTCCATTTCATGAAACTTGGAGAGACTAGTTACTATAACCTAAATCATCAAGCTAGTTAAATGTACCTTGAATTCATCACCTAGACATTATTAAACTATGAGATAGACATTATATACCTAAATAATATGTATTTGATCCCACTCAAGGCCTTAATTTACTACCAATCGAACATCCATATCTCTGGTATAGGTTACCTTAATCACTTAGAAAATTAGTTTTTCTAACATTTGATTTGATTTTCTTCTCTTTCTCTTTTATTTTATTTTTAACATCTCAATTATATGTTTTGTACCACTATGTCAAATTAGAAGTATAATTTTATATTTTTCATTCTAGATATTGACTATAATAGTTTAATCTGAGAAACCTAAAAATTGTTAAAGTGTGTTTTTTATATATGGTTTTGAGAGACTATCTTCAAAAGTCAAATAACTACCCAAACTCACCAAAATACAAATAAATTAATAAAACATGTGATAGTCTCAAACCTTTTAAACCAAAATTATAATCATAATCTTGTATCAAAAAATACCCAGAGTATTTAAATAACAAATCACTATGGATGCTTCTTACCAACAAACCCTTTTTAATTTTATGATAAGAATGTACCCATATGATAAAAAAAACATGACTAGAACAAAAAGAAGCAAAGAATGAGGATGCACCAATGAAAAAAATTAATAAAACATCAAGCTAACCTAACAATGAGTGCAAAAAACAAAATCAAAACTATGTGTAAGGCTTCACTAGGCCAACTCATATTTGTGATGATGTTGTCCTTTAATCTCATGTACCTTATCCCAAAGACTTTTATCCATTATTTTATTAACTAAATTTAGTAAATTTATAGCCTTATAGTAAGTAATATCATTACTATTACTTCACAAATAAGCATTGCAATAAGGTTTAAGAATTATCTCTGGCTATACAATAAACTATGAAGAGTGTTAATAAAAGGTAATATCACATACCAGAGTATATAGCATCCCCAACCTGGTAAATATGTGATCTTTGGTGGTCAATTACAATTTTAGTTGTTTATTACTGATCTTGATACAAGAGTGATGCAAAAATATCATCTTCATTCTCCTTCCTCTCAACATCAAGAGTGAATATACCTTATTCTTCATTGTGAGTGACCTTTTGGTTGAGCGAATCTTGTCTACATCAATCAAAATATGAGAAAATTTGTCTTGAATTGATGTATCTTCAAGTTCAAACTTTACTAACTCTTATTATCCACTTATACCACCAAAGTTTTCCCACTTTATTTAAAGTGTCACATTGTTGAGTGTAAAACTGAACCAATATAAACCACCTTTCATTCATCATGCCTTTGATCTTCAGATGTAGGAACCATAATGTATAATTAAACCATTTCAAATTATAAGGATGTATCTTCTTAATATTTTTATTCTATCCCTCCAATTTCCTCCTCATGTTAATCAGTTTGATTCTCTTCTTCCTTGTATGGCATGTTGCGATTCATATTTTCACTTGTTAACTCATCTACAACAACTATTATGTTATCAGCATTAGAGTCAACATCATCATCACTCTCTTTAATCACCTCTTATTTAAAAAATTAATTCATTTCAAAAAATATAGCCTCTTTAACTCATCTTGCTTCCAACCTCATAGACCTAAAGTTTTGATTTTGTAAACAAGGTTTCATTGGTCAACCCTTATACCATCTGATGTAGAATTTTTATTGCTAGACTCAGATTTAAAACTTGATAATTTTTAACATGTAGATTAAAATTATCCACAAGTGTTACAAAAAATGTCATTTGATTAAAACTAACATTAGAATATATTTCATTATTTAAAAATGATGATACAACTTATTGATTACTAACTGAACTAAAATAGTCACTTGCGTTAGATGCATAAGTGGTGTTGTTATAGGATAAAAGGAGGATTTGATGATTGTATGTTTGAAGTAACATATGATTCAAAGGCACAAGCTGATTCATATCCATATAGATCACATGCATTGGATTATAGGGTTTATTGTAAGCTAGACACAATAGTTTGTATTAGATTCATTAGTGGGGTGATTTACATGAAATCTTGATTAACCATTGGAATTTGATTATATGGACCCAACTTTCCTAATGAAGGTAACAAATCAAAACCATATCCCTATATATCATTTATTGTTTTATAGTGATGGATTCTTGATATGCTAAAGACAAGGATGAAAATGCTATTGGATTTATTCTAATAAGCATGGAAGTTAGTGTGTCTAGAGCTTTTAGATAAATTTGAATAACAATATCTTCCATTTTAATATAGAGGTCTTTCTACCTCTTATAAAACTAATGGAAATGAGTGTTAAACATGTTCATGGGATCATTAATCTCTCTAAGAGTCATATCAAATTGATGATATAGGATTATATGATCAATGATATCTTTGAAATGATAAATGAATGTAGTTTCAAAGTCATTCTAAGAGGTTATGTATCCATCTGTAAAATGAAGATACTAACTGTAAGCCATCTCATCCAAGGAAAAATGAAACAAACAACAAAGCAAATCTTCATATTGGATCAGATTTCTTATTATGATGTCTATAAAATCTCATTTGTATTATTCTATGGTTCAAATCCCACCATGCATATAGTTTTGGCATAATTTCTCAAATTTATTAGGTAAATCATGTGTAACCCAACCCCTAGAATATTCACATGATAATTACTTCCATCAATCCAAAAAAAAACCATTGGTGGATTTTAGGCAATGTATCCAAAATTTTCAAAGTTAAATTTCTAGTTTCAACCATAACAAATCATAGATCTAAAAATATTCTAGTTCACATCTTCCTTCTATCACTAGTCTATTAATGGGTTATTTGGCACACCAAATTTGGTAGGGTGGAAATCCTCCTAGCCTCTCTTGAAAGTAGATGAAATATACCCAAGGTATAGATCATTAAGTCATGCTATATTGGATAACTAATCTAGATGCTTGGTTTAGATGAATTTATATAGATGTGAAATGGTTGTTATCAATTAGGTCCTCTTAGTACTAGGGCATAAATCCATTTATCCTTGATTGTCTCAAAGACCTGTTGACAATCATCATTCCATACAAACTCACTATCCTTTACTAACAAAGAAAATATAGGAGCAACAATTTTTCTAAAATCTTCTATAAAACATCTATAATAACCTTCATGCCCTAAAAAACTCATAATGTCAGTCTATTTTTTAGGATCAAGTAAGATGTTAATGACTTCTATCTTCTTAGTATCTAATTAGATTCCTTGAGCAGAGATATGGTGTCCCAACACTATACCTTAATCAGCCATTATTAAGAATTTCTCATGGATGAGAGATAACTATTATTCTTCACATCTAATCAACACTTTGTCTAAGTTAGATATATCCTCACCAAATGAACCCCCATGGACAATAAAATCATCCATATATACCTCTATACATTCATTGGTTAGGTCAAAAAAGATAGCCAACATTTCCCTTTAGAAAGTGGTAGGTGCATTACATAATCCAAAAGGTAGAACCCTATAGGAAAATGTTCCCCAAGGGAAAGTGAAGGTTGTTTTATCTTGGTCCTATATGGATACCGTTATCTAGTTATAACCACTAAATCCATATAAGGAGGAGGAATACTTTTTCCCAGCTAGGTTATCTAATACCTGATCAATGGAGGGTAAGGGAAAGTAATCCCTCATAGTAGATTTATTGATTTCTCTATATTCAACATAGATTATCCATTTACCATTATTTTTAGACACTATCAATAATGGTGATACCTACTGACTTTCATATATGGGATAAATGAATCCTACTTCTAATAGTTTATCTATCTTAGTTTTTACTATGTCCCTTAGGGATGGGTTGATCCTTTGTTTTGGATATCTAATAGGTCTAAAAATTTTAGTGTAAATGTGATGAGTTCACATGTGAGGGTGGTTTACCTTCATGTAATTATAATCCCATGAAAAATACTTTGTATAGAATTTTAGAACATCAAAAAATTCGGTCTCTTGTTCATTGATCAACCAACTATTAATGTTGAGCATTTCCCCAAAGTGGATAATTATCTATTTGGTTTCTAGTTAGATAGAATTTACCTATCTGAATTCACTCATTAAATATTTCAAGGGATAGGAATGTGGTACCAACATGTGCAATGTTATGATATTGTTTAGGAAATTTTATCCTAGAGAAATTACATTAGCTAAAGGATAACAAAAATATTTCAAAAATGCATTTTACTTACTTCATGCCCACTCAACAATGGTTTGATTGATATTTAAGTGGTCATATGTGCCATCAAGAGGTTTTGAGTTATATTCTTGGTTTGTATAGATAAGGAGTTCCAATTCAAATTTCCTCTATCAGAATCTAGAGATCGTCTATCAAAATTTGGAGCTTCACTGTCAAACTTTAGATCTTGACTATCAACCTCTAAAACTTTGTTGTGTTCTTACAAGCTCCATGTTAATTCTTATTCAAATTCCTCTAGATGGTCTTTGATTATCACCATAACCAATGAAGAAAGACCGTTGTTTTTTGTTTTTAGTTCATCTACCCATAATTGTTTTGAAGGGTCAAGGGATGGTTTTGTAGGTGGGTATAAAGAGTTTATTTTTGATTTTATCCCATTATATATGGTCATATCTCTAGACCTATAATCTATCCATGCTATAACTATTGATAATTAGGGTATTCACAAAATCAATGGATATCCCAATTTTGTTATCTTTATGGCTAGAGTATCATTAAGTTGACTAGTTATTCTTAATATTTTATTATCGCAACTACATCTTCAATGGTACCTTCAAGTTTGGTAGTGGATTAGTCTACCATTTATAGGACTGTGGAAGTGGGTTGCACTCCTTTAATGGATAGATATTTTAGAGTGTCAGTTGTCATCACATTAATGGAAACTCCTAAGTCAACTAAGACATTGGGTATCTCTTTCCTTATTATAGTAACATTAATGATAGGGCTTCCTAGATCTCTATATTAACGTAGGAGTAGCTTTCTTGATAACAAGTTTGTAATTTTGCCATCCACCTGTATGGTCTTAGGGTATTGCCTTTTTCTTCCCAAAGTTTTAATGCATAAACATTTTATTACTATGTTGAGTTATAGGATGTCCTTGATGGATTGTAATAATGGGATCTCTATGTTGATTTTCCTTAATTCTTGGATCAACTTAGATTCTCCTCTACTCTCAACTTTCTCTAACTCTTTTTGGGAATGGAATAACTAGATGAGTTGTATTATCTTTTTCAAGTTTTTTAGGCTCTTTCTCTTAGACTATAAGTTATTCAAGTTTCTCATTAGGAATATTAGTAATGGTTATTAGAGGATTTTTCAATGTCTTTCTTGATATAAGATGAAATTTCTATCAATCAATGGGAATTACATCGATAGTTTCCTCCTACTCTACCCCAAAGACAGGGGTTGCCTATATATTTTTTGGATTTACCATAGGTTGAGTAGGTAATTATGGTTGGTTTATGTTCTAATTCTATGGTGTTTATGTGTAAGGGGTAGGTATTAATGTCTATTATTTAGGGTACCTTATTTTATTATAATTTTTCTAAGGAACCCATGTTTGATTTACCCATGGTTATAGAGTAGGTTGGTGTATCTAGGGGTGTTGATGAGGTTGTTGAATCCATGGTTATGGTGTCCATTCTTTTGGACCCCATGATATTGGTCCCAATTCATGTGGAGATGAATTATTAATACAAGGAATAATTTAAGGGTTGACATGATCTCTTGGCCCCAATTGGTTTTGATTCTAGTTGTGTGAAAACTGATTTCCCTGCCTTTAGATAAAATTGAGCTCTTCTACAGGTTACATGGATTGTTTGAATTGGAATCTTAGGGATGGGAGGATGGATCAATTTTTGGTGTCATGTTCATTTGTATCATATATTAAACACATATCAATTATATCTAAAGGATATTTTCTAAGGTTAAGCTTCATTTTACACTTAGGATAATACATATCCAAGGGTTTAGTGGCATTGTTAGCTTTGGATTGTAAGCCATCTAACATGGTATTTAGTTGAAAAAATATGTTTGTCTTAATATTTTTGAATTATTCCATTAAATGATTCACCTCATTTCCTCCTCTCCCTATTATTGTGTTTTTAATGTTAGGCTTTATCCTTGAATAATTTTTGCATACCTCAGTGATTTGAAGAAGATTTATTTTTTTTGATATCTCCTTATCCAATTAGGTTCAAGGAATCCCTAGAATCACCCTTCAGTCCTTTTAGAAATATTATTTTAGAGACATATTCAAATAGTTCTTATCCACATATTTCATAGGCAAACAAAAATTGATCAAGATAATCCTCTAGGTTTTCATCTTCATTTTGTTTGATCCTAAAAAATTCTTCCTTCTTATCCCTCACCCTACAATAGTCTTGATATTAGTCTAAGAATGTTTTTTCCATGTATTCTCATGAGTGGATGGATTTTTGGGTCAAACCCATAAACAATCTCATAAATCATTCTTTTAGTGTAGAAGAAAGAGTTTCAACCTTTGATTATCAATTTTGTAATCATAGGTCTAACACATAATTTTTAATTCAAAGAGAAATTGTTTAAGATCTTCTATAGATTACCTCTAAAGGTGGAAAAAATGGATGGATAAATGTTTTTCATGGTTGTTCTATCATCTTCCTCCTAAATAATGGGATTGGTAAAATTCCTTCTAAGAGGGTTATTCCTATTTCCTTGAGTATTTTCAACATTTCCATGATTGTCCCTCATTTATCCTAAGTTAATGTTATCACACAGTTTGGGGAAAAGTAGCGGTTCATCAAGATTAGATAGAAGGTAGTTTAATTGAGATCTAGTGTCTTCCAACCTGTCTTTTGTATGTAGTGTTCCTTGTTTACAATATTGATCTGAAGGAGCTTGTGGGTATGATTCTTCCCTAATAGGTGGAAATGTTTTTCCAACCATTTTCTTAGATCCTCAATTTTTTTTCTATTAATTTGATTCTATGGATAGATGAAGTATCTTGTTGAGGGATGTTTGGAATGAATCTCCCCTGAGAGTATATTTTTAATCTCATATATCTCTTTAATATTTAAGGAAGTTTTTTATGATTACTGCTAGCTTATGTTTGTACCTTACTAACACCTAAAGTGAAAATCCCAGTAATGATGTGAAAAATGATGGGTGTTGTTTAACCCTTCATTTAATTAATCTAAGGTTGATGTCATTCATACCAAGGCTGGTGTTTAGTAGATATAAGTAATAAGTAATTTGGTGATTTGATTAACAATGGTGTTTTTGGGGGTTTTGATGTAGCAATTAATCTTAATTTCTATTCTAACTTGATGAAAGTGAAAATTTCTTGTAAATGAAAAAACTCTATTGCTAAATCAAAATCATGCTTGTTGAAATGACAAACACACTTTCTAGAATGGGAAAACACACTTGCTATCAAGGATTACATAATTTAGTTTACTTAGTATTGAAATGTTCACATTAATGAAATCAATATTAATGGAAAATAATTAGGAAATAAATGTAAACACATAAACATAGATGATCATGTAGGTTAAAAATCCACACTTACATATAAATAATCTTATTAAAATTTAAATGAATGATGAAATGATAAACAAAACTACCACACAAGTCCTAATTTCCTTAGGTGAGTGTGCCCTTACTCTCCCTCAAATCAGGATGAAATCAACTCAATATTTATGGAATTGGTAAAAGCTTCATTGGTTGATAAAAAGAGATAAAAACTAGAATGATAAATTTATTCCTAATAATTCCTTACATGCTCTCTCTAGGAAGTAATAGGAAATGCTCCTTTATTGTACTACACTATTTGTGTGATAGCCTAGATTACTTTTAACAAACTAACAATATAAAAATATCACAATAGTGATAAACTAACTTGTAAAATAGAAAGATGCATTGTAATTGCTCATGCTCTAAGGAGGAATGTTAGAAAGTAGGGTAACACATGCTAAGTTTATTCAATCAGTTACATTAATTTTTATTTATGGTATTAAATCAAGTAACCTAAAATCTCTTGCATATATAAGGGTGTTATTTTAGATATTCTAAAATTAGAATTACTATAAGTAAAAATCCTAAAAGTCAGGGTAGACATAATTTAGAGATAGCCTTCTCAACACTTCTAGCATATTTGAGGTTTCATCAAAAATGTCTCAGGCACATGCTAGAGTAATGTTGGAGTTATGCTAACAAGTTCAATATCTTTTTGGTTCACCTATAGAGCACTTTTAGTACTCTAGATCTAGACTGTCAAAGTCTGGATCTTATTAATAGACTCTAGATCTCTACTAATAAACTCTAGAGCTTCACTATAGGGTACCATCTTTCTCTAAGATCACTCTAAAGGTTGACTTACTACACAAAAAAATCTTAGTATTTTTTTATAGTCAAATATACTTCCTGCATATGCAAAATTAGATAACTAACCATGCCAAATTTTAGAACATAATGAAAGTAATGAGAAACTCATACTCACACAAACTAACAAGATATAAATATCTATTTTCTTATTTAGATTAACTATAAGTATTAATATGTATGAAATACTCAATCCAAGATAGTAGGTTAATAGGTGTAATAGAGGTGATTATGGATATAATGAGTCATAAATTGGACTCATCAATAACCTAAATGGCTGATGTGAAACTATTCCATTTCAAGGGATCTTCTATTAGAAATATAAGTTTAAATAAAATGAGAGGAAAACTTGCTTAAAATACCTATAAATATCAACAAGTTCAAATTTAACAAGAAATTACAGATGATTTATTAACACATCATTGCATAGATTCATCATTTAAAATTTCATAAACAATAATGAACAAAACTTTAAATAAAGATATAAATTGTAAACTCAGATTCACATATTTAGTCCTACTCTAAACCTAATATAACAGAGGTATAAAAAAGAGCAAAATATAAAGGTAAAGGGAAAAATGTGAGCCTATCTTGTAGTGAAGATAGAAATGATTCATTTGATTAGATGAAACCCATGAAACCTATCTTTTATCTAATAGGTATACATGTAGCCATAAACAAAAATGGTGCTAAAGTCTAAAGATAATTGAAATATGAGAAAAAACAAATGAAATCATCATATACATGTACATGTAATGAATAATAGTCTTCTTAACTTTTCAATTTAAAGATGTTGCATACAAAATTCCAATGTTCATATCCACCATAATCAATTAAAATTAAAAAGATGTCCATAGGAAAATATTTTCCACATGAAAATCTATCTAAAAAATAGGATAATGTAGGAATAAAAGGTTAGTCCTCTACCCTATATTCTAACTCTAATAAACTAACCCTTTCAATGGATTTTGGCTATCTTTAAATATAAATCAATCCAAAGGAGGGAAAATATTTTCCCTCAAAAAGTTGAGTGAGATTTAATTTGAAATGAACTGTCCCTCTCCTTTTTCCCAAGTGCTTCTAAAACAACAAATAAAACAAGTTATTCCATTGATAAAATGTAAAAGGCATAAAACTCATTAAATATGCAACACACTTAAAGAAGCAAAGTCACAAGATTATATCATTGACAAGTTTATCAAATTACATTAATTTCATATAAAATTTATTTCATTATGAATTATATTAAACTAGATTTTTAAATAAACCAATGACATTGAAAATGGAGCTCTAAATCAAAAGATATGGTCAAAATACCAACTCACAATCTACCTTGTGAATAATGTTTGTAATTCAAGACTTGTTGAGAATGTCAACAATTTTATTTTCAAGAGGAATGATGATCAACTAACCCTCAGAAAGAACTACATTAGTAAAATTATTTCCAAAGGTAATGTTTATATCTAGCTTAGTTCCAAGAAAAAGCAAATCAACAAATTTAGGGTCAATAGGAACATCAATGACCAACCAACTAAGAGGAACATTAAACAGTATACATATACATATTTTTAAAAAATGATTAAAAAATTTAAATGATTAAAAAACATGATTCATCACAAATATTTTATAACCACCTTTCCAATGCAATAAATGGGATTCAAATCATAGCTATCGTTCAAAAGGTACAACAAAAAAACCACCTACATGTCCCTTGTTTGCTTAAGTTAAGATTTTAGACCCTATTAGGGGTCTAACCTATTCTAGGAATAGGGTCAAAGGTCAACCTAGTCCTTAGGATAAGTGTTTTATCCCACCCCATTCTATTTAGAATTTTGACAATTGACCTAGTTCCAAGAATTAATGTTGGATCAATTAATGAACCCAAAAAATGTCACATCAGTCCTGATTGCACTAAGTCTAAAAATAAAGAGCTCAAATGATTGTTTTTATGATATAAAAATGTGATTTTCTGGAATTATAATGACCTAAATATCTTTGACCCAAGTGTGATAATACACACTATTCCAATTAATTAAGGACATAATCCATTTAGGAAAATAAAATTACATGTGAGACTTATATTAGAGCCTCTCATTTACAAAGAGGGCCTTAAAATACCATCATCTAACATCATTTTTCCATTTCAACATTATAATTGGGTGGCCAAACTAGTTCTTATTCATAATAAAAATGTGGAGATCAAACTCTATGTTAATTTATGAAACTTAAATTGAGTTTTTGATAAAGATAACTACCCTCCTTGGATGATGTAATTTAGATGGTTAGTGGCTTCCAGATGATGTCCTTCTTTGACATATTATTAAATTATAACCAAGACTTAGTGAATTATAAAGATAGTGTCAATACTACTTTATTAACCAATTGGATGTCATTTAAACCCATCAATGTAGGGGATATGTTCTAGAGAACCATGGATTTCACCTTTCAAGGTCTAATAGACAAATGTATAATAATATACATGGACAACTTAACTATTTTTTAAAAATGTAGGTATGGTCATACTCATCATCTACAAAAATTGTTTGAAATGTGAAGAAGGTATTGTATCCCATTAAATATGAATAAAAACATATTTGGTGTCATTGAAGGTAAGCTTATAGGTCACATTATTATAAAATAAAGTATCTCCATTGATCCCAAGTGAGCTAGTGAAATTTATAATATACCTCTTCATAAGAGAAAAAATAAGTTGAAATACTTCTTTGGAAAGAATAACTTTATGATTAAATTTATATCTAATTTTTCAAATATGGATAAACCTTTGAATGCTTTATTGAATAGGAAGTGAAATTTGAGTGGACTCCTCAAGATAATGCTACCTTTTAGGATATTAATAATGCCATCATATAGGTGCCTATCCTAATCAACACAAACTACATAAAATACTTCCATATCTACTCCTTTGCTTATGAGCATATCATAGTTTCATTGTTCTCTAAAAATGTCGATGAAGAGGATCACCTTATAGACTTTATGAGCACCAAATTGAAGTATGCATAATTTAAATACTCTACCCTATATAATCATGTTTATGATCTAGTGAAAGTTATGAATAAGTTTTGACATTTATTCTCCAAAACAAGGCTCATGTTAGTGCCCTTGACCCAACTATAAGGCTCTTTCTCAGACAAAATCAACTGGGTGAGCACAAAGGTCGATGGATAGCCTAGTTGCATCAATACAACCTAGAAATTAGACATGCTAAAATGGTAAGAGGACAATGTCTCATCAAAATTATGATAGAGGTTGATCCCCAAATCATAATGGTATAGCTGGATTAGGTAGATATGGCAAACCAATATTGGTATGACATGATTATTCACTATTTACTATATGCAAAATCCCCTCCAAAATTTTAAAAGAGAATGAATGTGAGATCTTCGACTGAAAGTAACTCATTACATGAATAAGTGAGTGCTCTAGCATAATAATTACAAAGGGATTAATCTATAATCCCTATCAAAAGAAGAAGGTAGAGAAGTTATAAATATCTTCCATGAAATTTAGGTAGTGGCCTCCCTTCTAAGACAATAACTAATAAAATTATGAGACTTAGATATTATTAATTGATCATATTTAAGGATGCACATAACCAAATTCAAACTTACGATGACTAGAAAGATTTTACTAAATGATAAGTTTGCATTACGATGCCACTCCAACATGTGATCGATGCATGTTACTTTTCTCAATAGGGATTATATTTTATTAGAGTCATTAACCCTAATTATTCAGTTGGACATAAGTTCATATTGACTAATACTGATTATTACATAAGGTGGATAGAGGCCATTGCAATAAAAAATATCATAACTAAGGAAGTGATCAAGTTTTTATGGGTGAACATAGTCACCTATTTTGGTATTTTAGTCTCTTAATTCTATGATAATGGACTTGATTTCTAATCAACATAACTCATAGAATGGGCCTATGAAAATGGTATCAATTTGAATTTTTCATCTAATTAATATCCACAAGGAAATGGGATATCTGACTCCAAAAATAAAAATTAGGTGGATGTAATCAAGAAGTTGGTTAAGAAGTGACATTGAGATTGACACTCATTATTATAATATGCACTTTGGGATGATTGCACCTAATACAAATAAACCATTAAGAGTTCACCTTTCCTCTTAATTTATGTCTTGGAACTAGTGTTCTTCATAACACTCAAGTTACTAGATATTGTCTGAATGGAACATGAATGTGAAGAATCCATTCACATGTTCAACAAGAATCAAGATATTATTAATAGATGGTTTGACAAGAAGGCCATGGTGAAATATTTTAGGATATATGATTTAGTTGTATTATGGGTCAAGGCTCATGAAAATAAATGAGAATATTCCAAATTAGATCTTCTTTGGATTGGACCTTATCATATCATAAAAGTATTGGGATCAAACACCTTCAGGGTGAAGGATTTGTAAGGAAACAACCTTTATATACTTTTGATGAAAAGTTATTAAATTACTACTTCTCATCCATGTCATCCAAAACTATTAAAGAGTGACTGTAAGTTATAGATTAGGAATAGTGTAGGCTTAACATATATTTAGAGTAATTTCATGGTAGCATGATAAATATTTTCATAATGCCAAGTAGGAATGAATTATTTGTTTCAATATTTATCATATACATTAAGAACCATTTTATTACTAATAAGAATTTAACACTTCACTTTAATCACATCAATAATCCACCTTAAGACCTATGGAAATAGTAAAAGAGTATCCTTTTATGACAATAATATTTTGAACTACCCAATCAACTTGGATACATTAGTTCCTAACCCTCATGGATAAAATATAATAAAATATGAAAGATGAAAATGAAATATAAATGACTCAATAAAATCACAAGTTGTTTCCTAAGAAAGAGTGATTTAGATCATAGGATTTCTTGCCTAACTAGAAATGGAGCAAGGTCTAAAGCAGAACCAAATGTATCTCTGTCTAAGATATATACACCTAGTTGGAACTATATCCATGCCCAAGCCTTCCCATCCCTAACCAACATGAATAAAATTTAACACCCTTTAGAAATTTGAATCACCAAAATTACTCCTAGGTTTCACCAGAATCTAAAGGGTGATATATATATATCACTTTTTAACACAAGCTAACTTATTTCATATATATATATCACTTTTTAATAGAAGCTGACTTATTGGAAAGATTAAAACCTATGATATTACATGCTAAAGTAGACTCAATTACTTTATTTTTTCTATAGTACTATGAAGTTGTTTCTCACAATCTATCTAATTCATCTAAATTAAACCATAAAATCTGGGTTATAAATACTTGGATGATGTTTTCCCTATATATTCACCATTTTTTATGACTAACATGTCCCCTTAGCCCCCCTTGCCATGGTGATTCATGAGAATCCAAGTATCTAGCCATTTAATTCATGTATCAATCCTTTAAAAATAGACCTATTCCTAATGGTTATTACTTAATCCTTGTATTTTCTCAAAATATTTTAATAAATGTCCCTATTGATTAATAATTTTCCTTATGGTTTTTATGGGTCTCTTTTCATATTAAAGATAGTCCCTTTTGCACTTTTCAAACTTTTATACTTAGTTTCTTGGGTGATACCTTTTATTTGGTAAACATTGATGCTAATGTGATAGGGCATGTCTCCCAAATCCTTATAATCTATACTCCTAAATTCCCATGAGACACCTCTCATGTCTCATATATGATAGGTAAGCATGTTTATATTTATAAAACACTTTGAATAACTTAATATTTTTATGCATACTATAACCCAGTGATGTGTTAGATCATGGTATGAATTTGGGACATTAAAACCAATCACAGTTGACCACCTATCAAACCACACTATCAAATCATAATGGTACAAGAATCTACTAGGATGACACAAATTAGTATGACATGGGGACCGATCACCAATCATTGTTGACCATGTATCCCACCATACTATCAAAGACCCATACTGCTCAACTGACTATATGATCTTGAGACCCTTATAATAATCATAGGATGTCATGTGGCATATTATTATTCCTAGATTCTTATGGTATTCATAACATGGTATGACCCTGATACCCTTAAACTTATCAAAAAGTACCATGTGTCACTTATATACCTCTTGAGATGTTAAAAAATATGGCACTGTATCTTATTAGTAGAGTTTAGTAATTAGTCTTGTTTGTGAAGAATGAGACTAGCTAGATTAGTATTATGACAATTTACTATTGTTTTAGCTTTAACAGAACTAGGTGGTGGAATATCTATATATTGATATGTGTATATCCTTATAAGGTGTTTTAGGTTTAAGATTTTGTAACTTGATTGGTACTATAAAGGGGTTCACTTGAATAAATATATCATATGGCTATAATGATACTTTATTGATAAGACAAGTCTGTAAGCATTGTGACCCAACATTATTTATATGTAATTATGATAAAGTTTAAGTCTTATTATATAAAATGTCTTCCTATATTTATCTATTTATTGAAAATAGGGTTGATCTTAGTACTATGGAATTAGTATAAGAAACCAAAAATAATGGAATAAAGCCCTTCTTATTCAAAATACTTTATTCTTCTTTTATTAGTTATGCTAATTTGTAGAAGCTTTAAACCGTGTACTCACTCATATGGATAACACTATTAAAGCCCTACACTGAACCTGCCCTCTACTCAAATATGATTTTTTTAGATATCTAATATGATTACATCATCCATTTTTAAATCACAATTATCATAATGAATCATCATGGAACACTTTGGTGATTAAGGGTTAATACCCATATCTCAAGGCCTTAAAGTGATTGTGCTAAGCAAGGATTGGATAATGACTTTATGAAATCTTATTTTACCATGATTTTGTGGTCTTCATACTAAATTCTAATCCATAACATTCTCAATGAAATGAAGGTATAAATAAGGTTGGTTTTACATAACCAACCTATATAAAGTTATCAATCAAACTATAAGACTACTAATTATAGTCATAAGATGCATTTATTAACAATCACTGGCAGGTACACAAAAAAGTATTATTACATAAAGTAGCAGGTCTGAACATATGCATCAATATAATATTTAATATATTACTAAATGGACTAAATTTGTAATATAGAGTTAAGGTAGTTGGTAGTATGAAATTGACGAATACTTTGGAAGCATTAAGCCTTATGCTTAAAAACATATAACTTTATGCCATCTCTCTAACCTTGATTAAATGACCCTAAAGGGTTATATACTTTGATGCATGGGTTTAACCATGGAATATACTTAATGTATGTGTTATTTAATATTGGATTTGTGTTTAATAGATATGGTATCCTTGGTTGAAGAATTTTTTTTTGACTTATGGAAGAGTAATTAAGTTTAATTAAACTTTACTATTTTGGGTTAGTCATATAAAGTTTTGGTATGATAAATATAATTTTAATTAACCCCAAATCTATGATGAGAATAATTGAGAACTTGTATGGTATTATGATCCCTAAGTATACCTAAACTAAATGGTGCTAATAGAGGCCTTAAACTCTTAATGAATTTTACATAATTGCTTCTAGTCAAGGACTAAATCAATATAATACTATCATGACAACTCAGAACCTTTCTCAAAAAATGATAACTTATCTATTCATTCCATCATCTCCTCATGTACCACTTCATCTGCACTCCACATCTAAAAATTAAAGTACTTCACCTGTAACTTCTTTAGGTTTAGGACTACATGTGTTAATTTTAATTGATGCTTTATTTCAATGGATTTATCCACTATTAAGAAGGAATAAGAAGTTAGTTGACATAATATTAATATATTTTGATTTAGGGGAAGAGATTATAAAGACACCACCTTTAAAGAAAGAAAAGACTATATATAGGTTGTTTTTTGATCCTGTAGATTCTAATAAATGGAAATTACTAACTTAACATAGAAAAAAATTATAGGAAATGAAAAATGATTATAAACATTTGAAGATAATTCCACTGGGGATGCAAAATCATGAGAATGATGTGCATAATACTAGAGATACTACAAAGATAATGATTGATAAATTAGATAAAGATGAGTTGATTGAGGGATAGATGAAGGATTAAGTATGAAATTCTCACTAGATATATCAACTATCTCTTGATTCTAATGGATAATATAACAACATATCAACCCAATGATCCACTAAAATTACCAAGAATCAATAAGGAAGTAATTCAAGCATAAGTGTATATAATATCTTTGGCAAGGCTCTTGAAGCTTGGGTGAAATAATTACTATTGGATGGGTTGAATGTTTTTATCATAAGTATAATCCCATATTATTAAAAAATGTAATCAAAATATCCATTATTTATAAAATTACATATACTAACATTAATTCCTAAAAACTAGGATAAAATACTATCTTGGATACTAACATAGTCTAAAAAATTATGTGAGTTTGTTAAACATTAAAAAAAATCAAAAGAATAAACAATTAGTAATATATTTCATGAATTATTATTAAAAAAAAATTACTTACTAATATTATAGACTTAGATGAATTAATAATGAACTATTATCTAATTATTATAACAATCCCCACTTGATTCATCATAGTATAAAAAAAAGAGAGAGAATCTTGGACATCCTAAAACTTATCATGTGTAAGTAACTTGGTGAAGACATTTGCACACTTATCTTAAGTGGGAAAAAACTAGAGATATATGTTGTGTTTATAACATATTCCTATATGAAATGGTCATGAATATTGATGTGCTTCATTTACTCATGAAAAATAGATTGAAAATAAGTTTTAGAACACCTTGCTAATCATAGAACAAAATTGTATGTTGTGTTTGTGGTACTCCTAGTCTTAAAATTATGCAATGTAACAATAGCACTTCACAAACATATTCTCCTTATACATGATATTATGCTTCAATTGAATATTGAAAAATATTTTTTTACTTATTTATTCCCCATGAGATATGACTAAATCCTATAAATAAAACATATCCAAATGTGGATTTCCTATCATCAATATAACATGCATGATCTTCATCCATGTAACCTTTCAAGAAGAATTAATCATTATTATTGTATTATAGGGCATAATCCATGGTACCTAGAATGCATCTTAATATATTATTTTATATTTTCTAGTGATATACATTTGATAAGAACATGTTACTCTTGCGATGACTAAATAACTGAATCAACTAATATATTAATCTAAAACACTCACATTACAAACACCAATTCTTTTTATGGGAGGAATAACTTCTTATCATGGGAAATTTTAAGGGGGATACATCCTTTGAGCTAAGTTAAAATAAAAATAACTCTTATATGCCCTATAACATCATATGCCCCTATAATTATACTATTTCTTACCTACCTCACTCCATATTCTAATGCATGTGGGATTATTCACTATACTATTATACCCCTATAGGTACATTACATTCTATCCCCCTTAAATATATTTCACCCTTGAAACATGATAAGAAATAGGAGGACCAAATGAAAGTGACACCAAAATAGGTTGAAGACCAAATGGAAGATCTACCATGCATTTGTTTCTACTTCAAATTCTTTCATCAATGCTGGGATATGATCATAGACATGAATAGTGTGAATGCAAGAAGTATAGCATGAGATGGAAGTACATATAGAGATTGGTATGAAATAAACTCAATGAAAGATAGGTCAACTAGGAAGTTAGAATCTATCATTGATATTTGAAGCATGACAATCATATGCTCAAATCTAGAACAAGGGAACACAAAATAGTTGTCCTTATGAACCAATTGAGGGTATAGGCCATCCTCCTTAGCATTGTTTCCCAAGGGAGGTGGAGCCTCTATTCCCTACTTGGGATCTATTATTTTTAGCTTGGGATCATTTGGGGTCTACTTGAGCATGGTGGTTTCCTGAATGGACTTGTTGGAGGAGTGCTCAAGCACTTTTAATGCTTGCACTAGTGTTTTTATAGTCTGAGGGGGAATTGTTTGGAGATGTTTACAATTGATGTGATCTTCAATGAGCTTGGATAAGCCCATAAATTCCATCATTATGTGAGGACTGAACATTTCAACCTCATGTTGAATTATATTATTAAGACCATTGATGAATCAAATCCTAAATAATTCATCAAAAAATATTTCTATGTGATTAGCTAGTTTTTCAAATTCTATTTGATATTCTCCCATGGTTTCTATTTGGTGAAATTTAGTGAGTGCTCCAGTGAAGTCATCAAAAGAATTAGGGCCAAACCATTACAAAATTAAGGCTAAAAAATTATTCCATATGGGCTCATCATGAGCTTTGGTATACCAATGATACCATTGAAGGGATTCATGTTCCAAGGGAAAAGATGCAAGTGGGACAATGTTAGCATCAAAAGTATTATGCAGACTAAAATATTATTTTGCCTGATAGATCCATCTAGTTAGATCTAAACCATGGAATCAAGGAAAATTAAGCTTTGGACCATGAAAATTTTATAGAATTATAAAACCTAGTGTTTGAAGAGGACTCCAAATTCTGTCTATTGTTCTTGGTAGTATTTTGAAGACTGAGGTCGAGAATTTTTTCATCAAGATAATTGATGTGGGTCTTGAGGGTGGCAATTTCATCCTTCATGTTTTTGGCTCCTGTTTGGGTTAATACCATGACTAGAATTTTTTTTTCAACTCATATATTAATCTAAAACACTCACATTACAAATACCAATTGTTTTTATGGAAGTAACAACTCTATATCATAGGCCACTTTGAGGGGGCTACCTCCTTTGAACTAGGCTCAATTACAAATAACTCTTCAAATTCCCTGTAACATCATATAACCCTATACTTATACTATTTATTACCTACCCCACTCCATATTATAATGCATATGGGATTATTCACTATAATATTATACCCCTCTAAGTACATTATAGCCTTTGGTTTATACATGAACCATGAAAGATAGCTAACAACATAGTTAATATTTGGCCTAGGGTAGGTCAAGTAAATGATAATATTAATAAAATATCAATAGAGAGTTTAAATTTTTGGTAGTAATAGATCTAAATGAGATAACTGAATTATTATATCTATGGGTTTTATAATTGGCTTATAGTCCATAATCTTAAATATATCAAACATGGTATTGACATACTTCATTTGAGATAAGAAGATGCACAATCCATTTTGCATACTTAAAACCAATAAAATAGTGAAATATACCAAAGATTAGTCATGTCAAATGATTGCTTAACATCACTATTTTTTGCATAAATAATATTCATTAAGAATCAAATGATTATTAAATTGTCAACATACATAATTACAATCATAACCTCTCCCCTTGTTCCATTAGGTAGATATTTGGATAATATGACTCCTTTAGAAATAATGATGTGTGATATGCTTATGAATATTGGTATACTAGGATCAAGGACTTTTATTGAGACCATACAATGACTTGATGAGTCTACACACATTTTATTCTCAACCAAGTTTTATAAAATACTCTTTTTAGGTCATTTAGACTTCATCTAGTAGATCTATGTACCCATATCAAAGTTTATTATGATAGTTTTATCTTGGATATGAGAGAAAAAATATTCTCATAGTCAATTCATTCTTTTTTTGTAGATCCCTTTTCTATAAATGTTTTACTTGTACTTATTAATACTACCATCTTATTTATACTTGGTATTACAAACCCACTTGAAACTGATAGGCTTCTTCCTTAGTGGAAGATCAACAAGATACCATGTGTTTTTATTCATCAATTATTGATATTATTCATACATGGTCTCTTTCTAATAATTTGACTCTTAGGATTCACAAATTATTGAGGGCTTAAAATGTTATGTAACTATGCTCATCAAGGCCAAATTCAACTTTGCATGAGGCATGCTATGAGTCCTTGATACTAAAGTGGAAGTGTCTGGGAATCCATCCAATTTTACATCTCATATAATTCTGGTACAACACTTGGGTATATGTTAAATTATGGGTCAAGCAGTTAAGAAAACCTGGCTAACTATCATCATTGTCCTCATTCTCACTACCACTATCAACATTAGAAATGTTTATAGGTCTAATGCCTATATTATTGGTTTGTTTTAAGGGTGTATTTGACTCACCCTTCTCATCAAATAAAACATCCATGATGATGTATATCTTCTTAGTTTTTATATTCATGAGTTTTTAGGCTTTTAGTTATTCACTGTAGCCAAGAAAAATACATGACAATATTTATTATCTAGTTTTCCCCTCATCTTTCTATGAACATGCATATTTTATTTACAACCAAAAACATGAAAATGATAAATAGAATAATTATACTCTATCCATGATTAATGTGGTGTGGTACCCTTGAGATTTTGATGGGTGATTGATTTAAAAAGTAGACCTCAATGTGAGCTACTTTTTCATAGTATATATGAGGTAAATGTGAGTCCTCAATCATGTTGTATGCACAAGATGACCATTAACAATCAAGACATTGTAAATCAAATAATCAAAGCCTAATTTCTATGCTAATCAAGTTTGAGGTACCTCATATGAGAAAAGAGAGAAGTGTGTGATTCCTTTAATTACCAATGGTGATTCTTCACTTAATATATGGATTTTCACTTTGATATATGGATATTGATGGATTTTTTCAATTATGGGTGCTCAATGAATCTCACACAATAACTCACTAACATGTTTGCTTGTTGATTAGATGATTGAATTGATGAATGGATGACTTGATGAGAAAATTTGTTGATTTATTGGGAAAAATTATTTATGCTATGGAAGCTTACAATAAATGGATGGGTGAGGTCAAATTTATAGAGTTTGAGGAGGATGAATGGATGGTTGGATTTCATCTAAGATCAAGGTCTAGAATTGTGTTAAAGACAAGAATTTGGATCATAAATGGAGAAGTATGGATAGGAGTAAGTGTGTCATGATTTGTCCCATTGCATTGAATGTTGAGGATATTTATATGCATTCTTGATGATGTCATTTATTGAGATGAAAAGGTGATGTGATGATTTGTCCCTTTGCCTTGAAATTTATAAAGATTTGTACACATGCTTGATGATGCCATTGATTTGAGATAAAAATGTGATATGATAATTTTTGATTTATACATTTTATAAAATATGGATACTAGAATTGGGGCATTGGATTTTTTATTAGACTAATCAACTAGCTAATATGATTAAATAGTTAGTTAATCTAGATTGTTTTAAGTAGGATGGATAAGTTCAAAGTGTAATAAGATTAATTGATTAGGGGTAGATGATGAATAATGAATAGTGATGATGGATTAAGATTAGGGTTTTCTATGGATGAAGGGATCAAGGATGATTAGTAATGGTGAAAAATAGTGAATGGTGAATAGTGATAATAGATTATGATTAGGGTTTGTCATGGATGAAGTGATTAGGGGTGATTAGGGATGGTGAATAGTGAACAGTAAATAGTTAATGATGAATAGTGAATGTTGAATTGTGATGCCATTAAGGTGGTAAAATTAGGTGTCTAAATTTTCCCCCTCTTTGAAAGGATGTTGTGAGATGATATGTGGAGTAACGATTTTTCAAGGAATGAAGAAGATAGAAAATAGGGCCATGAGGATACACTTAGGATGATGGATATGTATGAGGTGATTCCCCCTTGAGGGGGAATACAAAGATGAAATACATGGGTGGGATATGGATATGAGAGGATTATTGGGAATGTTAGAATATGGTGGTATTAAAGAGAAGTGGAAAAAAATTTAGTGATGCTCACAAATAGGTAGTGAAAATAGATGTTGATGATGGATATGAATAGTGGATAAATAAGAGTATGATGATGGTGACATTGATGATGTTATGGATACTATTATATAAACTCACATGAGCTAAGGATTGTATGTTTTGATTATATGGATTTTCTCCAAGCAATAAATATGAAAGGGAAAAGATAGATAAAGACGAAAACATCAATCTACCCAAGCAATGATATATGAAAGGGAGAAGATTGTGAAAATAAAATCTTTGATTTTACCCTAAGCAATAATATATGCATGGGAGCATATTAGGAACAATACACCCAAAAAATCTACAAGCTTTTATGTTTCCCAAGCCAAAATATATGCAAAAGGGTGGATAAGTGAACTATATATCGTAATGAAGATGTAAAATTTATTTTGGATTGATTCCCAATGATTGATAAAGATGTGAGCCTAAATTGTTACCAATATATATATATATATATATATATATATATATATATATATATATATATATATATATATATATATATAGATATATATATATTAAAAAAATGGATAAGATACGAGCCTAAATTTTGATTAATTATTGATGGATGTGAAATCATAATTCAAAGTGTTAACCAAATGCATAGATTGATGATGTGATGAAAAATGATCATGGATGTCTAGATTTGATAGGTTGATGTTAAAGAATGGTATAATGGATTTTAAAATAATTAAGAAACCAAAAAAGGGTACACAAAGATGCCATTAGAAATATGATAAGAATTGAATGATGATATGATGATGGATCGACACTGCCATTATCGTGAGGCATAATGGGATAGTGAGAATGAATAGTTAGTTGATGAGTCAATATATAGGATGAATGATTAAAGAATGATGTAGATGAATATGATGATGAGGTATAGCTAGATAGGATGATGGATTAGGAAAGGATGTGTACAAATGTTGGTGGGGATGGCGACATACCATTAGTATTGTGCAAAATTTTAATTATTTGATCAACTTTATTTTCATATAGCATGTGATGAGATGCACCATGATACAAAAAAACCTTGATGTAATTATTTTAATATGAAAAAGGATTGACATAGACACAAAAAATAATCAAACATACAAAATAAACACAAACAAAAAAGTAGATGATTTTTGTTGCTTTTAGTTTCTTGGATTTTCTATTATATTTATATTTTTTAGATTTTGTGATGTTTTTAGATTCTTATATTTTTTGATGTTTTTGGTTTTTTTTAGATTTTTTGATGTTTATGGTTTTGATGATGTTTTTATTTTTTTTATTTTTTGATTTTGTAGACTTTATTTCCATATGGTACCAACAAAGGTAACACTTGTTGTAGCAATGAGGATAGTAATGGTGGTGGATAGAAGGTAGAAGGATTAAAAATGAAGCTTAAGGATGGATAGGAAAATGATGAGAGATGATGTGGGCATATTAGGGATAATTAGTGAGATGATGAAGATGGTGAAGATGATGAAGGAGATGAAAGTCATGGATGATGATGAAGATGATGGTGGTGGTGGTGAGGATAAATATGATGAAGGAGATGGATAAATTGGATGATGATGGAGATGGTGATGTACCTCCAAGGACCATGTCACTTAAGAATAATGTGCCTAGTTATAAAACCACCATTCTATGGATGTGCCAAGATCTTCCCAAAATAAGGCTCAAGATTGATTCCAATTCCTTATCAAGGTCAAAAAAAGAAGACTATGGCCGTAGAATGATGGATACAGGGATGGTAATGATGGAACATGATGTATGAATGGGATGCTTGGATATATGGAGTGGATTTTACCCCAAGTGTAGGGTATATATAGACAATGTATTTACTCATGATGCCATAAACTAGTTCTCATCATAGTACTTTTCCAAGGTGACATATAAATAGTTTTCACCTAAGAACAATTATTTCTCTCTATTTAATTAATTTTTTATTTTTTTTAATTTATTATATATGCATAGGAACCTTTAGATATGTGATCCAAATATTTCTTTGATAACTTTGTTGATTCTGGATTAGATTAGTTTGAACATCTTAACATGTGATTATCATATCCCCTATGAGGGAAGGTGTTGCCAACGAGGGTAAAGTGAGATGCATGTTGGATGAAGTGTTTAAGTAGATAGTGGGAAAGATTTGGTAGGATGGTATGATTGTGGAGGTAAGTTTAGATGGTTAGATAGAAAAGAGGATTGGGACCAATAATCTCACACACCCTTGGTGATGTAAATATGTTTACAATGAAATTTATTTGTTCCATGAAATTGGGAGTAACTGTAAGATAAATGATATTAGGATTATTCATTTTTATGATTTTGTGTCTTGATAATAAAAAAAAGATGGATTTACTCACCCATTAGTGGCTTACAGAGGTTCTCACAAATAGACTTGCTTTGATTTCCAATATTTTAATTTTTGTTGTTTGATACCATGTAAAGGAGGTTTTTGATAAGGGATTTGATTTTTTATTTTGATTGGTTTTATTTTTGGATTTTTCATGAATAAATAAATATTATTAATCCCTAGAGTAGGATATTATATCTATAGTGATTTTAAATACCTATTCATAATCCTTTGGAATCATGGAATCTTATAGTCTCATGATTTTAGTGATTACTTTATCATTATGGAAAAAAAAACCAATGGCATGTCATTTTTTCATTCCTAATCAATAGGTGTAGAGGTTGAATGTCAAAATAGATGGTGAGGTATTGGAAGTGAAAATGGATGGTAGGGATAGTGATATAACTAAAAGGATGGGAGACAAAAAAAAGTTTATAGAGACTACGAGGGGCTCCTATTTTTATGTCGGTGAAAGATTCCTAAAGGACCATGAAAGTGCCACCTATATCTTTAGATTTATTTGTATGAGGTTTATATCTAATGTCGTGATGTTCTAGATTTTCATACACATGGATCTATTCTAGGATTCTTTGTTCATGAAGTTCAAGTCCTCTACCTTTATAGTTCATGATTTTTTATATCTAATTTATGATAACATACACCTTGATTTAAAAACATGAGGTTATATTATGATCTTGTAGTGAGGATTTGTTTGAACCATCAATATTTTCATATACAATAAGGCTAGATTCAAACTGATTAGATGCTAGTGTTGTTTTGATGTTGGTGATAGGATATGTTGGAATGTTAGTTTTATAGATGACTTTTTGGATTTTGTCATTGTGTATAAGTACCTTTTTTACTTGGTGTTTGGGGATGGAGGTTTCAATACAGTATTGGAAATGTTATGATGGGTAAATGTGTAGAGTGTTATGTTAGTAAAGTATTTATTTTTAAAGGATGGGTTGTTCAACAATAGACTCATCAAAGAGGAGTTTGTTAAATATGGTTAGACTGATGAGGATATGGAATTGGTAAAAAATGGGTGATTTGAAAAAAATGCATTTGTCAAAGACATGTTAATTAAGGGTGGATAAGTTGTCTTAACCTTGACTTAGAAATGGAGGAGTTTGATTATGATTTAGAAGGGGGTCTTAGCATATCCACAATTGCTAAGTCTTAGTCATGGATGAAATTTTCTCTTAGATAAAATTGGTTGTTAGAGAGGCCATGGTAAGACACATTTTGATTGTTGGATTTGATGTGGCTTTGGGGTTATATCAGTGATAGATAATAGGTCATCCATGTGTTGACTAAGATGTCAAATTTGGTCAAGTAAAGTTTAAATTTGAGATAAGGGTGTTGTAATGGGGTTCCCTTTGTGATTTATATGAAGGGTATCATGATTGGGATATTAGTTAATGGATGGGATGTTTTATTGAGATTGGATAGCATGGTAATTAGAGGTAGGATGATTTTGATGTGAAAATGTTTGATTTTTTCATGCTTGGGATGGAACTTAGGTTTACTAGATTGTAATCTATAAGAAATCAGGTGATGCAAGAGCACCAAGTAATACAATGTAATAAAGTGTGTTTTGTCATAATATTTTTTATTTAGGTGTTATAAGTATTATAAGTACCTTAGGAGTGTGTTAGAATCATCATATTTCCTTGTATTAGATGTTATTTGTCTTGGGAGAGTTTCCTAGAAAAAATCCATTTTGAATATTTGAAATGTAATTATTGTGTTTATGAGTGTTTTGAGGAAGTGTCAAGGAATATCATCGTAGACAATGTTATTATAAGGTTATGTATGGGTATATGTGAGTATAAAAAGGTGTTTTACATAGATGTCATGAGGAAAATGTCAAAAACCAACAAATTTGAATGTAATGTCTATATGAAGGCAGTTACTAAGAGAGGTAGTTACTCATATTTGTAATAAAAATGTAATGTGTTTTTGGGTAGAAAAGGTGGTAGAGTCATGTATAGGAGTCAGTTTTAAGTTAGAAAGATTCAATTAGAAGGGAGAGAGATAGAGGTACATAGTAGGGAGAGGAAAGAAAGAGATTAGGAAGAACTTTGTGTTTTTATCCAAGGTGATAGAGTTGAAAGGTAAGTAATTAGATTTAATAAAATTAGAAAATATTAAAGTATTATATTTATATATTTGTGTGGAAATTGTCTTATAATTGATATTTATGTATTGAAAGTTTTTTATGTTTAGAACAATTTTTTTTTATATGCAAAGTTAATGTATTACAAGACTGTTACATGAATTCCATGTAGGTTTGATAACCTGAGAGATTTGTGAAAAGAATCCTATTAAGATAAGTTAAAGTGAAATCAAGGGTGATATCAAGAATAGTGTTATAAATGTAAGAATTTATTTTTTTATTCACACTTATAAGGCATTATTTTTTAACCAATAAGGACAAGATTCAGGTAACTAGTCTATCTATATGCTCTATTTGGAAGTGACTGTAATAAGAAACCTATTTGTAGACTAAGTAATATATGGTGTATAGATTGTGATAGTATGAAGATAGTGTAGAAGGTTAATATTGAGGAAATAACCTTTGAGAAGTGTTAAAAAAACATCTAGTATGTTAAATATATGTTTAACCCTATTTAGTTTTCAGACAAACAGACTATATGAATAGAGTATTATGAGATTTATGATTTGAATGTGGTGAGAAGTTGTGCAAGGAAAATTTAAGATTAGAAAAGTTGGAGTTAGGTTAATTAGACCTTATGAAAGTATTAGGAAGGTTTGAAACTAAATTTAGCTCCATTAAACTCAAATTAAAGAATCTTGTTCTTGTAACAGTCTAAGAAACCTAATTTACGGCTAAAAACTACAAAGTGGAATAAAAAATGATTTAAATAATGAAATTTGGTAGTTTTATTGGTGCTATCATGAATAAATATATATTGAAGGTTATAGAATTGTATGGCCTATGTATGTACACCTATAAGTGACTGTGTGCTAAGAAGACGCAAAGGGACCTAATTAGGTTTGTGCAAGAGCAAGGAAAGAATATCTAGGAAGGGAGTTGAAGCATGAATATTAATGGAAAGGTGAAAGATGATAGAGGGTGTCATAAAGTGACCTTAGTTTTTTAGTACTCAATAATACCTATCTATACCAAATAAAAAATCCTAAAAAAAGGCTACTAAGAGAGGAGTTATGAGAACTTCATAAGGGAAGAAGGAAGTTGAGGTTGTGTTGGAGTTTGATACTAGTTGAAATAAGTTTGTTAATATATATAGAGGTATTTCATGTTGAAATATTCTATACATAAGAAACTATTCAAGAATTAAGGTGATTTGGTCTAGAGAAGCTTGAAACCTAGTGAAGCTAGTGAGGTTGCATGAAATGGGATAGAGATGAATGGATGAGTGAGAGTTATATGGAAGTTATAAATGCAGAGAGAGGGAATTTAAATAATCCTAGTCTATAGGACCATGAATGTAAATGATGTAAAGTCAAGTGAGAAAGTTGACATAGAAGGAAGATTGAGGAATTGTGATGCATGAGTGGATCATTGTAGGTATCAAAGATATGGAAAGGGCATTGAATGAGAAGGTCTATGCATAATTTGGTATCAAAGCAACAATTTCATTTAGAAACATTAAGTTAAAGACTAAAATAACAAAAGGTACATGTTAATTTTGTTTTCATTTGATGTTTTTGATATATTCATGAGATAGTCTTGACGTGTGAGTGAGATATATGATCATGGTAAGCATACTTGAAGACAATGAGGCTTGATAGTGTGTGAGAAATATTGTAAATCTCAAGAGTGATCTCAAGAAGAGTTTGAAGAGAGAGAAAAGAGTCATAGGAAAAGGACAATAAAGATTGATAGACCTAGGTGAGGTCATGAGTGGTAAGTGGATGAGGCTTGTCAAAGAGAATAGGTCTAGGTGAGACCAAGAGGTTAAGAGGTAAATAAGATGAAGATAGAGAAATGTAAGAGAAATAAGGGCATGAGTGAGAAGAGTGCTGCAAAGAAAGAAAGGTGCAACAAGACACCAAGATAAGAGAGATGGAAAAAGAGAAGCAAGAGGTAAGGCAATAGTTAGATGAGTTGTTGATCATAATGGGATAACTAAAATAAAGTGAGAACCCACATTGTGGATGGGTAATGAGGAAGAAGACACTCAAGTGGCCAATAAGGATACAAGTGAAGAAAAGGAAAATTAAAGACAAGAGAGAAGAAAATGTTAATATGCAATCAACTTAAGAGAGATATGCAAAGGTTTTGGGTGAGAGAGAAACATAGTGAGTAAGTGAATGAAGATAGATAATACCTTGAGGAGGATGAGATGAATTTGAGTGAAGAAAAATATGATAGGTTCAACTAGATAGGTGATTGGAAGGACCAAGAAGAAGTAAATCAGTTTGATGACCTCATGGAAGGTTGGGAAAATGAATTATAGTTGATGGAAAAAGGTATGAAATTTGATTTCAAGTTTGTTTATATGCATCAAGATCAGTTAGAGGTAGAAATAGAAGCACAAGAACATGCATTGAATGGAGAAATCATGGAAAATAAAAAAAGGTAGTTTCAATAGTTGATGTCCACAAGATAGAGGGTAAAGGATAATAATATGGAGTAATGATGGTAGTAGTAAAATAGGTTGAAGACATAAAGCTATATGGAGGTTTGAATTTCAGTGAGACTGTAGGTAATCAAGAAATTGTTTTTATTTCTATTACAAGCATGAAGAACATATAAGAGGAATGTGAAATTTTATTTGTATTATAAGTGTTTTGGGGAATGCATATCCCATATTAAAAAGGAAAAGAGAAAGGTAAATGCGCACATCAGGTGTAAGTTAATGCAAGGAAGCCAGATTGCCTATGATATAGGAAAGCATGAGAGAAAACATGAGTAATTAAGGAATGATTGAGTAGCAATAAAAATGAAGGGTGATCCTAGGAGAATGAATTGGAAGACCAAGGAGAAGAACACGATAGTCCATTGAAGCTCAAATTCTTTCTTGCCTAAGAGTATGATGTAAGAACATCAAGCAAGATAATGTAATCAAGTGTGTTTTGTCAAAATTTTGGTTTAGTCAGGTGTAAGTCCTATAAGGACCTTATTAAGGTGTTATAGTCATCATATGTTCTTGTATTATATTTTATTTGGCTTGGGAGCATTTCCCACCAAAACTCCATTTTGAATATTTAAAATGTAATTAGTCTATTTAGGAGTATTTTGAGGAAGTGTCAAGGAATATCATGTTAGACAATGTTATGATAAGGTTATGTATGAGTATAGGTGAGTATATAAAGGTGTTTTATGTAAATTTCATGAATAAAATGGAAAAAAACCAATAAATTTGAATGTAATTTCTTTATGAATATGGTTACTACAAGAGGTGGTTACTAAGAGAGGTAGTTGTTAGGAAGGTAGTTACTCATATGTATAAGAAAAATGCAATGAGTTTTTGGATAGAAAATGTGGTAGATTCATAGATAGGATTCAGAAGTTAGAAAGAGTCAATTAGAAGTGAGAGAGATAGAGGTATGGAGTAGGGAGAGGAAACAAAGAGATTTGGAAGAACTCTGTGTTTTTATCTGAGGTGACAAAGTTGAAATGTAAGTAACTAGAATAAATAAAAGTGGAAAATCTTGAAGTATTATCTATGTATGTTTGTGTTGACATTGTATTATAAATTCTATTGATGTATTGAAAGTTTTTGATATTTAGAAAAACATTTTGTTGTATGCAAAGTTAGTGTATTATAAGATTATTATAAGAATTCAATGTAGGTTTGAGAACCTAAGAGATTTGTGAAAAGAACCCTGTCAAGATAATTTAAAGTGTAATTAAGGGTGATATAAAGAATAGAGTTATCAATGTAAGAATGTAGTTTCTTATTCATATTTATAAGGCAGTTTTTGTTAACCAATAAGGATAAGATTTAGGTAACTAGTCTATCTATATGCTCTGTTTGGAAGTGACTGTAACAAGAAACATGTTTGTAGACTGAATAACATATGGTATAGCTATTGTGATAGTATGAAGTCAGTGAATAAGGTTAATATGGAGTGAATAACCTTTGTTAAGTGTTATAAGAACATCTCGTAAGTTAAATATATGTTTAACCTTGTTTAGTTTGCACACAAATAGACTATGTGAATATAGTACCATGAGATTCATGATTTAAATGTGGTGAGAGGTTATGCAAGTAAATTTTAAGCTTATAAAATTTGGAGATAGGTTAGTTAGCCTTATGCAAGTCTTAGGAAGGCTTGAAACTAATTTTATCTCCATTAAACTCAAATTGAAGCCTCTTAGCCTTGTAACAGTCTAGGAAACCCTAGTTTAGGGCTAGAAACTACAAAGTGGAATAATAAATGATTTAACAAATTAAAATTGATGAAATTTGGTATTTTTATGGGTGTTGGTATGAATAAAGATATTATGAAGGTTAAAGACTTTTACAGCCTCCATACCTGCACCTATAAGTGACTGTGTTAAGAGGAAGCAAAGAGACCTAATTAGGTTTGTGCAAGAGCAATGAAATAATATCTAAGAAGGGAGTTGAAGCATGAAACTTCAAGAAAAGGTGAAATATGATATAGGGTGTCCTAAAGTTCCTTTATTTTATTATTACTCAATAGTACCCATCTGTACTAAATCAAAAAGCCTAAAAAAAGCTACTAGGAGAGGAGTTAGGTTGAGAACTTGATAAAGGAAGAAGGCAATTGATGTTGTGTTGGAGTTTGAGACCAATTGAAATAAGTTTTTTAATCCCTAGAGATGTATTTCATGTTGAAATATTGTATACATGAGACCCTATTCAATAATTGAGGTGATTTTGCCTAGAGAAGCTTGAAACCTAGTGAAGTTGGTGAGGTTTCATGAAAGGGGATAGAGATAAATGGATGAGTGAGAGTTGTATGGAAGTTATAAAGGTATAGAGATGGAATTAAAATAAGCCTAGACTATAGGAATATGAATTCAAATGATTTCAAGTCAAGTGAGAGAGTTGACATAGAAGGAAGACTAAGGACTTATGATGTAAGGGTGGATCATTATAGGTATTATATCTATGGAAAGGATAGAGAATGAGAAGGTTTTTGCATTATTAGGAACCTATTTATATGAGACATATAAAGACATCATCCTTATTTTCAAATATGTATTATTTAATTTGGGTTCTATGTAGATTATTTTTGGTGTCATAGGTCTAGATGGGGTTTGATTAGATTTTTTATTTAGATTGACCAAATGGATAGATTGTTTTATGTTGATTAGATAAACTGATTGGTTAGATTTGGATATACATATTTTTTATGTTTGAGAGTTCAATTTGGTTTTATTTTAGATTAGATTAAGTACTATTTTATCATATAGGGGAGTAATCAAAACACCACGCACTACCTAGTTAATCAAGTAAAATTACAACCATCTAGTGACCCACTGATAGTACTCAAAAGGTATGTGGAGGGTGATCTTATGGAATGATGTGTTCCCTACACCACTATCCATATGCATCAAAGAGGATTTTAATCTAGGATAAATAATTCTATCTAGTTGTGTCTTGTATATACCTTTCAGTACGATGAGGCCCAAGTCCATGTGGAAAAGGTATTGTCTGGGTCTTGGGTATTGGTGAATGAAACCAACTCACTTCAAGACACTAATGAAACAAATTAACTTGGAAAATAAAGATAGATCCTTAAGCATTTATATATGTCATCAAAACATGGGATTTGTCTCTATGTTGGGTTATGAAATCCTAGTTGTAAAACCCTAAAAATATAAAATAAAGTAAGCACTATTTATGATTCTAAATATCACCTTGTGGTGTGAGGTAAGATCATATATAATATTTCAAAATAATATCACATATGATATAATATAATTTTTATTCCCAAGTTAGTCTTATAACATGAAGGAAGAGCATGCATGGTCCAAAAATCACACACACATAGAAACCACGCTAATAAAAATATGCATAAGCTAGATTTATTGATTAAACATAAACATTTAAATGTGTGTGTTTAGTTTGATAATATTTCTTTTTCAAGAAAACATGTTAAAAATTATGGTAGTAGTTTTGATTGATTTTAATGCCTTTAACACTCAATTTAAGATTCAAAAGAGGATTAGAATAAATTAAAACATCAAATATCAGTTTTTCAAACCAAAAATAAGAGATTATGGAATATTAACATGCAAACAAGCCCTAATAATCAAGAACAAGAAAAATAATTGTGTGATTACATTTCCCACTTGGCATTCCAAATGTATACCCAAGATAACCATTATCAATAAAAACATTATAAATCAAATAATCAAATCCTAATTTATATGTTAAATAAGTGCAAGGTACCTAACATGAGAAAAGAAGGGAGGAGTGTGGGATACCTTCAATTAATAATGGTGATTATCCATTTGATGTATATAAATTTCTTAGATTTTGTTAGTTGTGGGTACTCAATGAAGCTAGTGAAATGAATCCAAAAACATGTCCCCTTGTTGATTATATGATTGGATTAATGAGTGGATGAATTGATGATAAGATTTATTTATTTATTAGGAAAAAATTTATTATGTCATGGAAGCTTTCTGAGAATGGAGGGTTGAGGTACAATTTATAGAGTTTGAGGAGGATAAATAGATAGACGAATTTGATTTAAGATCATGGGATAAAATTGAGTCAAAGATAAGAGGTTAGATCATAAATGGAGAGGTATGGAGAGACACAGGCATGCCATTGATGAAGAGTGGGTATGTCATGATTTTTCCCTTTTCATTGGATTTTGGAAAGATTTGTGCACATGCTTGATGATGTCATTTATTTGAGATGAAAAGGTTATGTGACAATTTATCCCCTTACCTTAGATTTTGGTGAGATTTGTGCACATGATTGATGATATAATTTATTTGAGATGAAAAGGTGATTTGATGATTTTTTATTTGTGGAGTTTATAAAATATGGATATTATATTTGGTACATGGATTTTCTTATTAGACTATAAAATAGCCAATATTATTAACTAGTTAATTATTCTAGATTGATTTATATGGGATTGGTAAGGTCAGTTTAATATGATTAATTAATTTGGGGGAGGTGATGAATAGTGAATGATGAATAATAATGATGGATTAGGATTAGGTTTTATCATGGATGGATGGATTGGGGATGATTAGAGATGATGTATAATAGTGAATAGTGAATGATGAATAGTGATGGTATATTAGGATCAAAGTTTATCATGGATGAAGGGATTATGGGTTATTAGTGATGATTAGGGATGTTGAGTAATGAATAATGAATAGTGAATAGTGATAACACTAAAGTGTAAATATTTAGGTGTCTACATAGGTTATTCAACATCTCCATAATAGTGTGATTATGCCACTCTATAACACCATTCTATTTTAGTGTATAAGGTGTAGTCAGTTTCCAATTAATGCCAACTACATATAGAAATTTAGATAACCCTTTATTAGAATATTCCCCCATCAATTTGAGTGGAGGACATTATAGTGGATTTGAATTATGAAATATTTTAGAAAATCTTACATAGCATCAAATATACAAACCATTACCATATTAAAATCCATTGGTGCATTAATCAAACACTATCTCAATCTATTATACCAAATAGATCATACAATGAGAAATCATATATATCTATAAATATTTTCAAATATAATGAATGTGCCTTACTTATTTATTAAATGAAGATCAATCATAGCTAAGAGATTAAGTAAGAGATTGAACATAACGAAGACATTGATCATAAGTAAGAGATCAAACTTAGAACTAAGAGATAACTATCCCTAAATGATAGAAATAACTATAAAATATTTCCATAATATCGAAGAGATAAGTATATAATATCTCATAATATCTAAAATAATATAAATGAAATATACACACATAAGTGGGTGGGAATAACTAAATAAAAAGAAAAATAAAGCACCTAGGTGAACATGAGCTAAGGTAAACAACCTACTCTAACATCCCCCTAAAGTGAAGCTAGGGGCCAAAAATAAAGTGGCATATCCATAGTATGGGGCCCATAAATAAATATTTATTAGATAATAATGCAAAATATATTCATGAACATGAAAAGGATGTAGTGTAAAGACATGTGTCCCTATGGATGCCAATCAATCTTTCTAAAATACATGGATTTTGAGTCACTATAACCACTAAACTATCAAAGAAGATAAGATGACACAAGGATTCACTAGAATAACTACACTTCAAGCTATAGGAGACTATCAACTACAAAAAAGGAATATTGAACACACACACACACACACACACACACACACACACACACACACACACACATACACACACACACACACACACACACACACACACATGTCTCAATAATATGGACTTAGTGGTGATGAGAGAGACTGGTAATTGTTATAGTAAAGGGTATACAAATTAAGGTACACATGCATGAAGGTAGACTAAGGTGTAAAATCAAACCTCCCATGGCACTTTATAATTTAGTGAAACTAAAATATATCCACAAAACACCAAATGAAAACAAAGAAGACACTACATACACTAGAATATCTCCAAACAAGGAGACTATTGACCTGTCGAAGAAATCATCACAAATCATGAGAGTTTCTCTAAAAATAAAGGAGTAGTGTGTGGATAAGGAATATTAAAAATAAAAGAATAATTCTAGTAGAATTATCACAAATAATGATTCTAATGCCTCCAATAATGATCAAATATCCATGAAAAATGAATAGGAATAGTGGATGAGTATGCTTGCATATGAGTACGTACAAAATCTACAATAATAAAATGCAAAGTAACATCTGAATGTGTTTTAGGTTGATCATGTCTAAAAATTGTAATCTCAAGTTTATTATGCCTAAGTCAAGGTTCAATTTTCTCCACATAAGAATAAAAGGAGATAAAAAAGGGGCCTTGAAGGAGACATGACACATACTACAAGTATGTCAATACATAAATGACAAGTGTGTAAAAAATAATTATAGGGAAAACGTTTCAAGAGTGATAGGAATAAGTGTGGATCTTAGAAAAGAAAATGTTTTTGGATGAATAAAGAGTGTGGAAAATGGTGAAAAAAACATGATGAATGCAAAAACACACCCAAAATAATTAGCTACCAAAAAATGACAACCTACAAAGCACATACAAAAGGACATCAAACTTATCCGTTAATACATACATGATAGAGCAAAGTGTACTAGTGGCATAAGTAGTATGATGGGATAATAAGGAGTAAAAGAGATTTTTTTTTTCTTGTGAGGGGGTTTGGCCTCCTATGAAATTGGGCTTCACCTTTTTTTCTTCGACAAATGAGACAAAGGCAAAAAAATAATTAATTTTCTCCTCTTTTAAAAATTGCACACTTACAATTTCTTCCCACTTTATAATAAATCCCCCTTCTATTAAAAAGTCCACCAAATATTAAAAATGGCCCATTTAGAAAAAAACACAACCACTTATTACATAATTAAATCACCACCATTTTAAAAAAGGGTATATGACCTGAAGTGATCACTTTGGAATAAGGTTTAAGTTTATTTAAATTAAAAGTGAAAAAAAAATCATGTGGAAATCCAAATCATTAAAATCATGAAACCATTTCAATATTTTCATGGTAAAAACTCATTTGTTGATGAGATTGTGACATAGAATTTTTAGTTACCTTTTTCTTTTCTCAACCTCAAATGTACATTACATCGATGCCAACTGTAGTTGGACATAGTCATTGAGGTCTGAAGAATTGTCATTGATGTCAAAGGCAACATGTGCCATCATGCATTAATGTAAAATGTTGAGTTGAAAATTTTTTGGTGTAAATATGGTTAGTGAAGTAATTTTACATATAAAATAAGTAAAGTAATGCAGAGAACCCAACTTGGTCTTGTGGTGTAAATTAGGTTTCTAAAATGACTTAACTGCTCTCATCTTTATAAGTCAAGCAATGTGAAGAACTTGAATGGGTCAAGGAAGAGTTAATGAGGGTTATGTAATGATTTAATTCATTTATTTTTATAATTTGAGAAAATTCAAGAACCCAAATGGGTTTAGGTGAGTTAATCGGGTTTATGGAATGACTTTACTTCTTTCATGTTTATGGGTTAGTAATGTCAAGAACCTAAATGGGTCTAATGAAGTTAATTAGGGTTATGGAATGACTTAAATTATTTTGAACTATAATTAAAGAAATATGGAGAGCCTAAAATGGTCTTGAAATAATTCTTTTAGAAAAATGGTTAAGTCTTTTTTTAAAAATTGTTTCAAACAAAATTTTTGAAGGGGTCGTTGCAAAAAGTTTGAAGGGAAAGTGGACCTGAACAAAGTTTTTGAAGGGTAAGTGGACCATTTTAAAAATGCTAAAGGGATATTTTCAAGAAGTCCAAAGGGTAAGTATACCATTTCAAAAAATCCAAAGGGATCATTTCCATAAATTTAAAGGGCAAGTGGACCATTCAAAAAGCTGAAGGGCAAGTGGACCGTTCAAGAATTCTGAAAGGATCATTTCAAAAAGTTTGAAGGGTATGAGGACCATTCAAGAATTCTAAAGGGACTTTAACAAAAAAATCTAAGTGTATGTGGAAACTTACAAAGTTTTTGAAATATCCTTGTGAAAAAATCTAAAGGGTACATGACAAAAGTTCCAAAGGACATTTCATCGAGGAAGTTCTCTCAAATCATTTTGTCAAGAAAATTATCCCAAAGCATTTTGTCAAGAAAATTGTTTGAGACAAAAAACCTAAAACAATTGTTCTAAAAGATATGCTCTAAAGGGTATGTGCCATAAAAAAAAGTCTTGAAGGACCATTATAAGTCTCTAAAGGGTAACTCAGAAGAAGTTTTAAGGCAAGTTAAAAGTTGAGCAAGTCTGAAGAGATCAAAGGAGTGAAAGCATCTCAAATAAGCCAAAAAAAATGAGATGAGATAAACATGCCAAAGTTTAACAACCAAATCCAAGATAAAGATCATGCCTCTTCAAAGCTCAAATGGCATGCATAAATCATGATTAGAAAGATCTAACAAAGTGAGGTTGATTCAGTAAAGCAAAGGTGATTGATGGTTAATGACACAATAGAAGGCTAAATATTGAGCATATCTGAGATAATTAAACAAAGTGAAAGATTTCATGAATGTATCAAAAAATGAGATAAAATCAAATCTACCAAAGGTTCACATCTGACTTGGTTAAGTCAAGCATCTTCAAGAACCTGATGAAGTAAGTTAGTTTAAAAAGTTTGGCCTTACGGTTGAAGGAATTTTAATTAGTTCTTCTTATAAAAATGGTTATTCTTTTTAGTCATCTATATAATTCAAATTTTGTAAATAAAGTGATGTGATGTGAAATTCCAAAGTGATGAAGAATAGGGAAGACAAATATTCATATTAATTTTTTAGAATGAGAGGAGTTTAAGCTATAGGTGCAGAAATATGAAACTCATCTGATCATGGAAGAGTAGTATCAAATTGAAGAATATCTAAGTGTCAAATAGATAAATTTAGACACAGAGAAAGTGTATAGGAAGAGTGAAGGATACATGAAATGAGTAGTTTTAGATTGGACCTTTAATAAAGAATAGAGACTTGGATTCTTTTATGAATTTGATTTATTTACTTGAATTATATTTCAAGTATCTATTTAGTTTGTACCTTTAGATTGAACTAGGTTGGTGCTCAATATAGGGAGTGGGTGCTTCCTTAGAGTTTATTCTCTTAAAGTTAGGGGATTGGTGTCTCTTTGGGATGGGTGTCCTTAAATGTAACCAGTGAGGTTCAGTCAGTGACATAAATGTTATGAGGCTAGATTAGAACAATAAATTCTAGTAACATTCTCATCATAGTTTTTCTCTTTGGGTTTCCATGTATAAATCAAGTGTTATGTGTTGTGCTTCTGTGCATGTGATATCTTTCTTTGATTAGTTTATGTTTGCATTTATTTAACATTCATCTTAAAAGTTTTAAGTAACTAGGTTTTGAGATCTACTGATTCACCCCACCTCTCATTAGATAGGTGTGCTTAACAATTGGTATCAAATCAAGGTTCTTAGAGAAAAGATTAAATAACTCAGGTGATTCTTGGAGTCTGAACACAAAATGATTAGTCATGAAATAACTTCATAAAACAAGGAACCTTTGTTTGATGGGTCTAACTATGCCTTCTGGTGCATAAGGATGGAGACGTATTTGACTTTTTTGGGGTTTGATGTCTAGATGTTAGTCAAAAATAGATACACCTGTAGTTCCTTCTACTGATCAGGCAATGAAAAAGGCATGTGAAAATAATGTTAAAGCAATGAATGACATTCTTTGTGGATTATCAAATAGAGAGTTTGTCAAAGTGATGCACTGTCAAAGTGTAAAAGACATATGGGGAAAATTGAAGAGCATATATGAAGGAGATGATAGAGTAAAATAAATAAATATTTAAACTCATAAGGGACAGTTCGAAAGCCTCAAGATGAATGAGTATGAGAAGATTACAGATTACTTTATTAGGGTAGATGATATTGTTAATGCAATAAGAGGACTTGGAGAAACAATGGATGAAGTAAATATTGTCAAAAATGTTTTAAGATCTCTAACAACAAAGTATGATTCTAAAATTTTTGCAATCGAAGAAGCAAGAGATCTGAACAAGCTCACAGTAGATGAGTTGCATATAAATTTCACTGCATATGAGATGAGGTTAGGAGATGTTGAGTCATCCAAGAGGGAAGTTACTTTCAAAGTTTTTAAGTAGGTAGAAGAAGAATAAACTCCTAATTTTGAATCATAGGAAGTTGATGATGTAGAAGCCAATTTCATCAAAAAATTGAAGAAGGGCTCAAGCAAATACAAAGGTAAGTTACATGTCATATGTTTCAATTGTGGAAAGATAGCTCACTTTACTACTAAATGTCCACATAAAAGGAAAGATGATTATGATTCATTTGAGAAAAATCAAAAAGAGAAATCCTATTATCTTAAGAAGAAGAAAATATTCTTTAAGAATAAAAGAGGTTATACTCAAAAGAAGATAGTGACTCTATTGATGACAATAGTAGTTCAAGTGATGAGCATGATAGTGATTTTATGGCCAAACAAAATGAAGTGTTATTCATGAATTATGAATCAACTTATTTATTCCAATAAGAAGAGGACTTAGATGATGATAAAGAAGAGGAAGGAGAAGTAAATATGGAATGAAAACTCATTTTTTCTCTCAAAGAAATAGACAAGCTTAGAAAGGAAAATTATAAACAAAAGAAGCTTAGTCAAAAAGAGTTTGAGAAATTGAATAAAATAAATTAGGAATTAGATCAAATGATACTGAGTTTGAAGACCCAAGTTGAGGAGGCAAAGAGGATAGAGGATGTGGTCAAAACTAAATTGAAAGGAAAGTCATTAAAATGCTTAAAAATGGAGGAAGAAATCATGGACCAAAGAGAAAAGATAAAAAAGGCCAAAGAAAAAATTGATAGAGGTATAAAACTAAAAGGAGGATTTGTAATACTAGATAAGATGATTAGCTCACAAAAGCTATTTAAAGAAAAATTAGGACTTGGGTATGAGAAAGGCAAGCGTCCCATGTTGAGTACAACTGGGAATTTGTATGGAAATTTCAAGGTAGTAGTAGAATCAAGAATTAAAAAAGAAGAAAATCACATTCCTAAAGAGAAGAAGAAAAGTAATAATTTTGTTCCTACAAAGACCAAGGTTGCTACTACAAAAAGCAACATAACAACAAGGAATGTAAAGAAGATAGAGTTTAGAAGATCTCCTTTATATCCCCAAAGGAAACTGATAACTAGGTATTCCTCATAATTTTATGGTTATTTTTATAGTTTTAATGAATTTGGCCATAAAGCAATTGATTGAAAATTTATACCTAGGAAAAGGATAAGCTTCTTAATTAATAATTCATTTGTTCCTCTGCTAGATCTAGATATTTTATTCTATAATTGTAAAATTTTTGGGCATATAGAAAAGCATTGTAGAACAAAACTTGTTAAATCAAAGTCTAACAATGCAAAAAGGGTTGAGACTCCTAAAGAGAACAAAGGCTTACAAATCAATATCACAACAAAGAAAAGTATAGTCAAGAATCCAAAGGAGATATGGACAAAGAAAAATCAGTCTATGATCACCCAAATAACACTGCATGCTAAAGATAAAAATCTATGGGTCATTGATAGTGGCTGCTCAAAGCATATGACTGGTGACAAGAGTAAGTTCACCAATTTGAGCTAGTGTACAGAAGGGACTATTAGTTTGGGAGACAATACAATAGTCAAAATTAGAGGTAAATGAACATTGCATCATAAGTTCCATACACATGATGTTATTTATATTAAAGGACTAAAACATAATCTATTGAGTGTCATTTAGATGTGTGACAATGGCTATAAATTCATATTTGATGCTAAAGGTTATGAGCTAAGAAGGTCTGGTAAAATAGCTACTCAAGGAAAGAGGACTAAAATCAATATATATATAATTTGATTGAAGTAAATAATACAAATTATCTCATGAGAAAGATTGATGAGAGCTGGTTATGGCATAGAAGGATGGGCCATGCTATCTTTGACAATTTAGTTAAAGTAAGTTCTAATAAATGTGTAAGACACGTGCCAAAGATATTCAATCTTGTAGACACATCATGTAGAGAATTTCATCTTGATAAGTAGACCAGAGTCTCATTTCAAACTAAAGAATATTCAACTACAAAGCCTCTACAAATAGTTCATAATGATCTTTATGGACCAACTAAGACAAGAGGATCTAAAGGAATGTATTACTTCATGTTATTTGTACATTACTACACTAGAATGACATAATTAAATTTATTAAAGGAAAAGTCTCAAGCCTTTGAGAGATTTAAGATCTTTAGAGCCATGGTTAAAAAATAAATTGACAAAAAGATCAAGTGCCTCAGATTTGATAATGGTGGTGAATTCACTTCAAATGAATTCATAGAGTACTGTGAGAAGCATGAAATTAAAAGACACTACTCATCTACAAGAACTGCACAAAAAAATGGAGTGGTTGAAAGGAATAACATGACTATCAAGGAGATGGCTAGAATAATGCTAAAAGAAGCTAACTTATTAGATGGTTATTGGAGAGAGGCAGTCTAAACAACTATATACATCTTGACCCGAGTTTAGTTAAGATTAAATAGAGATAAGACTCCATAAAAACTATGGTATAGAAAGCCTACTTTCATCAAGTACTTCAGAGTCTTTGGAAATAAATTCTATATTCAAAGGAAGGAGAAAAACTAGGAAGTTTTGAATCAAGGTGTGATGAGGGAATATTTCTTGGTTATTCTACTTATAGCAAAGCTTATGGCTGCTACAAAAAAATACTTCATAAGCTAGTAGAGAGCATTCATGTTAAGGTTGAAGAGAATCTCAATGAAGTGACTGAACCTATAAAGGAGATTAACATTAAAGAGACAAAAGAAGAAGAGGAGGATGAAACATCAGATAATGAAGAAGAGTTAAAGAAAAATGAAAAGATGCCTCCTAGGTTTGTTCAAAAGGATCATCCTAAGGAGAAGATCATTAGAGACATGAAAAAAGGATTCCAAATAAGGAGAATGGTAGAAATGATCAAATAATAGGTAAGTTTTGCTTTACTATTTGAAATTGAGCCCAAAAAATATGTTGAGGCCAAAAAAGATGAGAATTTTCAAAAGGCCATGGATGAGAAACTAAGTCAAATAGAAAAGAACAAAACTTGGTAGCTAGTTCCAAGACCCACATACAATAATTTCATAGGCACGAAATGGGTCTTTAAAACAAGTTGAATGAAGATGAAGCTATTGTGAGAAATAAATCTAGTCTTGTGTGCTAAAAATATGCTCAAATAGAAGGAATAGACTTTGAGGGGACATTTGCCCCAGTGGCAAGATTGGAAGCCATCAGAATGTTTTTAGCATTCTCAGTATTTAAAAAGTCTAAAGTCTATCAAATAGATGTTAATTTAGCTTTCCTAAATGGAACCTTGGAAGAAGTCTATATTGAACAACCTAAAGGTTTTTAGTTGACAAATGAAGAAGACTATGTGTGCAAATTGAAGAAAACACTATATGGTCTAAAACAAGCACCTAGAGCATGGTATTCAAGGCTAGATCAATATTTGAAACAATAAGGTTTTATCAAAGGATGTGTAAACAATAAATTGTATGTTAAGTCTAAAAATAGGCATATGTTGATCATAGTTTTCTATGTTGATGACATCATTTTTGGTGGCAACAACAATAATATGTGCAAAGATTTTTCAAATCTAATGAAAAAGGAGTTTGAAATGTCCATGTTAGGAGAACTTTCATTTTTTCTTGGCCTATAGGTTACACAATCCAAAGAAGGGATATTTATATCTCAGACCAAGTATGTGAAGGAGATGCTCGAGAAATTCGGTATGATAAATTTGGATAAAGTGAATCATGCAATGTATAGGTCAATGATTGGTAGTTTACTATATCTTACTGCTATAAGACTAGACATTATGCAAGCTATATGGATGGTTGCCAAATTCTAGGTTGTACCAAAAGAAACACATGTAAATGTAGTAAAGAAAATATTTAGATATATAAAAGGTATAATAGACTATGGTTTAGGGTACCCTTCAAGTGATGATTTCAATTTGTTATCATACACAGATACTGATTAGGTTAGAAGTACATATTATAGAAGAAATACTAGTAGTGGTGCATTCTTCCTAGGTAACAAACTTGTCTCATGGTTGAGCAAAAACAAGAGTCAATTACTCTATCTATAGTAGAAGTAGAATATGTTGTAGTAGGGGCATGTTGCACACAAGTGCTTTGGATGAAATAAACACTAAAAGACATGGAGGTAGAGTTCAAAGGACCAATTCACATTTTATGTAACACTTTAAGTGCCATAAATATATCCAAGAATCTAGTGATGAATTCTAAGACAAAGCATATATCAATTAAGTATCATTTTCTGAAAAAGATGGTTGCTGATCAAGAGGTTACATTGGAATATGTACCAAAACAAGATCAAATTATAGATATATTCACTAAACCTCTATCTAAGGACCAATTTGAATATCTGAGATAGTGGTTGGGAGTAGTGGCTCCCACACCACATCACTAGTTTCTAGTGATAGGGCATGAATCCAAGGGGAGTACTGAAGAAACATTATTAACTCCTAGATTAAGAGAAAAGGTAGCATATTGAGAAATTTTTAGTCCCTTTTCTAGTTGATGATAAAGGAGGTGAAAAAGGGGAGATATTTTACTAGTACCTAAGGGAGAATTCCTCACAAAGTATTCTCGTCTATTAGGTCCAAGGATCAGAACAACTAAGATATCAGGAAAGGAGTAGATTATTAACAAATTATGGAAGAGACTCTTTGTTTTTAATGTCAAATGGGGAGAAATTAGAATGGAGATAGAAGATTTAAGGCATTCTGATGATGAGTTTCCATCAATGACAAATGTGGAGATTATTGGACATAGTCATTGAGGTCTAAAGAATTGTCATTGATGTCAAAGGCAACATGTGCCATCATGCATTAATATCAAAGGTTGAGTTGAAAAAATTGTGGTGTAAAACAGGTTTTTGAAGTTATTTTACTTATAAAATAAGTAAATTAATGTAGAGAACCTGACTTGGTCTTGTGGTGTAAATCAAGTTTCTGAAATGACTTAACTGCTCTCATCTTTATAAGTCAAGTAATGTAAAGAACTCAAATGGGTCAAGTAAGAGTTAATCAGGGTTATGAAATGATTTAATTCATTTATTTTTATAATAGGTGAGTTAATTGGGTTTATGGAATGACTTTACTTCTTTCATGTTTATGAGTTGAGCAACGTCAAGAACTTGAATGGGTCTAATGAAGTTAATCAGGGTCATGGAATGACTTAAATTCTTTTGAACTTATAAGTCAAGTACTATGGAGAACCCAAAATGGTCTTTAAATAATTATTTAAAAAAAATGGTTAAGTATTTTTCAAAAAATTATCCCGAACAAAAATTGTGAAGGGGTCATTGCAAAAAGTTTGAATGGCAAGTGGACCCGAACAAAGTTTCTAAAGGGTAAGTGGACCATTCGAAAAATGCCAAAGGGGTCTTTTAAAGAAGTCTAAAGGGTAAGAGAACCATTTAAAAAAAGATGAAGGGATTATTTCATGAAATCCAAAGGGAAAGTGGACCATTCAAAAAGACAAAGGGATCATTTCAAGAAATCTGAAGGGCAAGTGGACTGCTCAATAATTTTGAAAGGATCATTTCAAAAAGTCTGAAGGGTATGAGGACCATTCAAGACTTTCAAAGGGACTATTTATAAAAAAATGAAGAGTATGTGGACACTTGTAAAATTTATAAAAGATCCTTGTGAAAAACTTCAAAGGTTATATGCCAAAAGTTTTTAAGGACATTTCATCGAGGAAATTGTCCTGAAGCATTTTGTCGAGAAAATTGTCCCAAAGAATTTTGTCAGGGAAATTATTTGAGATAAAAAAACCTAAAACATTTATTTCAAAGGATATGCTTTGAAGGGTATGTACCACAAACAAAATTATTGAAGCACCATTATAAGTCTTTGAAGGGTAACTAAGAAGAAGCTTTAAGGCAAGTTAAAACTCGAGTAAGTCTGAGGAGATTAAAGGAGTGAAAGCATCTCAAATAAGCCAAAGAAAATGAGATGAGATCAACATGCCAAAGTTTAATGACCAAATCCAAGATAAAGATTACGTCTCTTCAAAGATTAAATGGCACGTAGAAATATCCAATGAAGCGATGTACAGTTAGTAAAGCAAAGGTAATCGATGGTTAATGACACAATAGAAGGATAAATATTGAGCATATCTGAGATAATTAAATAGAGTGAAAGATTTCATAAATGTAGTAGAAAGTGAGATGAAATCAAATCTGCCAAAGGTTAAGATATGACTTGGTTAAGTCATGCATCTTAAAGAAATTGATGAAGTAAGTCAGTTTAAACAGTTTGGCACAATCACTGAAGGAATTTTAATTAGTTCTTGTAAAAATAGTTATTTTTTTAGTCATCTATATATTTCAAATGCTATAAATAAAGTTATATGATGTGAAATTATAAAGTGATGAAGAAAAAGGAAGATAAATAGTCATATTCATTTTTTTGAATGAGAGGAGGTTGAGCCGTAGGTGCAAAAATATGAAACTCATCTAAGCGTGGAGTAGTGTCAAATTTGAGAATATCTGAGTGTCAAATAGATAAATTTAGACATAGAGAAAGGGTGTAGGAAGAGTTAAGGATAAATGAAAGTGTGTTGAAGGAGAAATGAGCAATTGTAGATTGGACTTGTATAAAAGAATAGAGACTTTTATATTTCTAGGTTTTTAAATAATTCATTAACTTGAATTGTAATTCAAGTATCTATTTTGTTGTTGCATTCAGATTGAACTAGGTTGGTGCTCAGTATAGGGAGTGGGTGCTTCCTTAGAGTTTGTGTTCTTAAAGTCAGGGGATTGGTGTCTCCTTGGGATGTGTGTCCTTAAATGTAACTAGTGAGTTTTAGTCAATGAGATAAACTTTATGAGGTTGGATTATAATAGTAGATTCTAGAAGCATTTTGACCATGGTTTTTCCTTTTGGGTTTCCATGTATAAATCAGGTGTTATGTGTTTTGCTTTTTTGCATGTGATATCTATCTTTGATTTGTTTAAGTTTACATTTGTTTAACATTCATCAAGTTGTAAGTAACTAGGTTTTTATATCTACTGATTCACCCCCCTCTTAGTAAAAAGGTTTATTCAACAAACTCACCCTAATGATCTTCTATGACTTGAGCAATTGCTAAAAGTTGAATCCTACCTTCATATGAAATAAGAGTACCTCTCACCTTTCATATTGTAAAGATTCAATTGAAAAATAGGTAGATATGAGGTTTCCTTCAATATGAGGAAGTGGGATCTTGGAATATGAACACCAATTACATGATCCAGAAAAACCATTATAATCTACAGCATCACCAACAATAGTTTCAACCTAAAGCACCTTTATGACATCCACTTTATGTATGGTCAGTGCATTTAATATATATGATTTTTGAAACTAAACCAATTTAGGGATTAAATAAATACCAAATCCAAACCATAATTGATCCCAAGTCTCATATGTTATATGGATCCAAGACTATAAAAAATAATAGTACTATCAACTAGATATGCTAAACAATAATTTCCAATAATGTATCAAACCTTACATGTGCCATGTAAATCAAGATCTGATGCCAAATTGAATGCTTTAGATATGGAAAATAGAGACATAAAGCTCATATATTTTTTCAAATTAGAGAGAACCCACAAAAAATATTTAAAAACCTAGAAATATATCAATAAATATATAAAACCCCATGTTTTTTTGTCAAAAAATGTTTTCATATGGATCAATCCCTGAGTTAACCCCAAAACCTAAAACAAATGAGTTCTTGCAAAAATATATATTTTTAACTAATTGACTAGTCTTCCTAGGGTTTTGAGGCCTTCTGCATTCAATGGCACATGTTAAAAGACTTGAAAATGTACCATAAAAAAGTTGACTTCTGAAAGTGATCAAAATGACTTACAGATCTAATACTAAATTCTATTAGGCAAGAGGAATACAGATCCATGAAAAAATCATAACAAAGGAGGACCTTATAAATATTGAGCAATGTTAGTTGGAGAGCACTCTGATACCATGAAAGAGTTTATAAAATTCTCACCTAGGGTAAAATATACGAACCATTGACATAGTAAAATCCATTGATCCATTGCTCAAACAATATAATAGTCTATTATACATATATAGATCATATAATGATAAATTATCTATATCTCTAGAGCTTGTTAAATATAATGAATGTGCCTTGCATATATTTGCAAGGAAGATCATGAATAACTAAGAGATCAAGATAATATCTTATGCATAACTAAGATATCAAGTTAAGAAATCAATCATAACTAAGAGATCAAACTAAGAGATCAAGGTAAGAGAACAAACATAGGAATAAGAGATAACTATCCATAAAAGATAGAAATAACTAGAAAATATCCCCATAATATTTAAGAGATAAATATATAATATCTCATAATATCTAAAATAATATAAATGAAATATCCACACATAAGTGGGTTGGAATAAATAAATAAAATAAAAAATAAAGCACCTAGGTCAATATGAGCTAAGGTAAACAACCTACTTTAACATCCTTAGTATTCAAGTAGTGTACCCATATATTTCATGAGTAGTCATTAACAAAGATCTTAAAATAATATAATCCACTAACATTGGGTTGTATGTGCCTCAATGATTAATGTGCACTAGGTATAATGGACTAAGATCTTGATATGTACTTATTCCAAATAGGTCTTTATTTGATTTTCCATCTAAATAATTCGAACACACATTAATATATTTATTTAGTGAGGGAATAACTATTACCATGTTGTGTTTACTTAGTGTAGGTAGGTACCAAAAAATCAAGTGTCCAAAGTGTCTATGCCATATATTTGTTAAGTTTGTATATTGTATAACTAAAGCTTGATTATTTTTGTGGAAAACATCAAGCTAGAATATTTTATCTAATCTAGAATATCTTGTAATAGTTTTTAAGATTGTAGACTTGTTTCTATGAGACAAATATTTGTGTAATATTGTCAATAAAATTCAACCTTTAGGTTATCATCAAGTAATTATCTTGCATATAATATATTATTTGTTAGTCTTGAAACATATAAGACTCAAGTGATTTTACATGCATGATTTCTATGAAAGATAAATATCATCATAACATTAGACATATATAATGAATAATAACCTATAGATACATTACCATGATATGTCGAATGGTTACATGTGGTGTACCAATCCATTTTATCTATTTATGCACCTTTTGGAACTATAATCCATGTACTAGACTACATTTTGAGGAGTGACCTCCTCATTTATTTGAATAACAAAGACATAATCCTAATTTTAAGGATCATTATATTCAATAATGTTCCCATGCTACTAGAGGGAAGGATTCTTCTTCTATCCTTGTGTACATTATTTTGGGGTGGGATTCTTGTTGTTGTATTATCCTTGTGTAAATGCATTGGACCAATAATCCTTCAAATCATGGCCTTTCTTTCCACACATTATATAAATATTCTTGGAATGAGGTTTATGCCCATTTTGGGTTTGATGACTATTATTCTTGGGGCATAGTTTTGAAGGCTTCATAGGCCTCTTCCATTTTTGATGTGATGCAAGTGTCTGATCTTATACATCTTCCTCCACTACATAGATGGAGTATTCCTACTACAACATATTAACCAAATTTCAAAAATTTGTTTCTTCTTTTATATATATAGAAAAATCCAAAAGATATTATATGTTGGGGGGGAGCTTATATGACAATGGGTATTAGGGAGTCATCTAAAACTTTCTCACCCAATACTAGGAGTAAGGGCCATAGTGATAAGACATAATGAATAAATATGTCAGCTTTATCATTTCTATTCAACTTGAGATAATGAAGATGGATTTATATATGTAATATGGTCTTATGGCTTCTTAGATAATATTGAGTTTGTCCCAGTAATTTTTGGATGAATTAGTATCTCATATATGAGGATGGACCTCATTTGATGCTAGGAATTTATGGTGTTAACATGTTTGTAATAACATGAAAATTACTCGTGTAATTAGTAAATGTATATATTTTTAGAGTTGTTGAATAAAAAACAAATATAAAAATATTAGTTGTGTGAGTTAAAAAAACTCACATAAAATAGTGTTGAGTTATTAGAGGATTTATTTATGGATATTCACTCTCCTTGAATATAGGAGTAGGCTCTCCTATATATGTGTATGTTTATCTATTGAATTTATCAACACATTATTATTATTATTATTATTATTATTATTATTATTATTATTGTTGTTGTTGTTGTTGTTATTATTATTATTATTATTATTATTATTATTATTATTATTATTATTGTGATATATTTATGTTCAAATCTTGTGTTATCAACATTTTATACCTCAAACATAATGATAAACTTTCCATTCTAGTTCAATTTATTGAACATTTGCTCATAGTCAATGTTTGATGTGTGTTAGGTGAATGTGCCATTAATAAAAATATAGAAATCTTATATTAAGGTGAGTATTCACCTTAGTATTCCATGTAGAATAGTTATTAATAAAAAAAATGTGTATATCAGGTAGACCAAATCTTGGACCATTTATGGCCATTCTATGTCTGAATTTCCTTGTTTATTATATGAGTTTTTTAGAAATACTAGGTTGAGGTGTGTTAGGCTCAATGATATATTAATACGTAGACATAAATAATGAATAGATCCAAAGGTAAATGACCACATATGTTTCCAACATCCCATAACCATACTATCCCATCTCTGAGGTATGTAGATAATTACTTCCCAAGGCTAACCACTTATTAATACACCATAAAATCAAACAATTGAGAGACTTTCTATTGGTAAAAAGAAAAAAAAACATATGATATTCATATATATTATGAAGTACATGGAGTATTATATATATATATATATATATATATATATATATATATATATATATATAGTGATGTAAATGGATTGAGTATTGGGGAAGTACCCTTCACATAATGGATTAGCTAAAATTGATAATTTTTTTCCTAGAATGATAGCTCCTATGAGTTTTACAACTTTCAAAACATAGTTCTAACATGAAAAATAGTGATTCTTAACATTATATTTATACATTGCTCTACTTTCCCACCTGTGTGAATTTTAAATTTGGTTATGGATATGGGGGACCCCCTAACTCATTTCCCTCTCCCCCTCAATACAGGTTAGCCTTGGGAATATCATAAGATGCCATCTCAAACCCATGACCCAGGGTGACACATCAGTTCCTAATCCATGGAAATATATCCTCTTGAGGGATAAGAACTATGAGAAGTAAAAGGTTGTCCCACTATTGTTAGAGTCAAAGGATGGTTTATCTCTTAAACTCCCTGATCTTAAGGTGGAAAGAATAGTTTCTTCTATGGATTAGACTCTATTTGGTAAGTTTTCTAATTTCCAACCAAATATTAATTTGGTAAGAATATGGGTCAATACTAAATGGAAAGTGAAAGGTAGCATCTTGGTTAGTGCCATGGCTAAGGGATGTTCTTCTTCAAGTTCACAGCTAGAGATGATCTCACCCAAGTTCTTGCGGGGGGACCATGGGTGTATGGAATGCATAACCTCTCTCTTTGTAAATGGAAACTATGGTTTGATATTTCTTCTATTCTAAAAAAAAATATCTAGTATGGATGAGGCTTCCAAATCTCCCTTTGGAATATTTGGATGAGGAAGTGATCACTTGGATAGTGAACACCTTTGGTCACTTCATCACTTTAGATAATACTACAAAGAATAAATCTAGGTTAATATTTTCCCACTTTTTTGTTAGTGTAGACATCAATAAAACTTTACCTAGATAGATTACTCTTAAGTCTAAATTTAGATAATGGACTCAACCTATTTAGTATGAGAATGCCATGATCTTTTGTTAGAATTATAATAGGAAAGGGCACCTCATTACTCAATGCAAAGTTAAGAAAAAGAGATCCATGGTGTTGGAAAGTCAAACTAATGGATAAAAAGAGCACTATACTTTTATATAGGGCATCCTAAATATAATTAGAACTCCCCAAAAGTCTAATAAGGAAGATAAGTCAAGGGAAGAAGATAGAGGCATGCCTAGTGACAAGGTGAAAGACCCTGAGATTTCCACCTCTCAAGGAGAGGCTCTTAAGTCTCCTGATATCAATCTAAAGGAATAACTGACTGGTCATATTGGGGTGATGTCCCCCTCTTTTTTAGAGGAGGGGGAAATACATCAGGTGGCTAAGACTAATGTTGATTTTATTTTAGGGAGTTTTGTGTTATTTAATGTGGATAATGATAGTGAATCTATCCTTAAAAGGATTGGAAGCCTAGTAAAAGGAGAAGTAACTGGTAACAAACTACAAGGTTTCACTTCACCAAGGAATAACTCCCTTAATATAACCCCTAGTGTGGCAATAAGTAAGATTGATAAGGATATATATTCTAAAGGTCAGACCACCACTAAAAATAAAGGCAAAGGTCAAGGAAGTAAAATTGTTGATGTTGTTGTGGATTCCAAAGCTGGAAGACCCACCTAGAGAGAAACTAGATAGAAGGTTTTCAATAAGGACATAGCCATGAGCAGACATAGGACCCTAAAGATTGTCTCTTGGAAATTCCAAGGTAAATGCAGACCCTATCATGAATATTAGAGGGCTTAATAGCCCACAAAAGTAGTTCCTTATTAAGAACTACATTTATGATAATAAAGTAGATATCCTTTTGTTGCAAAAAGTCAAGATGAAAGCTAAGGGATTTTAGCTTATTGTAAAAAAAATATGGCCAAATTTTGAGTATTGTATAAGTACCTTGAGAGATTTAGGAGGTATTGTCACTATGTGGAATAGTAATGTTGTGAAAGGAAGTCTCATCTCTAGATGTAATAATAGTCTAAGTGTTAGGATGGTTACCAATAATAATTCTTAGAATTTAGTCAACATTTATGCCCCTAATCAAAGAAATACAAGAAAGGAGTTGTGGGATACCCTTTCCACTTTGATTGGAAGTAACAAGAAGGATTTATAGATGCTTACTGGTGATTTCAATTCCCCACTCTATCCATCAGAGAAGATTGGTGGTATCTTAGATTACACTGATAACATGATTGACTTAGTTGAGTTTCTCAATAATATGGGTCTAATGGAGCTTGATATTCAAGGATAGATTTTCACTTGGTCTAATCATAGGAGAGGTGAGAATTTAATTTAAGTTAGATTGGATAGGGTGATAGTCACCCCCATTTGGGGTTTTTCTAGTGCCTACCTTCTTGAATCCCTCCCCAAGATGACCTCTGACCATAACCTTCTCCTTTTATCTTGAAAATATAGAGTGTATAAGGGCCCTTTCCCATTTAGGTTTGATTTAATGTGGACTCAACATCTGGGATTTAGAGAATAGTTAGCTAGTTGGTAGAATATCACTATCCATGGATCCCCCATGTTTAGGTTGGCACATAAGCTAAATATTGTTAAAAATAAGGTCAAAAGTTAGAATAAGTATACTTTTAGAAGAAATTTTGAGAGAAAAAGGAGAATATCTAAAAACCTTGATGATATTCAACTATAAATGGACAATGGAGATATCACTGATGATATGGTGTTATAAGAGGATTCCCCAAGGAAAGAATGGAGTGAACTATTGAAAAAGGAGGAAATCTTCTGGAAGTATAAATCTAGAGTACAATGGCTCTAAGAAGGGGATATAAATACTACCTTCTTCCATCAATCAGTCATGAGGCATAGAAAGAGGATAACATTAACAAGTTAAGGGATGAAAATGGATCTCTAGTCCAGTCAGATACTCAAGTGGGGTAGGTGGTTGCCACCTATTTCCAAAATTTACTTGTTGTTTAGGATAGAATGGAAAAGCAAGAGTTAATTGACATTATTCCAACTCAACTAAATGTTAAGCATAATAATCTCCTTACAAAACTTGTGTTTGAAGAGGAAGTAAGGGATTTCCTCTTTTTGATGGTTGATTTCAAGGTCCTATGCCCAAATGGTTTCCCTTTAGCCTTTTTCTAAGAGTACTAGGAGATAGTGGGGCAAGATGTTACTAAGGTGGCTACAAATTTCTTTAATTATAGAAAATAGTTAAGACAACTTAATCAAACATTTATAACACTTGTCCAAAAGAAATTGAATCCTATTTATATGGGGGGATTTAGGGCCATCAACCTTTATAATACTGTCTACAAGATATTCTCTAAGATTCTGGTATGTAGACTACAGATGATCTTAGATTGCCTGATTAGTAATAGTTTGAAGGGGTTTGTCCTGGGTAGACAAATTTTGGATGCTACTATATCCACTCATGAATTCTTTCATTTCATGGAAAGAAAGAATTTGCCTAGGATGGTCTTCAAAATGGGCATCTCTAAGGCTTATGATAGAGTGTCACAGATAGAGAAATTGTTCACTTTGGAAGATTGGCTGTTCACTAACTTATGCTTGAAAATGGTGATTGGAAACAACTGTTAGGGCTAAATGGACTTTCTACCATTTGTTGAGGAGTTGTAGCTACTTCTCAGAGGATGAAGGATTCATATATTCCCTTCAATGAATAAACTATTTTGGGGGACAAGATGGGAGTTTTTACAGTCAAATCAACTTTTAATCTACTCCTAGAGTACAATGAGGACCCAAACTATTAGAGAAGGGTTTGGAATCACAAACTTATACCCAAGATCAATCATTTTTGGTGGCTTTCCATAAAAAATAAGATCCTTACTTTGGATAATCTCCATATCAAAGGCTTATAAACCCCTAACCATTGTGCACTTTGTATGAATGAGGAAGAATCAATATCCCACCTCTTATTTCATTGTGAGTTCTCATGGGAGGTTTGGAGCTTTACTATGAAAAATCTTGGAGTCTCCATGAGTATGAATCATGACCTCTCAGATGTCATTAGGTGATAGTTTCCACCCTTTGTTCATACTATATGCAAAGAGATATGGGTTTAGATTCCCCCTATCCTAACATAGAAACTCTAGAAGGAATGAAACAATAGGTTATTTAGAGATAAATAAAATCTCCTAAGGAGGTGTTCTATATTTTTGCTAAACTGTTACAAGAAAATATCTCTAGCAGTACTTTGAAAGTTGTTAAAAATCCTCCTAACAAGCTTAAAGCCAACATTATCAATCAATGGAGTGTTTCATCCCACATTTGTAGAACTGATAATTCTAAGAGGATTGATCATGCTAAAATTAAGTGGGATCCCTTGCTAAAGGATGGATGAAGCTCAATTTTGATGGAGCCACCAAAGATAGCCTAGGTTAGGCAAGTGAGGGTGGTGTCCTAAGCTCTAATAAGGGGGAGATTTTAGCTACCTTTATTGGTAGGATAGGAGATAAATCTAACAATGTTGTTGAGGTTATGACCCTCATTTGGGGTCTTAAGGTGGCTCTTTCAATTGGCATTAAAAACATCCTTATCGAGGGTGATTCCAAACTTATCATTGATGTTGTTAAAGAGAAAGCCAAGGTGGGATAGTAGATTGATGACATCATTTAGGATATACAAAAACTCCTTCTTGGATTTGAGGGATTTGAGGTTAAACACATCTACAAGGAAGGTAACCAAGTGGAAAATTCTATGGCCAATTTGGGAATCAACCTCTTCCCTTTAAGGTGCTGGAGGAATCTTAACAATCTACCCACTAATGTTAGATATCACCTCCAAATAGAGGACCAACCTCTTTCGACCTAATGAAATTTCTAAAGTAATATATTTTAGAATATATTTTAATATATACTCTAATTGGGGGATCCATGATTTACATTTGCCTTCAGACAGGGCGATTAGAGGAGATCATCAATATAGGTAAAATGATGATTTATTTCACTTTAAATGATGATAACTACCACATCAATGATAGCTAGGTTAGTAATAGCTTGTGGCATTTGCCAAGATATCCCATGAGGCTATTTCAAATCTCGATGGTGCATTATTTAATTGATAGCCTACACAAGCTTCATTATATTTATAATTATTTCTTGATCAACACAAATTATTTGAAGGAAAATCTTAGGTATTTGAATGACCCCAAGAGATATTTTAATGATGATAGCCAAACCATTATTTATATAATTTTTTTTATTAGGCTGCATTCTCCCTAGGAGTTGAGATCTATTCTATGCATTATTTTCCTTGAAATCATGAAGATTTTTACTATGGGTGGAGACAAAGTCTAAAATGAGACTTTATCCTATGATAAAACTAAGTCTGATACCATGATGTGGAGCATTTATTATGAGGAGGTATCACCCCACTCCTAGAACTTCCTTAATGGCTTTGATGAAAATATTTTAGTTTGGTTTGCAATGTCTTGGGAAAAGGATCATGAGGTCTGGGTTGGAGGTGTTCAATTTTAAATAAGTGAAGACACTATAGAAAAGGTGATGGGTTTGAGATGTGAGGGTAAAAATTTGAAGAAACAAACTAAAGTCTAAGACCCCAAAGGCATGAAGAGGTTTTTTAGAGAAGGTGAGTCACTGGTTTGACTATAGGGTAGCTTTGATAGAGAGAGCCTCATCAACCCTTGGGACAAGGTTTGTTTTATTATTATGAAATACACTACCTTTGAGGGCAAATCAAGTGTTATTATCAATATCACTTTGCTCTCTTGAACCATTTTCATCATAAGGTGCTTGTAAATTTTCCATTCTACCTCTTTTCATCTCTTGAGTCCTCTATCAAGATTGCTAAGAATGTGCATGAAAGCAATCTAGTGGTTGTTGTTGTTCCACTCCATCAAGGCCTTATCTTTCATCTCTACCATTTCCATCTAGCACTTTTTCTTCCCAAGCCCATAAAAGACCATTTGGTTGATGAGGGTAATGACAATGAGTTGGATGATGATGCTTCCTTGAGTGCTATGTTTGGTATCTCTATTGAATGTAAAACCTTGAGTCCTACTTTGAAAGTTTTCTCAGGACCCTTCAGTACTTCCCATAACCCCAAGGATCTGGCCACTATTATCCCTATTCCTCAACCCCACAAAATGAAAAGCTCTAATTCCCGTCTTTTTTAGGGACCCATTATTCTAGCCCTTGTGGGTTGTGGGACTGGGTCACCTAGCCAATCATAAAAAGTGGAGGATGAGGGTCTATGCAAATTAAAGAATAGACTTTCCCACTCATGTGACAATAAGAGGAAAGGATACACTTGGTAACACTTTACACCTAGGAAGTCAGGCAAGAAGAAAGCTAAGATTGCTTCTAGTGCAGAGAAATAGGTAAAACCTATTGTGGACAAGGAGCACTCTAAACTTTAGGAGTAAGAGGATGAGGCTGTTAATAAATATTTTGGCAAAGAGGTATAGAGTATTTCTTTGAGGAGGTTGAGTATTTGGAGGTCAAGCAGGATTGGTAGGTGGGAAAACCCCAATGATGAAAATAGTTAATTATTCTTTGGCCTCTGATCAAGAGGATGTAGTGGAGCTAATGGAGGAAATATTTGACCCCTAATCAACCAGGGCAACATGAGGGTACCGACGATTTTGAGTATTTAAATAACTCCTTTTATGATTATGATAAGGAGGATTCTAAGTCCTTGGATACACCTAGGAAAGAAGCTACCAATGAAAATAATTGTGTTAATTGAATCTAACTCAAAAAGGATTTGGAGGATGTAAAGAATGGGTTATTCTCTCTTGAGAACAAAATGAAAGTGTTTGCCACCATGTGTTCCAAGGTGATTCATTGGGCTGCTAACTCAATGACGGTCCTGCAAGATGATCAGGGTGAGAAATGGGACAAAGATGGTAAAGTTGCAAGCAAGGAGGAACTCTTGGGTTTCCTCAAGGAAGATTGGAAGACTTTGCTTAATTAGCCTTTGTGTTATATGTTGTGTCTAGGTTTGGGTCTTTTAATGATTTTTTATTAGTCTACTATTTGTTTTTTGTTGCTTTGTTATGTGTGGCCATTGGCTTATTTTATTGACCTTAGGGCTTTTTGTAATAGGGTTTTATATCCTTTTTTGTAGCTTATCTTTATCAAAAACATGAAAAATAATTAAATAGAGATTTTTATGAAGGATCAAATGAAATAATTTTATGAAGTGATTTTATAGTCTATTTCACACAAGCTTTAAAAAAATTATGGCCTAACATCCCCTATTTTTAAAGTTACACAATTTATTAAGTTTTTAGGGCTTTACTTAAAGTGTCTAGTTTTGATAAAATAAAAAAATTAGGAGCACTATAGGATATATAAGAATTAATTTAATATGTTATTTTAATTTTTATATTTTCAGCATGCCTATAATTTCAATAAATAATTTATCCTAGAGCTCTACATATTGTATTATTATGATTCTATGAATATATACAAGAAAATAATTAAAAAAATATATATGAGGTTTTGAGAAAATTAGTTTGGAGGGATGTTTTATAATGTTTATATAGACATCCATGAATTTTTTTGGCCTTTGGGTCTTCATGGTTTTGGAATTACACAATTAATTTTATTTATATCTTCTAAAGACTTTTTTTTAATTTTTTTTAAAATTTAAATGAATAATCATTTAGAAACATAAATTAATATTAAATATTGTTTCATTTTCCATAAATATTTATAAAATATAAATGATTACGCTTAATTTTTTATAAATTTTCTATCCAATAAGATAAGGCTTATGTAGATGCTTTGTAGGGCACTCTACGTAGCTATAGTGTCCCTCTTAGGCCATGCACAAGTTGATTCTTCCTCCAAGTTTGTTTAAACTATGATATTTTAATATGATATGGTAGTCAAATATTATTTTTTAATCAAATCTTGAACCTTGATAGACACCTCAGTCCTACATTTTGATGAGGAATGGTGCTCATTAATTTTTATAGTGCTTTGTATTGTTATGACCTAACTTTTTATGATCTTTTTTATGGTTAAAACTTTGTTATTATTATTTTAAAACTAAGTATTGGTTGTTAACTAGGTTGGATTATATGTGATACTTGTTGTAGTGGTGTTTGGACTACATGTTTAATTTTGCACTTGATAAATTTATGGACTATTACTACAATTTATATTATTATGATTCTATAATTATTTATAAATTTTCAATATGGTACCATTGATGTGATTTTAGTGGTTATAGGTACCATCTATGAGCTAGGTAGACGCTGGCAGCAATACACCTGATACCAAATAAATTTTTGAGAATTCAGACAAGTTCAATAGGTATACTTATTTTTGGTTATGTTTTCCATCCTTTGGACATCTCAGTTGGTCATTGGTTATGTTGCTATCACAACATTGGTACTTGTTGCATTTTTTATATGCTATTTTAATTTTATCTTATTGTCGTTAGTCATTATTTTATGTTATTTGGTTTGTAGTTTTAGTCTTTTATTCCACCTCTATGATTAACTCTAGCCCGATCCTTCTATGCAAACACCTATTCACTCCTACACACTTGCATAGATCTTATTAACCTAAGTAAATGAATTACCTAGGACCTACCTAGACCTACCCTTGACACCCCTTAGACAATTCCTTAGACTATATCATGATTATTATGTGGCTTGGTTATATCTTATAAAGGCATTGGCATAGATATTAAAATGTTTTAATTGATTTTATCACTTGTTTTAATGGGCTTAGGGTTGATGGCATATTATGATTAATTGATTTATTAACATTTATATTGGCCAGTGGTATAGATCATGGGGGTTAAGATGTTAATCTAGCTTGTTAATGTTAATTATGTGGTTTAAACACTAACCTACATTTTCATTGGCTAGCCTATTGGGTTAGTGGATCGAGCCTTTGAGATAGGCTAATTAATGACCATTGCATTTATGGAGAATTTGGTAGGGGATTGCCTTGGGGAATGTAAGAGGATTTCTCTCTCCTCACATTCAATGCAAACATTGAATGGGTATGGGGAAATTGGATGGAAGGTATGGTCAATTAGGTGGTAAATAAGATGATTTGATGGGGTTAAGAAGATGGAAAAGAAAAGAGGAGAACAATGGAGCTCAACTAGTTTTTATGGTAGTTATGCTAGATTTTGGACACATGGATGGAAAGTTAGAGGTTTTGGTTTCTATCATGTTGGCTTTTGAGATTTCTCTCTCTACATTTTTTGGCGAGTCATATTTTTTCCTAGTTATTTTTTTTACTATGGAACTTTTGGAAAAATACAAAGGTTGTGTATGCATCTATAAGTCTTAGGAGTTATAGATGCATACCCAGATCTTGGTAAAGAATCGATATGAATTGATATTAACATTTTGAATATAACTTGCAAAATGAAAATATATGTGTTATTATGGTATTCTATCATTTTAATATTAGCTTTTGAATATATTTTATTAACTATACTTTTGGAAAAAATTGTGGGTTTAAAATCTTTTACCCTTATAAGGATTGTTTGTTTTATGGTTAAAAATGGATGGTTGGTAGATTTCCTACCTTGCTATGTATTTAAATTTTTTTGGGTATTCTTGTTCATGAGGGTTTCCATGGATTCTTTTGCATAGATATAGAATGTTGTGTTATGTGCAGTGACTGCATAGACTTAGCTGGTTAAATCCATCTGTGTATATTGTTAGGTGGAATAGTGGAGTTAGTTCCTTGGTTTTATCAAGATGTGACGTTTCCCTTTTGGATTGCATGTAAGAATGTTGAGGGTCGATTTGGTTTTATTTTATAATAATGATTTTGGTTTTCATTATAAGCCATGGTATTAGTTTGATTTGGGATTTTAATAATATTGGTCATTGGAGTTTTTATGTGTATCTTTATGTAATGAAAATCCTATAGAGGTTTTAGGTTCTTTATACAAATTGTGACTTTGTTTTCAAACCAAGTCACTCACTATTCTTATAACACTATAAGGTATTAATATGGGTCATAGACTATTGTGTCTTAACTATGTATTTGATTCATTTTTCTTTGCTTTATTATGACTATGTTCTATTTATCTTGGTTGAATGTGATAAGGAAACTAGGTTTATCTACTTTGTTTGGAATGAATTCGTATTGGGTTAATTATTACATTGTCTATGGATTTCTCTTTCATTTTATAGATGACTAATTTCATAAATTTACTTTGAGAAATATGGTTATCTTATTTATTTGACTATGCTATTGTTATTACTTTCAATAGTTCCTTTAGATTCTTAAAAACAAATTACGATTGGGATTTTGTTATATCTTGATTGTGATTATGTATTCTAGTGTCATGATATTTAAGTTGGATTATGGTTTGATATATTGACTTCATTTTTTATCATTGTGTCATGATTTTTAAAAGGCATAATCGGTTGGGTTTATTGATTATATTCAATTATGTATTTATGTTGATTACGTTTATATGATCTATATCAAAGACTCCAAATATATGTTAACTGTGTATGCTTATTCTAAGGTCTTGGAGTAAAACTTTGATTGGGTTTTGATATCTATGACTGCATTTATGAAAGGCATAAGTTGAATGAGTTTTGGTGATTAAAATTTGATTGCATTTAAATATTTAGTTAGGGTATGATTAAGTTGGTTGTTTCTATTTGTTGGATCCTATGTAAGATCTAACAACCTACTTCTATTAAGATGGCATGAATATGGATGGTTATATTTTGCTAGGTCTAAGAGGACGTTGAAGAATTCTAAAGGAGTTTTCAATGTTTTTATGAAATACCTGGGTTTGTGTTGAGATTGTAAACATTGGAAATATGTATTAATTATGGTTTAAATTATTAAATTTATTTGAATAAGTTAAGTGACTTATTTGGATGTTTATGTGGTTCATTTATTTGGTCACCATTCCTAGACTAGACATGAATGATTAAAATAATTGGTATATTATATACCTAGTATATATTAGTAGTTGGGATGGTTAAGGCTAACTGTAAACTTGGATGGGGATCTAAGGTGGTTCACTTAAATATTATAAAATGGATTAGTTGTTAATCCAGTCCATATCATTTTACTGCCATGTTAATCATCCCTACTTTTGATCTATATTTAAGTCCAACTAATTATTCTTGTCTCACCTTAGAATGGAATCTTTGTCATTATTTTATTGTCAAGATATCCTTTAGTTAGAAATATTATTGCTAAAAATTCCCTTCACATGCTTGATTGTCACAACCACCATCCTACTGATGGTTGGGGTGATAAGGGTTGTATGCAATCATAAATGTATCATGTCTATCAATCAATCTTAGCTCAAAGAAGATAGAGCATACCTAAAGTTTTGATTAGGAATACATTTGTTAAGTGGGGAAATAACCAATATGGGGATTCGTTAGACCCAATTAGGTGATAACTTATCACAATACACCATGTTACGAAGGGTTTTAAAGCCTATAGTCTAACACAATCATGCAATAACCTTAAAATATTCCTAGGTTTAATGTTTTCTCTATTTTAATAAACAAGAAAGTAAATCTAATCTAGTGCACACCAAATCTTGTGGCTTAATATGGGGGTTCGAAACAAAACAAAACAAATTAAACATGTATAGAAGACATAAACTCATGTCAATGTATACAAAATTCTAATGCATAGGAGAGAAGCATAACTGCATCATTTATCTACTCTTACAAAGGATAAATAAAGTTAGGAATACTTACCTTGAAGACAAACCCATGAAACCTCAATCTTTCCCTTGGCCAAAGTGCTTCACAAGAGATTGTTGTGGTATGTAAGGATAACAAAGATAAATCATCTCTAGACTACACAACCTATATATGCATCTAAAAAACTTCTTCATAAGATAAGATCCATATCTCCAAAGAAATTATGGAACTTTAAGATCTATTCCTCAAGTATAATGGTCAATAAGTAGATGTTCATTCATAATTATTATTCTTCACTTCTCTTCTTAAAAATGGTTGGAAATGAACTTATATATATAGGTGGATCTTAACCTAAATCCTTATGAATATGTCAGCTATACATGGTTGACCCAGTCAACCTTGTATGTTTTTAGGAGATAATTCACTAGGTCCCAACCAAGGTTAGGTGAAGGGCTAACAAAGCTCCTAATGAAAAATACTCTTAAACAATACAGGGTCGACCCTGTTGAACCCATATAGTAATCAAAGGCTCAAAACTATACAAGGTTGACCCACTTGACCTAGTATAGTCAACTAGTGAAAGATGGTTAAGGTAAGAGCAAGGAGGATAAGGATGGAAAATGACTAAAATGGGTAAGGATGAGAAGAATAATCTTAGGGTAAATGGTTTTAGGAGACAAGTGTGTAGATGGCAAGTGGAAAAAGGGACAACAATCTTATGAAGCACCAATGGTCTACCCACCCCTTTTCCAGTGTACCCCTTAAGGTGTGCACTTAGAGAGATTGAGACTCGATAGCTTATTTCAAGATACAAAGTATCATTAATTGATAAAAGTTTTAAAATATTATGTGTATACATATGCTCCACTCAAATCTCATCACGTGTCACATAAGTGTAATACAAGATGGTGCTTTAGGAAATAAAACATGATAACACATAACATTGATGATAAGTAAAGTGTAATAAGTAGTAGATAAGATAAAAGAAAGGACATAATTGAAAAACATATACCTTTACTTACCTTAGTGCCATAGATAAAGAAGTAGACTTCAAGAGAAAGTGAAGGTGTCCAATGTGAAGAACACTAGGCAAACCTATAGAAGTTAGTGCAAAAATAGCCAAAACTCATTTTTTTTGTAATATAGGCATATGATAGTGGAAAACATCATCACGAATCCAATGAAATTTATGGTTTACAAAATGGATGAATATAAATAAATATATAGGAAAAAGAAGGAATCTATAGAAAAATAATTGAAGAATTTAAATTTTGAAAAGGGTTTTTAAATAGGGGAAAGAGAAGTCATTTTGTTATCTTTACTTGTGAAGAAGAGGACAAAGATCTCTAGAGACCAAATGAGTTAGGATGGCGAGGAGACGATAGGATAGATGAGGAAGGGATCTAAGAGTATTAGTAGGTGCACTACAAGTATGCAACTATGAACCTTAAGCTAGTTTTGGAGATATTTTGTTGAATTAAGTATATGTTTAGAAAATTTTATTTTTTAGCATTTCTAGATATCAAAATGAAGCAAAATTAGATTCTATAGGTAGGAAAAACTAATTAGGCAAATGGGTTTGGAGGAATTAGGAAGAAATTGAAAAAAGTCAATTTTTGGGAAAATGCAAGGGGTTGGCATCTAAAAACAACTGGGTCAACCCCATCAATCCAATAGGTTGAAAATGAGGAAAATCCACACTACTAATCTAGTAGGTATCTACCAATCTTGTGTGTTTTGTAGACTACTAATCTAGTACAATTTTCCAATTGATCTAAAAAGTCTAGAATGATAATGTAGTATTAGGGAGGGGAAAATAAGAGGATTAACTTATATTTTTAAGTCAACCAAGCTAAAAATAGGGAAATTTTGGTCAAACTAGGTTGACTAAAGAACCATAATTGTATATAAAAGGCCAAAAGAAGGCTAGAATTGCCCAAAATGACTAAGGGTAAAAGGGACTGAATCGGCTAAAGATAGGTAAAAATGAATGAATTAAAAATAGTTTAAGTTTTTTTCTGATTAAAATTGTAAAAATAATGTATTTTGACTATACATGACATAGAAAATCTAATACATCTTTTGTTGTTGCTTGGTTTCAAGGACAACCCAGGTTCTAGAGATTAGTTAGTATTGGCTATTAGATCTACTAGATCATCTAACCATAGGTGATAGAGCTAGGCTAGTCACTGTAGGCCTAAGAGGGATAGTTGACATGTGTAAGATTCCCCTGAGCATGGATCTATTAGTCATGTTATTTAGATGATGGGAATGATTGACTAACACCTTTAGATGGGAGGTGAATGGGGAGGTGGTAGATGTAAATATCACTTTGGAGGATATGAATGCCATCTTAGGGCTACCAATATTAGGAGCACTAATGACTACAAGCACATTAGATTGCCTAGATGAGAGGAGAGCCTTAACCATGTGGGATACAAGCTTAGAAATGATATTGGTAGGTAGGTGAGTTGTTATGTTTGATGTATATGCATCAAAAATTTTAGATATCTATAAAATTATGATAGGACTTGTGAAATAGTGAGTGCTATGTCATAAATTAGATGGCAAGGTACCACTATTCATGATAGCCTTAAGTAGGATGATCCTAGAGGAGGGTGTGCTATATGATCTCAGCTCTATCATCTAGGTCCAACTCATACATGATCTATATGAGATGCTAGTTAGAGGGTATATTGTTATAAGATTGATAATATTATTGATGGTTTGGATCTATGAGAGGTTTCCCATGTATTAACTAATTAGGTTTCCCAATGTAGTCGATGATAGGTCACCTTGAATGTAGAGATGGAGAGAGGATAAGGTAGTGTAGGCCATTCCCCACATATCAGCACTGTAGATAGTGAAATGTGTAGACATAGTGTGGTATCCATATGGGCACATAGTGACTACATGATTGAGCTGGTATATAATTGCATTAGCTATATCAAAGACAAAGGTGATTAAAAACTACTTAGTGGAAAAAGCCACATCTAGTGGCACATGTACTAAGATAGATGGGATTACCTCATCTAATGACATCAATATTGATGCCTGAATAGTGGGCTCAACATGTGAGAGCCATGGGGGAGGAGGGGACTAGGGACACTAGTGATGAGGCTAATACTTAGACCAAATAGTGAGCAACCATGGGCTAGATGAGCATGATAGGGAGTAGAATAAGAGGAGAGAGATGTAGAGGTAGTAGTACCAGAGATGCCACCATAGCTCCATAGTGAGATGAACTAAAACCACCAAGGACATGGTATTAATAGAGGTAAGAGGAGAAATAGAGAGTGGAGACTATCACCATCCCTTATGACCCAACAGGGGAGATAGAGGAGAGCTAGATGATAGAGAGGCCACTCAGGTGCAAGCTGAGGTGGATATAAACCATGACAACTAGATTTGAGTTGAAGAGGTGACCTATAGAGGAGGTGTTAGGAGACTACACATATGGAGAGATTATGCTAGGTGGTCATGAAAATGGTGATACCATAGTGGCTAAGACATAAATAGGTAATAAAGAGGAGTAAATTATTACTTAAGTTTTTATTTTGAAATAGAGACTAGAGGTAGATAGATATTATGAGATATGATAGTGATTTAATATCTATTTAGGTGTGATTTTTAAAGTGTAGCTAATGATGAGGAGGAGAGATGGGGGGTATCTTTTGAGGGGATCAATCCATGACATTCTATATGAGACTCTATATTTGTATGACTCTACTTCATTAGAGGACCCCAATGTACCATCTACCCCAACTCAGGTGAGCTAGTTTAGATTAGCTAGAGGGGTAACGAGGTAAATACAAGCATAGAGGGAGAGGATGCAACCACTAGAAAAGATGGGTATAAGTAAGATATGGTTATGGTATGCCTTGGTAGAGGAGAGAGTTGTGAATCTATCTTAGTGACATAGATGATGCAGACACATACATCAACCTAGATGCAGTTGGTGTAGGCACAGGTATAGATAACGCACCTATAGTCATAGGTAGAGGGATTGAGATCTTGGATGGCCTCCTTACAATGTATTATTTATAGGATTCATACCAAGGCCTTATTATGTATCATGGATAGGCCATGTGATAGATTGGATGGATCCCAACCATAAAATTGGAGCATTGTATATATTTGTACTTGTTGTATCAAAACTTATGAGATGTATATATATGATGTATCATTTTAGCATACTGATGTTGATTACATATGTTGTCATTATTATGGTTGTGGATATGGATGCTTTGAATATATTTATTTCTAGCACATGTATTTAGTTGTTGTAAATGCTATAGAAAATATATGAGATATGGTTTCTTTTCTAACATTATGAAAAACACATGCATGGTTAAAAAGAAATAGAAAAAAAAGACTTGGTAAAATATAATAAATCAAACATTTAATACACACTATTTCAAGTTGTGAAATGTGTAATAAAAATAAAATGACTAAGTATAAAGAACCAAGGGATGGTAAAATAATATGGTAAAAAGGAATTTGATTTTAAACCACAGTGAAAGATTTTTGCACCAAATTAAAACAAGTAAAATCATACTAAATCACATTGGAAAGTATGAAAATAAAGTAATAAAATGGAAGGTATGTAAAAGGGCACAAATGGCATAAAAATTAACTCATTAATTCAATCAATTACACTAAATCACATTGGGAAGTATAAGAGAAAAACAAAATTGGCAAAACATTGGTATTAAATTTATCACACTAATTCAAGCTGGGAAGTATGAAAAATTCAATAAATGATTGTATTCTTACATGCATTTATAAAATAAGAGAAAAATAAAAATAAATTAAGCATAAAAAACACTAAATTAAGATGGGAAGCATGTCAATGACGTATAACTTCATAATCAATCACATCTTATCTCATATTTGACACATGTAATTTTATTTGTGACTTGTATTATTGGAATTTTTTGTGAGGAATGTCAGGTCTTATCCATAGTCTTATAATACAAATCACAAAGAAAAAAGCACTGGGGTGTAATAAACAAGACAATCAATTAACAAAGGATGTGGGTAAAAGGAAAGAAAAAAGTGGTAATTTTTAAGGAACACTGGGTCTTATCCACGGTCTTATACGATAACTCACAAATGAAATCCCAAGGGGAGTGATTAGTAGAAAAAACAATATTTCTCAAGAGGAAATATGAGGGATATAGGTAATTAAAAATGGAATGTAAAAATGAAGACTTAGGCATCTTATTAGAAGACCTTAGGAGGCAAGAGGCATACTAAAGACATGAGAAGACACTAAGTGACTAGTGACCATCAATGTATAAAGGAAACCTATTCACTATAGACACAAACATTAATAGGTAGATAAGTATGATAATAAGATAAATTCATGAAGGTATATTGGTACAAGAAAATGAAAATGGACCTACCTTCCCATGATGTGTTCCCCATTCTTCAAGACCCCTTATAAATTTGTCTGTCTACTATGAAGATTAGGTACTTGCATGAGAAAATAGATAATAATAATAATAATTTTTTTATTATCCTTTTCTAATATACTTGCCTACCATACCCCAAATGACCTCAGATCTACCATGAGGCCAAATGTGGAGTTTAATATTCAACTAGAAGAAGGAGATGTGATTTGAATCATGTCTTTTAGTGTGATTTGAATTTTAAGAATATTTTTTCCCTTTATAAAATAATTTGGCTTTTAAATTTTGATGGATTTTGAATATTCCTCCTCCATATGGATTTATAATGACCAATCATGAAATATGTAGTGATACACATGAATTAGCTTTAGGCTAAGGCTAAAATAAGATAAATAACCAAAGACAAAGACTGACTAGGACACTTAGGTTTAATAATGAACTAACATGTGATCTCAAATCTCAACCATATATATGCTTAATTTGCAAAAAAGGAAGAAGGTAAAAAGAAGATCCAAAGTGGACTAGTAAAAGGAAAGTATAATGAGATGCATTATTTACTAACTAATCACATGGTGAAAAGGAGACAAGGACCAAAGGGAATAGGGTTTGTATAACTAAGTCACAATGATAATTATCTATGAAAAATAGAGATAAGAGAGAAAATAATTATGAAGAAACAAGAAGAGAGTTTAGATAAAATTTCAAGAAAGAAAGAGAAAGCAATGGTAAATAGAGATAATCATATGCAAATATAAATGATAAGCTAAGCAAGATATAGTATAAAAAAGTAAAAAATCACCATATAAGAAGAATTTGACACAATTTCAAATGATATAAAGGATATATAAGAATTAAATAAGAGCACACATCGAGTGAAAATGTAAATGTAAAGGCACTATGCATGTGTTCATAAGTACTTATAAATCTACCCACACACATTATCCTAGATATAAAATAAATCTATATGAAGATAGATACAAATTGGTACCAATATCTCATCAATCTTCAATGAAAACTAGGAAAATACTTATCTTATAATCTCCTCAATTGAAAAAGTAGGAATACTCAACATATCATGCTGAGGAAAATCAATCAAGGGATACTTGAGAGAATGTATGGGAATGATTTCTATGAGAGATGTAGGAATAACTAGTGGAGAATTATCCATGGATGAGGGACTCATGAGTGGAGAAGGATACATAGGTAAGGGAGGTCCATAGGTGAAGGAAGGCCTACAGGTGAAGGAATCATGGGTGGAGGCACAAAAGGTGATGAAGGGACCATAGGAGTGGATGGAACCATTAGAGGTGGAGCCATGGGAGAAGGAGGAGACTTCTTACATGAATGCCTTATGGGAGGAATAGAAGAAGGTTTGGGAATAACTAAAAGGTGGTCCTTAAGGTGTTGTTGAAGGATGCAACAATGATCAGTGTGATGGGTGCCACATTGGTTCCATAAAAAATATACCTCACCATAATTAAGTATCTATTTAGGTAAAAAATTTGAGGGAGGTGTGGATTTGTCTGAGGTAGGAGAAGAAGGATGTAAAGTATCAATATATTATCACAATTTATGATAATGGGTAGAAGAATGATTATTTATCCTATGGAAGTAACATATATGCTTATGAGTGGTCTTAAGAGAATCACTAACAAAAGAAAGTATAATAGGAGTTGAAGAATCTAGGGAGGACTTATTAGCCCATTTGGTGGGCAATGGAGCCATCTTAGGAAAGGGAAACAAACCATCACAAAGTGAAGGTGGTGATGGAAGAGAAATAAAACTAGGATCAATAGAAGGATTAATGGGATGAGAAGTAGGGGTAGGCTCAGAAAGAGTAGGAGGGGGAATAGGCTCAATTATAGTAAGAAATAGAAGAGGCTTAACTATAGTGGGATGATAATGGGTTCCAATAAGGGCTCTACCAATGGAGAGGCAAGATCTATAGAAGGTCTAAGAAGGGTTTCACTAATCTTAGGAGTAAACCAATTATGGTGATTGGGGAAGCTAGAAAAATGGTAAGGCCCAACCATGGCATGATCTATTAGCATATTCTTACAAGGATCCTAAAAAACTAGAGGTGTTAGTGCCATCTCTACTCTATGATAAAAAGGAAAAATACTAAAATTAGGAACTATAAATGAAGGAAAATAGGAAGATACATGAAAATACACAAGTAAATAAGAATGATAATGGACAATATTGACATCATGGGCCTATACAAGACTATCTAAGAATGGATCATCTAGGGAATAACCATCATCATAATGTAGGGTATGAATATCAATGACATAAGTAGGGATGAATTTATCATCTAAAGAAGTGTGGTGAATAGAATGTTGAGTCTTGATTAAGACTATGAGAATATCATCACAAGGAGGCTTACAAGAATGAGGCTATAAGGAAGCAAGAAGATGTGAGATGAGTTGAGGTGAGAGATCAAAAGTTTTCATGTTTAGGTTAATCTCATTAGGCTCATCATCATCAGAATCTAAGAGGTTAGGAGGAATGTTCCCAATGAGTTTAGGATGCTCATTTTAACATCAATTCAAATTAATGGGAAACTTAAGATGTTATGACTCATAGAATGGAATGTTGGGAAAAGGTTTAAGAGTAGGATTCTTGAAGATACCATGGTCTTAGAATTGTTTAAAATTCTAAGGGTTAGTATCACCCTAAATCCTGTAAATGGATCCATTATGAGGAAATTTAATGCATTGGTAGGTATAATAAGTAAAAACTCTTAGATGGTGAGTCCACGGCCTACCAAGTAAGATGTTATATGAAAGGGGAAAGTTAAATATCATCACTTTCAGATGAATAGTGACAGGTGGGATTGTAATAGGAAGCCACACACAACCTAGAAGAGGCATTTTCCTTCTATCATATCCTTGGTAGGTTTTGTGTGTAGACTTGAGATTGAATTCTAAATATCCAAGGGGTTTTAATGAAGTCGAGAGAGGCAACACAGGTGTCAAAACCTTCATCAATAAATGCATGCTTAATTTGGATATCACCTATTTAAACACTAATGAATAAGGGAGGATCATTTGCATGAATCAGAATATTTTTAGGAATCATAGAGGCTATGGGAAGTTTTAAGGAAAGAGAAGTGTCTATAGTTTTATCAACATTGATAGACATCTCTTCACATTATTATAATATACTATCTTAAGATCTAGATAGGGCTACCTCCTATCTAACTAGGGGAGGACAAGGGACATTAATCTTGAATAATAATTGCATAAGATGGTTTCTATGATGGGGAGAATTTTTCATAAGCTCAAGGAATAAAATTTGGGATGGGAGATTAGTGAGCTCCATGATGGGATCCCACTTATCATAACCCATAAGAAGGTTATTAGATATAGGTGCATAATGATTAATGAGGTATTAAAAAGGAGGATCCAAAGTATATTGGAATTTTTTTTATAAGAAGAAGAAGATTTGGAATAAGGTTGTAAATTATGTTGTGATGATGAAGTAGCTGATTTAAGTTGATTTTGAGAATTGGTAGAAGAAGTGTTATTAGAAACATGATTATCATTAGTGTTAGAAGATGATAAAAGAGTGGTAGAAATAGAAAAGGAAGTGTTATCTAAGGGAGAATTAGAAATTGAATCATAAAAAGTAATAATGTCATCTTAACCCAACTTATTTAAATGAGTTGGAGAAGAATCCTGGATAACATGATATGTTCTAGATGGAGTGTAGATAGATTGAGAATCAATAAAATCAACCACCCTTCACATATTAGTCATGTTAACCACATTCTCTTCAAAATTGGGTTAAACAAAACTTTATACATTATTGGTTGAAGGGATAGTTTTGTCTTGATTGTCTTGAATATGTTGATGATTAGGAAGAGGGTCTTTGTAGATAACAGAAAGAGCATTGGCTTGGTTCAAGGCTTGAGTTTTATCATGTGATTTATAATCCTTAAAAGCAATTTCATAAGCTTGTTGATGCTTTTGAATGATATAATCATGATCAAAATTAGGACCAAGAATAAATTCTATATCTAAATTATAAAGTTGTCTATAAGTTTCATGAGAATGACCCCAACTAGCATGAAACCAACAAAAATTATTAGGATCATACCAAGATTTCATAAGATGGGTAGGGTCAAGATCTCATGGAAGAGGCCTAGGAAGATGCTTAAGCAGTTCAACAAAAGATAGAATTTTATGAACATTAATTTTGTTTGGTGAAAAAAAGTGAGGATTAGTATATTGTTGAGGAGGAGTTAGTTCTAATGAAGGGGTAGGAATGACAACTTGAACATTGTGAATAATGTCATAAGAATCTGTAACACCATCATTTATAACATTGCAATTTTTTTTCTTAAGAGATGATGACCCACAAAATATCAGGGTGGCTTAAATTGATACATAAGGAAATCTTGTCATTTAGTTTGGTCAATATCCTTATCCAATATATGTGGAGATAGAGTGCAGACTTGATATTGGAGAGAGAGTGCAGACATAAGGAAATCTTGTCATTTAGTTTGGTAAAGAGATGGAAAATATTATCATTAGCCATGTTATGTTCACATTTGTTTTACAAAGTTTTCCACCTTTTAACAAAGTCTTAAACAATTTTTTTTGTCAAGTTGTTTGCAATTTATGAAGTGGGCCAAAGTGTTTTCAAGGAGATCACTAATTTAGAATTCTTGAACTAAGGCATTCAGTAAATCCTCTAAACTAGTAATGGAATGAGTTCTAAGTTCGTTGTACCAATCCAAGTCATCACCTATGAGAGTTTTAGCTAAGAGTTTGGTAGCAACAAAGGTGTTCAATTTGATCCAATCCTTATAAAGATTTCCAAATGTTATAAGATGAAGGGTGGGATTGGTTGATCTATTTTAAGAAATCGTAGGTGTGGTACCTCATATATCAATGTTAGCAATTTGAGTAGTAAAAGGTTCATTTTGGAGATGCTTAATGGTTTTGTTAACCAAAGGAGGTTAAGGAATGAGATTGCCTTGATAATCTTGAAAAGGAAGAGGTGGAATATTCTAGTGATGTGTGCCCCAAGCCATTAGTTGAGGATGAGATTTAATATTGATAAGGTGGTTTTAAATTATCATCATTTTATTTGTGTTAGATATTGAAAGGTATTCATTTGATTGAGTGTTTGTAAAAATATTTGATGTGTTTTATTAGCATTGTTAGAAGCATTATAGTTGGTATTAGTGGCTTGGGTACCACTACTGGTGTCGATAGGATCTTTAGAGGAATCATTATAATGCGAGGCACTAGTGGAAAAATTTGTTTGTGTAGTAAAATATGGACTAGAGAATGGTTAAAAAGAAGCACTAGTATCATGATTACCTTGGGTAGCAAATGATGCACTAGTAGAAGGATTAAGGATAATGGATCTTATGAGAGGCCCACTAGATGTAGAACATACCATGATAGTAGATGTACTAAGCATGAAAGTGGAAGTAGTAAGAGAAGAAGAGGTCATGGTATAAGAAAGGGTCAAAATCAAAGGAAGAGGCTGAGAATCAAAGAAAGTGGTACCCACAAATCTAGTTGAGAATGTAGGAGTAGGTGAATGAGGCTCTTCAACTTGACCACTAATTATAATATTGTAAATAGTAAAAGGATATTTTCCTTGATGTTGAGGAAATTTAAATTTAAAGAAGAACATTTATGGTGTATACTCTAATTTAGGTTGGTCTTCTAATGAGAAAGTAGTATTATGTTATGAACAGGTATTAGGAGGGGTCCCATAGTTTATTGTGAGAGTGGAAATATGAACATTACTAGCATCCAAGAGAGGATCCCTACTCTATCTATGGGAGACCCTATGAGGGTTGGTAAATTCCATCATGTCTGATGATTTAAAACTTAGTATTGACATCAAGTAGAAATTTCATGATGAAGGAAAAGAAATAAAGATGAGAAAGCAAGAAAATAAGGAATGACACAAACTATACAAGGTTGATTTGGTCGACCTAACACAAAAATAGGGTCTATAAATTGTATAGGGTTGACTGGGTTGATCTATTATAATGAATAGAGATTGGAAAAAGAGGAAATATGGTTTGAATATTGTATAGGGTTGATTGGGTTGATCTAGTATAGTGAACAAGGGCTGGAGAAATGTATAGGGTTGACTAGGTCAACCTAGTACAATAGAGAGGGAAAATTAAGAAGCATATACCAAATTATGAACTAAAATAATATGATTTTTGTAAGTAAATTGAAAAAAAAAAAACTGAAGGAAAAAATAATCAATTGGATCAATGCTAGCCAATCCAATTGAAGTACACAACACAAAACCTTACACCAATGCTGGCTAATACATGTTTTTGCAATACAAAATACAATTGAACAAATAGCAAGCAATAAAATTATAAAGTAAATAGTTAATGAGTTGATAAACTTGAATTTTAATTAGATTATTAAGATATGATTTTAAATGTGATGGGAAGTTGGTTGTAAGTAAGGAACTAGAATGTCAATCTAAGGATGGTTTTAGGTATTTTGGGCTAAAAGGGACTATAGTGGAAATGATATAGGCTTGGTATTGGGGTGTACCCCCTCACTTCATACACTTTAATGATAAGGGTGTTAGGTTCTTAGCTAGAATATACCATTAACCATGCGTTATACTTGACCAAAGTATCAAGTCAACTTTCCCCTTGGTGATGAAATCCAAGTAGGTTGGCCTTGGGTAGACAAATGTTAAAATGCTTGTTTAGATTTTGTGATTTGGCCATGTATGTATAAAATAGAAAATAGTGAAACTAAGTGATTTATTAAAAACCACTTAATTAAGCTATGTGATCTATTCTAAGCATGTAAGCAATAAGAAATGAAAATGTGAACTAATTACTAGCATATAAGGTTAATTTTTACTTTAAAACAAGGTACAATGTTGATATGGTCAATAGTGTATGCATAAAATAAATAATAGGGTCGATAGGGTCAAACCTATACTATATAAATAAGGTATAAAAATGAATAGGGTTGAAAAAGTTGACCTAGTTATCCATACAACACATAAAACACAAAACTAGGTTGATAGGGTCAATCTAGTTGACTTGCAAGGGTAGTTTTGAAGACTACAAACTATAAAAGGAAAGGTTCTTCACAAGATATTAAACTAATCTAAACTAAACTAATGCACAAGAAAGTAAACTACTCTAATGCACACCAAAGCTTTTGGCACAAAGTGGGAGTTAGAAAAAAAACAAACTAAAATAAACATCCATATAAGACATATACTCATGTCATTGTATACAAAATTATAATGAATGGGAGAGAAGCATAACTACATTATCCATATACTCTTATAAAGGAGAAATAAAGCTAGGAATACTTACCTTGAAGTTAACCCCACCGATCCTTAATCTCTCCCTTGGCCAAGGTTCTTCACAAGATATTGTTATGGTATGTAAGTATAACAAATATAAATTATCTCTATGATACACAACCTATCTATGCATCCAAAAGACTTCTCCATAAAACAAGATCTATATCTCCAAAGAAAGTATGGAACCCTAAACTTTATTCCTCAAGTAGAATGGTCAATAAGTAGATGTTAATTTGAACATATTCTTATTTGATTATTTTTTTACAAGTGGTTGGAAATGAAATTATATATATAAGAAGATATTTCCCTAAATCCTTTCTAATATGTTGAATGTACAAGGTCAACCCAGGTGACCCTGTATGTTTTTGGGAGATAATTCACTAGGTCTCAAACAAGGTCAGTCGAAGGAATAACATAGATCTTAATGAAAAACACCCTTAAATAGTATAAGGTTAACCCAGTCAACCCTATATATTAATCAAAGTCTAAAAACTATACAGGGTCAACATAGTCATCCTAGTATAGTCAATTAGCAAAAGGGGTCAAGACAAGAGCAAAGAGGATAAATCATGGTAAATGACTAGAATGGGTAAGGATAAAAATAATAATCTTAGGGAAAATGGTTTTATTAGAAAAAGTGTGTAGATGGAAAGTGGAAAAAGGCAAAACAATCTTACAAAATGCCAATGGTCTACCCACCCCTTTCTTGATACACCTCTTAGGGAATTCACTCAGAGAGATTGAGACTCAATGGGTTCCTTCAAGATAAAAAGTGTCATTAATTGATAAAAGTTTAAAAATATTGTGTATACAAGGGCCATCGATGGTTGGGCTCATAGGGTTGGTTATGAGGTCCTGTCTAGTTCATTCTATTTTTTCTCCATGGTTTAGTGATTTCATGTATGCGTGAAGTAAGTTGGTAACAATTTAATTCTGCTAATTATGTTTATTTACTTAGTTTATTTCAATATTGATATTTTAGCTATATAATATGTAATTTAATTATTATGGGTTAATTATGTTAATGCTAACCTGTGTTGATGATGGGATGCAAAAATTAAATGGAATCTAAATATTGATTTAAAGGTAAGATGGTTAATTTGATATATGTTGATGAAGGTAATACACTTCAGATATATTAAGTTATTATATATTTAGTTAACTCTCTTCATGTTGAGAAAGAATTATTTTAATGATATCAATTATAGAACTAATCTTCTAATATTTATTTATAATCAAGTTGAATTATTATAAATTCTTATATATTGTTAATCTAAATAATCATTGTAGTATTTATTCCTTGATTTAACTAGATAATCTGGATATTCAATTTGATCTATTGATGTTATCCTAATTAGCATTTAATTTAGACATTTACACAAGATTTCTTAAAAAAATATTGTTTATAATTGATAGGAATATTGAGCTTTATATTCTAATGCAAGAATAATCTTTTGGCTAGATTATATAGACAATTAGATACATACTATGTTGTTTTGATTTATAAATACATAGTCTTAAATCAAGTATGTTAACTAGCACAATATCTATCTTTGATTTATCACATTATATGATGTGGATTCAATTTCATAAGATGCATGATATAAGGGTTACTTAGTTGTTTCAGCTATGCATAAACTACTCAATATTACTAGTTGATGGGGCATACAGAACGTAATCAGAATCTTCACTTCTAAAAATCATTTCAGACATGGTTGCATATAAGGTATGTATGTTGCATATATCATATCTAAAAATTATTAATGTTGTTCATGCATTCAATAGTATATAAATAGTTTTTTAATTCCTTTACTTAATAAAGATGTTTCATAAACATGCATAGTATTTATGCATAGGTTAGTTATGTAATAAAATAAAGTTGAAGGCTTAAAATGGATTGTTTGAATCTAAAGTTATAATTAAAATTAATTAGATGTAATGAGCAAGTTGTTTAGTGTTTTTACTTCACTTGATATTTATAAAACTTTTATGCTTATTGATTTCTATTCCTTGGGATGCATGTGCTTTCACTTTCCCTTCTAATAGTTGAACATGCTTGCCTTGCTATCCATAGCTTGTTCAATAGAAATTTGTAAAAGTTCCTTAAGTGAAACATTTTATTTGGGTTTCACTCATCTTGAAATTTATTCAATTTTGTTTGTATGTGATTGCGTCGTATTTTATTTTTTATGAATCACTTGCTTCTCTCTTCTAGTTCATTTAAAGATAAGCTTAATTCTAGAATGTGATGGTTCATTATGTATGAATTCCCTTAAATGATAATTAAACATTATATGAAAGTAATTGATTCCCTTCTTATATAATTACCTAAGAATGAATTAACTATTGGATTAATACATATATTCTTTATATTGTAAAGACTAAATAATTGATTAGACACCTTGGATGAATATTGTATGGATCTAGAATGTTTAGCTATGCCAATATAATGTGGTTGTATGTATTCATTTATAGATTGCTTAAAAATATATCTGATGAATGATGATATTGATCATAATTATATCATTAATCATTATTTTAAATAATGGCATCCATGTTTAGTAAATGAATGGTGTATGATTTATTAAAATAATGGTGCGGTGACCTTAAAGGTAGTGAGGTGTTATGACCTAGCCCGGTAACACTGTGAAACCTTGAGTTTTAAATCTATTTTTATCTTTATGTAACAATATTTCTATTGCATGAATGATTATAAATCTACACATGATGAATTTATTTTTAGTTTTTGATTATATTTACTTGTCTAAATTATGTTTAAATATGAGGTTAGTAACCTGAACTTTTAACATAAACCTATGTTAACCTAAACTATAACTTAGGATGTTAGAGTTATCCTTTCTAGTTAAACAAATCCTTAAACTTAACTATCCTCAAGTAGGACTGAAACCCACTAAGGAGAGTGAGGTATTTACTTAGGGTTAAAGACTTAGAAATAGTCCTGTGTGGAATTACAAGTACCACATATGGATCTTGGGTCATATCCATATATGAATACATAGATATACTCCAGACCCCATAAGACATATATTAACGTAACATGTTTTTTCATAACACTTTCTAGATGTAGTTACCTCTAGCTAATTACTTCAGTTCATGTCCTATGATCCCAATTGTGTATATGTGAGTGTGATAAAATTTTATCACTTGCATCAACAAGTGAGTTAATTGGATCCAATATGCATCCAAAATGTACTATGATATACAATTTCAATTTGTTTTTTTGGGTTGGTTTATTTGGTATCAGAACAAGTTTCTGCTCTAGAGAACTTTGGGAATGCATTTTTCTTCTTAAAATTTTGTAATCTATTGAGTTATCACTTATAATTCTTAAGATTGTTAGAAAATTATCAAATAGAGGCAAAATCTATGGGAACCCTATTAATGTCAACATGACTAGGGGTAGAGGTAGAGGATGAGGAAGGGGTCATCATGGCCACATCCACATTCATAAGCAAGAAGAGCTACCTAGTAATAACGATAATAATAATAAGTTACCAAATGCTGATGTAGTCAGTGGGAATCCAATTGAAAAGCATGAAGAGATCCTAAGTGGAATCTTGACAACCCTTAATACCTTGCTATGAAAGATTAATAGCCAAGAATAAAGGTTGAACAATCCTAAATGGATATCCCAAGAGGAAGTGCCCAGATTGGAAATGGGTCAAGTAGGACCTGTAATCCAAGAATTAAATTTAACCACAATTGACCCAATCTTCAAAGAGATGAAGAAGCTTCCAATGCCTATATTTTCAGGTGAAGAATCAGGTAACACAATTGATACATAGCTGGTACATTTGCAGAAATATTTTAACTTGCATAAGATGCCATCAAATGTGAAATTTAGGGTGGGAACCTATCAGCTAGTTGGTCATATAGCTTTATGGTGGAATCACCTTTATGCCGTTGAAGGATATCAGCCCTTGAACCTATCTTGGTCTATTTTTGAGACCAAATTTCACAAAAGATACCAGAACACAAATTATAAAGAGTAGAAAATCACCAAAGTTTAGCTTCTAAAACAAGAAAACATGTTTATTGTTGAGTATGAAAACAAGTTTCTAAATTTTCTACATCATGTGAACTATATGCATGATGAAGAAACCAAAATTGTTGAGTTCAAACTCAGGGTCAAGTAATATTGATGCATGATATATATATATTACAAACCCAAGGAATTTGGTTGTAGTAATTGAATTAGCTTATAGGGTTGAGGAAAAAGAAATTGCTCACCAAAAATAAAGATAATAATTTAAGATAAGCATGCAGTAGTCTAAAGCGAAAATAATTTCTCCCATGAATAAGAAATTTTAGAATTAGATTAGAACCAAAGATTTTCAGGTGGCAATAAGAATTACATCAAGTTATCTAATCATAATATAAATTTTAAGTCCTATGGATCCTCTAAATATGGTTTATATAAGAAGGAATAACATCAAATCAAACAACATGGACCTAGCATGGGTGATAATACTATTCTGGTGGCATCTTATTGACCTATTGTTTGATAGGAATATAGTGATAACCACTATAAAAAAGACTATCCAAAATTGAAATTAGGGAATGCTAACTTTTAGGCCACTCCAATTGAAACTAGAGGTACAATAAATGGTTTTACCTTGACTATATTGATTGATTTAGGTGTAACCAATTGCTTTATTTCTCCTTTTACTACAAGGCAATGTAAAATTGAACCAATTTTGATTAGAGAAGGTTGAGAGGTTGAGTTTGGTACCGATAAGAAAGTGCATATTCTTGAGTTCTTGGAACAAGTAAATCTTGATCTTGGTGTTTTTAATACCACGTTGAATATTTTTCTATGCCTTTAATATCTTATGATATCATCTTTGGGATGGATTGGCTACATGAACATCAATTCATGCTTGATTATGTGGGGAAAAGAGTGTAGTGCATCAATGACCTTGGACAAATTATAGAATTGCAAGGCATACAAGGGCCCACAAGATACAAAAACACTCTCACCCTTACAACTAAAAAGGGCTATTAGAAAAGGCTATAAAATTTATGCAATCCAACTATAAGAACTACCCAAGGAAAATGAGCTAGTACTCACATATTTTCCTATATTGAGGGAATTCATGGATGTTTTTCTTGAGAAACTACCTAGTTTACCACCTAAGTAGAAATTTGATTTCTTCATTGATATAATTCCTAGATTTGCCCCATATTCTAAGGCACCCTACCACATGAATGTGGTTGACTTGCAAGAGTTAAAAGTTTAGCTACAAGAACTTTTGGACAATGAAATCATATGGATAAGTGTGTCCCTTTGGGGTGCTCTGGTGGTCTTTGTGAAAAATAAGGATGGTAAATTGAGGCTTTGCATTGATTACCACTTGCTAAATAAGGTAATAATAAAAAACTATTATCCTTTGCCTAGGATTGATGACTTGTTTGACCAAATGAAGGGTGTTATAGTCTTCTCAAAGATTGATTTGAGATTAGGCTTCCATTATTTGAGAATCAAAGAAGAGTACATGGATGAAACAACTTTTAGAACTTGATATGGGCATTACAAGTTCATAGTTCTACCTTTTGGACTAAATAATGCACCTGTAGCTTTCATGAATCTTATAAATATTGTATTTAGAGACTTTTTTGGATAAGTTTATGCTAGTTTTTCTTGATGCCATTCTCATTTATTTTAAGAATGAGACTGACATGATCAATACCTTTATTTAGTCTTGCAAAGACTAAGACAACATAATTTATATGGAAAATTCTTTAAATGTGCATTTTATGAATGTAAAATTCATTATTTGAGTCACATTATTTTTAAAGCTAGCATTGTTATTGATCTCATGAAAATCAAAGCTATACAAGATTGGCCTACTCCTACCAATGTGCATGAAGTGCATATCTTCATAGGTTTGGCTAGTTATTACCAACATTTTATTGAAATTTTTTGTAGTGTGGCCTATCCTATTACCTCATTGAAATACAAAGGTAATAAATTTGTGTGGACCCATCAGTGTGAGGAGGATTTTAACAAGCTAAAAATATTGCTTATAATAACACCTATTCTTATCATTTCAGACCCAAATGGTAACTTTGAAGTTTGGGCTAATGCTTCTAAGGAAGGATATGGAGGCATCTTGACCCAAGATGGAAATATTGTGGCTTATGAGTCATGAAAATTGAAGGATCATGAAAAGAACTATCCTACACATGACATGAAGCTTGCTACCATTGTTCATACACTTAAATAATATAAACATTTCCTATTGGGGAAGCCTTTCAAGATGAAGTCTAGTCCCATAGCCTTGAATTTAATTTTATTAAGATGATTTAAATGCATGTCAACATAGGTGGATGGATTATTTAATAAATTTTGAACATGGACATATCACATGTCAAAGGTAAGGAGAATTGTGTGGCTGATACACTTAGAAAACACACGTACCTTGCTACCTTATCGATTTTATAAGAAACTTTTAGAAGTGATGTTTTGGAATAGTATATTATTAATGAATTTTCCCATGATGTAAGAGCATGTTTGGCTGATGAGTTTATAGACAAAATATTTTTTGATTATTTTATTGTAATAGATGACCTTATAACGCATAAACTAGAATTTATGTACCTAGTTTGGGTGAATTGAGAAATTATATGATAAAATAAGTCCATATAACACATTATTATGCTCATCCAGGGGTCACAAAGATGAAGCATGAGTTGAGAAGGCTCTATTTTTGGTCTAGAATAAAACATGATTTCATTGATTTTATGGCAAAATGCTTGGAAAGTCAATGGGTTAAAGCTGAGCATTGCCATCTAGGAGGGATGCTATACCCTCATGATATTACAAGAGAAAAGTGGGTTGGAGTCTCACCTGATTTAATTACGGGGCTGCCAAAATTATGTAACAAGCATGATACTATCCTTGTGGTGATTGATAAGGCCACTAAAGTTGTCCACTTCATTGCTAGAAATTTAATGGATGATGCTTTTGTATTTCTAAAATATTTCATGAAAAAAGTGGATAAAATTTATAGCATACTTGAAGTGATTATGCTATACTGTGACATGTTATTTACTTCAATATTTTGGCATACATTGACTACAACATTTGGAACAAGGTGTAGACACTAAAATTGTGTCGACTCCCCTTGGTCCCTTACACACTTTATTAATTTAAAATAAATTACATATTTTAAACTAATGACATCACCTAGACACCTCACCTAGGACACCTCACCTTGGACACCTCACCCTAAGACCATTTCCTACCCCATGAGTCATCTAAGACCTATTCTCACTCCATTCCAACCACCTAACCAACACTCATGCCTAATAAACCCATCCTTCGACCGTTCTCCAATGGTAAATGCACTTGGCAGATGGAGAATGGGCAAAGGGCTAAAAATATCCCTTTCCCCATTCTCTAGCCGCTGACATCGGTCAACTATCGGCTGACACTGGTGAAATAACTGACGTTGATTATTTAAACCGGGTTCTAACCTTGAGCAAGGGCTAATCTCTCTCTAATCCTGAATTCTTCCTCCCAGACTCTAAGACATCGACACACACACTCTGAGATCAGGCATCAGACTTCAACTTTCACTCTCTTGGCTGTAGAAACTCTATAGAATCACTCTAGACATTGGATTGGAAACATTGTATGAGATCTTCGACATCAGCCACAACTAGAGCTAAGTATTCTTCTGTCTTATTTCAGTATTTAGAATATAGTAGTAATTAGTTTCTATTTACTATTTCTAAATACTATCAATCCAACCTGACTTCTTCTTGGAGAGGCTAAAAAGCCTTCTTCATATCCTTAACCTCTTTTCACACCTACCTTCTACCTTTGGCCCCTTCTTAGACCCTATTCACTGTCCTACAACCCTACAAAAACCTTTAAACTCCCAGATCCTTCTGTCAACCACAGACATATTCTAAAACCCATCCAAAACCCATCCAAGGCCCATTACCCCTACCCATATCAGTAGTATAACCAGCGTCAGCATCATTAACCAACCGACCATAGTAGGACTACCGATGTCATCGACTGTGTCAGACTGATTGCAGAGAATATGTATGTGTTGTCTACTTTCTCTTTCTTAGTCTTTCACTATTTCTTTTATACGACACTCTTTTCCATAAAAAGTGGACTATCATCCCTTAAGGAAGTTTTTATGCTTCCAAGACCGAGTGTCTTTCTTGGTAGTCCACCATATCTCATTCTAACATTTTCTATGTTTAAGTCTTATTCTTTCTACAGGTGTCTTCCTCCATAGCCAAAGAGGAGCTCCTACATCACTTGGATACAGTGCGCAACTTAATCTGGGTAATGTATAAACCCTTGACCCTTTACCTTATTTTCTTCTTTCTTCTGAATGTAATTAGAAAAAATGTAGAGAAACATTCTGGCACGCCTGGTGGGACCTTGGAATTTTCCTTGGGTTCATTCTTCTAAAAAGCAAATTTTCATATAGTTGCATTAGGGAAAAATTCTCTTCTTACATCCTCTCCTTCTATCTTTTTATTTCGAAAAGAAATCATAAGCACAAGTTAAAAAGAATATCTCTCTTTTTATTCTTGTCACTTCTTACTTGCATCTTAGAGTAGTGAAAATTCATACTCCTAACCTTTTCTCCACTTGTTTGCATTTGAATAAAACATTTCAATTTGGGTTAAAAAAACTATTGCATTTCATTCCTGCTTGAATGCATACTTAGCCCATTCACTTAGTCATTAAAATGCATTATGAATAAATCATAGTGCACATATGTTACACAACCAGACCAAATTCACATCAAATTAAATATATAACATACTTGAGACAAGGCCCGACTAAGATTTCATCACCTAGCTGATACCTTACCCTTCCTGGAGATCCTACTTAGACTTCACAACCAAGAGGAGGACCCACTCTATTCTCTGGTAGAGTATAAACTATAGGCAAAGTATATATTGGCTAAGCAACACACCTCAGCTCTAGGTTCGTGAAGTGAGGGGAGCAAGCCCCCAGCACCAGGCCACATATAGAACCTAACATAGATTTTTGAGCACCAAAACATAACCCAAAACCAACCATAGACTTCCTCTTTAGGACCCGTTCTAAAAACCCAATTCCCAAACATATTCTTCTAAGGCATAAGCCACCACGACTCTAAAATTTATTCTTAGGAATTTAACATTTAGAGGTTGCTTGCCATCATCTATTTTGCTCTTTTTATCTAATTTTTTTAGCTGGTAAGGTCACATTCTGTGGTCCAAAAACAACTCAAAATTTCTCTTTCTTTCAAAAAAATATCAATTTTCTATGTTTCTAGAAATACACAAACATCGACATCAATTTTTCCACTGGTGTCACCAACTCATTTTCATTGACATCGGTTATACCACCGACGTCGACAACATACATTCACCGACATTAGTTTTTCCACTAACGTCAGTCTCTGTCAACAAATTTTCTTTCCAAAATAGCAAGTTTAAAACTTGACTTTTTTGCTGTTAAACACAATTATGGGTTTTCTAAAACTAAAATACATAGTTTTTGGAACCTGAATCTATTTTGTCTTGAATGGTTTTGACACATAGTCAAGCCAAAACTCTTGTTGACCACGCAAGGCAACAACCACTACCACCTTCACCTTTCACACCAAGTCCTCTAATGGAGTATACTTCAGACACTAAATGTACTCCTCTCCAACCTACCCCAAATCAACCACCTATTGTTCTCACAGGGGATTAAGACTTTAAGAGATTCCTTGACCTCAATGTCAAGGCTCTCCAACACTATCTCATAAGAAGCCAAACATGAGACCCTTCAAGTAACCCTATTTTTGGGATGCCAATTTCCTTAGTTGAAATGGCAATAATATCAATAGCCTCCATTACCCAACCTATGGTCACTCAGGCCATTGCCTTGACTAATAATCCAACCATGGCCAATGTTCAAGATTTGGCCTCCCCTTCTATTTTTGGACCTACCTCCATCAGGGATTTTGTACCCCCTCAACCACAAACAATGCAACCAAGTTCAACACCTTTCCAGAACTTGATTGTCTCTATCCTGCCCACTCTTGCACCCATAAATACAAGAGTGACTACCTATCCTTTTACTAGTGTCACCACTACTCAACCACCTTTGGTGGCATCTAGTCAAGTTGTGTCCTCTAACTTCATGGCACAAGTTCCCTTAACCTCAACATTAATCCCTATGATGAACTACCAATATGTTGTGCCTATACAAATGCAACCAAGTACGTCATACACCCCTCCCAACACCTTCCAGGTACCTTACAACCTAGGGGGTGCCCCTCCTGCCAATCCATCAGCCGATCTAATTAAGATGATGATGGATAAGATGTCTAACCTTGAGACATCCATTTCTGGTTCAAGCAATGTTCTTTCATACAAACAAATATGCAACAAACCTATCCACCCTTCATTGCCTATTAGACCATACCCTAGCTAGTGGGAACTCCCAAAATTTACTCACTTTCAAAGTAAAGAGGACCCACAACAACATCTATGAGCGTTTAGACACGCTTGTTACCTTATAGCACACGATGATGTGTTATTACTTCGCACATTTCCCATGTCACTTTCTGGCACCACCCTTGATTGGTATAATTCTATTACTAGTCATTCTCTCTTTACCTTCACTCAATTAGCTCAACTATTCCTTGACCATTTTTCAATCAACATCACCAAGAAGGTCTCCATCATAGACCTATATTCTATTAGACAATTCGACGATGAGTCAATAGCTGACTTTGTTGCCCATTGGAGAGGTTTGATTAACCAACTCTCCTTTTCACTACCTCAACCTGAGCTCATTGAGCTCTTTTCAAGAGTGTGTGCTAAGCACATCTCATCCACTTTGTGGGTTTAAACATTCCACACATTTGATGAAGCTTTCACCATGGCCCGAAAGCTTGAACTCCATGCTGTCAAAGAGGATAAGGTCAAATTGCATAGTAAAAATACCAACACAAAATCCAATGACCCTTCTTCCAAATCTTCTTCTTCCAATTCCAAGTCTAAGGGATTAGCAAATGCTGTGGTACTTAGATCATTATCTTCTACCACAACTAATCAAACTGAACCTTCAACATCACAAAGCATCACAAAACAATTCCAACAATGGTATATACAGTGTCAATACACTCCAATAGGAGAATCATACGTTTTCGTGTTGGATAAACTAGTGAAATAAGGGGTCCTCAATCTCCCTCAAATCTGATCACCTCAATTTGACCCCTCAAAAGACATCCCTACATGGTATAGGGAAAATGACTTTTTTAATTATCATCTTGTCAAAGGTCATGACACAGACAATTGCAAAACCTTCAAAAACATTGTCCAAGACCTACTAGACAAGGGGGATCTTGTTTTGGATAACCCAAATGCACCGGCTAACCAAAACATGGATGTCTTTAGAAAACCATTTCCTAACCATCCCCCAAGTCAAAACAATGTTTAGACCATGGCCAATGACCCTCAAGAGTGCAACATATGCACGATCGACATGGTTTCTCCTTTTATTCCTAACCAACCTCTCCCACAGTCTGAAGAGGTTAGTCAACTTATTTCTCCACCATAGGTAGAAGAACCTTCTTCTCCTATTTTTCCTCCACAGATGGAAGATAGTCCTCCATCTACCCCCTTTCACACTTAAGAGAGTCTACTTCAAACTCTCCCATATTGGAGGATGCTTTGATAGTACCAACGCCGATAGCCTCACCCTCATCCTTTTTGTTACCAATGGAGGATCATACTTTTCCCACTCCTTGACCATAAGTGGAAGCCATGATCATCCCTATGCTCTATCCTCTTGAAGAGCCACATTCTCCAATCCCTTCTCCACCGAGAGAAGAACTTGTCCCTTCACCTACTTTGGTCGAGGGAGATCTGATGATAGTTTTCTCTCGCCTTTGGCCAGAGATCACTGCGTCTAACACGTTTCCACTCTCGTGATCACCCAAATCCTCCAAAAGACCAACTGCAAGACCTCGCATAACATCACCTAAACCATTTTCTTGATTGGCAAAAAATTTAGGATTTTTCCATTCTAAGAACCTAAAACATGAGGCGTTATGGGAGCGACTTAAGGCTCCTTATCTTACACATCCTGCTTCGAATGCCAACCCTTTCATGATAAATCACCTCAAAGTCTCTAACTAGAATTAGGCTTCCACTTCTAAATCTTTAGAAGCTCAAATGTCCACATCTGAACCTAAACCCTCATAGGTGTCCACCATATTGAAATAGATTACATCTCTCAGTGTTCACCCCATATCGAACCTCATTCACCCACAAGTGAAGGTAGACTTGAACCTCACCCCACACAATAGTGGTCCTCACACCAAACTAAAGAAGGTAGCTAAACCACGGTGAAGAACTCCTCCCCCACCTTCACCATTACCCTCTATCTTGGGTCCACATCCATCTACTCTAATAGGAGTGCTCCCAACTCCAACACCTAACAAAGGCAAAATGCCTCCATTACTCCCTCTACCCATCAAAAACATACTTCTTCCAAAAATTTCTACACCTCTCACCATGAAAGTGCCATCTACGTGAGTGGCCACACCACCAAATAAAAAGATGGTATGAAAAACTCCTCCTACAACTCCTAAAAAGAAGTTGTCAACCCCTACTGTGCAAAACACACAGACCCATTAGCGAATTCCTATGCTTTGCTATTATGCCAATTGTTGTAGTCTTCTAGCATCATTCTCCCACCAATTAAGTCATACCAACCTCTTAGACCAAAACCATCTTGGTTTGACAACACTCAAATATGTGTGTATCATCGCACACCTGGGCATGATACTGAGCATTGCTGTGATCTTAAGGTTGTCATTCATCAACACCTAAAAAAGGGCACCCTTCTCATTAAGCACCCCTTTGACAAACTACTGGAATCATCCCATGCCTCCCAAATCTCCTCACCTTCACACTCATCAACTCTTGAATCAAAACCATCTTGGTTCGATGACACTAAATTTTGTGCATATCATCGCACACCTGGACATGATACTGAGCGTTGCTATGCTCTTAAGGTTGTCATTCATCAACACTTGAAAAAGGACACCCTTATCATCAAGGATCCTCTTGACCACTCTTTCAACAAACCACTGACATCATCCCATGCCTCCCAAACATCCTCACCTAAATCGGGATCCCAACGTCAGACTATGGTCCCTCTACCACCTTCTCCCCCTTTATTCGAAATCAACACCATCAATGTGGCCACCAGGTCACAAACCAAGAAGGATAAAGGAAAAGAGAAGGTTTCTATCCCTTGGACATATCCATTCATCAAGCCTTCTCAACCACCAAAACCCAAGATTTCAATCTTGGGCACATCCCAACCAACATCTTCGAAGCCACTTCATGACTCCATGGTGAAACAACTTCACCAAACCCCTGTGAAGATGTCTTTGTATGACCTAATACAAAACTATCCACAACATCACCAAGCCTTAATCAAAGCTTTACAGGTAGTGGAGGTCTAACTTGAAGACCCCCAACCACTAACTGCTTTAGACAAATCATTACCAACTGTTGCCGCCATCACCTTCAGTGATTCTGAGATTCCTACCTCCAACCTAGAAGATCAAGATCCCACCCTCTCAAACTAAGCCTATCAGGCAAAAGCTTTGTAGGATGCATCCTCACATCACACTCCTTATCAAAGAGGAGCTTCAATGTCTTCTCTCTGTCTCATTTATCCAACCCATTGATTATCTGTAATGGGTGTCAAACATTCTCCCTGTCACAAAAGCAACTGGGGGAATTCAACTTTATACTAACTATCATGACCTCAACCAAGCATCAACCAACTTCACATCTAAGACCACATCAACCATGCCTACAACCAAAATTTGAAAGAGTGGGATTTCAAAATCAGAGATCTTGTCCTTAAAGAAAACCAACACATGACCAACATGGAAAGAAGCAAATGGGGAAAATTTTCTCCTAATTGACTCAGACCTTACATAATAACACACAAGTATGGATCAGAGACTTATCATCTATCTTATCTTGAAGGCCAACTAGAACCTAAGCCCCTTAATGCCTTACATCTGTGACCATTCTATTTTTAATCAAGTAATTATTCACTTGATGTTTAACTTGAGCTCATCCCTTGAGCAATCCTCAACATCCTCATTCCTATTCCTTTCAACCCTTTTTCCCTATAAACATTAGTTAACCCTTTTTGCATTAATGCTTTGTCTTAATAAAAAGAAACCCCCAAACCTCTATAGGCTGGTCCATGGCTAAAAATTCAGTCAAGAAACAAAACATAAAACTGGGATGTCTAATCAAATATAAAAGGTCATAAACTATAAATGTAGACTACTCCCTTGAAGGACAACTGCATCATTGCTGTAATTAATAGACTGCTCCCTTGAAGTATAGCTATTCAATAAAACTCCAAGCATATAAAGTAAACTATAGACCATTCCCTCGAAGGATGGCTATGCCTAAAATTTTGCTACAAACAACACCCTCTCAGAAGCTTCCTGCATAAGTCAGCTTCACATGACCATAAAACAAAACAACATCCCCAAATAGACTTCCTGCATTGATCAGTCTACAAGCTATTAAAGTCATGGACTTGCCTATAGTCATTCTTAGGGTTACCTATAAAAGGGGCAAAGTTATCCCTACTAAAAAGGGTTATGCTATCTTGACATATCACCTAATCACACCTATTATCCGAACATACTCAAGGGATTTTGAGCTCACTTAATGTTAAGTGATTCAAGTACCTCTCTAACACAAACCAACGGTTAACGACGTAATGCATGAATGGGGCTTTTGTTTCCAAAAACCCTATTTATGCTATCATTATAGTCCTTGTCAATGAAAGAGCAACGTGCCTTTCACTTCTTACATACCTTCATCACATACAACCAACCCAAACCAAACAAGCCCAAACCAAACCAAACCAAACATACAACTAAAACATATTTCCTAAACCACTAACATCACATCATGACACCATGAATTATTATAGCCCATTCACACTAGTTTCTATGAAAAACAATACACATGGAAATTATCAACCAAACACAATTTATGTCAAGCATATACCATCACCAATATGGAAACTTGCTGAAGCGTAAATAAACTCATTTCATTTTTGGCATACACCACCACTAATATGGGAAATTGCTAGGGATGAAAAACCATATAACCCATGTTACAACATACACCATCACATAATATGGAAAAGGCTATAACATCATTATTCATTTCATTCTTAGCATACACCATCACTAATATGGAAAATTGCTAGGGATGAAAAATCACATCACCAATGTTACAAAATACACCATCACATAATATGGAAAAGGCTATAACATTATCATATCTTCTTCATTTTCAAGCATGTACCATCACACATATGGGCAATGCTAACAACACTAACCTGACCAAAATAACTATCGACCTCTTTGACTCCATCTTCCCTTTTGGGGAGAACTACATTGGCCTGAGGCCCTTAAAATAGGGGCTATGTAGGCAGCACTCAATTGACACGAGGTCTTCTGAGGTTAACTCAACCATTCATTGGTTCATTTACCTAATGGACCAACTATCTAAACCAGCCCAAAATCATGACCAAACCACTAGCCCTGACACTGTAGAAGCCAACTTAGACTTCTCATGGGGCACATTAGAGATCACTTACATCTCCCTTACCCACAACAAACAACACTTGAGATCACTTATATCTCAACCTGACTCGACCAATGACCTTGAAGATCACGACTATCTCCTTAGACCATGACCACTTTTGAGACAACTTTGCCTTGGTTGTTTTGATTGCATATATGCTACCTCATGAATAGTTAGCAAATTGTACACACACCATATTATGACCCTCACACATATTATTAGATCGTGACTAAGTTGATCCCCAATATTTTTGACATTTTTGTGTTTTCTAGGAGCACTTCCTAGCCTAGGATACCTTGAACACGATGACCATTAGAGCTACAGCTTTGATCATTTAACCCAATCATCTACAACTAAAAAGTTGGGGCCTGGTTACTTTAATTTTAGCACTCCTCGACCTTGTCTATGACAATTTGACCTACTATCACGTGAAGTGGTATACGTGCAATCTCAACTATTGCAGCGTTCACACTCCAACTTCACCATACTCATCCACTACCTATCAAATCAACACTTGATATTAGGTTACCTTCCCTCGACTCCCACTTTGAGGAGGAATACCTCATTCCATACCTGGGGTAACTTACTCCTATTTTTGTCTTGCAGTTCGTCAAAACAACTAACAAGACAAAAAAGGGCAAATGTAGACACCAAAATTGTGTCAACTCCCCTTGGTCCCTTACACACTTTATTAATTTAAAATAAATTAATTATTTTAAATAAATGACATCACCTAGACACCTCACCTAGGACACCTCACCTTGGATACCTCACCTTGGACACCTTGCCCTAAGACCATTTCCTACCCCATGAGTCACCTAAGACCTATTCTCACTCCATTTCAACCGCCTAACCAACACTCATGCCTAATAAACCCATCCTTTGACTGTTCTCCAATGGCAAATGCACTTAGCAGATGGAAAATGGGCAAAGGGCTAAAAATATTCCTTTTACCCATTCTCTAGCCACTGACATCGGTCAACTATTGGCCGATGCTGGCAGAATAGCTGATGTCAGTTATTTAAACTGGGTTCTAACCTTGAGCAAGGGCTAATCTCTCTCTAATTCTACATTCTTCCTCTCAGACTCTGAGACATCGATGCGCACACTTTGACACCAAGCATCAGACTTCGACTTTCACTCTCCTAGCTACATAAACTCTACAAAATCACTCTAGACATTGGATTGGAAACATTGTATGAGATCTTTGACATCAGCCACAAATAGAGCTAAGTATTCTTCTGTCTTATTTCAGTATTTAGAATACAGTAGTAATTAGTTTCTATTTACTATTTCTAAATACTATCAATCCAACCTGACTTCTTCTTGGAGAGGCTGAAAAGCCTTCCTCATATCCTTAACCTCTTTTCACACCTACCTTCTATCTTTGGCCCCTTCTTAGACCCTATTCACTATCCTGCAACCCTGCACAAACCTTTAAACTCCCAGATCCTTCTGTCGACCACAGACATATTCCAAAACCCATCCAAAACCCATCCAAGGCCCATTTCCCCTATCGACATCGGTAGTATAACCAACGTCGGCATCATTAACCAACTAACCATGGTAGGAGTATCGACGTTGGTGACTATGTCAGACTGATTACAGAGAATAGGTATGCATTGTCTACTTTCTCTTTCTTAGTCTTTCACTATTTCTTTTATACGACACTCTTTTCCATAAAAAGTAGACTGTCATCCCTTAAGGAAGTTTTTACGCTTTCGAGACCGAGCATCTTGCTTGGCAATCCACCATATCTCATTCTAACATTTTCTTTGTTTAAGTCTTATTCTTTCTATAGGTGTCTTCCTCCACAACCAAAGAGGAGCTCCTATATCGCTTGGATACGGTGCGCAACTTAGTTCGGGTAATGTACAAACCCCTGACCCTTTACTTTAGTGTCTTCTTTCTTCTGAATGTAATTAGCAAAAATGTAGAGAAACACAAGGCTAAATTTTAGTTATTTATATTATCTAGAAATGGATTGATAAATAGAAATGCTTAACTAGGTGGTTGAAGATATGCTACACATGTACGTTATGAATCAGTGAACTAAATGAGAATACTATCTCCATTTAGTTGAATTTTCATACAATAATTTGTATCATTTTGTAATAAAGATGGCTCCATTTGAGGTTCTATATGGGTGTAAGTGCAAAACTCCTCTTATTTGGGATAAATTAGAAAATAAAGCTATTTCTAGACCTGATTTGCTACTAGAATATGATAAGCAAATGGAATTGATAAGGAAAAATTTAAATATAGCTTAAGATTAAAAAAAGAGCTATGCTAATCAAAAGAGATATCCACATGAATTCAACATGGGTGACAAATTTCTTTTACATGTTAGACCACAAAAAAGTTCTATTAAGTTTGGCAAGGCTTCTAAGTTAGCTCCATGATTTATCAAGCTCTTTAACATTGCAAAAAAGATTAGACTTGTTACTTAATAGTTGGCTCTTCCTCCTTATTTATTGAGGATTCATGATGTATTTCATGTAGTTTTTCTAAGAAATTATATACCTAATCCATCTCATGTTTTGGATTGGACTCATTTATAGGTCAAGGAAGAGGAAAAGATCTAGTTGGAACTAGTGAGAATCCTAGACCATCACTTTGTTAAGATATGAAACATAGATATAAAACAAGTTTTGGTGCAATGGAACCCATTGAGAAAAATAAATTCTACTTGGGAAGATGCACATATTTTCAGGTAACACTATGCATGGTTATTCAACTAAGTCCCCAGGATGGATCCCTTTCAAGGGGAGGATGTAAAACCACATCTTATTATTATTATTTTTATTGTTAAAACTTTGTTATTATTATTTTAAAATTGACTACTAGTTGTTACTTAGGTTGGATTATATGTGATACTTATTGTAGTGGTATATGGATTGCATATTTAATTTTGCACTTAATAATTTAATGGACTATTATTGTAGTTGATATTATTATGATTCTATAATTATTTATCTATTTTAGATATGGTAGTATTGATGTAATTTTGGTGGTTTTTGGTATTATTTATGAGCTAGGTAGTGCTAAAAGTGGTACACTTGGTACCAAAGAAAATTCTAAGCAGTCAGACAAATATAACATGTATACTTATTTTTGGTTATGTTTTCCATTCATTGGACATCTCAGTTGGTCATTGGTTATGTCATTATCATGACATTGGTACTTATTAAATTTTATTATATGTTGTTTTACTTTTATCTTGTTGTCACAAGTTTTTATTTTTCATTATTTGGTTTGCAGCCATAGTCTTTTGTTCCACCTCCATGATTAACTCCAGCCTGCTCCTTTTGTGCAAACTCCTATTCAATCCTTCTCCTTTCATACAAAATCTTCTTCACTCCTACACACTTGCATGGATCCTACTCACCAAACTAAATGAATTACCTAGGACCTACCTATACCTACCCTTGACACCCCTTAAACCATTCCTTAGATAATATAAATACCTTATATTCCTAAGGTGGTGGCATGATCATTATGTGGCTTGGTTATATTATATAAAGGCATTGACATGGATATTAAACATTCTTTAATTGGTTTAAGTCATTTATTTTAATCAAATTAGGATTGATGGCATATTATGGTTAATTGACTTATTATCATTTATATTGGCCAATGGTATAAACCATGGTGGTTAGGATGTTTGGCTTGTTAATGTCAATTATGTGGTTTAAACATTAACCTGCATTTTCATTGGATGGAATTTGGGGTTGGCTGATTAATCTTTCAAAATAAGTTAATTAATGACCATTGCATTCATGGCAAATTTGGTGGGGGATTGCCTTGGGGAATGTAGGAGGATTTCTCTCTTCTCACATTCAATACATACATTAAATGGATATGGGGAAACTAGATGGATGGTATGGGGAATTAGATGATGGATGGGATGAGTTGATGGGGTTAGGAAGATGGAAAAAAAGAGAACAATGGAGATCAACTAGTTTTTATGGTGTTTATGTTGGATTTTGAACACATGACTGGAAACTTAGAGGTTTTGGTTTCTATCTTGTTGGCTTTTGAGATTTTATTCTTTTCATTTTTTGGGAGAGTCATATTTTATCTTGGTTATTTATTTTACTATGGAATTCATAGAAAAATAAAAAGGATGCACACACAACTGGAAGTCTTAAGACTTTTAGATGCATACATAGTCCTTGGTAAAGACTTGATGTGAATTGATATTAACACATTTTGCATATAAGCCTATAAAATGAAAATATATGAATTATTATGGTATTATATCATTTGAATCTTTGTTTTTGAATATATTTTATTGACTATATGTTTGTAAAAATTCATGGGTTTGAAATATTTTAACCCTATAAGGATTGTTTGTTTTATGGTTAAAAATGGATCATTGATCGTTTTCCTACCTTACTGTGTATATAAATCTTTTTGGGTATTCCTATTTATGAGGATTCTCATGGCTTCTTTTGTGTAGATATATAATGATGTGTTGTGTGTAGTTACTACATGGAATTGGCTAATTAAATCCATCTCTGTATATTGTTAGATGGAATAATAGAGTTAGTTTCTTGGTTTTTATCAAGATGTGATGTTTCTCTTTTCAGTTTCATACAAGAATGTAGAAGGTCAAATTGGTTTTATTTTATATTAATGACTATGTTTTTCATTACAAGCCATGGTATTAGTTTGACTTGGGATTTTAATAATATTGGTCTTTGGAGTATTTATGTGTATATTTATGTAATAAAAATAATGTAGAGGTTTTGGGTTCTTTATACAAAATATGACCATGTTTTCAAACCAAGTCACTCATTAATCTTATAATCCTATCAGGTATTAATACATGTCATGAACTATTGTGTCTTGACTACGTATTCAATTCATTTTGCTTCACTTTTTTATGACTATGTTCAATTTATCTTAGCTGATTGTGAAAAGGAAATTAGGTTTATCTACTTTATTTGGAATGAATTTTTATTGGGTTAATTATTATATTATCTATGGATTTCACTTTCATTTTATATACGACTAAGTTCATACATTTACTTTGAGAAATATGGTTTTCTTCTTTATTCGACTATGTTATTATTATTACTTTCAATAGTTCCTTTGAATTCTTGGAAATGAATTATGACTAGGTATTTTGTTATATCTCAACAATGTTTATGTATTTTAATGTCATGATCTTTACTTTGGATTGTGATTTGATATCTTGACTACATTTTTGATCACTATGTCATGATTATTAAAAGGCATAATCAGTTGGGTTTATTGATTGTCTTCGATTACTTATTTAAGTTGACTACATTTATATGACTTGTATAAGAGATTTTGAATATATATTAATTGTGATGATTATGCTAAGGTCTCAGAGCTAAACTTTAATTGGATTTTGATATCCCTGACTATGTTTATGAAAGGCATAAGTTGAATGAGTTTTGGTGATTAAATTTTGATTGCATTTAAATATTTAGTTAGGGTATGATTAAGTTGGTTGTTTCTATGTGTTGTAATCTATGTAAGACTTAACAACCTACCTTTATTAAGATGGAATGAATATGTATGGTTATATTCTACTAAGTTAGAGAGGGCATCAAAAAAGTCTGAAAGAATTTTTATTTTTTAATGAAATACTTGGGTTTGTGTTGAGCTTATAAACATTGAAAATGTATATTAATTCTAGTTTGAATTATTATATTTGTTTGAATAAGTTAGGTGACTTATTTGGATGTTTATGTGGTTCATTTATTTGGTTGTGAGTTTATATGTTTATATGGTTAATTAGTCACCATTCATAGACTAGACCTAAATGATTAAAATAATTGGTATATTATATACCTAGTATATATTGGTAGTTAGGATGGTTAAGGTTGAATGTAAGCGTGGATGGGGATCCAAGGTGGCTGACTCAAAGACTATAACATAGATTAGTTGTTAACCCATTATATATCATTCAACTACCATGTTAATCATCCCTACTTTTGATCTATATTAAAGTCAGATTAATTATTCTTGTCTCACCTTAGAATGGAATCTTTGTCATTCCTTTATTATTTTATTGTTGAGATGTCCTTTAGTTGAAAATTTGATTGCTAAACAATCTCTTCATGTGCCTAGTTATCACAACCACCATCTTGCTAATGGTTGGGGTGGTAAGGGCCATCGATCGGTGGGTTCATAGGGTAGTTTGGTAGGGTCTATCCAATTCATTCCTTTTTCTGCTCCATGCTTCAATGATTTTGTGTAAACATGAAGTAAGTTGGTAACAATTTAATTATGTTAATAATGTTTATTCACTTAGTCTATTTTAGTATTGATATTTGTGCTAGATAGTATGAAATTTGACTATTATAAGTTAACTATGCTAATGCTAACCTAAATTGATGATGGGATGCAAAATTTAAATGAAAGTTGAATGTTGCTTGAAGGGTAAGATGGTTAATTTGATATATGTTGTTGAAGGTAATACACTTCAGGTATATTAATTTATTAGATATCTGGTTAACTCTCTTCATGTTGAGAAAGCATTTTGTTAATGTTATCAATTGTAGAAATACTCTTCTAATATTTCTTTATAATTAATTTTAATTATTATAAATTTTTGTATATTATTAATCTAAATAATCATTTTAGTACTGATTCCTTGATTTAATTAGATAATCTGGATATTCAATTCAATTTATTGATGTTATCTTAAGTAGCATTTACTTAGATAATTATAAAATATTTCTTAAACACATATTGTGTATAATTGATAATAATATTGACCTTTCTATTCTTATGAAAGAATAATATTTTGGCTAGATTATATAGACAATTAGATACATATTATGTTGTTTTAATTTATAAATATAGTCTTAAATTACACATGTTAACTATCCCAATAGCTTTCTTTGATTTATCACATTATATGTTGTGAATTCAATTTCATAAGATGCATGGTATAAGGGTTACTTAGTTTTTTCAACTACGCATAAACTAATCGATATTAATCATTGTTGGTGCATGCAAAACCTCATTAGAATCTTCACTTTTAAAAATCATTTCAAACATAACTAATTGCGTATAAGGTATGTATGCTGCATAGACCAGATCTAAAAAATATTACTAGTATTCCTACATTCAATATTAGATAAATTATTAGTTAATTCCTTTACTTAATCAAGATGTTTCATAAGCATGCATAGTATTTATGCATACATTGTTTATGTAATAAAATAAATTTGAATGCTTAAAATGGATTATTTAAATCTAAACTTTTAATTATAATCAATTAGATGTAACAAACAAGTTGTATAGTGTTTCTAATTCACTTAATATTGATAGCAATTGCATTCTTGATAATTTTTATTCCTTGGGATGTATGTGCTTTCACTTTCCCTTCTGATAGTTAAACATGCTTGTCTTGCTGCCCATGGATTGCCCAATAGAAATTTATAAAATATTTTTAAGTGGATCATTTTATTTGGGTTCCACTCATCTTGAAACTCCACTAAATTTTGTTTTTATGTGACTATGTTGTATGTTGTTTTTTTTGAATCACTTGCTGCTCTCTTCTAGTTCATTTAAAGATGAGCTTAGTTTTGGAATGCAATGGCTCATTATGTATGCATTTTCTTAGATGATAATGGAAAATTGTATGAAAATAATTGATTCTCTTCTTATATAATTACCTAAGAATGACTTAACTATTGGATTAATACATAAATTATTTCTCTTGTAAAGATTAAATAATTGATTAAATACCTTAGATGAATAATGCTTGGATCTCTAATGTCGCATTAATTATGCCAATATAATGTGGTTATATGGATTCATTTCTAGACTACCTAAAGGATACTTGATGAATGATGATATTGATCATAACTATATCATTAATCATTTTTAAATAGTGGCATCCACGTTTAGTAAATGAATGATGTATGATCTATTAAAATAATGGTACGATGACCTTAAAGGTCGTGAGGTGTTATGACCTTAGTTGGTAGCACTGTGAAACCTTGATTTTTAAATCTATTTTTCTCTTTATGTAACAATATTTCTACTACATGAATTATTATAAATCTACATGTGATGAATTTATTTGTAGTTGTTGATTATGTTTACTTGTCTAAATTATGTTTAAATATGAGGTTAGTAACCTAAACTTTTAACATAAACCTATGTTAACTTGAATGATAACTTAAGATGCTAGAGTTATCCTTCCCAGTTAAACTAATCATTAAACTTAACCATCCTCGAGTAGGACTAAAACTCACTGAGGAAAGTGAGGTATTTATCTATGGTTAATGACCTAAAAATATTCCTATGTGGAAGTAGGAGTGTCACATATGGCACTTGGGTCCTATTTGTGTATGCGTAAACCGATATGCCCCTAAACCCATAAGACATATATTAAGGTAACATGCTTCCCCATAACACCTTTTTTTATGTATTTACCTCTATCTAATTACCTCAGTTAATCTCCTTTGGTTCCAGTTGCATGTACATGAGTGCATCGAATATTTATCACTTTCATAAAAAAATGAGGTAATTGGGTCTAATACGCATCCAAAATGTACTCTGATATACAATTCCAAATTTTTTTGGTGTTGTTTCATGTATCTCTTCTTTTATCTATATTTCAAATCATATTTATGGTTACATTTCTACTCACTTGGAAGGTCACACCATATAAAACACAAAAATTATTCATGATTTTATTATTTTCATTAGTTTTCTTCTCCTCTCTTTTCTTGATAAAGCCTCACACTTCTATGCCTATTATTTTCTCTTTATAGATGGAATGAGATGAATTTTATTTAGAATGGTGCCTCTTTTATGGCTAGGCACTCCTCTTAGGTTGACACCTTTCTTTATTTTATTATATATGCTTCTTAGGTAGTGCCTCCTTATGATGGAATCCACACTCTTGTCTATAAGGACCTCTTTGGTGTATGGCTGCCCCTATGCTCTTATATGATTATAGTAGATGCATAGGAAAGAATAAAATAATATATGGATCTCATTAAATGTCATAGGGAAATAAATGGGAATTAAAATCATGCCAATTGAATCTTACACACAAAAATAATGAATTGCATTGAGGGTCCTCACTTATTATTTATCTTCTATACTCTCCCTAATTTTTCTAACAAATGATCTAGAGACCTCCCTAGGAAAGCTTATTATAATACCAACATTTATTAAGAACAAGTAATATATTAATTTTATAATTATGTGAATTCATATTGCATTAGCTTCAATTCTTATTTATATAGCTTAGGAACTAATATTAGTCCCTATATTTTAGGATTTTTATTTTATAAAATATGCTATCCCAACTACTATCTTCTATTCTATGTTACAAATGCTTAATATAGCTAACCATTTTTAACAATATATATTTTAAACTATGTGGGTGTCGTATTAATAAAATAACACCACTTAAATTATTATTTCTAAAGACCATGGTTTAATTATCTATTCTAATAGAATTACATTGATGAAGTAACGAAAACTTTCCATAAGATTGAAATTGAGTGAAAAAAGTGAATTAGCAAATCCAAAATTACAAAAAGTACTATTAATGTAGAAGGCCATGAAAAACAATGTGGAATAAGTGTCAACAATTGATGTTGACTTGCTTGTTAAAGGAAGGGTGTTCAAAAAAATGGATAATGATATTTCCCATGATTGGATTGAAAGCATGTTACATAAAATTGACATTTTGAATAGGTCCATTAATGATTTGAACTGGGAAGCAAAAAATAGGTGATGAGAAGCTTAATAAATCCTATTCTAGTATACAGAATATTCACTATGAATTTTCCAAAGAATATGTCTCTAGGTAGCACTTAGTCAATGGACTAAAAGACCAATTTAGAAAGGTGATCAAGGAGGAATTATTTAAAGAGGGAATTTTTAATACTATTAAATTAAACATTCTCACTGACATTCATACCACCTTGTAAGAAGTAAATAGGTAGTTGTTGGAATTCTCTAAAACTCCTAACATCATGATCATGATCATATACATATGGGTGGTGCATTGAAAAAACACAATTATTCCTAAAGTATTCCTCATAGCGGAAGGTCTAAATAAGTTTTTCATGTTTAAGTTATCTTAAGAAAATAGCAAAGTTACGATCAAGTCAAATTCATAAATGATGAGCCCACTGGTAGAGATATTTCCATAGGAAAATATATTTGGGGAATGATTTTTTTTAATATTTTGTATATACTTCATTTTTTTATATTTGTAAAGTACAAATAATCTTTTGTAATATTTCAATCAAATAAAAAATTAAAAAGTAAATTCAAAATTAGAGTAGTAATCTTGAAAATAAAAATTATAAGAATATTAAGGGTCAATGCATTCCCTCCTAAAATAAAAAATAGGAGTAATAACTATTGCAAAGAGGATATTTTTATGCCATTTAAAATTTAGCTTCAAAGGAAAGGAAAATAAACTTTGTGTTTATTTCCACAAATAAATACAGAGAAATGTTTCATAACTTTGACTCTTGAAATCTTTTTAGCAATCTATTTTACTATTATGTTTAATGCATCTCTTTCTTACCTTTCAAATAATACAAGATTTCAACTTTGAATTATCAAATCAAATATGAGTTATTTTTTAGCATGCAAGGGATAAGTGACGAGTTTTATTTTTCATGCATGACCCTTAATTCTCCCTCTCTTTTTATTTTTATTTTAAAGGTTGAAAGCAATAACACCCCCCCCCCCCCCCCCCCCCCCCCCTGAAACAAATTTTCCTATGCATATTATATACAGTTTAATTTTGTATTCCCCCACTTTCAATAAAAATAACTTTCCTTCATAATAGAATTATAAATTTTGTCTCCTCATTGTTGCAAAAATATTCTGTTTTCCATAGTGCCAAATATTTATCCAACAATTTTTGGCACCTACCGTGGGAAATGTTTTCTATTATTTTTTTGATACCCAACAAACTCATCACTTAATGACCCATATGATAGCATAATATTAATATTGTTTCATACGAATCAGTTTTTAAAAAGATAAGATCAATTTTTATGCATAGAACTACCACCATTACCAACTATTCAAAATAAAATGTTTGTTAACATCCTAGTTGAAATAATATTTAATTGGGATAGTAATAATAGTGAAATTTATGACCCATGATTTGATCTTCATGAATAATTTGGTTTTAAATTCACCTCATAAATAATAATAAGAATTGGTCTAACACAAAGTATAAATTTGTCAATGCTAAATATCCTAGTGTTAACGGCCATAAATTTTAAAGCCATGAAAGTTACACCTGCACCATGGGGTGTTCAATTTGTAAGGTGCCCAAATTCATGAGTCACCTAAAGGTTCAATAAATAGTTTTCTCAAGTTTATCGGTGATGAAAAAAATACCTAGATGAGCACATATTAGATTTTATTACTATTAATGGTGTCCTTGTCATGCAAAATAAAGATGTGGTAGTTAAACTATTTTTCAAGACTTTGAGCAAGGGTTTGGGATAATGGTTATATAATCCTGGCTGTAATAATTATTAGAATACAATGAAAAATAAATTTGAAGAAAGGTTTAATCCAATTGAAAATGATTGTGTGTTCTAAGCTCAACTTACAGAAATGTAAAAGTAATCGAATGAACTCATGAGGGAGTTTATAACTAAGTTTAATAAATTGATAAATAAAATCCCTAATAATCCTATGCCCACTCCAAATAATCATAAATGTTTTTTATTAAATGTGGAAACACCTCTAGTAAGTTTTTTCTTATGTAAGAAACTGTCCATTGACTTTGGAGCTTGCCCAAAACCATGATAAATTTTTTGAGGATGACATGATCATGGTCCAAAAATAAGAAAAATGATGCATTCAAGTGAAAGTGATAGAAATCAATAGCTACTATATCTCAATTTTTTGTAAATGATCTATTGGATCTAAAAAAATAAATTCCTCATACCAATAAGGTTATCCCTTATTAGGATGTGCCAAGGTGTCATTTCATTCCATACAATAAAAATGTTCACCCTTGCCTTCCAAATCTAATTCCAAGGATTAATATTGAATTACACTATACATAAGTTCACTTTTCATGTGCATTTAATGCTACTAATTACCATGATGGTTTTAGTTACCTATAATTGGTGAAAATTTTGCCATTGTGAACCATTATAGAACCACTAGAAGAAGGTGATTTAGGAAATCTATGGTGAATCTAATATGGGTTAATATTAATATGAAATTGATTTTAAGGATCATGATTATGTATTGGATGAGATGAAAAATAATTCCTATGTTGTGTTTATGAGATCATAGATTGAGAAATTGAAACCAGTTGAAAAAGGTAAAGAGATAGATAAACATAAGGAGAGAAAAAATTAAAGATTCCCCAAAATCATCTAATCATAATTATATCTTGGATATGGGTATGCCATTGACAAAAAAATCAAATAAAAATAATTTTATGTGGTAATTATTCCTCCCCCTTCTAATGTCCCAATATAAAAAATTCTAATTTTGTTTGTTTTCCTTGTTTTGATATCATTGACCATATGAATAAAACTAAGATTTAGGTTTCCAAAATCAAATATCTTAAGTCAAACTTAGACCAACTTTAAAAATTGGTTATATTCATCAAAGGAGAGAGTCTTAGTACCTCTATAACATATTCCCAAGGATTTTTTTCCAACCCTTTTGACTCCGCTCTAAAAAATTACATGGTTGAATCTACTCAAACCTGTGAAAGATTCAATCTATTTTATGTTTATCTCTTCATTGAAGGTTTTCAATTGAACAAATACATCCTTGATTTAGGACACTTAGATAATGTATTACCATCAAGGTGACATAATCCCTAGGATTATCATGTACTAGAATTTTTTAGTTGTTCCTCCATGGAAGTAGAGAATGTGTCTCTCAATGGGAAAATCAAAGATATTGAGATGGATCTAGAAGCATTTCCCCATATAAGAGTTAAGGATATTTGGTAAAATAAAATATGATATGTAATTCTATTGAGAAGGATATTTTATAAATACCTTGTCGGTGACGATCTACTAAATTGGACTCATACTATGATCCCAATAAAAAGGGGTCAAGGAAAAGTTAATGCCTAAGTCAAAGTCTAAGTATCTTGTGTGAAAATTAAAAGGCCCTTGTCCAGCTATTATCTATGAGGAGATGGGCCCTAGTTATATGTGATGATGATAGACCAAGAATGGAGATTAATGAACTTGTTTAAGGTGACATAAATTATCTATGGACTTTAGAGTTTGATAGAAGCTATTTATTCATAAGATCGAGTGCTAGAGTTGTTCTAATTTATCCTCAAAATGAATTGTTTCCATTATCATATAAGCTCCAATTTAAATTTACAAATAATGTGGTTGAATGTGAAATGATACTTATGTTATTTCAAGTGGTGGAATAAATTGGTATGAAAAATATTTGAGGTTAAGGATATGCATATATGATATTCAAACAAGTATATAACCAATATCAGTTGAAGAATGATTGATTAAGGAGCTATAAAAACAAAGTTTGGGATTATTTTGAGGTTTTAAAAGACTTCTACATTAATACTATGCAAAGAGAGGATAAAAAGAAAGAAGATTCATTGGACATGTCTACATCCTTGATAATAACTCATATGGTAATATATAAAGATAGATGCACCATTGAATTGATTTAATTAAAAAACATAGCAGATAACTCAAAAATTTGGCAGGTGTTCAATAATGAGGAGAAAGTTTTTGATTTCCTATATAAAGCATATAACTTTAATAATTTATATTTCTATAAATTTATTCAAATATAGAGGATCCCATTCTCAAGTCAACAAAGATACTACTAAAAATTATACTAAAGGTCAACTCCATTCTAAAGAAAATAAATTAAAAGACAACAAGATATACAATTAAATTGGTAAAATTTACAAAGTGATTAGTTTCATTTGAGGAACTGTTTGATAATAATGATTGATATACAAATAATAATAATATTCAATAGGAACCTGAAGGATCTTCTAAGTATGAGAAAGTGAATATCAACACTGGTGAAAATACTCAGTATGTAAATATTATTCAAAAGAGGAACATAGGAGGTTTATAGTTATTTTGATTTTGTATAAAGATGTTTTTACCTAGTTTTATGCAAATTTAAAAAAAATCAAACCCAAAGAGATGCACCATGAAACTCCTTTCAAGTTAGGTGTCAATCATTCTAAGCAAAAGTAAAGACACTAAAATCTAAATATTATAGGTACATTCTTAGAAGAGATAAAAGAATATTATGGATGTCATAATCATCATACCAATCCATCATTCCACATGGGTGGTAGACATTATACCCATGAGAAAAAAGAGTGGAGAAATAAGATTTTACATTGATATTTTCAACCTAAACCAAGCCTTGTCAAGGTCAATTACCCATTTTCAATAATAAATAATATTGTACAAGTAGTTATGGGATATAAGATGATGCCCATGATTGATGGTTTATCTAGATATAATAAAGTGATAGTGTCTCTCTAGGATCAACATAAGAAATTTTTTATGACTCCATATAGAATGTTCACATATGAAAGGATGTCATTTAGTCTCATCAACACTTGAGCCACTTTATACAGGGAAATGAACCTATATATCAATGATATTAAGAATAATAACATAGTGATCTATCTTAAATACCTCAATGCCTTCTTAAAAAAGATAAGACGATCATTACAAACATTTAAAGATGTTTTTTGAAATATGGTGAACTCATGGCATCTTGTTGATTTTGAATAAGCCAACATATGTGGTAATATAAATAAAAATTATTTGCTGATATAGTTTCCAAATAAGTTACTAAAACTAACCCTAAAAGGGTCAAATCAATCTAGAAGTTATCTCTTCCTACTAGTAAACTTAGAATGCACTCAATTTTTATTAATTTGGATTTTAAAAAAAGGATTGTGCCTAATTTTTATGAATTCATTAGGAATATTTATTAGATGATGTGAGGAAATTTTTTTAAAGTGGAGTGATTATGGAAAAAATTATTTAGTGAAATAAAAAACTCTATTTCTAATGGCCCTATGCTGGTATGTCTAGATTTCCAAAATTATTTCTTTGTATACTAGTACTCTTTATATCATACATTGTCAGCTATCCTAGTAAAAAATAACGAGGATAATATTGAGTCCCCATTGCCTTATTGATTTATATATGGAAATATAATGAGCCCAAATATTATTTTATTTAGAATCATGCATATGCTATAGTCAAGGCTATGAAACTCTTTATATTTTACATCCTGAATTATCACAAGTTGGTGATGGTCCCAGACTTAGTTTTCATATCAATTTTTAAAAAGTAAGATATTGGTTTGTAAGTGAGGATAATGGATTTCTAAGGTGAAATAATAAGACTTATACATCAAACCCACTATGCTAGTTAGTGGATAAAGCCTCTATCAGTTGATATCAGAACAAGTTGATGCTTAGAGAGAATCTAAAGAATAAGATCTCAATAAAGGAAAGAGAAATTAATCTCCACTTGTATCATTTAGTGAATCCATTGAAAAGTGGTATTTAGACATTTCATTTTTCCTATATTATGTATAATGTCCTTCTCACCTAAATACAAAATAAAAAAGAAAAATCAAGCTTAAGGCTACTAGATACGTGATTTAGGACACTATTCTATTTAAGAAATTCATTGATGGAACTTTTTTTAGGTGTGATGATAAAGAAAATCAAAATTTATTTATATATTACTTTCACAACAAATCTTGTTTTGGGTAAATTTACTTGCTTGTTACAACATTCAATATTATACAATCTCACTACTTCTAGCTAATGTTATTCTAAGACACACAAGATTAGGTTTCAAAATGTGAAACTTTTTATCTTTTTTTGGAAGGACCAAGCTTACAAAATTTACCCTCAGTCTTATAGTAATTTAATATCCATTCCAATAGTTAGAATTAGACTTCATTGGTACTTTGAATCCTCACTCAAGTGTGCGATAGATACATGTGTTGATGACCATGGATTATTTCACAAAGTGGGTTAAGGAAATTCTAGTAAGATCCACTACTTCTAACATAGTGTGTAATTTCATCAAAGAGAATATACTAGTTAAGTTTGTGTACCATAGAATATTAACATATAAAACACATACATTTTTATTCATATAAGCTCATAAGGTTCTAATATGGATATGATATCTCCTTATCTCAATCTAGTTATTACCCTTAAGGCAATGGTAAAATAGGATCAAGTAATAAGAACATCGTGACCATTGTTTGCAGGATTTTAGATGAGAACAAAAGAAATTAGTAGAAGAGGTTGTATAATTTTCTTTAGGCTAATTACATATCTCCCAAAATAGAAATATGGGCTTATCCTTTCAAGTTTATATATGGAACTAACGTGGTGATTCCCATCTCTTTGTAATTAGAAAATCTTCAACTAGATCAAGTTATATATGATGATGGATATAGAAAATTAACTGAGAAAAGAGTCATGTAATTTTGAGTGAGTTTTGTGTATTTAACATGAAAATGGAAGATTAACATACCTTGGGTAGACCAAAGTTCTGCCCAGCTCTTATAGGCTCATATAATAGTTTTTTATGGTTAAATTCACTTTTTCAAGACCATTTTCACATTTTCATTTCATCCACATATCTTTTTTATACCTATAGACCCATAAAAAATATACTATATCTCACTAAGGCTACCTTATTTAATACCAAAGGATAAAATATGAAGTTCAAATATATGGGTTTTCATCCCATATTCATACTTGAGACTGATGTGATTTAAATTGGTGACACTTAGATTGGCCATGTTAATTTGGAATGATTTCACAAGAGAAATAATGTAGAATCACCTAACACGATGCCTACCCTCCTATCACAAAGCGGTCTACCAAAAGTTGCTAATTTTGCAGTATCCATCCAATCATAAACTTAATGTTTAGTTTTGCAGAACACTATGATATAGATACCAAGGAAATTTGGTCCATAGGAAATGTGGTTATGGCCAAGATATAAATCAAATCCATTTATATTAATTTCTATATTCAACTTTGGGACATGTATTCAAAGAAGATTGATAAGGTTGGGAAATATCATTGGGATAAGAACCTTGATCAACACTTTTTGACCATGAATGTTGAGTGGTTGAAACATAATAGGAGAGGATTTCCAAAGCTACCAATAATTTATCTAGATAATCTTTCAAGGATGAATTTTTAAACATGATTACCCTTCTCAACAGGGTAGTAGGTAATAAGACCACAAAAAAGTTTCATCCTTGGATGTTCTTAGTGATGAGCCTCATTTGTGCCAAAAATAAATTTGTTGATTTGGGAAGCATCATCAGTGATTATTTTCATAGGAATATCAAAATTATAAATATCATAATGAAATTTTATGGGACTTCATACCTAGTATACTATTTGATAATTTTATGAGTGTTTCCTAGCTTCAGTCCATAGGAAGCTTTGGTATTCTAACCAAAGTGCATGAGTATTATACAAAACTAATTTTGAAGGAAAGTAAAAAACATTTTATATGTGTCAATAATGCATTATCCATAAGGATAGTATAGGCACTTGTCAAGGATTGATGAACAAAGATACCAAAGGAAGATGTTGATATTGTCATATAATACATGAATTACTTCATCTAGTTCTTTGAGTTTATCTATGTTAGGATAGGTGAATTTTATGGAATAAAATTTAGAATCCAAAGGATTTTAAGTGATAAGATACTATTGATATATTAATGTAGGAATATATTCTAGGCTCACAAAAGGAGTATAAAGAGGTGCATGGCAATATTTATTTTCCAATCACACATGGTCACTATACCTGCCAAAACACCAAAGATTATTACAAGATTGAGACAATGATCTTGCATTTCCATTTGCATCCTCATACAAATGGTTTTTTTTTTCAAAAATAAGGGGCACACCAAACCTCACCTTATGATATGTGCCACATAAACACATGCTACATTTGGAAGCCTATTATAAATATTATATAGATGACTATGATTTAAGAAGAATGGATTAGATCTACCTAATCTTGGATAATATTATATATTTCACCACCAAATATGTCCCTAAAGGAATTGTGGATATGGTTTTAGGTTATTAGAGCCCTTGTAAATAGATAAATTCATGTCAACACCATAGCCCCAACTGAATTATGATTCCCATAAAATCATTGACCTATAGTTATGAACTCAAATAATACTCAATAGATCAATGGATTGATTTAATTATATACTTGTAGTTCACTAGATAAAATGGTTCAATGAAGTCTAAGTCATTGATCTTGAATTAAAAACCACCACAAAAATAAATAATGTGGTTGGAACTAGTAATCTTTGTCTTGTCTCTTACCTAATAATTACCTTTAGTCATGATGGTGATAGAAATTATCCAAACCACGTGAATCCTAATAAAAATTGTGGAGGAGGTTCATACATAATAGTGAAATTAAAAGTTAATCGATTTGATCAACTGAAATAAATTGTCGAGAACCTAATATCTCACATATACAAAATATACACAAATATTAAATATATTAATATTTTATTCCTTTTGTGGAAGGAATCACTCTGAATCACTTCTCACTTTGAGGGGGCTACCTCCTTATTAAAGTATTTGACTCTAATTGATATATTTTACTTAGATGCCTTACACTAACCTATACCCCTATATTTATGCTAATCTAATCTATCCCACTCTTCATTTCTATGAATGTGGTATTATTATTACTATTCCTTACTATTCATTATTATTCACTACTATTACATTCTATTATTCTAGCCCAAATATACATTATATTTCCTTAACTAGGTATATTAAATTCCATCCTCGATATGTTCACCCTCAAAACATGTGAAAAATTAAATATCAAAAATATGTATAAGACCAGATGGAAGCATGTCCATGCATTCTTTACTACTTCCACTTCTTTTTGTGCTTTAATAGTAGCATGTATAATAATATTTTGAATGGAATCACTAGAACATTAGGTGGATGTTGAAAGGGAATAGAGGAATGAACATCAATAAAAAGTAAGGCCATCTGAAGGTTATAGTTGAGTACTAAACTTTGAAGCTTGATGATCATCACCTTGAAGCTAAAATAAGGGTGCTCAAAATAGTCAGCCTAGGGATCTAATGAAGGATACATGCCATACCCACATTGTTATTTATGTTGGTCCCCAAAAATGTCACTCATTTTTGGAACAACATATGAGCTATCTTGGTCCTACAGGACAAAAACTTCTCTCTTCCCTTCTCAAAATTTATTCTAAGCTTTCAACTTCCTTCTTTTTCAAGCTTTCCAAAAATCTACAGACTCTACAGGCTTAAATATACAGACTCTGTAGGCTTGAATCTATGGACTCTGCGGGAAGAAAACCTATGGACTCTACAAGCCAAGTTCTATGGGCTTCACAGGTTGATTTCTATGGACTCTACAGGAAAGAAGCAAGCTCTCAAAAGAACAAGTTTCTAGCACTTGGTCATTTTCAAGATTGGTTCAGTGCCTCAGTTCAATCAAAAGAGTTCAATCGGTGAATGATAAAGGATAAAGGTTTAAACCATTTAACTTTGGACCATTTTGGTTCAAAGGTTCAATGGGTTCAATGGGCTTGGTGTAAAAGATCAAAAGGACTTAGCCAAATAACGAGAATGAGCCCTTGAACCATTGAACCGTTGAACCAAAATAATGAAGAATTCTCTTAGGAAGATTTTTTTGGAAAAATGTTAAGGCAAAATTCATTTGGACCTTTTGTCCAAAGGAATTCACCCAGAGAGAAAATTTGAAGAAGCAGGCAAGGCAATTCTTGCAAACTTTTTGTCCGCAGGAAAATATCCATGAAAAATACCGAGGAAAGGGAGCAGAAGAAAAGCCAAAGCAAAGGAAAAGCCAAAGAAATTTCAAGTTGTGACAAGCCTGTGAATGTCAAAATTTACACTAGGGAAAGCAGTTCTGCAAAGGGTGCCAAGTAGCCAATGCGGAGGTCTCTGACATGTTTTCTCTAAAGGTAGTGGAACGTGCCACGTATCCCTTGCAGAGCTCAGTGGAAGCTGACAAGTGTCATCATCCGTGATGAATCCAAATGAGTCCCAAATGCTTTTGTATTGTTGCTAAAGAGAGTGGAAGCTGACATATGTCCTCTTTCATAGGACCTTCAGAGGATGCGTAAAGCTTCTATAAACTCAGCGGATGTTGCCATGTGTCCTACCTATTTCAGTAGTGGAATGCACCACATGTCACTTATTGAAATCAGAAGAAAGACCAAGTGCAAAAATGGACAAAGCATCCAAGTGGTAAAATGAGGTGTCGACTCAAGGAGTTACTCTAGTAGGTGATACAATGTCTATGAATTGATCATTAGGAGGTGCAAATGACAAATGATGCAGCCCATAATTTCTCATATGATGTTTAAGCAGTGTGCTCTTCCCAATGATGGGAATGCGCATGGGTCATTTGTGAAAAGGGTGCCAAAAGGCCTCCTTTCTTCCCCTATTTATTTTAATCTCTCATTTGTTACAAGGGAGATCTTCCCCTTATCAGAAGTGAAACTCTGCCCATTTTGAAAGAAGAAGACTGAGACTTTGAGCTCAGATTGTAATTTCATTTTCATTTTTATCTGAATGAGAAAGCAGGTTGTTTATAGACTTTGTGCTATTTTGGCTTGTATCAATTTAGGAGATCATTCTTACGTCAGTCTTCTAAAGGTGTTCTTATTCATTTAATTTGGCAAGCAGAATTAGTGAAGGTAATAGGGAAGTGTCCTAAAACCAACTGTGGGAAGACTTTGTGCTTTCATAATTGATTTCAGTCTGTGTTTTTGTTTTCTTTTGTGTTGAGGATTATGGGGTGACTTTGTGCCCCTATTATCCTTTGTGATATACTCTTTGGGTAGTTGATGTGGAGACTTTGCGCTTTGTTTCATCTTGTTGTTACTACACCCCTTTTTATCACTGGTTATTTCACTATCTAAAAGAAACTCCTGATGTTTCCTATAGCGACACTTCTAAAAGAAGAGAAGTGCCTTCAGCATTTATAGCCAAGATTTTCTCCTTTATGTGCATCATCTTTGAAAGAAGAGAGATGGATGGTTTGTCTCACCCCTATGTCTTACTTTCTACTTATTCATATTATATATAGCTCTGCATATTTAATAAGGAACCTCCCCTTGATGAGAGGAGAGATTTGTCCCCTTGTGATGTAGTAAACCTACACATTTGGATGACCAATCTCCCTATGTTGTGGTGATAAGAACTATTTTGGTCACTAGTTAGCTGGCCGACAAAATATTCACCCAACAGTTTTTGGTGACTCTAATAGGGAAGAGCGCGTAGTTTGAAGTCTCAAACTTCAAGCTAAAGTAGATCCTACTCTTTTCCATTTTTTGTTCTACAATCTGTCAACTCCATGTTATACCAGAGGCCAAAAATCCCAAAGTGTTGTTGACCCTACTTTTGAGTTGGTGCAGCAGAGTAATTTTGAGTTGTTTCCTCCACAACCTTACCTTAGACAAACTAGGAGTCTTCCTCCTAGCCCTATAGGGCCACCAACACAAGGCAGAGCTTCTTTTTCTACTGTTGGTTGAGCTTTGCCTATCCATGCTCCACCTGGATTAGTTATCCCACTTTTACATAATCAAATCATGGCTCTTAGCCCCTGGGGTAATTCTTTTGGTCCACTGAATTTGACTCCACCTCTGCATGAGCTTCCAAGTAGTTCAAGGAAGAATTTCCCCAAATTCTTTGGTGATGGGAAGGTTCATCTTGATGAACACATTGCAGCTTTCAGCATAGCTTGTGGTGTAATAGGGGTAGAATTTGAAGACATAATAGTCAGGCTATTCATGGAGACACTACAAGGCACTACTACAGATTAGTTTTACCACCTACAGGCTGGATCAATGACTAACTGGGACACCCTAAAAGACAAATTTGAAACTAGATTTAAGCCTACAGAAGATGCACATGCCTTGCTGGCCCAGTTCACTTAGATGAAGAAAGAGCCTCATGAGCCTATGAGGGATTTTATTACCAGGTTCAATAAGCTGAGGCATAGGGTTCTCATGGTCACCAAGCTGACACATTAGAACCTCAAATGCTTCTTCATCAACTCACAACTACCTGAAGTGAGTTTCTTGCTGAGACAGGCCAGACACGTAGACCTTGCTACTACTCAAGACTTGGCTACTAAGGTATAAAATGACCTTATCTTGGTAGGAAAGATAAGGAGAGACCCTAATAAAGTTAAATCCTCTTCATCTTCTGAGTATTCACCTACAATCACCACTAACCTAATGGTACAAAAGCTAGTGAATGAAATGCTAGCTCTCATAAGCAAATGGTGCAAGGGATGTCATTTGCTCCTGCATACAGAGATATGCCCAGGAGGACATTCTAGAATCAGGTGTACCAAGGCAATGCTACCAGGAATCAGGGATAGAAAAATCACCTTCCCCCTCCATAGAGGAACCTCACCCTTGAAGCACCTCCAAACAACTCGGTAGTCAGATATCTAGAAGCTAAAGTGGATTTCTCATTCCAGCCTGAGTTAAATCCTGAAGATGATGCTAATCTCTTCACTAAGGAAGAAGAAGAATTAGCTGGTGACTCCCATATTGGTTTCTTGAACTATTAGGATGAACCCAAAAGTGAAGGCCATACAGTTGAGGGGTCATATGCTATATTCACCTGGTCTAAGAATAAATTAGCTTAATAAGTTGATAAGGAGAAAGTAGAGGAGTGACCTCAACTAGCAATTTTAATTGCTAATCAGGGATCCACTCTTCCTTTCCAGCCAAAGGACCTAGTGGTTTCAAGAAAAGTAAGTACCCCAAATGCCCCTATGCCTTCTACTTCAAATTCATAGTCCAGTCCTCCCCCTTTTAAAAATCAAAAGGATGAACTCCCATCCTCTGCTCCTAGCTCGTTCCATACATTTGATGTCATTGACCATATAAAGAGAACTAAAATTCAAATGTTTGAATTTGAATTTCTACAGTCCCATCCTAAGCAATTAGACCAACTGGTTCAATGTGTTAAACACTAGAACATCCCTATTGAACAAGCAATTCCCAAAGTGACACATGATCCTGCCAAGAATGCACCTACCAAGAACAACCTTGTCACTGCTCCCCCTACTACTCTTGGCAGGTCTAAACCTTTTTATGTCTCATTACTGATAAATGGACATCAGCTAAATAATTGCATCATTTATTCTAGAGCTTCAAACAATGTCATGCTTGCTAGAGTGGTTGAATCCCTTAACCTCACATTGACCACAACTTTTGGTAGATGCTTCTGCATGGAGAACAAGCAAGTACCTTTGATGGGACAAATCAAAGATGCCCAATTTGTGTTTGTTGCCTTTCCAGACAAAAGAATCAAGATGACTATCTTGGTAACAGATGTCCCAGCATCATATGGCATCCTTCTCAGGTGGAATTTATGTATGGATGTTGGTGGTGAATTAAGCATGGATTTATTAGAGGCAATGATTCCAGTCAAAGGTGTTATGAAAAGGCTACTCCCTAAGAAGGAAGTGAAATATGTTGTTACCCAGACCTCAACACTTGAAGCTCAAATTCTGTTTGAGTCTTTAGGCATGGGTAACTACTTTTTGTACATGAATGTAGTTCATGAGACATCTGATGAAGCTCCTACAGATGAAATCTTGGAAATGCATTCAGCTAGAACAACAAAGGAATTGGCTGAGAAGAAGGCAAGTGTGGAAGTATCTCCACCCCCAGATGAAGAAGAAACCAAAAGAAAATCAATATCAAATGAGGTATGGATTCTTGAATTTGATGGCAGCTGCTCTTCCACTAGTTCAGGAGCTGGGGTTGAGTTAATATCTCCTCAAGGAGATATTTTTCACTCATCTTATAAATTGTAGTTCAGCAACATGAATAACACAGCTGAATATGAGTCTCTACTACTTGGATTGAGAGCCGCTCAAGACAAAGGCATCAAGGTCCTTCATGTTAAAGGAGATGCTAAACTAGTGGTTTGTCAGGTGAGGAACCTATATCAAACCAAGAATGAAAGATTGCATCATTACCGCAATCTAGTCTGGGACCAGCTTGAAGACTTTGATGCTTTTAACATCTCTATAGTTCCTAGAGAATTCAATGACCAGGTAGATGCATTGGCTATTTTAGCCACTCTTTTGGTCCGCCACCCAGATTTCAAAGGAGACAAATACATGATTGAGCTAGTCTTTCAGTCAAGTGTACTTGATAATGCCAGTCATTGGTAGGTATTTAACAATGATGACCAAATCATTGCCTTCCTAGAGCAAAAAGATAGCTTTGAATGGATACATTTTGAAGGCAGTGAATCTTAGAAGTGTGTAACAGTTCCTAGATCAAATGCAGACATAGATGAGGAGTTCTTGCAACTGAAAGGAAATAAAATTCCCAAAGGCCTAGTTTCTCTTGAGAAGCTATTTGATAAGCATGATAGATTCATCAGACAACAGCCAATGGATTCAAGCTCGTCTCAAGAGTTTGATCAAGTAAATCTGGGAACCAAGGAAGACCCCAAGATAGTGAACATTGGGAAATGTTGTACTCCTGAAGAGCATTTCAAGTTCACCTCTTTTCTCAATGAATACATGGATGTCCTAACATACTCCTATGCTGACCTGAAATCACTCCAGCCTAATGAAATTTGACACAACATCCCTCTCAAGGCTGATTCAACACCTTACAGGCAAAAGTCCAGGCATTATGATCCAAAAATATTAGGTACTATTTTATCTGAGATACAAAAAATGCTAAATGCCAAGATAATCTTCTTAATCCATCATTCCACATGGATTTCCAATATAGTGCCTATAAGAAAGAAGAATGGTGAAATTTGCCTTTATGTGGATTTTAAGAATTTGAATCAGGCATCCTTGAAGGATAATTATCCTTTGCCAATCATGGATCAAGTGCTATAAACAGTGATGGGCTCAGAGATGTTATCAATATTAGATGGCTTCTCAAGATATAATCAGGTCAAAGTCGGTGAAGCAGACTAGCATAAGACTGCTTTCACCACACCTTGGGGCACATTTGTGTATAAAAGGATGCCTTTTGGTTTTATAAATGTTGGATCCACCTTCCAAAGAGCAATGGACCTTTCCTTCAAAGGATGAGATGGGTAAGTTCATCATAGTTTATCTTGATGACTTGACTATCTTCTCTAAGCATCGCCCAGATCATGTGAACCATTTGCAGCAAGTGCTAGAACGCTACCGCCAGAATGGCATTTCCTTAAACCCTAAGAATTCAATTTTTAGAGTAACAGAGGGGAAACTTTTGGGACACATTGTGTCTAAAGGAGGCATAAATATTGACTTAAATAGAGTCAAGTCTATCCAAGAACTTTCTTTGCCCATAAGTAAGACTATTGTTCACTCTTTCTTTGGAAAGGTGAATTTCTTACAGAGATTCATCCCTGAATTTATCGAGAAGACCAGGCACATTATAAACATGATGAAGGGAAAGGCCATCTTTAGCTAGACAAAAGAAGGCAAGTTAGCTTTTGAGGATATCAAGACTGCCATTGCCCATGCTCCAATTTTGGCTTATCTAGACTATAGCAAAGAGTTCACCACTTATAGCTATGCTTCAGAACATACGCTCTCAGTAATTCTAGTTCAACAAAATAAAGAAGGTATGGAATCTCCCATTTCCTTCATGAGCTGTCCTCTCAAAGCTCATGAGCTGAAGTACTCAAATATGGAGAAGCATGCTTATGTAGTGGTGAAGACCGTGAAACATTTTCATTTCTACATCCTCAATTCTCGAGTTACTACCTTGGTCCTTGACACCACAGTGAAATCTATACTGACTCAACAGGAGTTTGGGATGAAAAGAGGCAATTGGGTTGCAAAGATCTAGGATTTTGATCTGATCATCAAGCCAAAAAAGTTGGTATATGGAAAGGGGCTATGCCAACTAATTGCTAATAACAAGCTAAGAGGAACAGGGCATGAAGAACCAGAAGTGGATGACACACCAATAGTCCTCTTTATCTCCACCATGAATGAGTGGTGTTTAGGGATTACTCATTTCCTTACTTATGGTGAATGTCCTGCAAACCTATCTTATAAAGAAAGGAAAACCATCAAGCTAAAAGCTGCTTATTTTGTCCTCTGAGACAATGGCCTATACAAGGGGAGCCTTGATGGAACGTTCCTTCATTGCGTGGACAAGGAACAACAAAGTCAACTTTTGAAGTCTTTCCATAATTTAGCCTATGGAGGACATCTTTCTACCCCTGTGACTGCCCATAAGATCCTATGAGCCAGGTATTATTGGCCAACTCTCTTTCAATATGTATACAAGTGGGTCAGGGGATGTGAACTTTGCCAGCAGTTTGTTGGAAGGCCCAAGTTAGCTGCCCTACCCCTCAAACTAGTAATCATATAGGAGCCATTCTAGCAATGGGGAATTGATTTTATTGGAGTTGTAAACCCATCATCAAGTGGTGGACATGACTATGTCCTCACGGCAACATACTACTTCACCAAATGGGTGGAAGTAGTTCTGACTAAACATGCTACTTCAGAAGTAGTATGCAATTTCCTCAAAGAGAACATCATGTCCAGGTTTGGGGTCCCAGTCAAAATTGTCATTGATAATGTAGCCTATTTCACTTCTCATGAGATTACCCAATTCTACTTCCACTATGGAATTACACTCTCCCACTCCTCTGATTACTTTCCACAAGGGAATGGACAGGCCGAGTCAAGCAATAAAAATTTGGTGACTATCATCAAGAAGCTAGTGGATGACAACCAAAGGACTTGGGATAAGGTATTGGTTGATGCTCTGTGGACAGACAAAATTACACCAAAAAGAGCAATTGGTATGTCTCCCTTCTAACTTTTGTATGGTGTCAATGTTGAGATACCAATCACTTTGGAATTGCAAGCATTGAAACTAGCTAAGGCGATTGAAGATCAAACATATGAGAGTTCACTTGAGAAGAGGATCATGTGCCTTGTTGAGATGAATGAGCAGAGAACTGCAGTGGTGGACCAAATTTCCACCCATCAAAACTTGGTGAAGAAGCTCTTTAACTAGAAAGTAAAGAATCATGATTTCCAGGTTGGAGATCAAGTCCTGATGTGGGACAAGAGAAGAGAACCAAAGGGGATGCATGGAAAGTTTGATTCCCTATGGAGGGTCCCTTTTATTATTCATCAGCTCAATGGTAAAAATAATTTCCTATTGAAGTATCAAGATGGCACTCTCTTTTCTCTGCCTCACAATGGGCAACATCTGAAGCACTTCAACTCTTGAAGTATCGGATGAGTTCCCCCTGTAGATATGTGTATTTGTATAGTATTTTATTTCTATTTTATTCTTTTGTTTTCATTTTTTAGAGCCTCTCTTTTTGGGTAGCATGGCTCTGTAGCCCAATGGCATGCTTCTAAGGCACTGGAGATTCTAGATTCTACTCCCTTTAATTGATTTTTGCAATAGAAGAGAGTTCCCCAAATAGAGCCAGCTGTTGGTCCCCAAAAATGTCACTCATTTTTGGAACAACATATGAGCTATCTTGGTCCTACAGGACCAAAACTTCTCTCTTCCCTTCTCAAAATTTGTTTTGAGCTTTCAAATTGCTTTTTTTTCAAGCTTTTCAGAAATCTACGGACTCTACAGGCTTGAATCTATGGACTCTATAGGCTTGAATCTACAGACTTTACAGGAAGAAAATCTATGGACTCTGTAGGCCAAGTTCTATGGGCTTCACAGGTTGATTTCTATGGACTCTGCAGGAAAAAAGCAAGCTCTCAAAAGAACAAGTTTCCAACACTTGGTCATTTTCAAGATTTGTTCAGCACCTTAGTTCAATCAAAAGAGTTCAATTGGCGAATGATAAAGGACAAAGGTTCAAACCATTGAACTTTGAACCATTTTGGTTCAAAGGTTCAATGGGTTCAATGTGCTTGGTGCAAAAGATCAAAAGGACTTAGCCAAGTAACAAAGAATGAGCCCTTGAACCATTGAACCGTTGAACCAAAATAATGAAGAATTCTCTCAAAAATATTTTCTTAGAAAAATGTTAAGGAAAAATTCATTCAGACCTTTTATCTGAAGGAATTCACCCGAAGAGAAAATCTAAAGAAGCAGGCAAGGCAATTCTTGCGGACTTTTTGTTCGCGGGAAAATGTCCACAGAAAATACCAAGGAAGAAAGGGAGTAGAAGAAAAGCTAAAGTAAAGGAAAATCCAAAGAAATTTCAAGGTGTGACGGGCCCGTGAATGTCAAAATTTACACCAGGGAAAGCAGTTTTATGAAGGGTGCCAAGTAGCCAATGCGGAGGTCTCTGACATGTTTTCTCTAAAGGCAGCAGAATGTGCCATGTATCCCTTGTAGAGCTTGGTGGAAGCTGACAAGTGTCATCATCCATGATGAATCCAAATGAGTCCCAAATGATCTATATTATTGCTAAAGAGAGTGGAAGCTGACATATGTCCTCTTTCGTAGGACCTTCAAAGGATGCCTAAAGCTTCTATAAACTCAGCGGATGCTGCCACGTGTCTTGCTTGTTTCAGTAGTGGAACGTGCCATGTGTCACTTATTGAAATCAGAAAAAAGACCAATTGCAAAAATGGACAAAGCATCCAAGTGGTGAAAGAAGGTGTCGACTCAAGGAGTTACTCCAGTAGGTGATACAATGTCTGTGAATTGATCATTAGGAGGTGCAAACGATAAATGGTGTGGCCCATGATTTCTCATATGATGTTTAAGCAGTGTGCTCTTCCCAATGATGGGAATGTGCATGGGTCATTTGTGAAAAGGGCACCAAAATGCCTTCTTTCTTCCCCTATTTATTGTAGTCTCTCATTTGTTACAAGGGAGATCTTCCCCTTACCAAAAGTGAAACTCTGCCCATTTTGAAAGAAGAAGACTAAGACTTTGAGCTCATATTGTAATTTCATTTTCATTTTTATCTGAATGAGAAAGTAGGTTGTTTATAGACTTTGTGTTATTTTGGCTTGTATCATTTTAGGAGATCATTCTTATGTTAGTCTTCTGAAGGTGTTCTTATTCATTTAATTTGGCAAGCAAAATTAGTGAAGGTAATAGGGAAGTGTCCCGAAACCAACTGTGGGAAGACTTTGTGCTTTCACAATTGATTCAAGTCTATGTTTTCCTTTTATTTGGTGTTGAGGATTATGGGGCAACTTTGTGCCCCCATTATCCTTTGTGATATACTCTTTGGGTAGTTGAGGTGGAGACTTTGTGCTTTGTTTCATCTTGCTATTACTACGCCCCTTTTTATCACTGGTTATTTCACTATCTGAAAGAAACTCCTACTGTTTCTTGTAGTGACACTTCTAAAAGAAGAGAAGTGCCTTCAGCATTTATAGCTAAGATTTTCTCCTTTGTCTATGTGCATCATCTCTGAAAGAAGAGAGATGGATGGTTTGTCTCACCCTTGTGTCTTATGTTCTACTTATTTATATTATATATATCTCTGCATATTTAATAGGGAACCTCCCCTTGATGAGAGGGGAGATTTGTCCCCTTGTGATGCAGTAAACCTGCACATCTGGATGACCAATCTCCCTATGCTATGGTGATAGGAACTATTTTGGTCACCAGTTCGCTGGCCGACAAAATATTCACCCAACAATTTACACACATTGTGTTTGGAGTGGAGTAGGTATTTGAGGGAGTTAAAGCTTTGGTTATATGTAGGGGATTGGTGATTACCTGTTAGAGCTCATTGAGAGCCTATATTGGCTCTTTAGTTTCTTATCATTAAAATAAATCTATCTACCAAATGCTAAAAACATCCCCCAAATCTATCCATGTAGTTATGTCATGTTCATATCTTCAACTATAGGAAATAAATCCTTGACCCACTTGTAGTTATTCTCCCACTCTAGCCATGCATCAATTTCCTCATCATATTATGCTATTATAGGGGCATGCAGATTTAATCTATCAAAAATATCACTATTGAATTGATTTAGAGTAGTGATTATTTTATTCAAATTAGCATCTAATTTTGAAAGTAATAAACTGATTTGATATTTTTGGGTAGTATTGAGTAAAACAACCATAATATTGCTTTTTTACAATAGTAGTAGTTAGTAAAACTAAAATAACTTCTTAAATACTCAATGAAATTCAAAAATGAAAATTGTTATGAAAAGATAGAAAAGAGAGGCACAACATTGATAAATTAATTGGTGCAATTATTTCCCATTTGAGAGCTACATGCAAAATAACAATTAGTTATTTTTTACATAAAAGTAGTTAATAAAACTTTGATAAATTTTTATATACCTAAAAAAATTTAAAACTATAAATTGTTATAGAAAGATGAAACCAAGGCACACAAAAATAAGAATTATTTTAGTTTGGTTGTATATAGTTTGATAGTTATATAATAGTCATGTGTTTTATGGAAAAAATGAAAATCTGCACTTTTAAATGGCAAATTTTGGCTTCAGATTCTGACTGTGTGATGTAAGAGCATCAACTCACCTATGTATATTTTTTTAAATAAAAATCTATGTAAGTCAATAAGTCTTGACTATGAAGGAAAAATACTATGTAAGAGACCATTGATAGGTTTTAAGGAGTCATATGACTGAAATGAAAGGGACTCTATCTAGAAGTTCATTTCTAGAATTCAACATAAGACTGTATTAAGCTATTAATAAGTCTATGTTGAGAAAAGGATGGAGTTATTTAAGGAACTATTTAAGATAGTTGATCAAATTCAAACCAAAATAATAAGAACTAAATAAAGTTATAAGACAAGAATAAAAAGTGAATTGTACATAAGTGTAAAATAGATTATAGACCTACAAGTCTATATAGAGGAGGATTTGTAGACATGGTTCAAAGAGTGTGAAGGAAAGAATAGTTAAGAAAGAACCAGGCCTTTGGATTTATGTTGTGGAATGTAAGTATGTAAATTTTGATTAATAAAGATATGTTTCTTGATGATAAATATGTCTCTGTGTTCCTATGATGTGTGATTTATATATTTATGAATATAATGATACTTGTATCTTAAGACTATGTGAAGAAAATACATAATGGTGCATAAGTAGAATTAATAATATGTGAGAAACTTGGTCTAATTACATGTTTAAATTTGTTTACAAAATCATAAAACCATTCTAGTTTATGTAAAATGTATATGTCAGATAACTTTTGAACCACTCATAAGACTGTTATAAAGTGGAAACTCACCATTGTACACATGGACATTCAAATTGGCAAAGTTTAAGGGACATGATATGGCTTTAATATTTTATTCTAATTGATCATCCATTTAGAATATTTATAAATTTCATGCAGGTATAAGGAGGAGGACAGACAATGTTGAATATTATTTTGATTTAATAGATAAGTGGAATTATAGTGGATTGGTAAAGAAAGGTAAACTAAAGTCAAATGTGTATTGCACTTCTAATTGCATGAACTTCAGATTCTTAATCCCTCTCATTTTATGATTGATGACATTATCTATGAAGAAAATACAGACTTTCATTTTTTATATTCATTACATACTACATTCTTGAAATTGAGTTGTGGTGGATTGCATTGATATTCCTCTTGTATTATGGTCTTTGATTTGATTTTGGAACAATTGACTATGTTTTTACATGCATAAAGTAAGTGTATTGATTATAAAGGAAGGTATGGTGGGAATTTGATTAATAGTGAATGGTCCTTTAAACGTCATCTTAACAAATTGTTAAAATATTAAATAAGAGTTTGACAACCAAGAACTAAAGGTTGCAAAGGTGGTATAGTAATGAGTTTATGAATTGATATTGTCTGGCAAGTTGTGTAATGGAAAGTTTGTCCTAGACAAACTGATCAAAAATTGGGTTCTAATAATGGTTCCAATTTAGATTTTTAGTGGTGGCACACTATAGAGATCTTTGAGAGCTTTTCGACACATTTTTTAGAATGTAAATCTAAGTTTAAGAGCTCTTGTAATGGCCATTTGAAGATGGTCAATAAATGTCACAATGCAACATGTGGCACGTGTTTCAATTTGGTTTTGAAATTTGGAACGAGGACCTATCAGAGGTTGACACTTGGCAGATTGAAAGGATTGCAAAAAAATGGTTTGATGACATGCCACGTCATCAACATGCCATGTGGAGTTTAGTGATTAAGCTCAAAGATAAGCTCATTGACCGAGCCATGTGGTGAGTTCAAAGGAGCCTCAAGCTACAAAGCCCAAGCAAGGTAGAGAGCCTAAGGTGAGATCAATTTGAGGGAGTAGATAGAGCCCTTTACTAAGTCATAGGGACATATGGCAGGTCTTGAGGTGAGCGTTCGAAGATAAGCCTGAGCTCGAGCCTGAGAAAAAGGAGCCATGTGGCCGAAGCCACGAGATAAATGGGTGGCTAAAGGCTTTTTAAATCCTTATCCTATCCACAATCCATGGATGTGGGATAAACCCATGATGGAAATGGTTTACTAAGGCTATTTTAAGCCTTGTTTAAACCTCTCGACCCACACATGTGGGATAAAGATAAGACTAAAGCGCTTAAATGTAGGCTGATGGTTTTGAACCCAACACCTATTGCAAAAAAGATATAGGCTTTGATTGATTGTGTTGCGGGGGTTGAAGTGCTATTTAAGGCATGAATTTGTATTTAAAGGTAAGCTTTCGACCGACTGTGTATTGAAGATTATAGACCCACATATAGTATTTGGTCATTTTGGAGCCCTTAGAGGCCGAACCAGAGCTTAGAGTGTAGACACCGCAAATGTGTCTACACCTTGGTTCTTCCCCCTTGTCCACCTCAAACCCCTATCTTAACCCTTGGCCTTGGTCCTCTCCATCCATTTGATTAAAATAAACTTAAATATTTTAATTAAGTGGCCCCCTTTCCACCTCACCCTTGCCACCTTAGATCCTCCCTTGAATCCCTCCACCTTCCCCTTAGCATTTATTATGCCAAATCTACTCATTATCTACCCCCCCACGCCCATTTAAGCATCTTCATAACCGTTCTTCCCACAACCCCTCGCTCGGCGGCGTACGAGAATGGGCAGAGGCTATTTTTAGTCTCTGTCCCCATTCTGCCACTACCGACGTCGGCGACCCTTCGGCCGATGTCGGCGAAACTGCCGGCATCGGCATCCTTCAATACCCCTTTCTGCATCTGTTGCAGCCCCTGGACCCTTGAGCTCGCAAACAGAATCCTCTCGGCGCTTTGGCATTCGACTCTCTTCTCTCTGGACCTCGTGCAACAGCAGCAACAGAGGCAGGGACTTTAGTTTCTTTGGTTTCCTCTTGCAACAAGTCTTCCGTGGCTCCAACAATAGCTCCTCCGTTCTTCAGTCAGCAAGCCAAAAGGTAAGCAATTTTATTATGTTATTTCATTCTTTTCTTTAAGTTTTCAGTTATCTACTATCTTCTACTTGCTGTGTCCTTCCCCTGAGAGGCTGAAAAGCCTTCTCAGACCTTGTCCCCTGTCCATCTTCCTCTTTCCTGTCCCCCTTTCAATCTAGTCCCAGACAACTTCCTCGTCCCTCCTGCCAACAAAAGACCCTGCATAGGGCACCCAACCAGACCTAGACCATTCTCCAAACCATCCAAGCACGCCCATAAACTCTGTCTCAAACTCATCCACAGACCAAACCCAAACCAGACCCGACCATAGGCCACAACCCCGATCGACGCTGGTCACTTCCCCAACCGACGTCGGCAGGATAACTGACGTCGGCAGATCAGCTAACCGACGCCGGCGACATTTCCGACCTCGGTGACTGTCATCAGCCCGACAACTCCTTCAGGTAATCATTTTGTCTTTTCTTTCCTTTTTAATTTGTTTATCACTTCTATATTCTGGCATTCTGTATTTCCTTGGTCTTTATCTGTTTGTTATCAGTGGGTTGACCTCCCTTGAGGAAGTTTTCACTCTTCTGGGAACAAGCTTTCGCTTGGCAACCCACTGTCTATCTATCTAACATTTTCTTGTCCAAGTTCTTTTTCTTTGCAGGTGTCATTCCTCCACAGCCAAAGAGGGGTGCTCACAAACGTCTGGATTACGGTGCACGATCTTCATCCAGGTACTTCACATGCCTTGTCCATTTTCCTTAGTTTCTTTATTCATCTTTTGAATGTAGAAAGCGAATTAGCGATAGAAACATTCTGGCACGCCCGGTGGGACACTAGGTTCCTCCTGGGTTCCTTTTCTTCTTCATTCATTTAGGAGCATTAGGTTCTTACCTTTTCTCCTCCTCCTTTTCTTCTCAATGACACTATAAGCAGGAATTAAAAAGAATCCTCCTTTTCTTTCTTGCACATTCTAGACTAGTCCAACGTCATACTCTCAAACCCTTTCTCAAACTTGTCTTCATAACAAACATCACATTTCGACTTGGGCATTAAAACACTTTGCATTCATTTCTGCTTGTGCTTGCATCTTTGTAGTCCACATCTAGTAACTTAAACGCATATTGAATAAATTGTAGACACTTGATGTTACACTACCAAACCACATGCACTAAAACGAACATAAAACTTACTTGAGATAAGGCCCGACTGGGATTTCATCCCCCAGCAGATACCTTACCCGTCTCGGTGACCCTACTTGGATTTCACCACCAAGGGGGAAGCCCACTCTGTTCTCTGGTGGAGGATAAACTCTAGGCAAGGTATATCTTGGCTAAGCAAGACCAGCTAACCACTGGAATCGTGAAGTGAGGGGAGCTTGCTCTTTAGCACCAGGCCGCGTACCAGACCCTAACACAGATTTTTGAGCACCTAAAACAAGACCCGAAACCAGCTCTAGACTTCTTCTTCTAGGACCTTCTTGACAGCCAATCTCCCCAAACATTCATCTAAGGCATAAGCCACAAGATTCTAAGCTTAATTCTTAGGATTTATCACTTAGGCTTGTCTGTCTCTCTCTATTTTTCCTCTTCTCATCTGTTTGTTTGAGTGAGGATGCTTTCTTCATTGTTTTTCCAAGAATCTTCAAATCTTTTGGTTCTCTGGAAAACACAGTCACCGGCATCGGTTCTTCCACCGACGTCGGCTTTCCTCTCTTACCGGCATCGGTTATCTGACCGACGTCGGCCATCTTTCTTACCGACATCAGTTTTTCAACCGACGTCGGTCTCTGTCACTGTTCTTTTTTTCAAAACCAGCAGCCTAAAACCTGTCCCTTCTCTGTCAAAGACTCCATCCTAGTTTTCTGAAACTGAACAACACAATTTTTAAAACCTAAACCTTCTTTGCCTTGCATGGTTTTGACTCATAGCCAAGCCAAGGCTCTTGTCAACCACGCTAGCCGTCAACCACTTCCATCCACCCCGTCCGTAACCAGGCCTACAATGGAGTTCAACTCGGAGACTGAAAGAACTCCTACCCGTCCAACCCCGCCTCAAACTCCTATTGTCCAAGAAGGGGACCAAGATTTCGAACGATTTTTGGACCTCAACGTCAAGGCCTTGCAACACTATCTCGCGCATAGCCGAACGCGAGACTCCTTGGGCAATCCAATCTACGGAATGCCAACCTCTCTTGTTGCGACTACGGCTGTATCAACAGCACCCGTAGTTCAACCTTCAGACACTCAAGCCATCGCTTCGACCACTGACCAGACTCAGACTTTGACCGATCCTCCAGGTATGGCCTCTCCCTCTATCATTGGGCCCACTTCCACTGGGGTTCTGGCCCCCTGTCAACCTCAATCTGCTCAACCACTATCCACTCCTTTTCAAAACCTTATCGTCTCTATTCCGCCTACCCTGGCCCCTATCAGCACCAGGGTGGCTTCCTACCCCTTGGCCCCCGTTACCACAGTCCAACCTCTCGTGGCAACATCGGGCTTAGCTATGCCTTCTACGCAACCACCTTTAGCCTCTTCATCTATCCCTACGACTAGTTACCCCTACGTTGCAACTTTACAGGGACAACCAACTACATCGTATGCATCCCCTAGCCTCTTCCAAGTGCCCTACAACTTAGGGGGCGCGCCATCCATCAATCCGTCGGCATACATCATCAAAATGCTGATGGACAAGATGACCCATCTTGAGACTTCCGTTTCCAGCTCGTGCAACGCTCTCTCATACGAGCAAATTTACAACGAGCCCATTCATCCTTCTATCCCAATCAGGCCATATCCTAGCCAGTGGGAGCTTCCAAAGTTTTCTCGCTTTCAAAGCAAGGAAGACCCACAACAACACTTGCGGGCATTCAGACATGTCTGTTACCTCATTAGCCATGACGATGCATTACTTTTACGCATGTTTCCTATGTCTCTCTCAGGTGCTGCGCTTGACTGGTACAGCTCCCTTCCCAGCCATTCTCTCTTCTCATTCACACAATTGGCCCAGCTCTTCCTCGATCACTTTTCCATTAACATCACTAAGAAGGTCTCGATCACGGACCTCTATTCTATCAGGCAATTCGAGGACGAGTCCATAGCCAACTTCTTTGCTCGATGGAGAGGCCTCATCAACCAACTCTCCTTTTCCTTACCCCAGGCCGAGCTTATTGAACTCTTTTCCCAAGCTTGCGCCAGACATATCTCTTCCACCCTGAGGGTTCAAACCTTCCACACTTTTGACGAAGCCTTCACGATGGCTCGCAAACTTGAGTTGCGTGCCATCGAGGAGAATAAAGTCAAGTTGCGGAGCAAGAATCTTGGCTCTAAAACCAATGACTCTTCTTCTGCTAAGCCATCATCGTCCAACTCTAAATCCAAGGCTTCAGCCAATGCCATGGTTGTTAGACCTTCATCTTCTTCGACCAATCAGCCTGAGCCATCCACATCTCAGAGCGCCACTCGCCAGTTCCAGCAGAGATACGTACAATGACGGTATACTCCTCTCAGAGAATCATACGCGTCTGTGCTGGAAAAGCTTGTTAAGCAGGGGGTCCTCAATCTCCCTCAAGCCCGACCTCCTCCATAATTCGATCCCTCACACACCATCCCCGCGTGGTATAGGGAGCATGACTTCTGCAGCTTCCACCGTGTTAAGGGCCATGACACAGAAAACTGCAAAACTTTTAAGAACATAATCCAAGATATGCTTGAAAAGGGGGATCTCATCTTAGACAATCTAAATGCACCTCCTAATCAGGCCATTGACATCTTCAAGTAGCCATTCCCTAATCATCCACCAACCCAAAACAACGTCCAGACCTTAATTGACGACAACCATGAGCACAACATTCGAACAGTCAATACGGTCTCTCCCTTCATCCCCAATCAACCTCAAGAGGTTAGTCCATCAATCAGTCCATCACATGTGGACGAACCTCTTTCCACAGCTAGTTCTCCACCAACCTCTCTCATCTTGGAGGATGCCTCAGCTTTACCAGCACCACCGGTCTCGCCATCCTCCGTTCTACTGCCTATGGAGGACCAGACCCTTCCTACTCCTCAGCCGCAAGTGGAGGGCACCATCATCCCTGCCCTTTACCCGCTCGAGGAGCCTCGCTTTCCAGATTCTTCTCCACCCAGGGAAGAACCTGTCTCCCCTTCATCTTCATCTAAATCTGTCATGACTTCACCACACCATGCGTCTAAGACCACTACACCCATCTCGTCTTCAACCTCACAACCATCAACATCTTCTTCTTAGCCATTTTCCCAGTTAGTGGAGAAAATCGCGCTTCTCCCTTCAAGGAAAGTGACGCCTCAGGTGTTGTGGGAGCGTCTTAAAGCCCTTCAACATACCCGCGCCCTCTCATCACATGCTGCTAATCCTCCCAAGGTAGAATCTCGTCAGACTCTTGACAAAGACCAGACTCTCAAACCTCAACCAAACCCATCAAAACCAAAACCTGCATCTATCTCGTCTAAGCCCATCAAATCATTTGGCGTTCATCCTGTCTCCACCCTCACTCACCCGCAAGTGAAGGTGGACCTAGGCCAGACCTCGACTAGTAGCAGTCTTCCAACCAAGTCGAAGAAGACTACCAGACCACAAAAGCGAATGCCTCCTTCCCCGTCACCATTACCATCCATTTTGGGCCCCCATCCTTCGACCTTGGCTGGCATCCTTCCCACTCCAGCCTCCAATCAAAACTTGTTACCTCCTTTGCTTCCTCTGCCTACTTCTAGCTGTCCCTCTCTCAAAAAGATGGTACAAATCACCAAGAAAGAGCCGTCTCCATCTGGCACCGCACCATCAACCCATAAGGTGGTACGGAAACCCCTTCCAACCTCGCCTAAGCAAAAGTCACCAACCTCGCGCATATCAACTAGCACGGATCCTCTAGAGGGCTCATACTCGTTGATATTGTGTCGACTTCTGCAGACCTCCAACATAACCCTTCCACCCATCCGACCTTTCCAACCTCTTGGGTCCAAGCCCTCCTGGTTCGATGATACAAAAATTTGCTTATATCATCGTACACCAGGACACGACACCGAGACTTGCTGTGCCCTCAAAGCCATCATCCACCGCTATATGGAGAAGGACACTCTTCTCCTTGAGGACACTCTTGACCAGACCCCGACTCCTTCCCATCTAACCTCTTCAACCATGACAACATCTCACCAGCAAGACACGACCCCTTTTTCACCTCCTATTTTCAAAATCAATGCTGTCCGTATAACCACTAGGTCGCAAAAGGACAAGGCAAAAGAAAAAGCTGCCATTCCTTGGACCTATCCCTTCGTCAAGCCACCTCTTGCGCCCAAGCCTAAAATTTCCATCCTTGGCGCATCCCAGCCTTCTTCATCTTCCTCTTCTGGGCCAATTCACGACTCCATGTTGAAGCAGCTTCATCAGACACCTATGAAGATGTCCCTCTATGACCTTATCCAAACCTTGCCTCAGCACCGACAAGCCCTCATCCAAGCCTTGCAGGCAGCGGAGGTCCGACCCGAGGACCCCCAACCACTTGCTGCCCTCGTCCATTCTTTATCTCCTGTCAACTCCATCACATTCAGTGATTCTGAGATTCCCACATCCAACACGGAAGATCAGGACGCCGCCCTCTTCATCACTGCCTATGTTGATTGGACATGCATCAAACGCGTTATGATCGACGGCGGCGCTAGCATCAATATTATCTCTACCCATGCCTTCAATCAGCTGTCTCTTCCTAAGAATTGTGTCTCCAAAACTGACGCAATCTTACACTCTTTCAATGACACCACTGCCATGACCATTGGCACAGTCATCCTTCACATTCACGTTGGTCCACGCACAGTCCCAGAGCTCTTCTATATCATCGAAGGAGAGTTTCAATACAACATGCTACTGGGCTGACCTTGGATCCGTGCCATGGCCTATATACCCTCCACCCTGCACCGTTGTGTGAAGTTTGAGCATGATGGGCAAGTCCATACCATTCCCGCTGACCCTTCACCCTTCAAGACTTGCAATACAACCTATTGTCCCAATGATGTCCTCATTCCCATCAAACCATCAACTCCGGCACCGCCTCCATCTGCGGAAACTTTGACCAGTTCGCAATCGGTGGTCGCCCTCACCTCTCCTCTTCAAGCGCCGACCAAAGACCCCATGGAAGACGTCTTCCAATGACTATCACTTGGGGAATATCGCTTGTTGACCCTAGACATGCTCCAAACTCCGCAAGAGTATAGACGCCTTCACCTCAGTCCCAATTACGACCATCGGATCGGGATGGTCGTACCTTATGGTCCTCCTCACTTCCGAACCAACTTTGTCTATGGGGGGCTTAATCAAGCTCCTACCAACGGCAATTCCCTCTCTTCACCCCAACCTTTCACATCAAATTTCTCATTTCTTGGCAACCCCACCTTTGCACACACTTACCTTTACAGGTGTGCATGGAAGGGTTTTGGTTTCGGACGTTATGAGCAGGGCTCTCATCAGCCTATCGAGCCGCTCAATGATGATGATGCCAAGAAACGGTATGGCCTGGGATATCATGACCCCACTCAGGCTCCTTCTGACCTTTGTCCCAAGCCAACCATTGACCAATCTCCTCCAAACTCACCCATTTCTCCTTCGTCACCTATGGAGTCGGTGGTCTCCATCCCTCCTAGTTTTTTTTTTCCATAAACACCATCCGCCTGGATGCCTTGACTTATCAGCTCAATGGGGTGTCCAATTCTCTCCCTCTCATTTTTTCCAGCATGGTAGAAGATGAGTCGGCAACCATTCACACTGTCCACTGCGTTGACGATGACGCCATCCTTTCCTACATGGGTGCCGATGACTCTTTCATCCAGCGTTCCCTCCCTTCCAAGACCCAGGTTATGTTAAATGAATCCACCATTGACATCAACCTCCCTTCTTCTTTTGATGTTCCTCACATCTTAAAGATTGGCCAATCTTTAGATGCTCAGGAGTAGCTTGACTATGCCCAGTTCCTTTTAGACCATAGCAAGGCCTTTGCCTGGACTTACAGTGACATGCCTGGCATCGACCCCACCATCGCTACCCATAACATTGTCACCAAACCAGAGGCTAAGCCTGTTAGGCAAAAGCTTTGAAAGATGCATCCTCGTGTTGCGCTCCTCGTCAAAGAAGAGCTTCAGCGCCTCCTTTCTGTCTCCTTCATCCAACCCATCGATTATCTGCAGTGGGTCTCTAACATCATCCCAGTTACTAAAGCAACTAGGGGGATTCAGATCTGCATGGACTATCGCGACCTTAACCTAGCCTGTCCCAAAGACGACTTCCCTCTTCCTAACATTGACCAGCTTGTTGATCTCACGGCCGGCCATGAGATGCTATCTCTCATGGACGGGTTTTTAGGATACAATCAAATCCTGATCAGACTGGAAGATCAGCACAAGACTACCTTTATCACCCCATGGGGGACCTTTTGCTATCGAGTCATGCCTTTCGGCTTGAAAAATGTTGGCGCCACATATCAGCGTGCCATGACCTACATTTTCCACGATCTCTTCCACAAGATCATGGAGGACTATGTGGATGACCTTCTCAGCAAGTCCAAACTTTGCCATGACCACTTGACCATTCTCACAATCATCTTCTCTCGCCTTCTTCAATACAATGTCTGCCTTAACCCCAAGAAGTGTGTCTTTGGGGTCCTCTCAGGCAAGCTTCTCGGCTTCATCGTTTCCTTCCGTGGTATCAAGATAGATCCCGCCAAGATCCGTGCTATCCTCGAAATGCCACCCCTGACCAATCTCAAGCAGCTTCACAGTCTCCAAGGGAAGCTCCAGTCCATTTGCTATTTCATCTCGCAGCTTTCAGACCGCTGCCAACCTTTTCATCGTCTCCTTAAGAAGGACATCTCCTTTAAATGGGATAAGGACTGTCAAGAGGCTTTTGAAGCCTTCAAAAGCTATCTGGTCTCTCCACCAGTCCTCATTCCACCTAAAGACGACCAACCCTTCTACCTTTATATCTCCACCACCAACCATTCATTAGGTGCCATGATCGCGCACCGAGACGAGCATCATCATGAGCAAGCGGTTTACTACATCAGCCGAACACTGGTCGACTATAAAACTCGGTATGCTCATACCGAGAAACTCTGTTTGGCATTAGTCTTTTCCACCACCAAGCTCCGCCACTATCTCCTCAACCACAAAACCTTTGTCGTCACTCACACCGACCCGCTCAAGTACATGCACTCCAAGCCATATCAGAATCAATGTATGGCTCGGTGGCTTATGTTGCTCGCTGAGTTTGACCTCGAATTCATCCAGCAAAAATCTATCAAGGGGCAAACCATCACTGACCAACTGGTAGATGCCCCTCTTATCGACAATCAACCTTCACAGTTTGAGTTCCCTGACGAGTCTATCGCCACACTCTCCACCGATGACACCGTCTACCAAATGACCATGTTCTTTGACGGCTCCAAATGTCAACTCGGTGGGGGTGCGGGGGTCATCCTCATCCCACTCGAAGGGGAGCCCATGCCTCTATCTTTTAAGCTTGACTTTGATTGTACCAATAATATGGCCGAATACGAGGCCTTAATTTTGGGACTTCAAACTGCCCTTTCCCTCCACATCAAGTCTATCAACATCTTCGGTGACTCACAGCTTGTCGTCAATCAAGTTAACGGTTCATATCTCTGTAAAAATGAAGTTTTACAGAGGTATAAAAATCATGCTGACCTTCTCTTGGCATCTTTCGACCATTACCTCTTGCAGACTGTTCCACGCTCTATGAACAAGTTTGCCGACACCATGGCTTCTCTTGCTTCGCATATCCCATCTTCATCATCGTCATCTCAACTTTTTGTCACAGTGCATCGTGTATCTTTGCCTTCATACATCTTTCCTCACATCGACCATATCAACACTATCAATTCTAGCCCACGAGATGACTGGTATAAGCAACTTGTGGACTACTTGTCTCTTTCTGTCACTCCTCCCAACCTCTCTAGCAATGCGCGGTGAGCTTTCATCAAATGCACAGCTCGTTATACCATGCTAGGAGGTCTTCTCTATAAGTGAGGCTTCAACGGCCTCCTCCTTCGCTGTCTAACCTCCACTGAAGCTCCTCAAGCCATAAAGCAAGTCCACGATGGGATTTGTGGTGGACACTTCAGTGGAAACTCAGTTGCCAAGCGCATCCTTCGCCTAGGTTATTATTGGCCCACCCTTCATCAAGACTGTAGCGACTATGTTTGACGTTGCATCAAGTGTCAGCAACACTCTAACCTGCTTCATCTCCCTAGCCACGCCTTGCAAGTCGCTCAGGATTTTTGGCCTTTCTCTCAGTGGGCCTTAGATCTCATCGGTGAGATCAACCCTCACTCATCCCTTTGTCATCAGTCCATCATCACTACCACTGAGTATTTCACCAAGTGGGTGGAAGCCATTCCTCTTGTCTCTACAAAAGCCGACAAAATTGTCGACTTCATCAGCAACCACATCATCTGTCGTTTCGGTGTCCCTCACAAAATCATCACCGACAATGGCAAATCCTTTAAAAATAAGACTGTCTAAAAACTATGCGACTCATTTGGCATCAAACTCAGCTTTTCTTCGCCTTACTACCCACAAGCAAATGGGTAGGTTGAGGCTTCCAACAAAATTTTGACTAAAATTATCATGAAGGTGGTCAATGATACAGGGAGGGATTGGCACATTCATATTCCCTTCGCTTTGTGGGCCTACCGCACTAGCATCCGAACCTCTACGGGTGCTACTCCTTTCTCCCTCGTGTATGAAACAGAGGCTGTCTTACCTCTTGAAGTACAGATCCCGTCTCTCCGCATCTCCCTGCATGACATTCTCTCCAACGATGACTTTCGTCAAGACCGCTTAGCCCAACTTGAGTTACTTGACGAACGCCGTCTTTCTGCCCTCAATCATCTCCATGTCTACCAAAGTCGCATAAAGCGGGCCTACGACAAAAATCTGCGAGAACGAGATTTCAACATCGGAGACCTCATCCTCAAAGAGAATCAACACATGACCAATATGGAGTGAAGTAAAAGAGGCAAATTTGCCCCCAATTGGCTTGGACCTTTTATCATCACGCACAAGTATGGGTCAGGGACTTATCGTCTGTCCTCCCTCGACGGACGGCCAGAACCTGAGCCTCTTAATGCGTTGCATCTTTGACCATTCTTCTGTTAGTCGAGTACTCGTCTACTTGACACGTAACTTGAGCTCGTCCCTTGAGCAATCCTCATTCCTTTCAACCCTATTCCCCTTTAACGAGTCCTCTACAACCCTTTTATGACGCATGGATGCTCTGTCCTAATAAAAGGGGAGTCCTTGAACTTCTACAGCCTTGTTCGTGACTCCAATAAACAAAATCAAAAAATCAAAAAATATATCAAGATGTCAAAACATATCCAAGGTCACAAAATCAAATTCAAAAAGACAGACTGATCCCTTGAAGGATAGCTATACTATCATTGCTGTAGCTAATAGACTGATCCCTCGAAGGACAGCTATTCAAACATTATATAAAGCAAAAATATAGACCACTCCCTCGAAGGATGGCTATGACTAAATCTTGCTACAAACAACAGCCTTTCTTAGAAGCTTCCCGCATTGATCAGCTTCACAACATGACCACTAAATCAAAAGACATCTCTATGTAGGCTTCCCGCATCGATCAGCCTGCACCAAAAAAAAAAAAAAAAACGGGTCATGGACTTGGCTTGTAGTTGTCCCAGGGTCTCCTATAAAAAGGGGCAAGGTTATTCCTACTCTTAAACTGGGTTACCCTGTCCTCTTCCTATCACCTGCTCAGGGGACTTCGAGCTCACTTTAATGTCAAAGTGATTCGATTACCGTTCTAACACAACACTGGTCAACGACGTAATGCATGAACGGGGCTTTTGTTCTAATAACCCCTATCTATGCTTCCTTTCTGGTCCTTGTCAATGAAAGAGCAATTTGCCTTTCATCTTTTCTCTACACTTTGGTCACATTTAACTGCATCAATTGGCGACTCAACTCAAACCAAACCATTTTTCATCATTTTCAGCTAGCATCATCCTAGTCCATTTCACATAGTTTCCATTGACACCAATACACATGGGAACTACCGACTAGACCCAATTTATGTTAAGCATAAACCAATACTTGCTGAAGCATAAATAGACTTCCATTCATTTTTAGCATACATCCATCACGACTATGGAAACTTGCTAGGGATGAAAGCCTCTCGACCAATATGACATCTGTAGCATCATCTTACCCTCATCATTTTGACACTTGACCACATCCAATCATTGATCAATCTTTTCACTTTATCCGAACTACATTGGTCTGAGGCCCTATGACCAGGGCTATGTAGGCAGCACTCAGATAACACATCCTCTGAGGTTAGCTCGACCACCCCCGTTTGTTCGTCTCTTTGATGGATAAACCTTCTCTTCTGTGACCTTGACCTTGACCACGACCAGTCTATCGACAACTTTGACCAAGACCAATCAGTCTCTTTGACCCTTCCTCCCTTTTAGGGAGAACTACATTGGCCTGAGGCCCTTCACACAAGGGCTATATAGGCAGCACTCAGATCACATGATGTTTTCTGAGGTTAGCTCAGCCACATCCTTTCGTCCATCCATCCCCCTGACCAATGACCATCCTTCGACCTTTGACCACTTCCAAGACAATGTTGCCTTGGTTGTTTTTGCGCATATGCTACCTCACAGTTGGTTAGCAAAATTGTCTGCAGACCTTATTTTTGACCCTTCGCAAGTATAGGATCGTGAGCCAGTTGATCCCTACTACTTGTGGCACTTTCGTGTTTCTGGGAGCACTTCCTGAGCCTGGGATACCTGGAACATGACGACCATTTGGAGCTTCAGCTTAGATTGAGTGACCCGATCAGCAGATGACTAAATGCTGGGGCCCAGTTACCTCAATTTTGGCACTCCTTGACCCTCGACATGTGACAATTTGACCCGACTATCCCGTGAAGTGGTATACGCGCAATCACGACTATTGCAGCATTTTCGCTCACACTCTTCTATCCATTTCTCTATCAAATCGACACTCAATCTTCGATTCCCTTCTCTCGACTATCGCTTTGAGGGGGGAACACCTCATCCTTTTCTTGGGGCAACCAACTCCTATTTTTGTCTTGCAGTTCGTCAAGAACAACCAACAAGACAAAAAGGGGCAAATGTAGACACCGCAAATGTGTCTACACCTTGGTTCTTTCCCCTTGTCCACCTCAAACCCCTATCCTAACCCTTGGCCTTGGTCCTCTCCATCCATTTGATTAAAATAAACTTAAATATTTTAATTAAGTGGCCCCCTTTCCACCTCACCCTTGCCACCTTGGATCCTCCCTTGAATCCCTCCACCTTCCCCTTAGCATTTATTATGCCAAATCTACTCATTATCTTCCCCCCCACGCCCATTTAAGCATCTTCATAACCATTCTTCCCACAACCCCTCGCTCGGCGGCGTGAAAGAATGGGCAGAGGTTATTTTTAGTCTCTGTCCCCATTCTGCCACTGTCGACGTCGGCGACCCTTCGGCCGACGTCGGTGAAACTGCCGGTGTCGACATCCTTCAATACCCCTTTTTGCATCCGTTGCAGCCCCTGGACCCTTGAGCTCACAAACAGAATCCTCTCGGCGCTTTGGCATTCGACTCTCTTCTCTCTAGACCTCGTGCAACAACAGCAACAGAGGCAGGGACTTTAGTTTCTTTGGTTTCCTCTTGCAACAAGTCTTCCATGGCTCCAACAACAGCTCCTCCATTCTTCAGTCAACAAACCAAAAGGTAAGTAATTTCATTATGTTATTTCATTCTTTTCTTTAAGTTTTCAGTTATCTACTATCTTCTACTTGCTGTGTCCTTCCCCTGAGAGGCTGAAAAGCCTTCTCAGACCCTGTCCCCTGTCCATCTTCCTCTTTCCTGTCCCCCTTTCAATCTAGTCCCAGACAACTTCCTCATCCCTCCTGCCAACAAAAGACCCTGCACAAGGCACCCAACCAGACCTAGACCATTCTCCAAACCATCCAAGCACACCCATAAACTCTGTCTCAGACTCATCCATAGACCAAACCCAAACCAGACCTGACCACAGGCCACAACCCCAACCGACGCTGGTCACTTCCCCAACCGACGTCGGCAGGATAACCGACGTCGGCAAATCAGCTAACCGACGCCGGCGACATTTCTGACCTCAGTGACTGTCATCAGCCTGACAACTCCTTCAAGTAATCATTTTGTCTTTTCTTTCCTTTTTAATTTATTTATCACTTCTGTATTCTGGCATTCTGTATTTCCTTGGTCTTTATCTGTCTGTTATCAGTGGGTTGACCTCCCTTGAGGAAGTTTTCACACTTCTGGGAACAAGCTTTCGCTTGGCAACCCACTGTCTATCTATCTAACATTTTCTTGTCCAAGTTCTTTTTCTTTGCAAGTGTCATTCCTCCATAGCCAAAGAGGGGTGCTCACAAACGTCTGGATTACGGTGCGCGATCTTCATCCAGGTACTTCACATGCCTTGTCCATTTTCCTTAGTTTCTTTATTCATCTTTTGAATGTAGAAAGTGAATTAGCGATAGAAACACAGAGTAAACTACAAATTTGTTTAGAATTATGATACAATCTATACAGTATATTTATTTTCCCATTTTGGATAATTATTGATGTCATTTTGAGCTATGGAAGTTACCAATTTTGATTTGGAGAAGCCTTTGCTTGTGATTCAAGAAGGTGAAGTTCGTGTTGAGTCAACCAAGGTCTTTCGAAGGTCTGATCACTATTATTGTAGAGAGATATGATCTTTTATTTTTTTTAAGTATTATTTTGGCTTGAAAATTTAGCAATAATTAATGGATCAATTCGATATGAACTTGGGGACATAGGAATTCCAAACCGCGTAAACAATTTCTATGTTTTGATCTTTGAATTCAGTTTTGCATTTCATTTTTAGTTAATTTACAGATTATAATTTAGATTTTAATCAGAATGCAAAAATTACTCATTTGATCATTTATGGGAAATTGGATAAAATCAAGAATTTGAAAAAATATGATGGTTTCAATGGAAAATTAATGTGATTTATTAATTCACCTTTATTTCAGTTTTGAAACTTGGTTTGAATCAGATTTCCATCAATTTTTAATCATTCCAACATCTTATAAGTTGAGAAATTTAGTATTCATACTTAAAACTTCACTTTGAGTTTATCAGTGTAGTTTACAGATCACAAACTATTAGAGTTATTAAAAAGTACATTTTGAAGAATGAAACTCAATATATAACCCCTTGAGTTCTACAGACGGTGTTAATACATAAAAAATTAAGTTCAACTAGATAGAGGTGTCCAAGACACACATAATAGATGGAATAGTTGTAAAACCTAGGGTAGACTCAGGGAAACCATAAAAGTTAGAGATTATTTGAAAACATTTAAAGAAAAAATTACAAAGCCTCTCTAGTTGTGTAAATACACATAGACCCTACAGTTTAAGTTTCAAGGAGAAAATGTCATGTGGAGGAGAATCCACCTATAATAAAAGATAAAAATTAATCATTATATGGTAATAATGTTTATTAAGATATTTTTAGGATTTTATACCCTATAAATATGTGTTCATATATATTATATTGATTGTGTTTAAAAGGAGCAAGCAGAGGTCTAATTTGTGATAAAATAAGCCTAGAAAAGTTTATTAGCACTAGAATTTTTGGGTTGAGATTTCATGCATGGACTGAGCTGAATTGTATCTATAGACTTCCGTATAAGTGTGGTTTTTCTAAAAAAGAGGGGGTTACTAAGGATATTATAAATATTGGCTTGCTTATAAATCTTTGGTAACCTTATTGATGTTATATAGGGATATTAGTGGAATCAATTTGATATTGTATTTTGATATTGTCAAAGAATGTTTATATTACCTCCACATTTATAGTTTAATAAGTTAAGTTGAGAACATTGTCAAAAGGATGAGTCATTTGGACTATTATAAAAAAAATTGGATCAAGTGTGAAGTCTGAGTTAAATCTAAAGGAAGATTTAATTGGTTTCAAAAGACCAATACCAGTATAAGAAGATTATTGAGGTGATGTGAGAATAGACCTATTTGAGGTAATTGGTATGTGCAGATTAAGGAACCATATGTAATGAAATATAAATTAGATACGTGATTAAGAATTGACTATTGGGAGAGTTTGAATAGATTGAATGTTTTAAATAAGGTATATAAGAGTAGTGGTTTAGACCTTGAATGATATTATGTTGAAGATTGTTATCATATATTAGTATCAAAGCTTGGTATAAGATCTTTGAAAATTGTTTAAAATATTTTTGTAGTGGTTCAATTGAAGGAGATTACAGAGCACAAATCACTCTTTTTGAAGATAAAAAAATTTCATGCAAAGTTCTTTAAGGTTCATCCTTAGTGTTTCTTGTAGGGTCAGATGAATAGATTAGTGTCTTAGAGAAACTAAGGAATCAAGACAAGTTTTGAAAGGAAGTCAAAAGATCAGAAGCTGAGGTAGAACAAGGTATGTTTGTCAAGTTTTGAGACAAAGTTATAACTTGTTAAAAATTTGAAGATTATGATATGTAAGAAATTATAATATAAGGAAATATGTAATATCTGCAAGTAGAAAGGAGGATGGAGCTCATGAAAGCTCAAGAACATGTTGTAGGTAGACATTATTTTGAAAAGATATTAATAATCTTTTGAAAAGAATAGTTTGATTAATGTTTTTGGCATTTTTGATGAATGTTTGTAGTATTTTTATGAATATAGTAGACAATATGGATATAATTAATTTGATAAATGGAAATGTTTCTTTGATGATTATTTAAATACTAATGTTGTAGTAAGTTAGTTACTAGTTCTTATAGGGAAAGGATAGGCAATCAAAGTCTAGAAAGGCTTAAGAAGAATTTGGAAAAACCAAGGAATATTGAAGAGGTGAAGAGATAGTGGAGCTCAGGAAAAGAGCATAGAGGTTACTTTGATAGAAATCCAAGAAGGAATCTTGGATGAACTATCAAAAGGCCAAAGTGAAAAAGACTTGGATGAGATAAGAAAGATGGAACAAGAAGACTTGCTCAAGATAGTGAAAGATATGTTTAAGGAACTGCCAATAGGTAAGAACTAGAATCTAAGATGGAAGCTTGGATGAACTATCAAAAGGCCAAGGTGAAAAAGACTTGGATGAGATAAGAAATATGGAGCAAGAAGACTTGCTCAAGAGAGTGAAAGATATGTTTAAATAACTGCCAATAGGTAAGAACTAGAATAAAGAGAAAGAAAGAATGAATAAACATAGAGAGGAAGAGTTACATAGAGAATTAGCCTAGATAAAGCAATAGCTAGCCATGTTAAAACTCATGGCATAAAATATGAAAGATCTATGGAATGGATAGGTCATGAAGAATAAAAGAGTGAGATGGCCCATTGAACATATAAGAGAAAGAATAAGAAGTCAAAGGCTAAGAATTGCCTTGAATAAAGAATTTAAGATGCTCTTAATCTCAGAGAAGAAGAGATTGAAAAAGGATTTTAGTTTGAGGAGGATTAGTACTTGGTAGATGAAATGGATCTCATCATTGAAGAGATAGATCAGTATCAGCAACAAATCCCTCAAAAGGCCAAGTGGCCTAATAGTTTAAATCTTTTGAAATATTCAATTTTTTTTATTCTTTACTTTCAGATGAATAAGTTAGTTATATAGATAGAATCATGAAGAATGAAGGAGGAGCACTTTCAGAAGTAGTGCTTATGATAGTGCATGAAGACATAGATGTTTTTATATAATACATCAACAATTAAAGATGATCATGAAGATCATATTGAAATCCATTTAAACCTTCAACAATATTTAATACTCACTCAAGAGGATGACAAAAATGAGGAACCTAAAATTGAAGATGAAAGTGAAGACAAAGAGTTGCAAAATGAAAAATCAAGGTATAATGTAATAAGTAAATTTTCATTTTAATGTTTTTACTGAATATGAAAAAGATTTGTGGATTTTTGATGATGAATAACATGGAAATAAAGGTAAATTTGAAGCCTTGAATATTGAATAATATCTCCTAATGGAAATAGAAAGTTAGGAGAAGCAAGTTGCAAGTAAAGGAAGGTTTTAAGGAGAGCAACAAAATAATATATTTGTATACAGGGATATATAATAGCTAATGGTAGAAATGACAGACTTGGATAATGCCATAAATAGTGAAAGAGAGGACATCATTTATCCTAAAACAACATTTGAAGAAGTAGTTTAGGAAGAAAACAAGGTGTTTGAGGAAAATGGGTCTCAAAAAGAAGAAATCAGAATTGATAACATACTTGAACTACAAGTATGGATGGTTCAAAAATTTGGAGAGACCCAAATGTCTCAAATTTTTATTTTTAATTTTGTTCTGGAATGTATAGATTTAAATGAGAAAGAGATGAAGTACCTAGATAATAAAGCCCTTATAAGAGCTCATAAAAGATGATGAAAATTTATATCCTCATTTAAGAGGATAAATATGTGAAGAAGAAGGATGCAGACAAGATAAAGAGGTAATAGATACAAAGTTTGATAGAAAAGACTACCAACAAGTAGAGACACATGTGTGGTAGCAGAAAACATGCACACTTGTATGAGAAATTGAACCAAGAAGATAAGAATTCATGAACAATCTTTTCTTTTACCCCAGTGGTTTGATACAAGAGCATTAACTCACATATGTATATTCTATAAATAAAAATCTATGTAAGTCAATAAGCCTTGACTATAAAGGAAAAATACTATGTAAAATACCATTGATAGGTTTTAAGGAGTCATATGAGTGAAATGAAAGGGACTCTATCTAGAAGTTCATTTCTAGAATTTAACATAGGACTGTATTAAGCTATTAATAAGTCTACGTTGAGAAAAGGATGGAGTTAGTTTAGGAACTATTTTAGATAGATGATCAGATTCAAACCAAAAGAATAGGCACTAAATAAAGTTATAAGACAAGCATAAAAAGTAAATTATACATAATTGTAAAATAGGATTACAGACTTGCAATTCTATATAGAGAAGGATTTGTAGACATGGTTTGGAGAGTGTGAAGGAAAAAATAGTTAAGAAAGAACCAGGGCTTTGGATTTATGTTGTGGGCTATAAGTATGTAAAGTTTGATTAATAAAGATATGTTTCTTGATGATAAATACATCTCTATGTTCTTATGATGTGTGATTTATATATTATGAGTATAAAAATACTTATATCTTAATACTGTGTGAAGAAAATATAGAATGGTGCATGCATAAGAAAAATTAATAAGATGTGAGAAACTTGGCTTGAGTATATGTTTCAATTTGTTTACAAAATCATAAAACCATTTTGATTTATGTAAAACGTATATGTCAAATAAATTTTGAACCACTCAAAAGACTATTAAAAAGTGGAAACTCACCATTGTACAAATGAACATTCAAATTGGCAGGTTCCAAGGACATGATATGGATTTAATATTTTATTCCAACTCATCTTCCATTTAGAAGATTTCTAAATTTCATGCATGTGTAAGGAGGAGGATGGACAGTTTTGAATATTGTTTTGATTTAATAGATAAGTGGAATTAAAGTGGATTGGTAAAGAAATGTAAACTAAAGTCAAATGTGTATTATGCTTTTAATTGAATGAACTTCATATTATTAATCCCTATAATTTTATGATTGATGAGACTACCTATAGAGAAAATACAGACCTACATGTTTTATATTCATTACATCCTATGTTATTGAAACTGAGTTGTGGTGGATTGCAATGATATTCCTCTCATATTATGGTCTTTGATTTAATTTTGGTAAAACCGATTGTGTTTGTACATGTATGAAGTAAGTGTATTGCTTATAAAGGAAGGTATTGTGGGAATGTGATTAATAGTGAATGGTATTTTCAATGTTATCTTAATAAATTGTTAAAATATTAAATAAGAGATTGACATCCAAGAACTAAAGGTTGCAAAGGTGGTATAGTAATGAGTTTATGAATTGTTATTATTTGGCAAGGTGCATAATGGCAAGTTTAGCCTAGACCAACTATTAGATTTATTATGAAGTACATTTTAAAGAATGAAACTTGACATATAACCCCTTAGGTTTTGTAGATGGTATTAGTACACAAAACAATTAGTTATAATTTGACTGGATAGAGGTGTCCAAGACACACATAATGGATGGAATAGCTATAGAACCTAGGGTAGACTCGGGGAAGCCATAACAGTCAAAGATTGTTTGAAAAAATTTAAAGAAAAAATTACAAAGCCTCTTTAGTTGCACAGACACACACGAATCCACCTATAATAAAAGATACAAATTATTCATTATATGGTAATAATGTTTATTAAGATATTTTGAGGATTTTATACCCTAAAGATACTTGTTCATATAGATTAAATTGACTATGTTTAAAAGGAGCAAGCAAAGGTCTAATTTGTGATCAAATAAGCCTAGAAAAGTGTTTTAGCACTATAATTTTTGGGTTGAAATTTTGTGAATGGACTGAGCTAAACTATATCTATACACTTTTGAATAAGTGTGGTTTATCTGGAAAAAAGGGGGTTACTAAAAATATTATAAATATTGGATTGATTATAAATCTTGGATTGATTATAAATCTTTGCTGACCTTATTGATGTTGTATATGGATATTAGTGTAATTGATTCGATATTGTATTTTGATATTGTCAAAGAATGATTATATTACCTCCGGATTTATGGTTCAATAAGTTAAGTTGAGAACTTTGTCAAAAGGATGAGTCATTTGGATTGTTATAAAAAAAATTGGATCAAGTATGAAGTCTGAGTTAAATCTTAAGGAAGATTTAATTGGTTTCAAAAGACCAATACCAGTATAAGAAGATTATTGAGGTGATGTGAGAATAAACCTATTTGAGGTAATTGGTATGTGTAGATTAAAGAACCAGATGTAATGAAATCTAAATTAGATACATGATTAAGAATTGACTATTGGGAGAGTTTGAATAGATTGAATGTTTTAAATAAGGTATAAGAGTAGTGGTTGAGACCTTTAATGATGATGTGTTGAATATTGTTATCATTGTGACAAGAGATAAAGATGTAGATATGAATATTGAAAACTCTCAAGATGCAATGGATAAATTATACTTGCTCTATGAGGCTCCAAAATATGTTTGCAAATAAACACTCACAATAATACCTCTACATTTTCAATAACGTCCACTCTCAAAACTAACTTCCTAAATAAAATAGGTTCTCTCAAACACTATTATTCTATTTATAGAAGGAATCTCTTTGAATTTATTACCACTTTAATGGTGCTACCTCTTTATTATATAAATGATCTAATTGATTTGTATTTTCTTGGATGTCTTACAATAGCCTATTCCCCTATGTTTCTACTAGTTCTAATCTACCAACCTCTTCCTTTCTATGAATTTGGTACTAATATTCAATGCCACTATTACCTTTCACTATTCATGCTTCTATTCTATTATTGTTATACCCCTCCTTAGGTATATTACATTCCATCCCCTTTGACATGTTTCATCTTTGAAACATGCAAATAATTACATATCAAAAATATGGAGAAGACCAGATAGAGGCACGTCCATGTGTCATTTTCAACTTTCACTTATTCTACCTATTCTAGGATATAATCACGGACATCAATAGGGTTAACATGATCACTATAACTAAAGGTTAAAGTGTAATTTTAAGCATGATGATCAACATATCAAATTGAAAATGAGGGTGCACAGAATAGGCTACCTAGTGAACCAATTAAGGATACATGCCAACCCCCTTAACATTATTATTGACACATATTTGGTGTTGAGAGGATAACCATACCAAAATAATTTGAATTAAAGGGATTTTATGTGTTAGTTACCTAGTTTTTCCTATTGGTTTCTTATTGGGGATTCTTGGGGGCCAACGTGGATGTTTCTATTACTTGTTAGGGCTCATCAAGTGTTAACTTGGGATCCACTATAGGTATTTAGGGTACATCTAAAGGTGAGTCTATAACCTCCTCATGTGTTTATATAGCAAGAGGATAGGGCACTTCTAGTGCTTACTTGGGCACCTCTATTTTTTGCATGAGCTATTTAGGTGCTTAATGGGGTGTAACCAAATGGGACTAAAGATATATCAAAGTGACACAGTCTTTAATGACCTTAGATAAGACATGTGATACCATCAAGGATTAAGGTTGGAACATTATAACCTTTGATCAAATGGCCTCCTAAAGTCTAATGATGAAATAATGTTGAAATAAATCATCAAATAGGCCTACAGTCTGATTGGCAAGGTGTATAAATATTGTCTACTATTATCATATTGTGCCCATTTGATAAATAATAGTAAATGCTATAGATAAAATGGAAAGATCCATGACAACTAAAAGACAAATTCAAAAATTAAAAACACACACTCTCTCTCTCTCTCTTTTGAATTTTACACAATAAGTAGTCACTAAAACTATGATATATTTTACAATATTTAATGAAATTCAAAATTTCAAAATGTTATGTAAATCTAGAAATGAGGCACATAAAACCTAGAAAGTTTTTGGTGAAATTGTTTAGTGTTTTAGATTTGTATACAAAAGAATAGTTAGGTTGTTTGAGTACCAAAAACATAAATCTACACTTGAAACTACAATTAAATGGTAGATCTAACTGACTTCACAATACCATAAAACTGACACTTTTAAAACTAAAATATCCCACTCCATCCAAAATAAACATATATATCAACATGTAAAAATAAAATCACTCACAATCTACTTTACTACTACCTTCAAAATACCCAGAAAAAGATTAACAACCCCTTCCTACAACCTTGCAATTATATGCTCCACAATAATGAAATACTCAAACCATAAAATTAAATAAAAAATCTTCTCATTAAATATAAAATAAACACAACTTCTATCCACTTTATGATCACCAAGACCCCATTAAGGAAAGGTGAGAGCATATGGTGCATATAATTACAAACCTATAACTTTCACAATCTCTTTAAAATATACATGGAAATGGCCCTAGAAAGAGATCTCATACCAAATGGTAGGAACTTAATATTTAAAATACATAAAATAAAAAAAAATACTAAATATATTAATATTGCATTCATTTTATGGAAGGAATCACTCACAATCATTTACCACTTCAAGGGGGCTACCTCCTTATCAGAGCATTCGGCTCTAAATGATTTATATTTTCTTAGATGCATTACAATAGACTATGCCCCTCTATTTATCCTATTATAATACATCATAATCTTCATTTATATGAATTTGGTATTATTATTACTATTATTTACTATTCAATACTATTTAGTCTACTACTATTATACCCTCAATATCTAATATACACCCCTACCTAGATATATTCCAGAAGAAGTTTTGATGTGCCCACTATTATATTATATTTATTTTATGGAAGGAACCATATACTATTCTAATTTATCCCATTTTTAATTTCTATGAATGTGGTATTATTATTATTTAGATTAATGCTAGCTTTTATCCAGAGCCTAAATCAATTTTGGAGCATAATAGGAGGTCCAGTCTCCTTAAAATATGTTGAGAATCAACAAGATTTTCAATCCTAAAAACCCATACCAAAATTAGAAAGATCGAAAGAAAAATGAAAAGCCAATTTTAGTTTCTAAGCCTACTACAAATCTAATAAAATAAACTTTCAAAAAATCAAAACTATCAAACTCCACCATTGATTTGACTTTTAGCTGCCAACATTCATCTACCCCTACTAGAAAGTAGAGATTCCATTATCCATTGAGTTCCACCAAGGATGGAATTTTGAGCATCCAATTGAAGTATTTTTGCTTCCAATTTCCTTCCTCTTTCACCTTTTTTCCTAAAGTTTGGAGTTTGGATAGATTTAGAAGATTGGGCTACTGTCAAAATAGCCCTACTTGCCAACTCTTCTCTTTCTTCCTCCTAGTTCACCTCTTCTTCTTCTTCTTCTTCTTCTTATTTTGATGCTTCCAAATGCTATGAATTTTCCAAAATTTTAGAAAGGTTTTCTGATTCCACTACTCCAAGATTTATAGCTACCTTTTCCTTTTCTAACTGAGGAGAAGAATTTTGCTCTGGCTTTGAATGAATCCCAGAATTTTTAGCCACTTGAACCTCATCCTTTTGAGGACTTTCCTAAAAATTTTAGCACTTTCTAAAGATGAAAGTTCAACCAAGATTTTAAATATTTGAACCAAATATTTATTCAAAAATACTATCTTCTTAACCCATTTTTGAAATAACATAGCTTGAGATCCTTTGAACCCATTCTTAGGAAAAGAGGTTATCCTATGATTACATTTAAAACATTTGAAAGGTAGTCCTTCAAAATTGACATATTGAGTCCATAATCTATGGGATGAAGAGATATGAATAGAATGATGGAAGGGTTTTGAAATAACCATCATAACACACACCCTAAAAAAACTCTTATGAGCCTCCATTGAATCATTTATTTTCACAAAAACTCTTAGCTTGCCCACTAGCTGCTTGAGAAGACCAAGGTCTCACACCTCTAAGGGAAGATAATAAAATATAATCCATACTAGGGCATGTGAGATAACTAAGGTTATAGGATAAAAAAATAGCCCAAGAACATAAAAAAACCCTATTTGCCTAAAACTAAGGACCATTCGACTACGCAAAATCCCTATCTTCCACAAAAAAATTAAATAAGAGAAAACCCATTAGACCACAATGATAGAGAAGGATCTTGAAGTGATGTCCATGTCCTAAAAGACCATTATAATAAAATGTCCCAACAGGTTCATTTCCTTACACATTTGCCTATAAGAGATCTGCTCCCTCTTTCTAAACTAATTTATGAAAGCTCTACATCTAAAATTTCCAACACTAGAGGAGAGTTAGAGAGAAATAGGGGGATGTCACCTAAAAATGAAGTTTCCAATGTTTTATTTTGATCTTAAACTCCTTCAAGATTACCCTATGAATCTTTCACCAACTTATAAAACTCTATTGAAAGCTCTTCTAACTGCAACTGACTTCTAAGAATCAAAATAGGTTTAGAATCAACATTACCTTAAAGAAGATTCTCTCTATAAAAATCTCTACAAGAATGATAGGGATTCAAAACATTAATATATAAGGAAAACAAAGTCTTAGAATCCCTATCCACCTTATTTGAAACCTATGAAACCTGATTCCATGGATAAGATCTATCAAAATACCATCCTCTATTTTTAACCTAATGTTCCAACCCTAACCCATCTTCTTGAAGCTCATAATCTAGGGTAAGCTAATCAAAAAAATTGAAACCCTAAACAAGGTTAACTTTATTGGTTTTCAACCTACCCCTCTGAAGTTTGTAATTACCAAAAAACCCATGCTTCTCCCAACCTACCTTAATAATTAAACCTCCAACCTTATCTGTGTCCTCCAAAAGTCTTCAGCCTTGAATCCCTATGATCCTAATCCTCAGTGAATTATCTGCTACTAGGGTCATTATTCCTATTGCCCTTTTCCCTTTTGTTACTACCTCCTTATATCTCTTGCCCTTTTTCATCATTGTTCTAGAGCCTTCCACTATTGCCCTTCCACCAAGCATTTCCATCAACTCCATCCAATCTTTATGTCATGTCTAATAATATATTAATATTATTTTAGCCTATAAATATTAATTAAAATAGTGTATTTATAATTTTATAGGTAAACTCAATATATTGAATGTATTATTATTATTATTATTCATTACTATTCACTACTATAGCATTCCACCATTCTACCCCAAATATACTTTATATTCCCCTACCTAGGTATATTACATTAAATTCCCCTATAGCTTGTGTAAAGGTTCCTACTCAAATGAGTGATGTTTATCTTCTAATTGAAAACACCATGTAACAATACATCACTTCTAGTCAAGGAATACAACAATCCATTGCTATCATGACAACTCACAACACTAATTATCAAGTTCTAACTTATTCACTCATATCATCATCTCTTAAAATACTAGTTCCTCCCCATTCCAAACTATCAAGGAAACCTACTCCACCTGTAAATTATTCATACTCAAGAAAATAGGTGGTAAGTTTAAATAATGATTCATTCTAATGGATGCAACCTTTGTTATAAAGGAATAAGAAGGTAGTTTATATTACATTATTATATTTTGATGCAGTGTCAAAAAATTTTAATACACTAACTCTAAAGATTAGTTTTGATCCCTCTGGAGCCTAACTTTTAGAAAATTTTGAACTTAACATAGAAAATAATGTGGATCATATGGTAATTTATGGTTACACCTTAAAGATAATTTAATTGGGCGTGCCCACTTGTGAGAATGACATGCACAAAATTAGAGAGACCATGAAGAGAATGATCAAGAGATCAGAGAAAGATGAGTTGAACTAGGAACACATGAAGGATTGAATTGGGAAACTTATTAGATATGTCAACTACCTATTGATTCTAGTAGATTCCTAGAAACATCTCAACCCATACTGTAAAATAAATACCAAAAATCATAAATAAATCAATGTAAATGATAAGCATGTATAATATCTTTAAAATGGATGTTGAAGCTTGGGTGGAATAAATGTTGTTGAAGGGTTTTAAATATATTGATGAAGTAATGAAAATTTTTGAGAAGATTAAACTCAAGCGTGGAGAAGTGGATCAATAGATCCAATATCCTCAAAAGGAACTATAATAATGGGAGTCCATGAATAAAAACATGAAATAACTATCAACAATTGATGTCTACCTACTTTTCAAATGAGTAGTATCCAAAATAATGGAGAATGATGTTTCTTGTGACTGGTTTAAAAGTATGTTACATAATATTAACATTTTGAATAGGGCCATTGAAAAATTGAAGGAGAATAAAAACATATGTGATTAAAATGTCAAGAAGAATTTTCCAATGTGTGGGATATTCCATGTGAATTTTCCAAATAATATGGATCTAGGAATCACTTAGTCAATGAATTGAAATACTAGTTTATAAAGGTGATCAAGAAGGAGCTATTCAAAGAGGGAAATTTTAGTATCATGACAATGAATAAGCTTAGACAAATGGCTGGTGCATCACAAAAACACAAGAAACAGTCACAAAAACACAAGAAACACAAGAAACATACTTTTAAACCAGTCACAAGAAACATCATTCTCCATTATTTTAGATACTTCTCAAAATAAAATCCTAACATCATGATCATGTTTAGACAAATGGCTGGTGCATCACACAAACACAATGATTCCTAAAGTAGAATTCATAGTAGTAATTGTGAACAAGTTGATGGTTCTTAAGCTGTATCAAAAAAAGATAAAATATAAAAAAAAGTATAATTAACAAAATATGATTCTATTGGTAAATTTATAAAGTTTTCATGAATTGGTGTAAGATATTTAGTGTTGAAGGTGTTTTATACAAGAACTAGTTGTGTGCAATGTTGTACATGATTGAGTAAGCTAGGATGGCTATGTGAAATTTCATGGGGATTGAATTTGATAGTTTTCAAGGTTTTTATCATGTGGGAATCATGATATGGATGCACATGACATTATGATCAGTTTCATTATAATTTGGGAGATTAAAAATGGTGCATAATGGGTGAGTTATGAGAAATGATATATCATTTATGGTGTTTCATACATTTTTATAATTTTATCTACCAAAATGATGAAGTGTTTTAAATATATTGGTGGAGTTCTAACTTAGACACGTTGAGGAGTGTTACACATTATTCACTTGGCTTAGTAGTTGTTAAATATAAATTATTCTACTATACATATGTTACAAGTAAATTTATCAATAAAATCACAATTATTCTTAGAAAGATTGGAAATCATATGATAAATTCATGTGTATAAAATATTTTTTAATTTTTAATATCCACAGTTTAGTGTGTGTATTATAATATGTAGTAAAGCATTATATGATGGTTACAAAACATTTAAGATTGGTTTAACATTATAAGACAATCTAATTTATATTATAATCAATAAGGTTACTATGTTGGGGTTTTTACATGAAAGGGTTTTCCCAAGTGAAATTCATGTTTATGTGTACTAGCCATCATCTTTCTCTCTATATAGATTAACATAGTTATATTCTCCTCTATCTTTTATTTTTATGATGACTGAGTTATTCTCAAACATTTGGTATCATAGATTGATAATAATATTTATATAAGTTCAAAAACATTATCATAAGAGGCTTCCTTGAAGTGGGAGTTTATTTGAAGAATATTGTGTGTAGAAAATGACTAGAAGTATGAGGATAGAAATTAATAAATTAAATGGTTATAATTTTGAGTTATGTAAGCTAAAATGGAGGATCTCTTGGTTGATAGATACCAACAAATTTCTATTGCATATGGAACACCCACTAGTATAAAATTGGAATAGTGGGAAAAGGTTGGTAGGAAGGATAAAATATATACCAAATCATGTCTATAAAATTCATTTCTACTGAATGATTTGAGTTAAAATACTAAATATATTTTGTGGGATGTGTTTTGAACCTTGTACTAGGCCAAGTCATTGGTAAAAAAAATCATACAAAAGAATCTATATTCATTATGAATGAGTGATGGGGAATTAGTTGTGGAGAACCTAAATGACTTCAACACTATGGTGAGTTAGTTGGCATCCATATAAATCATAATGAATTATTAATAAAAGTGTATCACATTGATGTGTGATTTGATAGGCTCATGGGTTAATCTAGTGATGGTTATCATTAGTAATACATTAGACTTAAAAGTGGAAGATTTATATGTAGCTATGTTATTAGAAAATTTGAGGCACAATTATATGGAAAGTTATTAGATAAGTGACACCTTATATTTATAAGGTATCTCAAAATAAGTGGGAAGTTTTAGAATGAGAATAAGTGCTCAAAGTCTAGAGATAGATCTAAAACTTTGAAAAAGTCCTTAAAGAAGTGATGGAACTATGACAAGATAGGGCACTTCAAGAATCACTATAGATAAAAGTTTTAATAAGGTAAAACCACCAATTTTTACATAATCCTCAAGTGATAAGGGATCCACTGATGGAGATGGAGATAAAGATATGCATCTCATAGCCTCAATCTCACATGAATGTAATGATGCATGCCTGATTGACTTTGGAGCCTTCTATAATATGACTCATGTGAGGAAGTTTTTATAAAAATATGAATAATATGATGGTGGTGATGTATTTATGGGATAAAACTAAACATAAATTTCATGAGAAGAGGAAAAGTGAAGGCTAAGTTCAAATATGAGAGGATCAAGACTCTCCCATGAAATTTTAATATTCTTAGTCTTGTAAGGAATATAATATCCATGATTAAGATAAATGACAATAGTTACCATGTTTCATTTAACATAAATGGGTGTAAAATGGTGCACTGAGTGATGGTGTTGGAAAGACGTATGTGAAAAATTAATTTGTTTAAGCTTGATGTGACTGTCGTAAGAAACATATGTAATAACTTTGTTGTTCTTGAGGATGATGTTGACATAAGAACTTGTAAATTATTTAAGGAAGAGAAGAAAATACTATATAATCAAAGAATAGGCCATATTGGTAAAAAATATATTTACATGTTTTAAGCTAAGGATATGGAGAAAGGGATGTATAGTTTCCCCTTGGAATTTAATTTATATAAACATTACATCTACAACAAGTAGAGTAAGTAAAATTCATTATTATTATTTTTTTGGGAAAGTGGAATCTTAAAAATGATCCACAATGATGTGTTTAATAAATATACCATAATTTAACAAGTCTATCTTTTATATGTCTTTAAAAGATGACTAATCTCTCATGTCTTGGATATACTTCATGTAGAAGAAATCTAAAGTTTTGAAAAAATTCAAGTAATTCAAAGCCCTTGTGGAGAACTAGATACAGAAGAGGATCAAATTATTATGAATGGATAATAGGGTGAATATATATTGAAAGATTTTGACAAATTACATGTGTATATCTAATGGTATAAGACAACTCTATACACATTGTAGAAGAATGGAGTTTTAGATTAGATGAACATGATGTTGATGGACAAGGCCCAAAGTATGCTACATGGTGCACTTTTGGAGTATATATCTTGGGATAAACTAATGGATAATAGTTTTTACCTAATCGAAATTTCACCTACATTAGTGTTAATTGACAAAACTTAGCAATAAAAGTGGACTAGTAAAATTCCATGCTTGAAACACCTACACATTTTTAGTTACGAAGCTTATTCTCACATCCCAAATGAGAAAAGGTTAAAATTTAATTTAAGTCTATAAAGTGAATATTTACTAGGTAGGGGAGTGGTGTTAAATAATACAAGATGTGTCATATTAAGATAAAGAATATGGTCTTTAGCTAAAATTTAATCTTTAGGGAGGTGCCCAAGGCTCCTACATAGGATGAACCAAACAAGAAAGCAAAATAAAAAAAGGCAAGGTTGATCTAGGTGTGATAGATTAAGAGTCAAAAGAGTCAAAATAGGAGTATGTGACTCCTAATTTAAGGATATTTGAACTATTTCATAGATTTATTAAAAGATATAATCCACCACATTTTTATTTTACACTCTTATTATTAGTGACTGATACTGAACACCCCAGATATGGAGATGAAAGCTTATAGTTGTATAGAGATCAAGTCTTGGATAAATTATATGGATTAAATGGAGTCTTTGTGAAAAAAATTAGACTTTGGACTTGGTAAAGTTACATCTTGGATGAAAACTTATAGGCTATAAGTGGATTTTAAAAAATAAGTAGAATTCACAAGGGAAATTAGAGAAGTATAAGGCTTTCCTGATAGTAAAGGGATTTTTGTAGGTAGAGGGAATTGAATTTAATGATACATCTTTTTCCTATTGTAAAAAAAACTTGAATTAGGTATATTTTATCTATTTCTATTTTTCTTGATCTTGAGATACATATAATGAATGTTAAGATAACATTTTTCATGGAGAGCTTGAATAAGATATCAATATATCATAGCTGAAAATATTCAATGTAAAATGAAAAGAGGGCTTGGTCTATGGGATGAATAAGTAATTTTATGGATTGAAGCAATTACCCATAATTTGGATTCATAACTTTGACAACTATGTGGTTGTAATTGGGCTTGTCTAAGACAATGTTGATTTGTGTGTTTATTATAAGGAAGAGGTTGTTAAATTTATCATCATATTCCTATATATGGATGACATGGTGGTGATTATAAATTACAAGTGCATGATCAAGAAGGTAAATTATCAACTATTTACATAGTTTGACATGAAATATTTTGGTGTTACAAGATTCATATTGGGCATGTAAATCAAAAAGGATAATGTGAAAATAAGCTCTAGCTAGACTATATGAAATATATTGAAATAATATTAGAAAGGTTTAGGATACAATATTGTAAATTTATGCATGCACTTTTTATGTTTAATTATAAGATATAAAATATACAATGTCCAAATATATAATATGTATTAAAGGACACAAGTTAGATTCCATATGCAAGTGTAGTGTGAAACTTGATGTATGTGATGGTCTATAATAGACATGAAATTGCACAAGTAGTGTGAGTTTTAACATATTCATGTCTAATCTAGGAAAGGAGCATTAGGGAGTGGTGAAGAGTATCTTTAGGTATCTACATGAAATTTATAATTATTTGATTTACTATCAAGGTTCACTTGGTGAAAGAGAGGAATTAGATATATAAGGTTTTATGGATTCTAATTGGGTTCGAGATCTTGATTGTTATATGTCTACCAATGGATATGTGTTCAACTTGTTTGGTGGAGATATAAGTTTGATGAGGAAAAAAAGGATAGTGTTTTGATATATACCACTAAAGTTGAATATATTTCATATAATCATATAAGTAAGGAATTGGTGTGTCTTTAAAGGTTGTGTCCTATAGTTGGGTTCACACACAAGGCTATAAAGATAAATTGTGAGAGTCAAAGTACAATATTTTTGGAAAAGAACTTGGAATATCATTATCATATGAAACATATTGATGTGTGATATAATTTTGTGAGGAAAATAGTGGAGGAGATAAATATTATTTTAGAGACTGGACATAAATGAAAATATTATAGATTGATTGAATAAGATAGTAAGTACCAAAAAGTTCACTTGGTGCAAAAATGAGATGGGATTGGTTTCCCATAGTTATTGAATAATGAATACACGTTACCTTAATAAAGTGTTAATTTTTTTTGAGATTATTGTTAAATGTATCAATTTTTTATGAAGTCTCATAATGATAATTATGTGCAAACTGGTTAGTGTACAAGGTATTTTATGCAAGCACTAGATATGTATGATGTTATGCATGATTACAAAATTTGGGATGGTTATGAAGAATTATGTGGAGACTAAATTTTATAGTTTCACAAGGTTTTAAACATGTGGTAATGTTGGTAGAGATATAAAATGTATTATTTTTAGTTTCATTGTTCTCTATGAGATTATAAAGTGGTGCACAGTGGGTGAGTTATAGTAAGATGCTATGAGGAGCTATGCAACATGCAAAGTAATGAAAGGTTATATGAAAGAGTTTCATACACTTTTATAACTTTATCTACCATAATAATGAATTTTTGACAAATTATTATTAGTAGTCTATCATGCACCTATTGAGTAGCATTACATGTTGTCTACTTGGATTAGTAGTTAATGAATGCATATTTATCTACTATGCAGATATTATAAGTGAAGTAAATGATAAAGGCATAGTTATTATAAGGAATATTAATCAAGCATAAGAGAAATTTATGTGTAACAAATATTTTTGAATGCTAAATACATATGGTTGAGTGTGTGAATTTTAATATACATTATATGTAATGTATGAATGTTTAAAAACCTTGAAAATTGGTTTAACATTATCAGATGGTTTAGTTTATGTTACAATAAAGAAGGCTACTATGCTAAGTTTTTTAATTGAAAGGCTTTTTTAAAGTGAATTTCATGTCAATATGTGTTTCTCATCATCTTTGTCTATGTATATATTTGCACAATTGAAATATACTCTATCTTTATTTATAATGAAATGTTATTTTACAATAAATTCCACTAGGAAGAGATCCTTCCCTAAGAAATTATATTTAGGGATTTTTTAAAATTTTGTTTTGTATATGTTTTAGTTATTGTAATATCTATAAAGTGCAAAAAACATTTTGTAATATTTTAGTCACTTTATACAAAAAATGAAAAGTAAATTCAAAATTAGAGTAGGAATCTTAAAAATAGCGATTATAATAATACTAATGGTCAACCCATTCCCTCCTAAACTAATAAATAGGAGAAATGGATATTGTAAAGGGGTTATTTTGATGTTATTAAAAAAAATTATTAAAAGGAAAGGAAAATAATTTTTTTGTTATTCAGATTAAGATGAGCCCACCTTTGGATGGTGTGGAATCTAGGTCAGACACAATGGGAGGCTTGAGTCTCCAAAAAAAACAATAAAAAGTAGGAAAATCCAATAGGAACAAGAAAAGAACCCAAAATGGGGCACACTAGTAGGCCCAGTAAACCAAAGAGAAAATCACAACCAGAGAAAAGTCACCCACAAGACTAAGAAAATATGTAGATCCCCCAAGACACAAAAGAGACTCGATATTGTAAAATGAATATGGGACATTGAGGAAATAAAAATAACCCAAAAGTAAAGAAGGAACACCAGAAACCAAAAATAATAACTAGAAAAATCAATTATGATAGGATCCATAGATTGTTTGAGCCTAGGATGTGTTACAAATATTAACTACTTATTTTTCAAAAACATTTGTTAGGGTGAAGATTTATTATTTCCCTATCATACTTATAAAACCCTTGATACGCATTATGATCTTCAAGGTTGAGGATACTCTTTTGAACTCCATGGGCCTCTACATATTAATTCTTGAGATGACCAAGTTTCCTACAATTTGAACAATTTTTTTTAACCCTATCAAACTTAATTTCTTAGTTATAGGGTCCTATAAAAAAAAAAAATGAATATATAAATATTATGGTCCATAAAAATTAGCACACAAAGTATATTTAATATTAACCTTTTACAAGAGCGAGTAGTAGGATCAATGGTCATGAGCATGCCAAAAAATTATGCAATACATTTTAGGATCTAGTCCATCCAGAATGTAGGAGGGAGGCAAGGGAATTATGACCACAAGAATATAATCCAATTTGAAATTCAAGTGATACCAATCAATTTCTAGGGTTAAAGTATGAGGATTTCTTTTCCCATCAACCATGGCCCTTCATTAAGGATTCACATCCTATCTTATCTGCAAGCAAAATAAAATAAGAAACAATCACTATAAAGAGAAATAATTTTAACTAATTCAATTATAGTCCACTTCCTCTTTGTCTAATTCATAGTCTCTTTAATTCCATGCCTTTTTCCAACAAATTTCCCAGCCAAAGAGTTGTTATTTTATCTTCAACTTCTTCTAAAATCTTATCAAGGGTAAACAAAAATGGATTCTTACTACTGATAACTAGACAAGTGTTTGCATCCACCTTTCATAGGTTCCTTGAATTACTTAGAGTGTCCCTTAAAACTTTTCATCCCTTTAGTAGTATATGAGTCTTCAATAAACTGAACTTAACTTTGTGAACCAATGGTTAATAAAATCAAAGAATGTTTGAATTTCCACCTATGTGGGTTGATTAATAAATTATCTTCCCACAAATTTTTTTTGGAATGAAATTTTTTCCCATAATTTTAATTTAAAATAGGTATAAAATAAATTCATTTAATTCACCAATAGCTTAAACTAAGAACAATCTTGGTAACTAGAAGTGGGTGCATGTTACTTCCTAGTTTGAGTCACTAAATAGTTACTAATAATTTAGCATCATAAGGAATCCCATCAAGGGTTCTAGTGAAATTAACAAATCTCTAAACCTTAGTAATCCAAAAAAACCTAAAAAGACATAAATATCCTAAAGGGACACTGATCCTTCAAAATAATTTTCATGAAAGTCATATAAGTTTGGACTATCTTAGGGTCCTTTGTGATCCCTAAAAATTTCCTTTACTAGTATATGGAGATTTTCCTTGATATTTTAAGTTTTCCTTCCTCTTGCATTAGTAAAAGAGGCCACTTTTTTCCTTTCCCTCTTTAAAGTTTTTGCATTTGTCTATTTCTCATCATGATATTGAAAATTTACCTCAATAACATAGAAGTTACTATTATCTTTCTAGGGGAGATTAATATTACTAGAAAAAAAATTGACTAAGAGGCATTCCCTACTAAGTGTTGGGATTTTGGGGGTTGTCAGTCTTATTTTTTAGGGAAGGAGTCATGCAAGGATTCCTTGGGGAACCTGGTGATGAATTTTGTGTCAAAAATTATATTACTTTAATATTTTGGGAATCAAAGAGGGACCCAACACCCTTGGAAAAAATCATTTTACCTTCCTCTTCTAGGCTAAAGAGCTTTTGAGGTTCATCTGAAAGTAATTTTATTGGTTCTAATCATTTTCTCAAGGATTCAAGATAAAGGTTCACCTCTTTGGCATTCTTTAAAATCATTTTATTCCCATAGGAATGATCCTAACATATTTCTAATGTTAGTAGTAAATGTAAATGCCAAACTATCTTTTTATATGAGAATGTCATTTGGTAAGTCTAGTTATATTTTGTTTGTGGGTTGTTAGGAGTTGTTACAAGAATCTCCATGTTGGTTAAGATTCCACCAAAGGAAATATAGAGATATATTTTTAGCATGGTAAATCTAGACGTTAAAACTATAAGAAATATTATCTATAAGTATTTACAATGAATGTAATAGGAGGGTTGACGATTATGTTGATTATGATATGTATTTAAGTAATATAATATTGAATGTTATTCTTAAAAAGCTTTTACACAACATATTGATAGAACTAGACATTAATATGAGGTTTTTTTTGGTTATAATATCTGATATTAGATCTTTTAATATGAATTCTAAGTATTTTTGTTGTTTATTGGTATAATTGTAGAGTTTCCTATGTTCTGATGGTTGTTTCTTTTATTATATTACTTGGATGTATCAATTTATTTATTTGTAATTAGTTTCCATCATGCATTGAACCTATAGATTAGTATATTTATATGTGATAAAAATTTTCAAAGGATTTTAGGTCTTGATTAAACCTTTTTGTAAGATTTATAAGTCAATTTTCATACTCTATCCCCATAATTAGCATGTTCTAGTAAAACCTTGGAACCTCTGCTAACAATGGTGTGGTGAGCATGGATATGTTGTGATGGTTACCAACCCAAAAAAGGTGGAGAGATGGTTAAACCATTATTTTTTTAAATTTGTAGAGAAAGAAGGCCAAAAATTTGGGTATACCTCAAGGGATATTATACAAGAACACCTTTATAGTGAAATTTATAAGTTCTTATGGTGTGAATTATTGAGCTTGATAGCTAATTGGTTGGCTTGAATTTAATATCACTATTTTTTACTATGAGTCAATGCCATTATTGAGTCAACTGAGGAGAACATAGAATAGTTGTAGAATCTGGAGACAAATTGTACTCATGTAATTGATCACTGAATAATTTCCACTATTGATAGATATATCATTGAGTTTGTAGTACAAGGATATTTATCCTTTAATGTAGAAAAAGATCAGTTTTTGAGAGGAATTAGAGGAAAATTTGTGTAGTAACTTATGATACTAATCAAAATGTTGGATATTGATAAGGCCATGGTTCCCACTCTTATTAATATAGAGTAGTCACTTCAAGCATATGGGGATGTGTGTAGGATAGGGGAGAATGAAGCAAAGATAAAAAGATAGATCTTGAACATAAGTCCAACATGAAGAATCTAGAGAAGGATCATAAAAATACTTTGGAATTAGAAAGAGAGTTACAACAATAGAAGAGATGGAATACATAGAGTATGTTTTAGGAAACTATGAATAGAAGGAGGAGGAGTATCATTGATAATTTGGACGAGATAAGATGACAAAGAGAAGGGTATGGTGAAGAGAAATAGAGCAAGGAGCCCAACCCAAGTAGAGATAGAGGGAGAGTAAGCAATGAGGGTATACAATGGATAAAAGAAGAAGGTAGTAGTATAGAATTAAAACAAATGGTTAAAAGTTCATAGTTTATAGAAGGGGTATTCCAGAAAGAACATCTAGGATTACCTTATAGTCACAGATATATTATAGGTTCATGTTTTGAGAGATACATATCTGGAGCTAAAGGCCATCTCTCAAGGAATCATACATCCCCCAAGTCCATAATTTTTCAAAATCACAATAATTCCCCTATGATGTTAGACAACAACACTTGGCAAGGACAAATTAAAAAAGTTTATATAAAAACTTTAGAAGTATAAAAGCCTAGATATTATGAAGTTGTGTAGAATTTCTTAGACCAACAGAAGAAGATCATCATAGCATTACTTTATATAGAGATAGATCCTCTAATCATTGCATAGGCTAAGGATTTCATTACACAACTTCAAATTTTTGAAGAAGAGGAAGGAAATGATAGAGATATATCTACAACCTCTATAGCCGCATAATTAGAGGAGATAACACAACTTATACCAGATTAGGAGTCATCCCCAAGTGCAAAAAAGTCTTCAAAAACATAAACATCATTGATTTCAATCGTAACATAATCAATTGTGATATCTATAGGAAACCCTACTATGTCAACATAGTTGGGTGCTTTTATACATCTGGATCCCTATAATGGGTATGTAGACCTTGAGAAATACTTATTTAGCTACAACATAAAATGGTAGTCAAAAGTAATCATTGATAACAACATCAATAATTTTGAATTCATCAATGCTTTGGATAGACATGTAATAGAATTCATCTTTCATAAAATATATCTAGAGTATCCTTGGATGATGTTAAGAATTGATTCATCAAATAATTTAAGGTCTAAAAGATTTCAATCCAAATGATCCAATATTTGAAGGAGATCCAACAAGGACCTTGGGATACTATTGGTGACTATGATTGCATAGTTTCTGACATCATGAATAAAGTAGAATTTTTTTAATAAGATAAAGATAAAGTTGTTTGGTTTGTAGAAGGTTTACAACCAAATATCAGATTTTCCATGGATCAAACTCAATTTGGAGATAAAGATGATGTTAGAGATGCTTTAATTTGGGTAGAGAAGATTGGAGAGTATGGTGCTATAATTTCACCATAATCTAAGGTATAAATTGCTTTGCAAACTATTTAAGTAGATTGGATTAGATTCAAGGAAGGGTTGAGAGACCCAAGTTAGATATCTGATGTATAAAGCACAAATAATAAGTTCATTATAGAAATGAATACCCTTGGGTTAAGATATATTTCTATGAGATATGTAGAGTGGTAGGACATTCAACCTCACAGTGTCACATTTTATAATAGTTCATAAAGGCTCCATAGAACATGTATTGTAATTTATACAAGTCACCTACACATGATTACAAGGATTTTCATGCACTATAAGAATTAAAGGAGGAAATAACTAAGAATGTATTTGTGGTTACTATGAAAAAATTCACAACTACACCATATGTTACTCCTACCTCACGGAGCATCATACTAGGGTAGAATACCTTGGAGATGCCTTGGGTTCTTAAAGCACAACAACAAACCCATACACTAGTAAGTTCCCTACATTTTACATGGAACTAGAAGATTACCTCACAAAAATTTCCACAATCAACTGTGACATTCCCATATCAAGCTCCATAGAATCCTAAAATTCCTCAAGTGCAATAATTAGGATGGGATCTAAATGTACCATAATTATAAGTGGCTAGATTTAACTAATATCCACAACATCAAGGATGGAATGCAACCCAAAATATTAGAAATTTTGGGAAACCACAACACCAAGGTGGATAGGGATTTCAAGGGAATAGAGGAGGATATGAGGTGGATACTGAGCTGGTGCACAAGGAGGCCAAGGAAATAATGGATCTAGACCACCCATTCATTATTATCTCTGGGGATAACTAAACCATGTGTAGATAAATTATCATGTAAATCTTTAGAAATAACTTTATTTCACATACTATAGAGTGATAGAGTAACACAATACAAAATATTTTCCAGTATTAAAAATAAAATGAAGGGAGAGACCTATTATAAATGTTAATATGATTCATGTTTAGATAATGGAGGATGCCACATTATAGGTAGTAATGAGACAATAACATATAGAAGAAGGACTACCTCCATTGGAAATGCCTAAAGACTTGGGTATTAAAAAGGCACAAATATATTGATACCCTAAACCTAGTACTAAAAAGGGTATGATGCAAGAAGCTACATAGATTTTGAAGATAATACAACAAGGGACAAATAAAAGGGATGTTTCCACTCTTGATGCATAGATGTATGGGAAGAGAGTGTATATTAAGATAGGATAGGGTTGTCACTATGATGAAAGATCTGATGTGACTACTTAGTATGCTACATAATGAGGATATATCCTAGAGCATAATGAACCTACTCCATAACCTACTAGAATGTGCATAGAAAGGACAATAGGGGATGTATAAGTTGGTTTGGTTTGTAAAGACCAAGAAACTTTGGGACATCAATGCAAGAATGAATATATAATTAGCTAGATATGATATACCTAATATTGTATTCAATTTTATAATAAATGTAAATATGATCCCTAGATATACTTGTTAAGCCTTAGGAAGACTTGCATTGAGTTATAGCCCTATCACACTTAGCCTTGTGAACTATGGTAGAGTTGAAACTATTGACTGCCTGGAGGATTTTGAAATCAAAGTCATAGAACTTAGTTTATAAGGTGATTTTTATGTAATTTATATGAAGGTAGATGAGACTCATTACCCTTATTTGATAAGGAAGAAGTGGGAATATGATGGGCGTATGACTATTAACATAGTCATGAATCAATTAGAGTCTCATAAAGATGATAAGATCATTGTCATTCCTCTGAACAAGACTGAGTCCAAGCCTTATATCATTCTAAAATATCTAGACTCACCTTATGTTGGTGTCAATACTAGATGGATGAAGGTCATAGTTGAAGGTATTCTAAGGCTCTATGAGAAATTGAGTATAGTTTTATCTACAAAAATACTATTTCACAAACTTAGATTCTCATCAAAAAATGACTTCTAGACAAGATGATGTTGAATACCTTGGAGATACCTTAGAATGGTTAGGAGGATGTGTAATCATTGATGGTAAGATCCCCAACACAATTTGATATAAATTTTCTATATGAAATAGGTTTTATTGAGAGGTAAATATAACTGGTATAGAGGGTGTTCTTCCATGGGATAGAGATTATTTAATTGGTGGAGACTCAGACACCCATGTACTCAATTGGGAAAAATTAGATCATGAAATACAACCATTGGGGATGATCTTTGAAATTTAGTGACTGATACCCTAATAATTTTCCATAGAGGATGTTGGTGAGTTCATTATGTGATTTCAATAACATGTACCAGATGAGACCTAGAGGGTGAGTGTTCTTGACCATGCAATGAAGTGGATTATTTTGAACTGGTGGGATGTCTATAAGGAGGCTCAATTAACATGGGACAAAGTGTGTAGGTTATAGGTATCTCAATTTAATTTTTTTGAGATTGTCAGAAGAGACTTGCCTATCTATCAAGAGGGTGAATGCCCAAAACTACATGTGTATAGGTGAATTGATGTGTGGATGTTAGAGGGTATAGTTCTTAACTTTTAGACACATAGTTTCATCTTTACCCTAGGTGTTTTCCACATAGCATGATATAACCATCAGGGGAGAAAAAGACAAATAAAAAACCACACACATATACAAGTTGATTTCATTCAAACATTCATTTTTGAAAGTGATAATCCTCAGGTAAAAATTGATATACAAAATATGAAAACCTTTCTATGCCATAGAAGAGTTGAAGATTTACCAGCATAAGGGGAACCTGATTTACACAAATTTTTAGAGAAAATCCCAAACCACATCATACATATTCTAGAAATTGGCCAAGCTAAGGCCTAACCTTGGATTCAGCCCTACCATGGGATACAAGAAGAATATGATAAATATGGTTGAATAAACAATGAGGATTACATGGATATAGGGGATCTATTTGAACCAGAGAGAGTTAGAGCCCCTAAAAGAGTCAATCTTAGATGAGGAAAATATGTGACATATACAGTTTACATAATGAGGAGTATGGCTACTCTATGACTTCATTCTTGAAGAACATAGAATGTATTAGGAGATATTAAAGGAGTACATAGAAAATATTGGTATAGAAGAAGGACCCAAAATGGTGTATATCAGTGACTATTGGACACAAAGAAATCTCTGAGGTTTTGTAGTTACTTTGAGATTATCAAGATGTCTTCTTATAACCTTAGTAGAGTTAAAAGGTGTTAATCCTTCTTTGAGGGAGATGTACACAAAGTTAAAAGAGTGAGAATGACCAATAAAGAAGACACCATATAGGTTAAAACTAAATATGAAGTTGAAAGTGAAAGATGAACTCAATTGCATGTTGTAAGTAGGCATTATCTTCTGGGTTTAGAAAGATGACTAGGTTAGTTCCATGGTATTCCAACCAAAGAATACTAGGGAGATACACATCTAAGGAGACTACTGCATCTTCAATGATGCTTGTGTCAATGATCTATTTCCCATTCCCTTCATAGATGAAGTTTTAGAGGCTATTATTGGGTAAGAAGTGTTCTTGTTCATAGAATAGTTCAATAGTTACCATCAAATACCCATCATAGAAGAGCAAAGGACTAAAAACACACTCATCATAGAATGGTATTCATTCACTTTTAAGGTCATGCCATTTGGACTTAAAAATACACCAATGTTGTTCTCTAGGGTTATGTTGACTATGTTCAAGGATTTCATCTATGACTTCCTAAAAGTATACTTGGATGATTAGTCAGTGTTCTCTTTATTTAGAGAACATTTATTGAAACTTAGATTAATGTTAGAAAGATGTAAATCACTATGAATATTACTAAATTTAAATAAATTCATGTTTTACACACTTTTTGGCATTTTATTAGGTCATATAATATGTAGCAAAAGAATCTTGGTAGAATATGATAAGACTATAGTCATTATGAATATGCCACCCCATAAGACTTCAATAAAAGTGTGATCCTTTTTAGGACACACTGGTTATTAGTGAGAATTTATCAAGGGATATGCCACTATATTAGCTCCTTTGGAGAAGCTATTGTGAAAAAGAGTTTAGTTTATATGGACAAAGGACTGTTAGGCCACATTTGTTGATTTGAAGAAGTGACTAGTGACTGTCTGATCCTAATTTTTCTAGATTGGAGTAAACATTTTCATGTGCATGTAGATGCTTTAGGGCTTTCTATTGGAATAGTACTCACACAACCAAGAGATGAAGGATTGGATCATTAGATCCACTTTGTAAGTAAAAAGTTTTCAATCATAGAAAAGAATTATATAATCATTGAGTGAGAAGACTTGGTGATAGTGTTCACACTATAGAAGTGTAGGCACTATTTATTTTTCACACCATTTCAATTATTCACTGATCATCAAGCTCTGTGATATCTAGTGAAGAAGCCACTATTGGGAGGACACATATCTCACTAGTTGATGATTTTTTAGGAATTTTAATTCCATATTAACGTCAAACCAGAATGGGATAATGTTAGTCCCAACCATCTTAGTCAACTAACTAATGGTGAGGAACCTCAAGAACTCCAATATGCATATTTATTTAGGGTGATTGTGATTCTAAAACAACTACAGGAGATAGTATAGTTTCTTAAATAGGGGACATTTCTAGATCAATATACAAAAAGAGATAAGAAATAGCTAATAACTAGAGCTCTTCCATATAGTCTTGTTAATGGATTTTTTTATTACTTAGATAAAGAGGAAGTCCTACGTAGAGTAGCACTAGAGCATGAGTGTGTGGAAATTGTGGAGGAAGTGCATCAAGGAGTAGTAGGAGGACATTTCACAAGAGATGCAACTATGAGAAAGATTTTAAAAGGTGGTCTTTTGTGGCCTTATCTATTTCATGATACATAGAGAGTTGCATAATAGTGCGATGTTTGCCAAAGGATGGGGAAGCCACACCAATGGGATAAGATTCCTTTGTATCCCATGTTATCATAACAATCATTTAAATAGTGGGGCATGGACTTTATTGAGCTTATAAATCCCCCAAGAAAATGCAGCAAGGCAATGTACATAATCACTATGACATATTACTTTACCAAAATGGCTAAAATCTACTATAATCCAAGTTGTGGTAGAAAGGACACAACTAAGTTACTCTATAAGAGTATCATTACTAGGTTCATCTATCTTAATAAATTGGTAAGTGATATAGGGATCCATTTTCTAAATAAGACCATCAAGACCCTTATAGATGAGTTTATGATATTACATCATAAAATCACTACATATCATCTATAGATAAATGGCTAAGTAGAAGATATAAACAAGGTGATTAGTAAGATGCTCACTAAAATATGTGTTGTGTAGCAAGATGATTGGAAGGATAGACTTCCAACTATCTTATGCACTTATCACACACTTTATAAACATGTGATAAGGTTTACACCATTTTATTTAGTATATGGGCTTGAAGCTATGATTCCCATAGAATGTGTAATTCCCAATATATGGGTCACTAATGTATTGCATATGGTTTATCCAAAGTCATTGACTCATAGATTACTGGACTTAAATTGCATGGATGAAGCAAGATGCAGAGCAGTATGGACCCAAGAGATAAACAAGCATAATCATAAGGCTTGGCATGACAAAAAACTATGAAAAAATTAATTTTAGGTAAATCAACTTATTCTTATATATGATAGCAGATTCAGAGCTTTCCTTGGAAAGCTTCACATTTGACAAAAGGGTCCTTACATCATTCATGAACTTTTGTAACTTGGAATAGTGGTCCTATGAGATTTGTAGGGAATGTCTTACCCAAGTGGGTAAATGGTTATAAGTTGAATTCATAACTCCATTAATTCAAAATAATATGGAATAAATGTGCTATATCAGACCAAATATATTATAGAGAGGTTTGAAAAGTGTTGTTTTAGGATTATTTTTATTTTGCATTTTTATTTCAGCATGTGTTGGTAAATGTAAGTGTGTGTATAGTATGTAACTAGAAGGATCCATGAAATAGTCTAAGATTCCATTATTTTAGATAACTTGGTGAATGTGTCCAAATGCATACAATGTATGGACAATAATTAAGCCCAAGAAATACATGTGCATCTGAATCTAGAGCAGATAATGCATCGTAATAGTTAAGTCATTATATTTAATGATTATGGGGTGGGAGATTAAAAAATCTCTTTGGAAAGGTGACAAGTCTATTTATAAATGGAATAATTAATGTATATCTGAAGCCTCATCAATTTGATAGGTTAAAAAACATTAATCACCACCATAATTGAATGTCACATCAACCAAATGCTCACCACATCAATAGAGGATCCATTTCATTCAAAGCTTATGCATGAAGGATTAAGTGACATTACAACTCATCAAGATTTTAAACCATCAATGGAGGTGAGATACATTATAAATTAGGTACTAAGGTGAATCCCTTCATATCTATTTCTAAAAATATTGAGGTGATATCAAAATTCTAGGTGATTTTTTATCTTTACTTTCCAGTTGCCACACAATTTTTCTATAAAGAGATATGCAATGGTTGGGTTTGATCACTCCCAAATCATTAGAGTGTTTACATAAGCACAGAAGGAGGATATGGGAATTAGTGTGGCATTACACCAAACATGTTTCCTAGATCCAAATGGTTATGAGTTTGCTTACAACATGGAGTGGTGCATGCTTATCCTAGAAATAGTTAAAGGAGCACATCCATCTATGTTAGTGACACCACATAGGCTCCAAAATACTAATGTGGAACACTTGATACATTTACCCAATTTTAGGCAACTCAGTGGTGTCATGGAGGTTTTGCTAGGCCATTATAATGAGGTAAATATTTATCTTTCCCAAGATATCACTATCCACATTACTACTGCTATGATGGCTAGGGAGATAAGACTGCCTACATAAAGAAGGTAAATTACACATTATAAATCATGAATGCCACCTATTATTTTGGTGGTATGAGAAAAATAATCTTTCAATTCTATAGGAATCCCCTATAAGATGTTGAATATGTGTCAGAGTGTATCTATTTGAATGCATTTCACATTGATTTCGGCAGATAACCAAGGATGTCAAACAGGCTACCAAAGGGGTCATTGACATTACCCATCGAATGATACATTATAGTGAGGAATTCAAATGGCCAAATTTTTTGGTTATGGAACTCACTTCTAACATTGATAAAGTTTTGGTGACTTAAAAAAAATCCTTTTACTACCAATTTTTGGTATTTTTATGGGTGTTTATGTAGTGAAAATTCCCTAAGGGAAAATTTCACCTTGATGTTGACTACTGGCTAGATGTTTAGTTTTAGAATCTCACTTGAACCTAAAAGAGAACATAATTTACACATCAATCCAAGTTCATCACTTGGTGGGATGATTTGGTCAAGATTATGCAACTAACCCATGCATACCACATGATGTCATGAAGTACTTGGGATAACATGTAGTGGTTATAAAATTATTGAAAGGCATTACTATTCAAATTCATGAAATACCCAAGCTTTTAGGTCCACCTCTTCCATACTTTATCAACATGAAAATGGTAGATACTGAGGTGGCTTAGAAAAAAGTGATTGCAACAATGAGAGCCACTCCATTATAGATAATACCAGCACCTATTACCAATCCTATGACTACAATTATGTAGCCTTCAACAACAACTACTCCAATCCACAATATTTGGAAATACAAGGTACCCAAAGGTTGAAGATCTCCATATCTTCCAAGGTGGAAGACTCGTATCCATATCATGTGGTTGGATGACTTGAGCATTCCTAAAATCACTGAGCTCTATGATTTGCCAAATCTAGATACTGATGAATAGTAAGTATATAAGATGATCATGGCCAATATGGATGGAGACATCTATGAGAAGGAATAATAAAAAGAGTAATTATTCTATAAATTATTATGCATCATCCAAGTGTAGATTAAAGTTCCCAAGAATATTTGGGTAGAACTACCACCTTGCCCAACCTCTATCATCATTGACACAGTGGCTAAAGAAGCTAAATTGTAGAAAATCCATCAATCATTCAAGGTAGGAGGATAAAATGGGAGTCTATCAAAGTAAAGAGTCATCAAAATGAGTCCCAAAGTACCATTATTATAATGTAGGTAGACTCCACATAACCCTCAACACTTTAGGGATGAAAGTTCACCTATTCCTATGCATTCCATTAGAGAACATACAAAGTAAGCATAGTCTATCAAGGAGGTTCCACCACCCAAACCCACAAGATGCCTAGTTCATAAGAGGAAGGTTTCTCAGGTAGAAGTGTAAATGACTATTCTTAGCTCTTCTCCATCCCAATATGAGGAGGCTATGAATGACATAGAAAAAGTCACACTAGACATTTAGACTATTGAGGAACAATAATATGCATGTGAAGAAGCACATAGAGTATTTGAGAATTGCATGTGTTAAGAATAAAATTTCAAGGTTAAGCATAACAAAAAAATAATGCAAAAATAATGGGAGGAATCCCTATGGTAGGCTAAGGAAGAAGCAAATTGAAATAAATCCATAGATGGAGAGGTAATCTATCAAAAACAAATGGAAGATGACATGACCAAATTATATCAGGAAGCCACAAATGTCACACAAGATCAAAAATAATTTTACGTAGTTGATCAACAAAACAAGGATTCTAAATTGGAAGTGGAGCAAAAAATGAACAAAAGCTACCAAGGATCTAAAGTATAATTAAATTGCATAGGAATAAACACAGTAGCAAGATATAGACCAAGCATGGAAGCACAAGGCATAGGTAGCAGAGGTCAATAAAATTATGCAAGATGATGTACAAAAGAAAGCACAGGTAAAGGAGGCCAAGAGGGTGCAAGGGGATGTTTCCAAGAAAGGATAAGAGGATGCTATGAATAAAAGTAATGAAGAAGATCAAGACATTACTACCATAGTTCCATCTAAGATAACTCCCTTGAGTTCCATTCCTTTATTTTCATCTCATGAGCCACTTCAAACATAGTCACAAGACACTCTGGTTACCTCACAAGATGACAACATTTCCTTTATCATGTCTAAAATTTAGCTATGGGATGTGATGGCTACCTCTACTAAGTGTAATATCTTCTCTTTTCCCATCATTATTTTATGGATGAAACCTATGAGTATGTATATCACACACCTTGACTTGACTTCTACCACTACTGAAGCATCTTTGGATGTTTGTCAACTATCATTGTCTACACATATTAAAGGTGTTACTATGTTTCATAATTCCATTTTGTAGAAGGTGATTATATTGGAGTAACAGGTCAAGGAGATTGAAGACACAAATTTTTCAATCATTGAGCAACTGCATATTTTTCAAAAGACTATCAAGGTTACTTATCCCAATCTGTACACCCAATTAATTATAAATCCATCACTCCCAAACAAGGACCAACTTGCTATTATTCTCAACAAGCTCACCACTAACTAGTAGATCTTTAAAGAATTATACATAATATAGAAGGAGTATGATATAAATTTAAAATGGAGATCCTCAATGAGATTCTAGATGAGTAATTGACCACTATTGATACTTCTCACACTTAGACTATGCACATTACACTTTAGATACTTGACTAGAAGAAGCAGTTGGGTATAATTTGGACCACTGTGCAGCCTAATTTTTCTATGACTGCCTTCACCCACACTACTATAACTATGCGAAATAATACTTCTACTACCATGGAGCTACCTTCCAAACCTACTTAGTACACAAGATAATGTAATGCAACACCTATAGACTTGGTATAACCAGATGCTGCATAACTCTTTTGCCAACATGCAAGTACATTAACATGTCGATAAGATGGTTCAACTCCTTGGTGAAATCACCATGAAAGTTCACATGGTAAAGATTACATTTCTTAAGATGGTTGATACCAATATTTACCAGCTAATAGAAAATCAAGTCCCCTTACATGGTCTTTTATATAGTGCTCAGGAAGCTCTACTTAATTATAAATCTTACAAGGATGATTTGGCTCTCATAGATGCAAGCATTGCATGAATCATAAATGAGCCTCAAATCATTCCACCTAGACATCTATGATATAATTTCCAATGCAGGAAGATATCTCCACCCACCAATTGATGCTTGTGTAGGTTCTATAATTTTGTAATTTTGGTCCATGTATTTTGTATTTATCAAGTTTATATAGTACTATGTAGTATTGGTCTATTAAAAACCCAAAAACACATTAGAATAGTAGGATACTTAGTTGAAAAACTTAAAGGGTGGCTAATTAGTGTGCAATGGCTGAAAACTGGTTTACTAGCACCTTGAGCATCACTTATGGAGTCCTATGCACTTCTATATTTTGGCTCCTTTCTCAATAATTAGATGACTTCCCTATGCGATGTTGTCTATAGATGAGATAACCTTTTATGTCTAGTAAAGTGTTAGTGGTAAATGTAAATGTCAAACTATCTATATGTATGAGAAAGTCATGTGATAGCTCCAATTGTATTATGTGAGTGGGTTATTAGGAGTTGTTATAGGTATATCCATGTTGGTTATGGTTACATCAAAGATGATATGCTCATCTATTTTTAGCATGGTATATCTAGAAGTTATAGCTATAGTAAATATTACCTATAAGTATTTTTAATGAATGTAATAGGAGGTTTGATGATTATGTTGATTCTGATATGTATGTAATTAATAGAATATTGAATGTTATTCTTAGAAAGATTTTGAAAAATATATTGACAAAATTAGACATCGATCTATGAGGTTTTGCTTGGTTATAATCTCTAATATTAGATATTTTGATATTAATTATAAGTATTCATGTTCTTTATTGTTATAATTATAGAGTTTCCTATTTTCAATAACTATTTTTTAAATTATATTTTTTGGATGTATCAATTTATTTATTTGTAATTAGTTTCCATCATGTGTTGAACCTCTATATTAGTATAATTATCTATGACAAACTTTATTTATGGATTACAAGTCTTTATTAAACCCTTCTATAAGATTTATAAGTCAATTCACATACCCTATCCCTATAATTAACATGTTCTAGTGAAATCTAGTAACCTATATTAACATCCAACTCATATTATTGGACTCCTAGAGTTGAATTATCTTTAATCATTAGGGAGATAAAATGATTCCTTATAGACTCAATAAGACTATCAGTCACCTCATTCTCTAGCTTCTTCTAAAGAATTGGGTAACAAATTTTGTCATGACCTATTGAATCACATCCTCTACAAATAACCTCATCCCTTTCATAAATGATCTTCTAGGTCCATTTATTGAATTTGGAGTTAAGTTAGATACTTCTTAAAACATTTTAATTCATCTAAAAATATATATTGAGCCTTGTTTTGAAAAATATACTTTTAGACTTAATAACTAGGTCAAGAGACATCGGTTGCCTAATAGATCAAATAATACCAAGAAATACCTCTTCTTCCCATAATTATAGGGGAAGTCTTGATAATGTGACCCACATAGGAAGTTACATAATATCATTATCAATATTCAACCAAGGCTTCCATTTCTTGAGGGGTAGAAATGATTTTCCCAATTACCATGGGCCTCCTTCCATTGCTTTCACATATTTATCCAATGAGAAGGAAGCGAAGAAGTAATTTTTTTCCATGGCCACCACTTTAATATGTCCAAAAGACTTCCATTTCATGGCCACCAATTATCTAAAAGAATCAATTCTTGGTCTATATACATCAAAGTGTGCCAATAGAGAGTTCTCCAGTGAGGATTTAATGCTATCTACAATGGAATTTGGGATGTCTAAAATTACCTAATTCTTCTCCATAATAGGGTTAAGATTATGAATAGATATGGACTTTAGATTCTAAGTCCTTAAAATAATGTCTAACCAAGAATTCTTAGGATTCTTCTCCCTCAAAGCTTCTCTCTTTTTGAGCCTTTCACCATTTAATGTTTCCCTAGTTGAACAAAATTTTGAAAATCCATCCTAGTTGTTGTTGTGGTGAATGTCATTATGGACCCAAATAAATGTAGAGAAATTTTCTATAAATTTATGCCTTGAAATCTCTTTGATGATATAATACATAAATTCTATGTTAAACATGTGTCTTTATCACCTTTAAAATAATTTAAGTTTCCATTTTCAAATTTTCAAATAAAAAATGAATTATTTTCTAGCATATAATGGATGATATTTAAGTTTTCTTAATAAAACATGACCCTTTGCTTTTCGTCTCCTTTCATTTTCTTATAAAAGTTAAAATGGATAAAACTACCCACACACATTTTCATATGCATATTACACATAGCTTAATTCTATATTTTATTGATTTAAATAAATATAATGTCCTCTCATAATATAGGATGAAATTTTATCCTTCATTATTATGAAAATATTATATTTTCTATAGTGTTAGGTATTTCACCAACAATTTTTGGCATGCAACTTGGTACACATTTTGTAGTATTTTGTGATGTCCCTTACTTAGGGCCTCTTTTGTCTCTATACAACTCTGATATATAGCAATAAAAAGCTTTGAACTACTGTACTATTCCTTCAAACAAGGAATATATAAACTCATAAAGCTCTGATCACAGATACAATTTTGCAAAATAGATTCACATACGCATAAACAAATCACAATATAATATCTCAATAGCAAATCAAATATCTCATCACTTGTTCTTCTGGATGATTACACAATTGAGTCTCTATCATACAAATAGAATAATATTAAAATCTAGTCTTAAAACCCTGTGTTTTACTAATCTGGCAATGAAATCTAAATCTAGAAGGGTCTCGGCCTTTCTGTGTCGACACACAGACACCGTCGTCGGTCGATATATCGCCGACGTCGGTCGATGTCGGTCGGCTTTCTGCTGACATCGGTCTTCAATCGACTGATGTCGGTCACTGGAAACCCTCTGTCTATCGAGGTCAGTACCTGAGATAATCTGAACGGGCCTGTACAGACTTGGTACGGCTGCCAACTTGTCTATTCTTAACCCTTGATAGCTGAATAACCTGATCTGAAGATATACTATTCTAATACAAAATATTTCTATCTGTATAACTCATTGGATCAAAAACTAAATAAAGAAATACCTGTAATATTGTGATAACTTCTGAGTGAAGTTATCTCTCAACCCTAGAATTCTGTGATAACTTCTAGATGAAGCTATCTCTCAAATCTGTATCTCTGTGATAACTTCTGGATGAAGCTATCTCTCAATTTGGCAATAAATTAGCTGATATCTCATAGCCTCTAAATCACACACAATGAAGAGGGAACGTTCTCCACTGCAATGGAATCCTGGAACCCTTGGCTCAGTCTTCACAGAAGAATTTCTTCAAAATCAATATCAATTCATTTCATACATAATCAATAATGGCCTCCATGAGAAACCCTTATACTCTCAAAAAGATATGCTTGCCCTAATTAGGGTTTCTTAAATTAGAATTAGGGTTTCTAATTAAAAATAGTCTAAATAATTAATATTTGATTAAATCAATCAAATATTAATATCTCCCTCAATACATGTCAGATCCTCGAATCGATCGAAGCTAGTGAATCAGGGAGTGATTCCGCACATGACCATATCAAAATAGAGGCACTCCTCTGCATATCAAATATCCCTAAAAAGTAGGAGCTCAGACCAAATGTGTCTGAAAGAGCTCGAATGAAAACCAAATGTAGAAATCCTGTGAATCAAAGTCAATCCAAGCTCCATTATGACCCTCTATCCATCCTATTAGCCTACAAAGGTCGTATTATAGGCCAATCATCAAATCTGTCAATGTCCATGAAAAAGGGGACATGACAATCCGCCCCTCTGAAAATTGCTTGTCCCCAAGCAATCTCGAAACAATGAACTACTCGATCCACCTGGATCCCAAGGAAAATGTTGTGTAACATCCATCATGTCACCAATCAACCCATGTGAATAAATCATCAACATCAACAGCATCAACAGTATCAAAATCAACAACTGAAAAATTGCACTCGACACCCAAATAACTATCTGAAGATCCACTGTAGGTGCTGGTAGAAGAAACCACTCTAAGGGACTCAAGCCAACTAAAATATCAACCCTGTCAAAATTGAAGTCCCTATCCTACTGATACTCACACCCAACTGGACCGTGTATATGACAATCATTGGTCCCTGAGTCACTGACACCAAAACTAATCTCTAAATGCAAAGAAAAATAAGGAGCATACCTCACCGTATGATGCTAGTAAGAACCCCCAAACTCTGCTACTGGCTCACTATTGCCAAACTGGGACTCAATGGATGGCTCCAAGCTCGGCTCAACAAACATCACCTCAACATCCCTGTAAGGTAACATAGTAGAAAGGGTTCGTAAAATCTCCTCACCCAATTTGCTAATAGCATTAGAACCTTAGACAAGAACACCTTTTGTCATCTTATGTGAGTCCAGACGAACACCTGCACTATCCAGCAAATACTCCATGAATGGTTCAGTGCAGTAAAAATTATATGTGCAAGCATCAACATACTCCCCCACACACCCCAACTGATCTCTCTGTAAAGGCGACACAACTAACTGTATCACACTGTCATCCATGTGAGAATAATCAATCTAGAGACTCGACTCCACTGGTATCTCAAACTCATTAGAATTAGGTACTCCCAAATCTTGAACATGTGTATCAGCATCAACAACATGCTCCTCAGCAACAACTGCAGGAATGTACTCATCACCAACCACCTCAATATACAAATGATTATCCATACTCTGTAAATCAACTCCAAAGCTCATATCAACAGATGGAGTATCAACAACTGTAGCATCACTGTCTAACTCTTCCATACAGAAAGAAACAACCAGTGAAACTAAGTCCTCAAAACTATCCACTGCATTCTCCTGAGTATCATCTGCAATAATCAAATCCTGGGACTCTTCTACAATCTCTGCCATAGCTAAGAGATCATCAAACCTCAGTGCACTAACATCTGAGCACACCTGTACACTCTGAGTGCAAGCATCAAACTCATCCTCATCTTCACTATCTCCTATCCCATAATCATAATAATCATGGGACATGCTACTCTCTCGTCGAAGTGATCTGTAGTGCTCTCTCCTATGCTTAACAAAGCATTCAAAAGGCAACAACTTCTGAATTCGAGGTGGTGCTAACTCCCACTCCTCATTCGCAGTCATATACCGTGCGGGTTTGTTTTTAGATGTAGGATATGAAAGAATTTCATTCATCCTCCTCTGGGTTTCATCCAACTACTTCAAACTGTGCTCCAGCTTCTTCATATCATTGTCCCACTATTTTTGAGTATATGAAGGCATCATGATACTTTGCTGATTCAATCTACCCAAACTACCCAACAAGTTGGCAAGACATTAGCTCTGATACCACTGTGATGTCCCTTACATAGGGCCTCTTTTGTCTCTATACAACTCTGATATATAGCAATAAAAAGCTCTGAACTACTGTAATATTCCTTCAAATAGGGAATATATAAACTCATAAAGCTCTGATCACAGATACAATTTTGCAAAATAGATTCACATACGCATAAACAAATCACAATATAATATCTCAATAGCAAATCAAAGATCTCATCACTTGTTCTTCTGGATGATTACACAATTGAGTCTCTATCATACAAATAGAATAATATTAAAATCTGGTCTTAAAACCTTGTGTTTTGCTAATCTGGCAATGAAATTTGAATCTGGAAGGGTCTCGGCCTTTCTGTGTCGACACATAGACGCCGTCGTTGGTCGATATATCACCGATGTCGATCGATGTCGGTCGGCTTTCTGCCGACGTCGGTCTTCAGTCGACTGATGTCGGTCACTGGAAACCCTCTATCTGCTGAGGTCAGTGCCTGAGCTGATTTGAACGGGCCTGTACAGACTTGGTACGGCTGCCAACCTGTCTGTTCTTAACCCCTGATAGCTGAACAACCTGATCTGAAGATATACTATTCTAATATAGAATATTTCTATCTGTATAACTCATTAGATCAAAAACTAAATAAAGAAATACCTGCAATACTGTGATAACTTTTGAGTGAAGTTATCTCTCAACCCTGGAATTCTGTGATAACTTCTGGATGAAGCTATCTCTCAAATCTGTATCTCTGTGATAACTTCTGGATGAAGCTATCTCTCAATTTGGTAATAAATCAACTGATATCTCACAGCCTCTAAATCACACACAATGAAGAGGGAACGTTCTCCACTATAATGGAATCCTGGAACCCTTGGCTCAGTCTTCACAGAAGAATTTCTTCAAAATCAATATCAATTCATTTCATACATAATCAATAATGGCCTCCATGAGAAACCCTTATACTCTCAAAAAGATATGCTTGCCCTAATTAGGGTTTCTTAAATTAGAATTAGGGTTTCTAATTAAAAATAGGCTAAATAATTAATATTTGATTAAATCAATCAAATATTAATATCTCCCTCAATACATGTCAGATCCTCGAACCGATCGAAGCTAGTGAATCAGGGAGTGATTCCGCACATGACCATATCAAAATAGAGGCACTCCTCTGCATATCAAATATCCCTAAAAAGTAGGAGCTTAGACCAAATGTGTCTGAAAGAGCCTGAATGAAAACCAAATGTAGAAATCCTATGAATCAAAGTCAATCCAAGCTCCATTATGACCCTCTATCCATCCTATTAGCCTACGAAGGTCGTATAATAGGCCAATCATCAAATCTGTCAATGTCCATGAAAAAGGGGACATGACAAATTTTTGTACTACCAACCAAACTCATCACTTAGTAACCTATATGAGGCCATAAGGTGAGTATTATTTCATACCAATTAGTTTCCAGAAAGATAAGAATGATTTTTGTGCAAATAACTACTTCCCTTCACAACTATTCAAAAATGAACCTTCCTTGTCACCATGAATGAAAATTATTTACTAGTGCCAGTAAGAATAGTGGATTTTTTGACCTATTATTTGATATTAAAAATAACATATATTTAAACTCACCCTAGAAATAATAGGAAGAAATAGTTCATCACTAAGCATAAATTTGTCATTTTCAAGTGTCCTTTCTCCAAGGGCCACAAAGTTTCAAATCATGGTGGTTGAAATTGCACCATGGGGTGCTAAAGCTAAACAAATAGCTTTTGGTCCCTGATATAATGAGTTAAAAATAGGTTTTAAGAACTTTCCAAAGTATATCAATGATAATAAAAAAACCTATATAGACACATAAAATTTTATTTCCCACTTATGGTATCCTTTACATGTAAAACAAGGATGTGAATATTATACTATGTATTGAGACTCTCATTTGGGGGGTTAGGTGGATAGAATGTATTAAGTTTAGCCTAAGAAGTGATTAATTCACCATTTAAAATAAATTTAATTGAGTGATGTTTTATTACTCATGGTATTTAGGATTATTAAATAAGTTTCTTTATTCAAACTTTATATAGTTCATTTGTAATATGATTATCTCCAAGGTTGCATATATTTTGAAATAGGATAAGATAATGCCTACCTTATTATATAGAGAATATTTTTGGCATTAATATTTGTATAAATTCATGTTTTTAAACATTTTCCGATGGTTATGACATAATAATAATAATAATAATAATAATAATAATAATAATAATAATAATAATAATATCAGTGTTGGATGTTCTGAACCTATGATGAATTAGGGAGAATCCAATGTAATCCATGGATGTTTGAATTATATTTCAAAAGGAAAAACATATTTTTTAAGAGCTAGACTCTACTAAAATTATTTTAATGCATGTGCAGAGTCATTAGAAACTTGTTTTTATGCACTTTTCCATACAATTTTATTTAGTATGATCCATACACAAGTCATAGGATGGTGATTATAATTGGAAGTGGTATATTAATCTATCCTTAATGTGCCATAATCAATATATCTCATTTGGACCAATCCATACAACCTTTTGGAGGCAAATCTGTTTCCTAATCCCTTACTGTTATAAAATCTACAAGCAACAGTCCTTTGATAGAAGCATCATCTAGACTTGAAACTTTTTGGAGACCTATATCACTCCCTTGAGGACCTTATGAAATTATAATTTACAATTTTGAATTAGGATTTACTATCCTTTGGATTCTTACAATCTGTCCTTTACCAATCTATGTAGCTTGTTGATTTTTTACTGGTATGAGTTGTACGTTCAACATTTTTGAAATCTGATTTTTGGAGATTGATAGTTGATTATAGATGCATAATATCAAATATTTAAGTACACATGTACACGTGGATATAAAATATTTTTGTGTCCTCAAAGGTGACTGAGTAGTTTTCAATAGTAGATTGACCACCAGGTTAATTTTTCTAGGACATACAAAAGTGATTTCTCATATTTGAGGACTATCTAAGATTCCTTGCTTCATGTAATTACACCTCTAAGCCTAAAATTTAATTGTGAAAAGTGTTGTACATCTATTTGGGTTCTATGAATTTGGCCTATAATCCAAGTTGCCACATGGAACAAAGGGAGATTAAAGTGGAGTAAATAAAGTCAAATGAATTATCAACTAAGGAGATCCAAGGTGAATTACACTTCATAAGGTGTGTTTTGAAAATACATTTAGCCTTTGTTTTCAAAAATTAAAGTTAAATTAACTATAAAAATATCTCAAAACCACATATAAACTAATTGGCAAGTTATTATTTTATCAAAACTTTCATTTACAAAAGGTGCAAAGATCAAATCCCTCCAAATAGAAAGTTTAATGGAACCCCCCAAAATTAGCTATTTTACTAAATTTAGCAACAAAAATAATTTTTTAAAGGGAATTTAAAATAGAAGGCCCAAAAAAAAAATTGTCTTGTAAAATATTTTCCACATTGTAAGAAATTATAAAATTCTTTATTGTAAAAATTGCACAAAATCATAAGTTTTTTAAAATTCATTCACAATGCTCAGTGCAAGTGATGCCTTTGACTCACATTTAAAAGTAAATCCATTTCACTTGATTTATAATATACATAAAATAACTACAATAATGATGTCTAGTAATTACCACTATAAAATAATTAGGGAAAAATAAGGCACATATACTCATAAGCCCTTCTTTCATTTACCTGTTCATTACAATCCAAAGGCATAAATACTAAAGGTGGAATTTCCAAGTATATAGTGAATTTATGCATCCATATAAATGTTTTCACTTGGATTTTCATTCTTTTAGGATATGCCTAAGCTTTCCTCATCCAAGTGGCACAATGGAAACACCTTTAGACTTATGGGTGGTCTGAGGATAGGTGAATCTCTAAACATGGCTAGCTCCCTTGATGTACCACTTTGGATTACAACTACACCTAGACTTTGGGGGGGGAAAGGCAGAGAGATAACTAAAATCAAACTATTATAAGTGAGGTGATACACCAAATAAGATGATGACTTCCAACTAGCAACATGTTACACATGAGAACAAAGGACTAACCAAACATACACTCCTTCAATCTACAACTTCTCACATCAATGTTACATTATGAGGTTATGGTTGAATGTGCAAAGCTAAGAGGACTAAAAAAGAGGCCTTTAATGGAACTAATGAATAGACTAACTCATTCAATCCTTAACATTTCTTAGAACACTTCACATGCCCTGCAAGAAAAAGATTTTCAATTGTAAATATGATGAATGAATAAGATAACATTTTAAGGAATCCATAGTATTCACTAAGAAAGATCCAATGTTCAAGTAGAACACACTATTAATAGTCATGAAGAGGTAAAAAGTTAGTAGTATTATTAATCAAATGGTATGAAAATGAGTAGGGATTTTCCATACTCAGGTAGAGCATGAGTTATAATGGCCAAAATGGCTAGTTATTATAGAACTTGAGAGAAAGAGGAGAAGAGAGAAGTCCAAGGGTCATAAGGACACTTGTAAATCTGAGAAAATTAGTTACTCGTGCATGAGAAGAGGATGTGGGATGAACTTGTTAGGTGTGGAACCTAATTGTCTTCCAAGATCAGAGGTTAAAATTATGATGTTATTTTAGTTGGGTTTTGAAACCCATTCTTTTTATCCATGATGGCATAGGGGTTTCAAGGGGAGAACCCCCCTTGTGGGGTATGGGGGGTAACCCCTCTGATGGGGGGTTTGGGGGCCATGTGTCCTGGTGGGGGTTTGGGGGAAACACCCTTGAAGTAATTTTTTTATTAAAATTACCTTGTAAAATTATAATTTTGTCGTCAATATGGGCCATTAATTAAAGGTTTATAGATCTAACAGTAGAGGTTATGTTTAGATGTTTTTCTTCCTAAAATGTATTGACACATGGTTGAGATGAAAAATGAAAAATATATTGTACATAGAGAGGAGGTAGAGAAGGTAGAGAGGTGTAACAAATTTTGTTGTAGGATTTTTTTCTCCCTTGTATTTTTGGAAATATTATACTGGACAAGTTTGGTGGATGTATCCCATCTTGGGTGAACCATGTTAAATTTGGTGTCTCCCTTTTTGTGCATGTTTATGATTATTTTTTGTATGTTTGATTGATTTATTTCATAATTTATATTATATTAAATTTGGGAATAAATATATGTTTTATTTTATCCTAAAAAAACCATGCAAGGTTAAGAATCCCAAGTGTTCATCCAAGTCATCAAACTCTTACAAAGTGGCATGAAATTACCTTAACTGGCTAAAAAAACTGCCTTCATGATTAGCCTTGTTTGAACATCCAAAAAATAATTAGGGACATTTTTTATGGTTTTAATGAAGGGTAATAAATTTATACATGCCTTTCAATGTAATTTTTTAAGGTCTAGTCATCTAGAATCATCTAGAAAGGAGCTATCATCATCTTCTATCGAGAAAATTTCTCTTTCATGCACCCGATACACTTGTCCTCAAATTTGGATTTAGTTGTTCATTATAATAAATTTGAGGGAGTTTATGAAGATTTTAAATACCATCCATGGCCTTATAATCATTAATCACACCTTAAACTCACCCCACTTTAAGTTTGCCACCCCTCTCACTAGCTTGTCCACTATGTCAATTTTTATTGGCTAACATAAAGTTATTTATTTGAATATTTATAAGTATTTTAAAATAATTAAATGGCCATAGGGAGTTATAAAAATTATGTATATTCCTATAAAAACTAATTTCATCCTCAGACTCCTTTTAGAACCTAAAAAAACAAAAAATGGTTTAAAATACCCTATTTTACACCCTATCCATACAATTTCGTACAACTAATTTTGATGGTAGGGATCCTGACCAAGTCATATTTAACACATAATCATCATTCATGTCATTATGTTCCTTTTTTGATTCATTATCTCTCTCATTTCCTCAAACTAGTCACTAGCAAGGGTTTAGGAGGGTTTAGGCCTATTTTGACCTCTTAAGGTTCATTCATGAAATTCTCACATTGGATTTGAAAAAAAATTCCAAAAATTGGTTTTTCAAGACCTATTATAACTTTATTAAACTAATTTATTCTCCATGTAAATCTTCCTAAAATATATGAGCATCTAGACTTGCCCTATCAGGTTCCTTTCTCCAATTTTCATAGACCTGATGTTGCTCTCAAGCAAAAATTAGCTCTCCTGATGTTTTATCTATAAGGTTAAGGATTTTAAAAATATGAGGTGACCATATAAACATAATATAATAGGTTAAAATTCATATCTAAGGCTAAAAGTGTGAAATACCTCCTCTTTGGACACTAGGCATAATCCTTGCCTAGTAGGCTTACCTTCACTCTTGTGGTTTAGACCATCCAACTTAGTTTATTTGAATTTAAATATCTCAAAAACATATATTATGATCCTATGATCATACCCAAATTAATTATAATTCTCTACCAAGGTTTCAAGGGAGATTGACCTTCCATTTAGTCTCTAGGCAAAAATCCTACCCTTAAGCCTGACTATAACTCTAGCATTTTGGACCTCCCTATTTAGTTATATACTCTTGTGATTTGTTCTCCAAATTTTCATAGGTTATATCCAACTCCATATAAATCTTGAGAGCTTCAAGCATTACCTGGTCTATCATTCATCACTTTCTCCCCAAACATGCCAGTTTATTTATGAAGGGAAGTACCCCTTATCTGAGACAAAATAGAGGGTACTTACCCTATTTTTTTAGACTAAATAACCATTAAATAAGATTATTTAAGTGTTAAATATATTATATAAAAAATTTTAGCTCTTTTTCATATGATTAGACCTTCCAAAACCACTAAAAACTAGGACAGACTGCTAAAAGGACTGTGTACATGATTTTTCCCAATAGACTGAGCTACCTATTTAAAGTCATTTATTTGTTACATATTCACCATGAGGGTTCCATAAGGAATAATTACCTATAATGGGGTAAATAATTAATCATATAAACCTTCATACTCCAAATCCTGCTTTGATCATGCCTTGTCATGATTCTCCTAAACTGTGGTCAACTTCTTGACTGTGTTTCAAGTCATGAAGGTACACCTATTGGTATCCATGCCTCTTATATCTTGATAAAAAGTATATATATAATTTTATAATCTCTTATAATCATTCCATTCTTTTTTTGGGTCTGTTTTATGCATCTATAAACCTTCACGACTTTATTTACTTAGTCAAGCCTGACTGGTAAGGTAACCCTACCTATAGGTGTTATGTTTTCTTGGATTTAATTACATTAGTATTGTGGCATATTAAAACCATTAAAATATACTCCTAGAGTAATAAATGATTATTTTACACTTTATTGAACCCACCTACTTTATTCTTATCATTCCACACTCTCAATCACCAAGTTCACTCATTGTTTGACTAAGTCAACAATAGACTGTGCTTTGTGTTTAAAAAGGCACCTGTAAGTATAATTTTCATGATTAGGATTGAGATAGTGTTGAAAAACCAGTTTATAATTATTTAAGATTTATTCACACTTTTTTTGTCCCATTTTTCATTTCCCACACTTAAATCACATATTTTCTCATTGTCTCCCTATAGTCAGCTGATTGTATTTACTTGATTTGAAAGGTATGTGTAGGTGCATTATGAGGTGAAAGAATAACATATCATATACTCTAAATGATGTTTTGGGTCACAAATGGTATCTTAAACTATTATGACCTATATAAATCATGGAAACAAGATCTATTCTTGCAATATTGGGTTAGGTCTTGAAGGAAGTACTGGTTGTAGGTGTTGATTTGCCCTTGTAAGCCAATTCAACTTGAAGTTTGATCATATTTTGATACTTAAGGATTTATGAAACCTTGAGAATTATCACCTCATTTTTAAACCTTTTAATCATGTCATTAGACCCTATACCTTGTAATGTAAACACTTTCTCAAGTTTGAGCCTTAGGTTGGCTGTAGATGCTCATTAGGCCTGTGTATGAACTACTTCCATCTTGGTGAATGTAAAATACCCTTTTATGCTCTGCCTTGATACTTTCCATGTAAATAATGTTCTTATTAGTGAAATTAGAGAATATAACCTATTTTTAAGCATCAAATCAACTTAATAGGTCTAAAACTATTTTTAATTCATTTTGCTATAGATAAAACTATTGTAATTCAATATTTTGAAGAGAAACTTGAGGGATTAAGAAAACCATTCTCTTTGAATCAAAATCCTCTTTTCTTTTTTAAAGTTGATATTACTATCTATAATATTGAAAATAAAAGTACTTTGAAGTCCTGTTTCTCAATGCAATCATATATAAGGACACCCAAAAAAGGGGTTGGACCTCTATTTTGATAATTTTGGGAATTTGTTCCAAAATGCTATAAGCTTGCTTGGAAGGTCTCCTTAAGGTGTCACTAGCATAAAATATCATTAAAAATACTCTAAATGGTGTTAAATCATGTTCAAACCTTCAAAATATTAGATAATGTTCAAATCACACATTTCATGTTTCCCCAAGTAGTGGTAGACTATACAACTATTGTAGATGACCATTTCGTGCATTTACTTACTCTCTTAGCTCTTGAAGTGGAACTTTGGGGTTGGATTTGGAATTTAAGATTAAGGAAAGACATATATTAGAAATAATAAATTATTTAATTTCATTTTGGGACCATACCATAGAATAAACCTTCAACAATATGAAAACATGACTGCAATTCTACTCCTTCCTCTTTACCTTGTACACTTACCTCATACTATTGCCTACTCTTCATCTCATGATCAACTTGTATCTCTTTAGTAGGCATGGCTTCAAGAGGAGTAGTTTCATGTTTTTTGGAAGATTGAGGCCAATAGGAACTTGTTAAATCCTTCAAGAGCTTATGCATTTCCCCAAATTGGTTGAGAGGATGATAGCCCATATTGATGACTTTAAACATATCATCATGAAATGTATATGATTTTTTAAAGGATATATTTGAAAGGTTATTTTTCCTTTGCATACTTACTTGAGTGCCGAGGTTTCCTTCTCCATATTTGACTAGATCATAACCTCATTGAAGAGGAGTATAACCCACTCCAATGACTACAAATAAATCATCCCAATACTGATTATGAAATTTTTCTTGCTCATCTATGACATTTTGGACAATGTCATCTTGCTCACCATCACTTGCAATCAACTCCAAAGAATTTGTAGACCCCTTGATAGATTCAAACTCATTGAAAATATTTTCAAACTTCTACCAAGTCCTCATTCTATTTTTAATCAACATCATGAAGGGGAAAAACAAAATAAGCTCCATCATCTTCCTTAGAATCCAAAAGGAATTCATCCAAGATTTCTTCTTCAACACAATAAAAACATTCTTCACTATCAACCAAATAAGAAGACTCAACACAAGGGCTCACCTCTTCTTAAACACTTAGGACTTATTTAGGGATCTCAAATTGTGTCTCAACTACCATATCATGACTTTGATTCTCAAGGGATGCAACATATTCCATCTCCTTCTTTATGATTCTAAGACTAGGCATTTTGAAGTCATGTGACTTAGTCCAATGAGGCTACCAAGGAGTTAGGACTTATTCAAGTAAGATTTTTGATTTTTTATCAACCAACTACTCCTCATTAGGTTCCCATACCATAGGTTCATCAAGGAAAAGGGTTAGTGGGTGAGGACAAGATGAACTAGTTGGTGGAGGTGGCACATAGAACTAAAACTCAGATTAGGAGTGAAATGTAGGTGATTCTTTTGGAAGCTCTTGAGGAAGGGGAGGAAGACCTTAGGATAAAACAACTTGGTTTTATTCCTACTTGAAAATAATATTATTCACATCTAATTTAGCTTTATCACTCTATTGAGAGAGGTTAGATGGGGTGTGTTTAGGCATATGATCTTCTTTTGGGTCTAAACCTTCCATCACACCTTGACTTAGAAAATTCATTCTTGAACTCTACAATTTACTTAGATAGGTTCTCTTGTAAAAGTCTTTCTTGAAGTTCATAGGAGTATTCATGAGGAAAATTAATGCATGATGGCTGACATGAAACACAAGAAGCCTCTTGAGGAAGGGTGGAAGTGGGTTGAAAAGGTTCAAATTCATTCTCAATTTTACACTATTTAACAATGCTTTTATATTATTTCTTTCCCCATGATTCCACTATATTACTTCAGCTTAGGATGTTAGGATTATAAGTATTTTCATGAGGAAGGGTGGGAGGGGTTTGTATAATATCAATCTCCTTCTCAACTTCACACTCTTTATCAAGGCTTTTCTCCTCTTTCTTTCCCCATGACTCCACTATCTTATTCTAGCTTAGAATTTTAGGATTAGAAGTCTCTTTTTGAGGTGGTGGGAATGCAATGTGATAAGGAAATGAGGACTTGAATTCTAATTACTTTGATACTAATATGGACTGTTGCATATGCATATTAGCTAACTCAATTTTCCTATCAACATTAGCTTCAAAAATAAGGTTTCTCCCTTCAACTCTCTCTTCCAACTGATTGGGAAAAGGATGAATTTGATATCCTTGATTGGGCTCATGAGTAGGGATCAAATATGGCTGATAGGAAACTTGGGGAAGTGGACATAAAGGCTGATAGGTTTGGTGAGGTTTCCTTTCATGAACTCCTAGCCTATCCTCTAAGGAATAAACTAGGCCACTCACATCAAGCATCTCACTTGTGAGCCTTTGCCAATTGGCTCTCTCAATAGGTACCCAATATCTTTTGACCAACTCTAATTATTCTATCACATTATGAATAGGAACCTCTTGACCACATCCCCTTAGAATATTAAGCTCCAACATATACCTCTCATAGCCCAAAAGTGTTTGTTTGAAGTTGAAAATGGATTGACTTGAGAAGTCGCTAGGTTGACTAGGAGAAACAAGACATTGAGGGGGATAGCTATAGGATCAATAAAATTCATGAATGGGCTGATACACCTCATGTTAAATCTGGTAAACTTCATTATAAGTTTGATTAAGAACTTTCTCTTGTTTATAAGGAATGGCACAAGCTTGAAATGTCTCACCAACTTATGTAAAATAGTACTCAACACCAAAATTAGCCATGAAACCTGATTGAAAGCAAGAACACAAAGGAAGATGTTACCAAAAATATTCAAAGGATAACTTGGGATGTCTGAATATTGATATATCTTCATAGTCACCATTGATGCTTTAATATATGCCTCTAAAGATTGATTGTTAAAAGACAACACCAAAAATCTTTCAACCTCTTAGACTAAGAATCCCTCTAAACATGCCAAAAGATGTTGTCACTTGGATTTTCACCCTTTTATGATATGAATAATATCTCCTCATCCAAGTGTCACAATGGAAACACCTATAGGATTTTGGGTAGCCTAAGGATGAGGTGAATCTCTAGATAGGGCTAGCTCCCTTGATGTACCACTTTGGATTGCAACTACACCTACACTTTTGGGGGGGAAGGGAGAGAGATAACTAAAATAAAATTATTATAATGGAGGTGATACACCACATAAGATGATGACCTCCAACTAGAAACATGATACACATGAGAACATAAGACTAACCAAACATACACTCCTTTAATTTGCATCTTCTCACATCAATGTTACATTATGAGGTTATGGATGAATGTGCAAATCTAGGAGGACTAGAAAAGAGGCCTTGAATGGAAATAATGAATATAATAACTCACTTAATCCTTAAAATTTACTAGAAAACTTCACATTCCTTACAATAATAAGCTTTATAACTACAAATAGGATGAAAGAATGAGACAACATGCTAAGGAATCCATAGTCTTCACTAAGCAAGATCCAAAATTCAAGTAAAACACACCATGAAAATCATGAAGTGGTAAAAAATTAGTAGTATCATTGATAAAATGGTACTAAAATGAGCACAACTTTACCATACTCAGGTGGAACATGAGTTATAATCACCAAAATGGCTAGATATTATAAACCTTGCGAGAGAGAGAGAAGAGAGAAGTCTAAGGGTCATAAGGACACTTTTAAAGATAATAAAATTATTTAATTATTAATTATAAAGTATTTTGGATGAATAATGAAAGTTTAAGAAACCTATGTGTCCATCCAAGTCATCAAACTCTTGCAAAGTGGTATGAAATTCCCTTTAGTAGCTCAGAAAAATTGCCTTCATGATTAGCCTTGTTTGACCATCCCAAAACTCATTAGGGATAGGTATGATAGATGGAATTAAGGGTAAGGAATTAATAAATGCCTCTCCATGCATTTTTTATAGGCTTGGTCATTTATAATCATCTAGAAAGGAGCTATCATCATCTATTATTAAGAAAATTCCTATTTCATGCACCCTACACAGTTGTCCTCAAATTTGGATTCAATTGTTAATTCCAATCCATGGGAGGGACTGGATGAAAAATTTAAAGACCATTTATGGCCTTAAAATCATCAGGTCCACCTTAAAATCACCCCACTTGAATTTTTTCACCCCTATCACTAGTTTGTCCACTATGTCAGTTTTGACTGGTTAAGATGAAGTTATTTATTTGCATACTTAGGAGTCTTTTAAAAGAATTAAACTTACATATGGAGTTATAAAAAGTCTATTTATTCCTCCTAGAACTAATTTCATCCTCAGACTCCTTCTAGAGCTTGCAAAACATAAAAAATAGATAAAAATACCCTATAAGTACATACAACTAATTTTGATGGTAGGGATATTGAATAAGTCATATTTAACATCCAATCATCATTCATTCCATTCTAATTCATTTTGATGCATTATCTCTCTCATTTCCTCAAACTGGTCACTAGTAAGGGTTTAAGAGGGTTTAGGCCTATTTTGACCTCTTAAGGTTCATTCATAAAATTATAACATAGGAGTTGCAAAAAGATTACACAAAATTAGTTGTTCAAGTCATCTTATAACTTTACCAAACTCCTCTATCCTCCATGCAAATCATTCTAAAAGATATGAGCACCTAGACTTGCCCTATCAATCTCCTTTCTCCAATTTTTATTGACTTGATATTGCTCTCAAGCCAAAATTGACTCTCTTGATGTTTTATCTACAAGTTTAAGGATTTTACACATATGAGGTGACATTTTAAACATAATCCAATAGGTTGAAAAACATATATAAGGCTAAAAGTGTGAAAGACCTCCTCTTTGGACACTAGGCCTAATCCTTGCCTAGTAGGATTACCTGCACTCTTGTGATTTAGACCATCCAATTGAGTTTCTTTGAATTTCAACAGATCAAGAACCTCTATTATGATCCTATGAGCATACCCAAGTTTATTTCAATGCTCTACTAAGGTTGCAAGTGAGAGTGACCTTCCATTTGGCCTCTAGGCCAAAAGCCTACCCTTAAGCCTCACTACAACTCTAGCATTTTGGACCTCCCTATTTAGTTATATACTCATGTGAGGTGTTATCCACATTTTCTTGGGTCATATCCAAATATAGACAAATCTTGAGAGTTTTTAGCATCACCTAGTCCATAATTCATCACTTTCTCCCCAAACTTCCCAGTTTATGCATGAGGGGAAGTACCCCCTATTTGAGATAAAATATAGGTTAATTCCACTATTTTTCAAAACAAATAACCATTTAATAATATTATTTAAAAGTTAAATATATTCTTTACAAATTTCCAGTTCTTGTTCATATGATTAGACCTTCCAAAATCACTAAAAACTAGGACATATTGTTAAAAGAAAGACTACGTGTAAAATTTTCCCCAATAGATTGTATATTGCCTATGTAAAGTCCTTTTCTGTCTCCATATTAAACATGAGGATTCCATAAGGAATAATTAAATGTCTTTGGTTCAATTATTGATCATATAAACCTTAATAATCCTTTAAACCTTGCTTTGTTCATGCCTTGTCATGATTCTCTTAAACTGAGGTCATCTTCTTGACTGTGTTTCAAGTCATGAAGGTACACCTATAGGTATCCATGCCTATTATACCTTGACAAAAAGTATGTAGATCATTTTATAATATATTATAATAATTACATGCTTTTTTGGGATCATTTTAATGCATTTATCAACCTTCACACCTTTCTTTACTCAGTCAAGTTGTTCTAATAAGGTAACCCTTCTTATAGGTGTTTATGTTTTCTTGGAGTTACGTAGATTGGTATTGTGGCCTATTTAAACCCTTAATATATATTATTAGATTCATAAAGGATTATTTGATAGTTTTTTGAACCCACTTGCTTCATTATTAGCATTCCACACTCTCAATCACCAAGTTTACTCACTGTCTGACTCAGTCAATATCAAACTGTGCTTTGTGTTTGTAAAGGCACTTGTAGGTATAGTTTTCATGATTAGGATTGGGATAGTGTTTAAAAACCAATTTAGATTTCCTTATGATTTATTCACACCTATTTTGGCCCATTTTACACTTCCCACACTCAAAATCCCATATTTTCTCATTGTCTGCCTATAGTCAGCTGAATGTATTTGCTTGATTTGAAAGGTATTTGTAGGTGCATTGTGAGGTCAAAGAATAACATATCATATCCTCTAGATGATATTCTAGGTCTAATTTTTTTCCCTCAACTATTAGGACCTATAAAAATCATGGAAACAAGATATAGTCTTAAAATATTGGGTTAGGTTTTGAAGGAGGCAGTGGTTGTAGGTGTTGATTTGCCCTTACAAGATAATTCAACTTGTGACTATAAATTAGGATTTTAATCATAATACTTGCACTTGAGTATTTTTACACCACATTGGTTATCAAGAGTTGATCATATTCTAATACTTAAGGGTTTATGAAACCTTGAGAATTATCACCTCCTTTTAAAACCTATTAAGCATGTAATTAGACCCTATAAAGTTCAATGTAAACACTTTCTCAAGTTTGAGCCTTAGGATATAGATGCTCATTAGGCCTGTGTATGGACTACTTCCACCTTGGTGAATACAAAATACCCTTTTATGATCTTCCTTGATGATTTCCATAGAAATAAGGTGTTTATTAGTGTACTTAGACAATCCAACCTAGTTTTAAGTATCAAATCCACTTAATAGGTCTAGAACTATTGTAAATTCATTTTGTTGTAGATAAAACTATGGGAATTTAGTGTTTTGAAGAACAACTTGAGGGCTTAAGAAAACCAATCTATTTGACTCAAAAACCTATTCTATTTTTCAATTTGATATACCTATATATAATATTGAAAAAAAATTACTTGTAAGTATTTTAACTTAGTGAAATCATGTATAAGGACACCCAAAGAAGGGTCTGGACATTTATTTTGACAGTTTTGGGAATTTGTCCTAAAATGCTATAAGCATTCTTGGACAGTCTCCTTAAGGTGTCACTAGCATAAATTATCATAAAAAATCCTCCAAATTGTGTTAAATAATTTTAAAACCTTCTAAATCTTAGAGAATGTTCAAATCACACATTTCATATTTCCCTAAGAAGTGGCAGACTATACAACTACTGTAGATAACTATTTTGTGCATTTACTTGCTCTTTGGGATATTTAAGTGGCTCTTTGGGTTTTTATTTGAAATTTAAGATGAAGGAAATAAATTAATGAAAAATCATATATCATTTCAATTCATTTTGGGACCATACCATAGAATAAACCTTTAGTAATATGAAAACATGACTACAATTCTACTCCTTTACTTCTCCTTACAAACTGATTTAGTTAGCTCATCAAATCAACTCAAAATATGAAAAAAAATCATGGAAAACATTATAATAGGGAGTAAAAATATTTTTTAACCAATCTTAGTAGGTGAATTATGCAGACCTTCCTAAACAAGTGTAAAATATACAGGATGCACAAATTAGCAAGCAAAAAAACATAGTCAACTTCATGAGGATGGTTCATGAAGAAAAGACTACCATTATTCAAAATATTTATACTGAAATTAATGTATATTAATTTAATTTAACCTCACTAAGTTTTTTTATCTGAAATCTCCTCTATTGGCCATACCAAGTACAAACCTAAAGACTATTTTTGCTTGCTAAGAAGGGTGAAAAAGGAGTAAAATAGTTTTGGGCCAAAAATGGCACTTCAAGAAAATTTAAAACATGTATTTGAGATTACATAAGGTAAATATACATATCATTATCTTATCCCATGTGGCACACTTACCCATAAGCTAAATAAGTGCCAAAATCACCTTTTTCCTCAAGAAAACTACCCTTTCTTTTGAAGATCCTACCTCCTTTCAGTTGTGTTAGTTTATTAATACCTATTTGGATACATGGGACATGAAATCATATTTTGGAACCTTCATACTTCCCACTAAATTTGTACAACTCATTAAATGCCCCTTTTTGACCTTAAAATGATTGAAAAAACTAAAATGACTAAGGACCAAGTCTAGTATAACATTAAATAACATTAATTATCCTATAGAACGCCTTGTGACATATTTATTAGGCCTATAAAACACTTAAAAGCCAATTGTTTACCTAGGGGTATCCCAATTTGACCTAAAAGTCAAATTTGGTCAACAATAAGGAATTCCATTTAAGCAGATGCTAATTATTAGATAAACTCATTTTAGTACTATCTAAGTACCACATAATGGAATATTTCACATATGTTAACACCCTTTTAGATAATGATGGGTATATATAAAAGGTGAGATTCTTACATGTACTAACATGTATATATAAAGGGAAAATATATAAAAAGGTCTTGTAAATCGGACTGATGGTATATAGAAAGGGAGACCTATATACCTAGAGTGATAAAGAACCAATCCATCACCCATAGTCTTAATAATGGTTTCACAAGCTCCAATATTTATGCCAGATTATTAATTACTCAAAGGTGATAATTACTCTAATTGAAAGTTAAAGATCAAAACTCAATTAAAATTTAAATAAATTTGGCCCATTATAGATGATAACTACACTTGACATGTAATAGACATTGACCAAAAATGTAAATATGATAAATTTAATTAGAAGGAAAAATTGTTCATAATGTTCAAGGTATTGAATGAAGTGCACCCACACATTTTTGAAGCCAAAACCACCAAGGAAGCTTATGATAAGCTAGAAAAATATATGAGGCCAAAAATGAGAGCACTATTCTACACTTATAGATTCAAATTCACTTTGAAATTGAGATCAAGTGAAAAGGTCAAGGCCTTATTAGACATGTTGCAACACTAAGGGTGTCACTAAAATCCTTGGGGAAGATAGTTTTAGATGAATATCTTATACCCATTATCTTGAGAGCTTTACCACCCTTATATAGGATTTTTGTGATCATTTTGACTATCACAGAATGAAAACTAAGTTTTAAAAAATTGGTGAACATGTTGCAACAAGAAGAGTCTTTTAGTAATCAATAATAAGGAGAAGAACATGTTATCCCTTCACACAAAGTTAGTTAACCCATAATGTCTTCAAATACATCATCAAAATAGAGTCCTTGGCATAAAACACAAGGGGCTAAATGACAAAAATAATGTCTCATTTATAGTCTTAAGGGACATGAACTCAAGAATTGTTGATATAATTCTTTCCAAAAGGGATATTATAGTGGATATAAGCTCACTACCCAAAAATCATCCCCATTATCTCAAAATAAAACATAGGGATAAAAAAGGGAACTTGGTAAAAGAAATCAAAGCAACAAGTTAACGTTGTTGAACATGAAAACAATGATGAAGATGAAGACTTCTTATATTCTATTGATTTCCATAAAGAATACACATCATAAAGTGAGATCCAGTATGTTGATTCAGGTGAAACCTAACACATAATATGGAGAAAAGATTTGTTTTACATTTTTAAAGCATAAAAAGGGTATAGACAAAGCTCCTTCTATAAGATCACCTGATAAACAAATCAATCCCATAAATAATGCATAAGATGACAATCTCCTAGATGATGATAGTGATGATGGGAATAATGGTGTAACTTGACCACCCATAAGAACCACTCAACGTATGCCTAAATGGTATATAAGTACACTAAGATATGCTAAATTAAATGGTGTTCTAGATACATCCACCACTAGACCAATGAATCATAATATGGCTTGATGAGAAGTAAATTTGGATTTAATGAGTATAGTTATTAAATATATTGATCTCTCTATAGTTTAATAAGCCATATAATCTAAACCTTGGAAAGATGACATGAACGCAGAATATGATTAACTAACAAATAATAAGACATGGAAGATTGCATACCTACCACTAGGGAAGAATCCAATCAGATGTAAATGGATTTTTAAGACAAAATACAAAGTAGATGGTAGCCAAAACAGGCACAAGGCAAGGCTAGTTGCAAAGGGATATGATCAAAAATAAGGTAGTGATTATGAGGAGACATTTTATTTCATAGATAATATCAAAACTATCAAGATGATTTTTGATCTCGGTAGATGCACAAAGTTGGGGGACAAAAACAGTGACACAATGAAAAATAGAAAGATTTTTTTATAAATGGCATACTCCCTTTTAAAAAAATTCAAGAATGAGTTTGGGTGTCATGACATATACCCTTTAGACTACAAAGGATGCATGCCCTTTATATTGCAAAGGGTGTATAACCTTTCTAAAGGGTGTGCACACTTTGCATAGGGCGTGCATCCTTTACATAGGGCATACATCCTTTTCATAGGGTGTACATATTTTTCATAGGGCATACACCCTTTAAAAACTATTTATTTTATTTATATTAAACATTTGAAATCCATGTTTTTTATTCTTTACAATTATATGTATTTTATTTGTAACGATATATATAGTAAAATAGATGTTAAATATAACAAATTAGGTCCACTTAGCATCTTCTAAAATTGATAATAGATATTTAGGAGCTACCATTTAGAAGTTAGTTTTTCAAATTCCATTCCAATCAATACTTAGTTTTCAAAATTTTAAGATTAGGAGATAGAATGAGAAACGAGGTTAAAAATCATGTTACATATGTAATAGATCTATACCATTGAGGGTTACATGTCTATTTTACCTACTTAATTATTCCCTATCTACTCTATCTACTTGAGTATGTTCTACTTGATTAAATAACTAATCCATGGGTTGATCTCAAGGAATATTCCACACCTAAATACACAAGCCATATAATGATATTTACTAATCCCTACTGGTGTCAAATTAAGTTTACACTTAACCTAGTCTACTTCAAAGTCCTCTAGAAAATTGCTTGCAATCAGGTCTCTTCCTAACCATAAATTATCTCTTGGTCTATAAAAAAAGGTCTTTTGAGTATTAGTATTGAAATACTAATGACCTTATTATTTAGTATTATCTATTGACTTCTTAGCCTTTGTAGTCAGATCAAAAATCACTTTCAATGACTTAAAATAGGGTAGTCAGTCCCAAGATAGTAATCTACCTTAAAAAAACCCTTCTTTAACTCCTAAATCACTTAGTTTTACATCCTCACTTCTTTCAAAAATACTATGAGGGTTTCACCAATTATTTGACTCAAGCTTCTTAGTACATGAAGAAATTCAACTCAAAACTTAGATGACAATAAATCTACCCTTTATAGATCTATTAGGCCAAATTCTACCTCTTAAGGAATTAATAAAAAGAGGACTACAACTACATGGTTTTTGGACTCATTCAATTCAAAAACTCAATGAAAATATCAAGATAATGATATAAGACTCATATGTGTATTTACACAATCTCAAGATGCCAATTAGATCACCAAAGTGCCCAAAAAATTTGATTACTTACCCTAAACACTACTACGATATTGTGTATATGAATATTTGGTCTTGAGAAGGTGTTATTAATCTAAGCTCATCAAAATATTCTTATAAATATTTATTACTTATATGTTTGGAGACTATCTCTGAGGATAAGAAACCAATTTGTTTTATTACTTTCTTAAGAATTATAATTCAATGGAAACTCTACTCTTTAGGTTTGGATGGCTTAATCTACTTACTTGGAAGGATATTGAATTGGATTAACTATCAAATTATTTGAGTCACTTTCCTTTTAAGTATTCTATAGTGTTTACATAATAATATTGGACCTTCATAAGAGGTTTATACTCAATCAACAAAGTTGGAGATGTATTATACATGGAGTTTTCTATCTTTGCCTTAGAATCTTCTTAATAACCTTGTTCTCAACTTAGAAAATGAACTTTAATTAATGGGTCTATCAATATGAATAAATGAATAGCCTAAAAATTTAAACCTATCATATATATATATATATATATATATATATATATATATATATATATATATATAGTAATGATATAGTCATTTAGAAATTACATCTACCACATACATGGTACTACATTTAGGTATACAATCACTCATACATAACATCTTCAAGTAGTCATGATATGGTCACTCATATTAGACACAAATTCGAATAATAACCCTAGTGCACTCCATTTCCACCTAAACCATTAACCCCAAACCCTGAACCCCTAACCCTCAACACTAAACCTTAAACTCTAAACATTAAAACATAAACCCTAAACCCCAAACCCTAAGCCATAAACCCTAAACCATTAACACTAAATAATATACCTAAACCTAGATCCTAAGACCTAAGCCATGAACCCTTAACCCTAATATATTATCCCTAAACCAAAAATAATAATCCATAAACCTTAAACTATAAACCCTAAACATATAAAATTAAAACATTAAATAATATACTTTATACCCTAAACCCTAAAACATAAATGTAAGACCTTAACCCTAAACCCCAAACCATAAACGTAAAATCATAAAACCTAAACCCTAAAACCTTAATGTAAGCCCTTAATCTTAAACCCTAAGCCTAAAACCATAAACCTTAAAAATTAACTCTTAAACTGAAAATTTTAAACCCAAATCAAAAATTGAAAACCCAAAACCTTAAACACTAAATCTAAATCCCTAAACCCTAAACCTTGAACCCTAAACCCTAAACACAAAACCCCAAACCTTAAATTATAAAATATAAATGATAAAAACTAAACCCCAAATCTTAAACCCTAAACCCTACTCCCTAAACACTAAATCCCAAACCCTAAATACTAAACACTAAGTTCTAAACCCCAAACCCTCAACCAAACTCCCAAGACAAAAAACTTGAACATTACACCCTAAACCCTAAACCCTAAGTGCAAAACCATAAACCCAAAATCTTAACCCCAAAAACCAAGCTACAAACACTAAAAGTTGAAATCTTGGTCCTTTGAGTCACAAACCATAAATCCCAAACGTTTAAGCATAAAAATAAATAATAAGCCCTAAATCCTAATCCTTAAGACATAACACTAAAACTTATACCTTGAATGTTAATCACTATACACTAAACCCTAAGCTATGAATCTTGAACCATCAACCATAAACCTTAAACCTTAAATTTATAAATCCTAAACCTTTAGCCATAAACCATAATCTTGAGTTATCATCTATATAGAGAGAGGATAGGGGGCATTGTCTAAGCCATATCTTGAAAAGATAGGGGTCATTCTAACCTATATAGAGAAAAGAGTGATTAGGGAAATTCATTTAAAAGGCTTGAAGGTGTATTCAAGATGAATTCCTAAATAATTTGTGGGGTTTTTAATCAATGGGTCTATTAATACACAAATGGATAGCCTGTAGCATTTAACCTATATCATACATATAATAATGATACAATCATTCATACATTACATCTACCCCATACATAGTACTACATGTAGGTATGTTGTCACTCATACATGACATATTATTATATTCATGATATAATCACTCATACAAAACACAAATTTAGCTAATCACCTGAGTACACTCTATTTACACCTAAACCATTAACACTAAAACCCAAACCCCAAACCCTAAACACCATAAACCTTGAACATTGAACCCTAAACACAATAAACCTTGAAAACACAACCCTAATACATTATCCCTAAACCCAAAAAAAAATACGTAAACTCCAAAACTTAGAATCTAAACATAGAACCTTAAAACCTTAAAACATAGACTTTATAGCCTAGACCTTAAGCCCTAAAACATAAAGTTTATGCCCTAAACCCTAAAGCCCAAACCATCAGCACAAAATCCTAAACACTAAACACTAAACCTTAAACCTATAACATCAATATTAAACACTAAACCTTAAAAAAAAATTAAAATCACGAATCTTAAACCCTAAATACCAAACCCCAAAACCTAAACCCAAAACCCAAAACCTTGACCCCTAAAATATTAACACTAAAGCCTAATCCTAAAACACTAAGAACTAAACCATAAACCTTAAAATTTAAACCCTAAATGTCCTTAAACCTTAAAACCTAAATGTAAGCCTTTAACCCTAAAACCCAAACCATAAACCTAAAATCTTAAACCCTAAAACCTAAATGTAAGCCCTTAACCCTAAACCCAAAGCATAAAACCATAAAACATAAGACATAAACCTTAAATATTAACTCCTAAACCAAATATTATAAACCCAAAACCTTAAACACTTAACCTAAATCCCTAAATCAATAACCCTAAACCCTAAACCTAAAACCCCAAACCCCAAACCCTAAACCATAAACACTAAACCCCAAATCTTAAACCCTAATCCCCAAACATTAAATCCTAAACCCTAAATACTAAACACTAAGTTCCAAACCCTAAACCCTTAACCAAACCTCCAAGACCAAAACCTTAAACCTTACACCTTAAACCCTAAGTGTGAAACCATAAACCTAAAACCCTAACCCCAAACACCAAGCCCCAAACTCTAAAAGATAAAATATTGGTCCCTTGAGCCATAAACCTTAAATCCCTAACCTTTAAGCATAAAATATAAATTATAAGCCCTAAATCCTAATGCCTAATCGATAACACTAAAAATTGGACCCTAAACACTAATCCCTATACACTAAACCCTAAGGTGTGAATCTTTAACCATCAACCATTAACCTTAAACCCTAAATTTATAAATACTAAAACTCTATCCATAAACCATAATATTGAGTTATCACCTATATAGAGAAAGGAGAGTGGCCATTGGCTTAGTTATATCTTGAAAGGATAGGGGTCATTTTAACCTATATAGAGAAAGGTGTGACTAGGGACATTCATGTAAAAGGCTTAAAGGTGGATTAAAGATGAATTCCTAATAATTTTTGGGGTATTTAATCAATGGGTCTATCAATATGAATAAATTGCTAACCTATAGCATTCAACCTATAACAAATATATAATAATGATATAGTCATTCAAACATTACAACTACCCCATACCTAGTACTACATGTAGATATGTTATCATCATACATGACATATTCCTTTATTCACAATATAGTCACTCATACTAGACATAATTTTAGCTAATCACCCTAGTACACTCTATTTACACCTAAACCATTAACCCTAAAACCCAAACCTCAAACACTAAACACCATAAACCTTGAATTTTGAACCCTAAACACCATAAACATTGAACACTTAACCCTAATACATTATCTATAAACCCAAAAAAATAATACCTAATCCCCAAAACATAGACCCTAAACATATAACCTTAAACCCTAAACTTTATATCCTAGACCCTAAGCCCTTAAACCTAAACTTTAAGCCCTTAACACTAAATCCCAAACCATAAGCATCAAATAATAAATATTAAATACTAAACCATAAAACCTTGATGTTATAGGTCCTTAATATTAAACACTAAACCTTAAACAAAAAATTCAATATCATTAACCTTAAACCCTAAACATGAAACCCCAAACCCTAAACCTAAAACTTGAACCCAAACAATCAACTCCAAACACTAAACTATAAACTTTGAACCCTAAAACCTTAACCTAAAACCATAAAAATGAAATCTAAATGAAAAACACTAAACATAAATTGTGGATACCACACTACATAGGAATGATGCAAGCATTGGTAGTTTAGCTCAACCCCCTCTCCAGTTTCCTATCATAATTCCTACACATGTGCAAAGATTTCAATGCAAGTAGAAACCATTCCATAAAAAAATTAGTGGCACAAATGATAATAATTTATCATGACCCACATCATTCTTTGAGAATAACTCACAAACATGAGAAGATCCAAAATGATCCATCTCTTTTTCTCAATTATTTAAAAATATTTATGTCTAAAAGAAGGATTTTACCATATACAAAGTAAGTATAAAGAGGTAATTTTTATTTATCATCATTTATCATCATCCATCATTATTCGAATGAATTTTTTCCATGAAAGTGCAATGAGGATATCATCTTATTTCCACCATGTAAATAATTGAAAAATCTCCCTAGAGTAATCCATCATGACCCTATCTAATCTACTAGACATGAATAAGAATAATCACCCTAATACATTCCAATCAAAACAAAAGGAATTGAAACACAATTCAAGATTCATCTAAAAAATATATTATTTATTTTGAAACAAATTTATAATGACTAATAGATTGGAACACACTCTACTAGATGAGGGAGTGACTAGGGATGATGATAGGGTGATTAGGTATGATGAGTGATAATGAGGGAATAGTTATGGACAATGAGGGATGAAGATAGATGAAGAGGGGTGATTAGGGATGATTAAGGATTATGAGGGATGATTAGGGAGTTATTAGGGATGATGAGGGGTATAATGAAATATGATGAATGATTGACTAGGGATGATAAGAAATGATGATGGTTAATAAGGGAGTTATTAGGGATGATAAAGGATGATGAGAGTGTGAATAGGGATGATGATTAAGATAATGAGAGAGTGATTAGGTATGATTAGGGCTGATGATTTTTGATCAGGGAGAGTTTAGGGATGATAGATGATAATGAGGGATGATGAGGGAGTGATTAGGGATGATGAGGGTTGATAAGGGAGTGATTAGAAACAATGAAGGATGATGATAGCCAATGAGGGAGTGATTAGGGATAATGAGAATTAGTGAGGGAATGAATAGGTATGATATGTAAATATGAGGTTTGATGAGGGAGTGATTAGGGATGATTAGGGTTAATAAGGGAGTGTCTTATGTGAATTTGGAGTACTCAAATATGAATTTATTATACACAACTTTGGAATAATGCATGAGATTGTAATTGAAGAATGCATGTATTGACCATCTATCTGAAATTATTTTAGAGTGAACAGTATCTTTTTAGAATGAATCTTAATGGTTTTTTAATTTATTCTATTTCAAATGGAGTCTATTAGGGTTATTAGCTACATTTATGTCTAATATAAGTTATCATATCATGATTACAAGTAGATGTCATGTATGAGTGAATGCATACATATATGTAATAGGTATGTGATATATGCCATGTATGAGTGATTGTATCTTGACTATAGGTATGCTATAAGCTACATGATATAGGGTAGTCATTTATACATATTGATAGACCCATTGATTAAAAACCCATAAATTATTTTAGAATCCACCTTAAATCTTGGGTATTCAATTGGGTAGGGCATACTCAAGTAGGTAAAGTAGGTAGGGCATACTCAATTAGGTGAAATATGGGGCAAAATCAATGGTATAGATCTATTACATATGTAACATGATTTGTAACCTCATTTCTCATTCAACCTTGTGATCCTAAAAGTCTAAAAACTAAGTATTCACTAGAATGGAATTTGAAAAACTAACTTATAAATGGCAACTCCTACAACTCTATAGTCAATTTCAAAAGATGTTGAGTTGACCTAATTTGTTATATTTAGTAAAATAAATTTAAAGTACAAGTTTATGTTTAATTTTATATTCTTATACTTATACTTTAAATTTAAAGTATAAGAATATAAAATGTAATATAAACTTATACTTAACATTTATTTCACTAAATATATCCTTACAAATAAAATACATCTAATTGAAAAAAAAATATACATGGATTTCAAATGTTTAATTGTAAAATAAAAATAAAAATACATGGCTTAAAAAGGGTGTACTAAATATATCCTTTTAAAACATAAAAAATGGCACAAAAAATTGTAGTCCAAAGTGCTTAATAACAACCTCTAGTTTCAATATATATATTTATTTTTTCAATCAAGTTTGTTGAAAGATATATATATATATATATATATATATATATCTTTCAAAAAACTTGATTGAAAAAATAAATTACACACCCTTTGAAAAGGTTGTATACACTTTATAAAGGGTGTACGACCTTTGCAAAGGGAGTATGACCTTTGAAAAGGGTGTGCATCCTTTATAAAGGGTGGATACCCTTTGTAAAGGGCATACACCCTTTATAAAGGGTGTGCATCCTTTGTATAGTGCATATGCCCTTTAAACATTTCAATTTTCTTTTGCATTTTCCCTCCAAATCTGCCTTGTGTACAGGGTTGGGGAGGTCTGAACCTACCTTAAAACTAGGCATGGAGTAGTCCATTTAATTTTTAGAAATTTACAAGTATTTTTCATATTTTTTGACATATTTGATCAAAAATATTTTATTATTTAAAAAAAATTATATGCATCTATCGAGGAGAAAGTGTAATTTTAGAATATATAATTTTTTTAATGTTAGAATATTATTTATAATTATTACTTAATTTATACATAGCATACCTCATTATATACTATACGAATATCATAACAAATTCCCTTAATTTTTTTTGAATATTAATGAAAATTTTATAAAATATATATCTCAACAATCTACACATTATCAACTATGCTTTAAAAAAGATTGATTTTTATGAAGTTAAGGTCAAAACGTTGTGTTTGTACACTTATAGTTTCAATTTTCTAGCTATTTTGACTTGTAAAATTATTTAAAAATTATATATATAATAAAAAATATTCTCAACGATATTCAACATTTAATCTATCTATATATGAAATTTCATACAAAATTGAAATCATTTACTCAAAAAAAGTGTGTTCGCACACATGCACTCTCCTTATCTTTTTATAAAAAATGACCAACCTATAGTCATAAATGCATATATTTCTCACACTTTTATCATCTAGGTATTGGAAAAAATTATATATTTATAAAAAAACATTCAAAATTATACAATTCATGTTTTTATGTCATCAAATTCTTTTTTGAAGTGTCTCAAACATTCTCTCCAAGTTCAATTATTGTTATTTTCAAAAAAAAAGGTGTTGCTTTATACCCCCCCTTTTGTCCCCCATTATCCTACATCTATCTATCTAGCTATATAGTTTGGTTGGAAAGTCCAAATGGATGTGAAAAGTGCCTTCTTTAATGGATACTTACAAGAAGAAGTATACATGACTCAACTAGAAGGTTTTGTCAAACCAACAAAAAAGATAAATTTTGTAGACTTGTCAAATCACTATATGGTCTTAAACAATAACCTAGGGCATGGTACATCAAAATTAATGAGCATCTCTTGAAATGTGGATTAAAAATAAGTTCATATGATCTAAATCTCTACCTCAAACAACAAGGGGGGGAGATGTTTATCATGGTTGTATATGTTGATGTTCTAGTCATCACTGGCAGTTCAATGAAGATGATTGAGTCAACAAAGAAAGATCTAAATCAATCATTTAACATGAAATATCTCAAGATTCTATATTATTATCTTGGTTTAGAAGTTTGGCAGAGATAAAATCAAATATTTATATCTTAGATAAAATATTTTAGGACAATGTTCAAGAAGTTTCACATCATGGATAGTAAACCAATTTCCACACCTATGGAGACAACATTTCAACTATCTCGAGTAGATCCATCACCACAGGTAAATGTAAATATATATATATATATATATATATATATATATAAATAATTGATAGGGAGTCTCATTTACATTAATTATACTAGGCCATACATAAATTATGATATCATTTATCTATCTAGGTTCATGCAATAGTCCAAAGTTTCTCACTAAAAAGCAATAAAGTAGGTATTAAAAACATCAGAGGTGTTGGGTGAATATTTTATCAGTCAGTTAACTGATGAGAAAAATAGGTCTCTTCAACCATAGCATAGCAAAATTGGTCAGCTAGATGTTCAAGTTTACTACATCAAAAGGGGAAAAATTTCTCTTCTCATCAAGGGGAGGTTCCCTATAAATATGCAGGAGCTATATACTATATATATATAAGTAGAAAATAACACTTAGGGGTAGGATAAACCATCCATCTCTCTTTTTTTAGAGATGATGTTCATAAATCAAAAGAGAAATCCTAATGAAATGATAGAAGACACTCATCTTCTTTCAGAAGTGTTGTTCAATAGATAAAAGGAACCTTTCAGGTGGTGACAAGTAACTGTAACAAGGCATAGTAACACAGTAGAATGAAATGTAGCACAAAGTCTCCACCTCAACTGCCAAAGAGTGAAATATGAAGGAAAATGAGGGCACAAAGCCATCCCAAAGTCCTTTACAAAGAAACATAATACAAAGGATAATGAGGCCACAAAGTCATCCCAAGATCCTCTACACATGGAATAGAAAGAAAACACACTAAAGGAAATTATGGGGGCACAAAATCTCTCGATAGCTGGCTTCAGGACACCTTCCTGATTATTTTCACTAATTCTTCTTATTTAATTAAATGGACAAAAAAAGTATTAAGGAAATAGATAAGAACAATTTCCCCAATAACCAAGCTATTCCAGAGCAAAGTCTGAAAAGTGACTTGTTTTCTTATTCAAATAATGAAATATGATCAACAATCTGAGCTCAAAGTCTCAGTAATGCCTTTCAATTTTGGTAGAGTTTTGTTTCTGATAACAGAGAGAGATGTATGGTTTATCCTACCCCTAGGTGTTATTTTTTGCTTATATATATAGTATATAGCTCCTACATATTTACAAGGAACCTCCCCTTGATGAGAGGAGAGATTTGTCCCCTTTTGATATAGTAAACTTGCACATTTGGCTGACCAATTTCCCTATGCTATGGTTGAAGAGACTTATTTTGCTCATCAGTTAGCTAATTGACACAATATTCACCCAACAAGAGGAACCATTTATTTTGACCTAGAGTATAAAGAGAATTATTATTTATTCTTAAAAGGATATTTAGATTCATATCATGCAAGGAACATTAATGAAAATAAATCGACCTTATGATTTGCATTTTTTTGGGATCTGGACCAATATCATGGGGGAGCAAGAAGTAAACTTTTGTTTCAAGATCTTCCAAAGATTAGAATATTGTGCCATATTGAATAAAAGTCTAAATTCACTTCAAGGTAGTTCTAATTTAGTCCTAAAATCATTTAAAATAGGCACAAACATAATATATTCCCATAGTGCTCAAATTTATCACTTGACTATGATAACATTAATTCATATAAGGCACAATCCTTATATGCTCACCTGAGGTGTAATAGAGAAAGAACTAGGGCCCATGTTGGGATACTTGTGCCATGGCACAACTCATCACATATAGGAATTGGTCATTTGAGATAAGGATTTTGGTGAATTTATTGGTACAAACCTTTTCTAGGCTAATCTTGATGGTCCAAAGTTACAATCCCATTTGGGGAACTAATTCTAGAGCCATTTAGGAACAAACCTATATCAAGGTGGTTCTATAGTCTCAAGGGTGAAAGCCTTTGTTTCACTAAGCTTAGCATCATTTAGGCACTTTGAGGGGTAAAGGGGATGATTTAGATGAAGTGTTCATGCTTAGGATAGTGTTTCTTAACAAGGGTATCAAAGCTTGAGTGCATGACTCTCTTTACACTTAGGCTATTTCAACAAATTATGTTGATGTCATCTTTTAACACATGGATTCCATTAATGACCTGACTGATAAGATTACACACAACATGCTTATCATTACTATATTAAATTTACCATATTATAACCACTACATTCATTATGCATTCAATTGATATTATCTAGATACATAACCAAATTGAGCTCAATTAGATGCAACATTCATCTTCATTAATCAAAGTCCAAGTAAACAAAGCACACTATACTAAAAATATAATAACTACTTTGCTTGAGCTATTTAACTACCTAGAGTCTCATAGGTGAGCTTGAGAGTATACACTTAGAGCCTTAATGGTGTCCATACTACTTTTCATGCTAATGGCATCCATTATATCTAGAATCAATTCTATAGAGATACATCATATCTAATTTTTTCCCCTACTTCACTGGTTTGAGCTTGCTTTATAACACACATGAGCATCTCTTTGCTAGGGTGGAGAGTGCATGCTGGGTTCTGAGATAGATCCTTTGTTGATCATTCTACCAACTCCATCAATTTTCACCCTTTTCTCTATAGTTTCCACATGTTTCCATTTATATAGGATGCCCTAAAGATGTGGGCACCATTTAATCACCTCCTAGCTGATGCAAGATGTGCATTGATTACAAGTAGTGATAAGATATAAAAATAACAATCATGCCAAGTGATTGCCTCATGTTGAGATATATATTGTGCTGGTACATATCCATACTTAACAAAATAGGGGCCCAACATTACCCCATACAAAAATTTTATTCTATCCTTGAATTAGGCTGCCAAAGCCTTAAGCATGCAAAACTCAGGCATGCTCTCCCTTATATTAGTGCTAAAGTCTTAAAATCCCTTGATAACAAGATTGATTTCCTCAATGGTGATAAATACTTAAATTATTTTCACCTTATTCTTCATATTGGCTTCCTCTTATACCGTCCATACCTTTTTGGCATCCTTTTGCACTTAGGGTAGACTAGAACTGAATTGTTTCTTTCCTATCCTAAACTAGCTAGTGTTGAAGTGTGATCTGTTAATCTTGTCAAAGCTTGTAATGTTTCTTATCACTTCTTTATAGTTGTGGGGTTTATGATTGTGAATTTATATCTTGAGCTTAATTCATTGTTAATGGTATCCTTAATGTCACTCTAAAACTCTTCTGCTTGATTCTCCCATAATTCTCTCTCCACATTCCTTCTTTCCAATATCACATAGAATGTAAGTTCTCTCTTTAAAAATATTCTTATTTGGTGGTTGTGGGTGCTCAAGCTTACCTATGATATAATTTTCTTGATTTGACTCTGCTTTGGCTCTAGTTCTACTCTGTATTGCGTTCAAAATTTCTTAAGGTTTGTAACATAAACTAGTGCACCATCGACCTCTTTATACCTTAACTTCAGCTACCCTCTTTATTACAGGTGAGTAATTTCATGATGGCACATGGATTTATCAAAATATACTAAATCCATGAAATACATAAAAATCTACCACCACATTTGCCACATTTGCATTTATTGTGGATCTTTGTGCATCTACCATCACTGCATTAATTTCTCTTAATGACATTTTTGGTGAAGTGATTAGTGATTCAAATGGTCACTTCCTACCTATCATTAGGTGGCTTCCAACTTGTCTTAATGATCTTCCTACTATGATTCATTCACCTTGGCATAACCTTCACCCTTCTTATGGAAACTTGGGAACAATGCTTCATATGTATATGATTCAACCTCCTCGATTCCATCTCTTCTTCCTACTATGCTTCCTTTCAAGTGCACTTCCATTCCTTGGTCAATTTTTTGTGATTTTCATCTCTTTTATTGGCTTACCCTACCCCATACAAATTATTGCACTGGTCTTCCAATGCTTCATTCTCCAAGTTTCTCTTGATCTATTGTACATGATGATCTTATGCACCTCCTTTTTATCTCTTGCACACCAACATCTTGTGTGCCTCCCTTTTTCACTTGGTACTCATATTTTTCCAATTTTGGTAAACTCTAAGTGCCTAGAAACTTAGGTGTCTAGTCTCAGGCACTTAGAAAGGACATGTACTCGACTCACCTAATTGGATTTATGTATGGGAGTTACATAAGCATTCTATTATGGCCTTGAAAGTGCCTCACTATCTAATTAACACAAACAACAACCCAAAACATAAGGAAACATTTGGCTTATGCCAAATTTTATTCTGGTTAGCACAACACAAAACACTTATGACCATGAAGTCAGTGTCTAATGGTGAAAGCACCATCCTATTACCTATAAGGATTTAATTGATTACCATTGAAATTCCCAATGATCATTTTAACCATCAACATGTATAACTTACATGTGTCAGTCTCTAATGGATGACATAAGGGTGCATCTACCTAATCTATAACCTTTTGAGGTGATTATGTACTTGGAGTCATAGAGAAATACCAATACTCCTTCAGTAAGTACCTTGTGCTTTATATGATTATCATGCCAAAACTTTTGGCACATATTCTCTATCTATTAGATCTATCTAGCTTGGGTGCGTGTCTCATTCAAGTATTCCAAGTCTTCCAGCCATGCACTCAATGACTCTTGATCATCCAAATGACCTATAAACATAATTTACAATGAGGGCACTATAAAATCCATATGTAGAATATACTCTATGATAAACACTAGTTGGAATGATGTATCCTTATTTAGGCTCTTATACATTATGTGATAGGCCCATAATACTATTGATACACAATCATCCTAATCCTTGTGACCAATGTCATAAATATTTTTGAGGCATGTTCTAAATATCTTATTTAATTACTTAGTTGTGCCTTTTTCGTAGGGATGATAAGGGGATATCTTTGGTGTGCCACCATATATTCTATCATTAGGATTTGCATAGTTTCACTGATGAAGTACATTCTTCTATCGCTAGTTAGATTAAGTGGGGACCCATAATGAATAATACTTTTTCCCATATAAAACTTGATATAGTGGTGGTTATGAAGTATTTGGTTGGAACTACTTCAACCCACTTAGTGAAGTAGTCTATGGACACTAGAATGTAGCTTGCACCTATGTGCCTTGCAATGGGAGTGATCAGCCTAATAAAATCAAAGGGCTCATTTTTCAAATGTTGCCTAGGAAAGAATGTGATTGAGAAACATGCCATCCCAGTGATTTATATTTTCTATGCATTTGTATATGTCACATGCCTTGGCACACTTCTTTTCATACTAGAACAAACTTGGCTACCATAATCTTAAATGTAGCACTTTGTGCACCATAGTGTCTCCAACACAATGGTTTCTTGTTATCCCTTCATGCACCTCTTTCATGATTGAGTCCCATTAATTTTATAGGACACATCAACATATTACCTCATCTTGACTTAGTTTTTATAGTTCCCCACTAATGAGATGAAAGGGTGTAGTGCAAATTATGATCCACTTCTTTTTTTTGGTTATCATATTCTAGGGCATAGACCCAGATGTCAATAATGTAGTGATCTCCTCCAGGTCTTTAGGGATGTGCTAGACTTTATAAAATTGCATGTCTAACATATCATCTTCAATAGGAACTATCACATCATCAAAGTTAATGCAGGACAAATGGTCTAGGCTTGAGTTCTATTTTATAAGCTTCACTACAATCAAGAACTAGAATTCTTGAAATATAACTATCTATATATAGATGCACCTATGGATAATGGGCTTGTTCACAAGGTACTTAAGTACCTCATTATCAGTGAAGAAAATGAATAAGGTCACTAAAAAATCTTTCCTAAAAATTTATAAGCTGTAGAACATGACAAGTGCCTCACACTTAGTTATTGTATAATTTTGATTTGCTTGGGTCAATTCCTACTTACAAAGGAGATGAGATGATCCATTTTTCCTTCACTGGGTTTTACCATAATTGTGCCAATTATATATATATATATATATAGATGCATTGATGTGGACATGAAATGGAGTCATCGAGTTGGTAAATTATAGTATTGGTGTGCTTGTTGATTTGAGCTTCAAAGTTTCAAAGGCATCTTCTTACACTGTGCCCCAATATAATGGGGCATCCTTGTGTGAGATCTCATCTAGTAGAACAAAAATATTTGCATAACTCCTTATGAATTTTATATATTATCTATAATGGCCAATAAAGATGAGAACATCTTCATGAATTTAAGATGTCTAGAGCTGTAGGATAAATAAAATATACATAAGATCGATGAGTAGACCATATTTACAGATGATGTGCCTAAGTAAGGTGCCAAATGGTATTAAAAATATGTAATTATTAAGTTTTAGGGATATATTTAACTATCCACACCTCTCAAACATGAGGCATAAGTTATCATAATGGTTCTTCACTAGCCCATACATAGTCCAATCATCTAAATGTACTTAGAGGAACTTATGAATGAAGTCCCTAAACATGGTGATCACCATTTGGGAGAATAAGGATGACCCATTAGTAAGTCCAAAAGGAATCACATTTTATGAAAAATATCCCCATTCTATCACAAAGGTTATTTTATTCTTGTCCTTCACTTCAATCTGGACTTGATAGTATGTTGAGAACCCATCAATGAAAGTGTATATTTTGTAGCGTGTGACACCATCTAAGACTTCATTAGTGAACAGAGTCAAGAATGGGTCAATGATGCAAAAAATATTTATTAATTTATAATATATGAAAATATGGATTCACCAATCCATATTGATGCTAAAATCATGGGGCTCACCCATTTAGATTCTTGGATAGGGTAGATGATGCCTTTGACTAACATACCATCAATCTCCATCTTGACAGTGGTGTAGAGATTGGGGTTCATTATATAAAGGAGATTCTTGATAGGTCTTGTGTTGTCAGCTAGATTTATACTAATTTTTCTAACGGATGGATGGGTTCCCTTAATAGCTCAGTAATTATGATGTAACAAGTCTTGTAAGTCCTTCAAGAGATCTATAATTCATGTTAGCTCTGTGTCAGACCAATATGCACCCATAGTAGCCATCTTTGGTTCCCCTTCTAAGATGATGTCTACCTTGGTATTTTTGAGTGTCATATGGTAGGGATTATTCCTCTCTTGATGAGGGTCATCAACTTTCCTAATTCCCTTAGTTGTTTCTATGTCAATGTGTGTAGGGTCTTTTTCATCAAGGTAGTATCCTCCACTTAGTGCACAAGCTTCCTTTTGCCTATCAGGTTTGTCCAATTACATGACTTCTGAATCTCATCACCTTATTCACTTGAGACACTATTGAGTGATTTATCTTCAAAGAATATCATGAGTGCCAACCCCTTTTCCTCAAACATGTCTTTTAGGTGCTCCTCTAGGATTGTAGTGTCCTCAAACACTACCCTTAGAATTACTTATAGTGGTTCGATTAATTACAGGTTTTGTTAAGAAAAGGAGAAGGTGTACATAAACTTATTCTTAAGTGCATCCCAATTGGCTATCTCATGGCATGTCTCATTAATGATGTACCATGATCACACCCACATCTTCAAGGTCTTATAGAAGGTGTGCACCCATAGGTTCCTTGGGGCATTCTCACCACAGATAGTCTATATTTTTTCACATAAGTGTACATGTGCTATCAAGTCAAAATCATCAAAGTAGGTAGAGATTTAGAGGTCATTATTAATTTTACCAAATCTAATATAGATGGTTGCTTTCACATCCTGTCAATTAGGTAAACTCAACATTTGTGTTGGCCACCAATGAGCAATAGTCCTTGTTAATGTATACACTAATTCACATATTCTATCTAATTATTTTGGGATGCATGATTCAAGGTCATGGGCATACTCTTCCATAGGATTACTCTCCTTATTTCTTGGGAATGTTGTAAGTTTACCTTTACTCAGGCAAAACACTCTTTTTACCTTCTCCTTGACATAAGGGACCCATCCTTTTAAAGTGTGGTCAATCTAGATCTAGCATATCCTTACTAGTTTTGAATCATTCATGCATACCAAGTGACACCTTCGATAAGTTGTCTCATACAATTTTCAAACCTAATGATCATAAGAAACATAAGTAGTGTTTGAGGCTAATTGTCCATCTTCCCAAGAAAGTAAACCTTGATCATTGGGGTTGAGAGTCTCAGTGCCTTACACCATGATGTTGTATATGTGGCTGATTTCATCCTCAATATCAACATTATCGACATAGGGGGGTCCTTTTTCACTTGAGATGGGGATAACTACCCTCTCCTTTCCATTTTCAAAGGTCATGTAGTGCTTCTTGAAGTGCATGTCTATGTTGTTCACATGATAGCATGGCCTTCCCAAGAGTGATAGATAATTGTCTTATTCTACCAACTTGATTACCTCAAAGTAATCAAAGAAATTGGTGCCCATATTATCTATAATGATGCTCTTTAGAATTCCAATTGGTTGTGATTGGGTCTTATTGGCCATAAAAAACACATGATGGGAACTCCTCAAGGTTGGCCTACCCTTCTTATCTCAAACATTCTTGGTCAAAATACTAAACTCAATGCTTGTGTCCACATGGACCTCACATATATACCATCCATAAATTTTAGAATTTAGAATGAGTTCTTGATCATACTCTACATTTAGTGTATGCCTCACTTCGTGTGCCCTCTATATGTGTGGCATAATGATTGGATTTTTCCCTATATTCTCCAAAATAAAATTATTAAATAGGGGAAACATTCCTTAAATCTATAGGAGGTTTAGGATCTATATTAGCTCTTGTATGTTAGCCTCCTGGATATCTTTCTTTTTATGGGAAACAATAGCTTGTGCTTTAAGGTCTCATGCCAGTTGGAGCTCTCCTTACAAGTTCTAAATAACACTCATAGCCTATTGAAATACCTCTTTATATCATGAAAGATTTGGGTAAGGAATAAATTTGGGTTCAATATTCATGATGCATTCACTATAACTTTATTCCCCATATTCTAGGCACAACTCTAGTTTTAGTGTAACTGGTGGCTATGTGGTGAATCCACTATGAGTAGTCAGACTATCTCTATGCAGGTTGGTTGCAGATTTGGGGTCTAATTATCGACTTTAGGATTGTAGCCAATCATTCATATGCCCTTATCTATATCATGCCTACTTTGGGTCAATTTATTATACAAGTCAGGGTATTCCTTGACCTTATGGGTTCTTCTATAATACCCACATGTTGGATGTGTAGGTCATTCATGATAATAGTTTTATATGGAACCACACTTGTAACATGAGTGGGGTGGGAAAATTCCACCACCATGTCCTATAAATCACCTTCTAGTGCCTCATTTCAACCCATATCCTATATTTTATTAGACATATATTTCATTCCCTTAGTTAGCTTGTCCTTTAATTACTGTAGTGGCCTACCTTACTATTTTATTATTTTTAGAATAATGGGGTTTTATTCCTAAATAAATAAATAGTTTGAGAAAATTAAATTAGTAAATAATATGTAGTAATTAAGATATTAATTTATGTAAATATATTTGCATTTTTTATTTTTCTAAATTTAGTAATAAATAAGAGAAATCCAACTTAGCTTATTCTAAATGATCCAAAATGAGATAGGGTCTGATACCGGAGGAATAGGATTGGGAAACTATCAAAAATTGGATCCTAAGGTTAATTTATATATTTTAAAAGATCATAAAAAGTGGTACACCCTACTATTTAGTAGTGTAGCCCTTTCTTGACACTATTGTCTAGGTGGTCTGAGCTTTCTAGGTTCTATTCAGTAGGCTTATGTTACCCTATTAGTCAAATATCAAAGCTTGGAAGCTTATCGATCTTGATACGCATATATTTTAAATATTCAAATCCATAGGATCTCTTTGTGATTTAAATTGAATGGAAACTTGGAAAAGATAGAGAAGGGGTTAGTGTGCAAAGGATACACTAGACACACTTCACACCCCATGTGTGGGCATGCTGCCTATATACCAATACTTTGAGGGGGGATCAAGCTAATGTATTTCTCCCATTGAAGTGTTTTGTGTAATTATGTATGATAAATGAAAATAGATGTGCAATTGGATGTACTTTATATGGCTAGGGACTGATGCAAAGGATTGAATAAACTTGAAATGATCTTGGAGGTTGTATGCAAAGAATAGGATGAGTATTTGAGTATACTTGCTTCTCTCATATGAAAGAGTGTCAAACTTTATAAATGGAATTTTAATGGCATTTTATAGGGGAATTAATGATCATGGGTTAAATTAATTTACATTAGGATGATAAGGAAAAGGATAAGGATCTAAAAGAATATGACCATTAAGACAAATTTTACACTTGAACAATAGTGCCAAAATTAGGACACCCTAGGTTTCAACCTTCCTATTCAATTTAGGTGCTATTATACTAAGGGAATGAGACATAGGAGGATGGATCTAGGCTTGAAATAGATACCTAGGTCTATAAGGGTTAAGTTTTAAAGACTTTGGATGACTGGGAATCAGTGAAAGAATAACTTAGAAGGGTTGTGTAAACAAGTAGGAAGACCTATGGATTAGGTGTCATTATCCATGATTAAGTTATCTAATTTTGCATTTTATATGACTACACTTGGCCCTCCTTTATTCTAGTGATGCAACAAAGCAAAATACCAAGATAAAGAAAAGTACAAAAACATACCTGAACTTACCTGTAAGGGAGAAGATCATGAAGCTATGTGATGCTAGATGTGCATAGAGAGAACATGCTATGAAGTGTGAATTTGAAATGAAAACATAAAATTACATTAGTTATTACTAGATACACTATATATAAAATAATAATGTATAAAATCTAAGTAAAAGGAAGAGAAAGGAGCAAATATACCTCACCAGGTATACAAACCAATATAAAACCTATTATGATGCTAGATGATGATGGGTATGTGTTTAATCAAGAGTAATATCACAAACAGAGCTGAGTGATAAATTCCCTAAAAGGTGGATCAAGAATGCAAAGGCTAGCCCTTTGGCTCCATCATCACTAACTAAGTGAAGTTAATGAATCATGCATGTGTTAATTGATGTCTAGACTATGTATCCAATCCCTTTGAATAGGTGGCTCAAGAATATAAAGGCTGGCCCTTTGGCTCCATCATTGCCCCATGAAGTGAAGCTATGAAGTGATATCAATATAGAATATATGTCATATTAGATGGCTCATAGATCCCATAGATGTTCTGGAAATTTGATAATTTAGTGTGGATAGCTTGAATATATGCTAGAAACTAGGCCACTCTTGGCCATTTTGAAAGATGGAGGTTAGGCTTGTATGAAAGTCACTTTGAAACTGATGTATTAGGCTTATGTTAAAGCTAACTCAGGAAATTAGGTACTCAAAAAGTTAAACTTGTAAGAAAGTTCAACTTGAAAGTGATGCCAACCACCTATAGATGGAGTAAGGCATGTAACTACTAAGAATGTTTAGATGATAATTGAACTCAGAAACAAAAGAAGACCAATGTGCCGTGCACATTACCCCCAATCACTGATGTTTAGAACATGGATTCTAATCTATAAGTTATGTCAACTACCTAGTCTTAAACTAATAGTGAGAACCATCATGTTGTGCATGATAACCCCCTATATTTGGATTCTTTGAGAAAATTGTATTGAAACTACTAATTTTGACTGATCTAGATGTGCAAAAATTGCATCTAAACTAGATTTTTTGCCTATTTTTGTAAAACTTGAGTGTTTTTCTACCCAGATAGTAGTTCCAAAATGAAGACACCCCTATGTTTGGAACTATTATCCATTTTAGGTGCTACTATCATAAGTTGAAATTGGTTACTGATATGGAATTGTCACTATTTTTTTGCCCTATTTTGACTAATTTGACCTCTGGATTCTAAACTAGGTGATTTGAATGCTATTGTTTCAAATGTTAGGATATTTGATCTTTGTGACAAAACCCTTTTTTATTTCCACCTATTCTAAGGGTAGGAATAATGAACCTACAATGACTGCCCTCAGAAGAAAGAGTCCTACAAGTGTGTTAATCTATATAGATTCATGATATTTGACAAGATATCTCTAGATATAACAATGTTTGTATTGAGAGATTTTTAGATCAATAGGGGTATGTTTAGATATATGTAACAATGTAAAATCATGAACAATATACTAAACTAGAAATGTTAGATGTTAGTTTTTAGTTGGAGGGATAAAGCATGATTTCTATTATGGCATCTAAGAAAGTAAGGTAAATGCATGATATCAAGAAAACAAGAAAATAGGGATAACCAAGGGGCCATGCAAATAAGGGACATGAGAACATGTCACTAAAATTGGAAAGAAAGCACACAAGGCATGTTCAAATGCCACACACACATATACGTGAAATAAACAAAGTTGGCATAGGGGCCACATGCATGTAGAAGAGTATAAGTGAAGGACATTGGTAAATGTCCTAAGGCACACACATGAATAGAAGAAAAAGACATTAGAAAATGTCCTAAGGCAAAAGTATAAAATAAGCCAGAACTAGAAATTTAATCACATAAGCTATGATAATAAAGAAGAGAAAGCATGTAATAATTTGAAAGGTAGAATCACATCTAACTAATCAAAGCAAATGTAAAAGTATGTAAAACATGTGTAGTACAAGAATAAGTATAATATAAGAAATACACAAGTGTTAGATACTAGTGAAATGTCAATATAGTAATCTATGTAATCTAGAAAGGAATGTACATCAACATGATAACATAGAGTGTGTAGTGTAGGAATGACATAACTTGGATGGTTTTGTCATGTAGAATATGATCCCAGTGGGTGGGTATATCGATATGTGTCTCAAATGTAAAAGTAGGAATACCCCCTTAATGGGTAGAGTGAATAATTAAGTATCTAGAAATAAATGTACACACTCAAAAGAGATCAAGTGAATCATGGTAATGTAGATAAATCAACATACAATAGCATAAAACAATAAATGTAAGTCATAACGTGATAGTAGTAATGTAAAGCATGGATGATGCATATAATAAAAATGTTTTTGGTACTTTTGGAATTTTTTAATTTTTTTATTTTTAAATTATATATATATATAAAATTAATTATAATACATTATATACAAGAAATGTAGGTAAAGTAATATGTACATGATAAAATAAAAGACTAGGCTAGTGGGGGAAAGGATCAAAGGATGGAGCTTATTGGGGATGAAAATGGAGGAAAGGGTCATGACCATAAGCAAATGCCTCAAGATCATCATCATAAGTATCATCATATGATGTAGATGCTATATTTATGGTGGAATCATGTCAAATGTGAACTAAAGGGTGCTCTAGCAGTGGAGATGTTGATTCTGTTATAAGACATTTAGTCCTGCTAGTAGACAACTTCAGTGGAAGTGGTGGAGCTAGTGCTTTTAGTAGTGTTATAATGTAAATAAAGCCTTGAGATTGTAGTTTATCCAATTTATATATTAAAATTATACATGAGTTTGTATCATGGTCTTTAATCCTATAAAAAGTACAAAATGGGTGACCATTTTGAGGTGACAATCTATTGATAGATCTATGTCATACTGTAGGTAATTTGATCAATCCACAATCAAGTAATATCTATAACATAAAATATGGCTGATGTTGTATGATTCATACCTAAATCTAAATAATTATATCTATATCTATAGAGGTAGCCATGTGAACTATATGTGTCAAATGGTTTGACTATCAAATATATCTAGTGAGTGTAGTGTGAGATGCTAGAAGTGTTGTAGGATGTGGTATGAGAGCTCTAAAGTCATCTTGGTACTCTCTTGGATTTACTGGTGTAAATCTTATTCCGCAAAAATAGTCATCTATGAGTTTGGGTGTCATATCATCATTTGAATAATCCTACGGATTTGTATCAACATCATGTACATATGGTAACTCAAAAGTTACCACAAGGGGTAATTGTGATATAGGAGTCTCATCATTTGTAGTGATAGAAGATGGCATTACTACAAAGGTATATATAAATGGTGGAGTAATTATGGAATCAACTAGAATTAATGGTCTATCAATGATGGTGGATGTGCAACAAGTGTCAAAAATATGATTGATGAAGTAGATGGAATGGTTGAAGGTGTAATAACTAGGAATAGTTGGTACTAACAGTGTGACTATAAGTGGAGGAGTGTGAGAAGTGATAGTCTCTCCAACCTCATATGTATTTATTTGATCAAGAGAAATGTTATGAGGTGGTGGCTATACTATGAGATATAGTGTCCCATCTAGTGAAATGGTCAAAGATGACTCTATAAATCAATAATATCTGAATGGCTAGTTATCTATTGGACATGTGTATAGATATACCTCATGGAGAAACTTAATACATCGATGGAGAGTGGAGGGAATGACCCCTATGGTGTGTATATAGGGTCATTCAAGTAAAATATTATAGTGGAGAGGACCTGGCATGACCTGGAACTATGTAGAGAGGGTTTTTGGTCCCATCATGATATCTAAAGTAATAGTGCCCAATGTTTGTCATGGTATATCATCAAACCCTCAAATGTTCTTATATGATTTTTTCATTGATTCCAAATCTACACCCATGGCCTATAAAAATGTGATATTACATAAATTTAGTCTAGAACCACTGTCAACAAGAAATCTCTTAACTGCATTGGTTTTAACTTGTACTTTTATGAATAGTGGAATTTTTTTTTATTAATAATCATCTGAGAAGGCATGCCCTCACAATCAAAATAAATTACATCTTTTATAGTTTTTAAAGTGTTGACCACTAATGTAAAATAAGAAGGTTCTGAATGAATAGGCATAGAAGTTTGAGTGAGTGCATGATAAAGAATATCCTTGAATACATTAGCTTTCTGAAGTAGTTCTAACATAGAAATTTTAGCTGGAGTGTTTCTCAACTAATCAATAATGTCATATGACTTGTGAAAATCTACCTATGCAAGTGGGTTAGGCCTAGGATAGGTTGAAATAATAGGGTGATGGGGCTCCTAGGTAGGTGGAGGCATAGTGGTATGTCGAGTAATAGCTCTAGCCATATTTTCTACTATCTACATATGAGTAATAGTTAAGGGAGGAGAGCAAAGATAATCAATGGGTTGAGGTGGTTGAGGGATAAAGGGTGTTAGTTGGGCTCCTTTTGGTGATAGGTAGTGACATGGGGAAGATAAAAATGGGCCAAGCAACATGACTCGACATGGGGTAGAGGATTAAAGGGAGGTGATGCACAAGATGTATTAACATGTTTAAGAATAACTTGCTTAACATTGTCCCATATAATAAAAAGTAAGCATGAAATGCAAAAAATGAAGCTTTGTACTAACATATGATATACTTCATCATTCATGTATATGATAGGGCCCATTAAAGTTTCCTTATTATTTGCAATAAATGTAAGAAAAGTTTGTAAATAAATGAGCATCATTTTTGTAATTTATGTAAGGTGATATCTCAAGAAGCAAAATAGGAGCTAGTATATGAAACTAAATATTTTTCAAAAATATTTATGCAAAATACTATGAATTGTTGAATTTAAAATTTAATTTTTGAGTTTGATATGCAACTAAAATTTTAGAAAGTGATTTGGAAAAATATTGGAAAGTAACTAGGAGCTAGTTGATGCATTCTAGGGATTTTGAATGAATTTTTAAAATTAATATAATATTTTTAAAGTTTTAGAGATAATTGGTATAATTTTTCTTGAAAATTTAAGGAAAAATCAAAAAATATTTCTATAATTAGGAATATATTTTTCCTAGTGTTTGGAATGTGGTTGTATGCAAGAGGGACCTAGTATGTGTAAACTAGGGTTTTAATAAAATATGTTATATTTTTGCAATTTATTTATAGATATATAATTTTTAAATGTAGGAAAAATTAGGAAATTTTGGAAAAAAATAAAAAATATTTATCCCTAGGGTTTCTAGGGTTTCTATGCAAAATTCAAAGTAAGTTGGGTTCACCAAATGTTTTATTATTTTTAGAATAATGGGTTTTTATTCCTAATTAAATAAATAGGTCTAAGAAAATTAAATTAGTAAATAATATGCAATAATTAAGCTATTGATTTGTGTAAATATATTTGTATTTTTTCCTTTTCTAAATATAGTAATAAATAAGAGAAATCCAACTTAGCTTATTCTAAATGATCTGGATTGAGACAAGGTTTAATACTAGAGGAGTAGAACTGTGAAACTATAAAAAAAATGGATCCTAAAATTCATTTTTAGATTGGACAAGAGTGATTAAATTGGGACACCCTACTATTTGGCACTATAGTCCTTTTTTGGTGCTGATGTCTAAGTGGTCTAAGTTTTCTAGGTTCTATTCGATAGGCCTGTGTTACCCTATTAGTGAAATATCAAATCCTAGAAGATTTTAGAGATTGATGTGTGTCTATTTTAAATATTTAAATCCATAAGATCTCTTTGTGCTTGAACTTGAATGGAAAATTGGAAATGATATAGAATGGGTTAGTGTGTAAAGGATACACTAGATGCACTTCACACCCTATGTGTGGGCACATTGCCTATATACCGATACTCTGAGGAGGGATTAAGCTAATGTAGTTCTCATATTAAAGTGTTTGGTGTAATTATGTATTATAAATGCAACTAGATACGAAACTAGATATACTTTAGATGGCTAGGGACTGATACAAAAGATTGAATAAACTTGAAATGATCTTGGAAGGTTGTATGTAGAGAATAGGGAAGAGTGCTTGAGTGTACTTGCTTGTATTCTTGATTCTCTCCTATGAATGAGTGTCAACCATTCTAAATGGAATTTTACTGGCCTTTTATAGAGTAATTAATGATCATGGGTTAAATGAATTCACATTAGTCCAACAAGGAAAAGGATAAGGATCTGAAAGAATCTAACTATTAGGACCAGTTTTGTTCTTGGATAATAACACCAAAATTAGAAAACCTTGGGTTTTAGTGCTCCTATCTAAGTTGAGTGCTATTTTTATAATGGAATGAGACTTAGGGGATGAATTTTGGCTTAAAAGAGCTACTTAGGTATGTAAGTGTTAAGTTTGAAAGGATTTGGATGATTGGGAATCAGTGAAAGAATAACCTAGAAGGGTTGTGTAAGCAAGTAGGAAGACCTATGGATTGGGTATCACTAACCATGCTTAAGTCATCCAATTTAAAATTGTATATGACTACCTTATACCTAACTCCCTATTCTCAATCATCTCATCAATCACCCTATAGTCTACTGTGCTATGGGTGTAGGCATCACACAAATGATAATAAATGGTCTAGAGGTATCCTTGCTCAAATCTTGGTATGGAATAACTTGTTCAATCAAAAAATTATACTCCAAGTCTATAAAATTTCCAAAGTCTATATTGATAATAGGGTCAATTATCACTCTTTTTTTTCTCTAAGTGGGAGATCTAGTGCATGAGCTTGAAATATATGTTTAAAAGGGGTAGGCACATCTGATATATTTTCAATCATAAAATTATGTAAGAACCCAACACATTCTACACCTATTAACTATTGAGATTGATATATCAATTTATTATTTCTCTCCTCCTTGCACTAATATAATTTAATAGATCCTTCCCCATACACTTACCACTCTCTATGAGTTCTATTGACACTTATAGGTTTTAGATATTCCATAAACATACACCATCTCTTATTATAAGTCTATCTTCTAAGCTATCAGGTGTCAATCTTCTCATCCCCTTCTATTGTGATTTACCTACACATCCCCTTCTCCCCTTCTATACTAACCATATTTTAAAAGGCTTTAGCCTTCCATTTCCAAGTTTTCTAAGTCATAATCCACCATTATTTTTTTATTTTTACATAGAACTCTTTCAGAAATGTGCCTCGAGCTTCATGCAAAAACTAATACTCCACTTCCTTAGGGCAGGAGTATATTGAAATAATGAACTCAAACGTGTAACTATTTAGTGCCCCTTGCCACCATTTATCTATCGCTCTAGTCTAAGTAGCATCCAAGGTCTCAAGACTATCTAGGCTCTCCTTTTTCCACTCATAGTGATATCCATAACTTTATCTTATATGGGTTACATACATAGCCAACCATTGCTACACATTCTTAGGTCTTTCTAGACCCACTTATATTGATTTTTTCCCTTATAGGTTAGATGCTTTAGTGAAAATCTATCTTTCACTTGTTACATCTAGTGCTCAATGTTCTCGAGGGAGAATTACAACATTATTCTATTTCACCATTACAATAACAAAATTCAACACGAGTCTTAACAATGGAAGCAAAATGTTGTAAAAAATTATAAATGTGCTTCAAGGTAGTTCTAAGTCATTCTTGGACTCATTTCAACTAGGTGAAAACATAGTCTATTCTTGTAGTTCTCAACATTTATCACTCACTTACATTGGCATCAATTCACATAAGGTGCAAGCCTTATGCACTCACCTAAAGCATAATAGAGAAATAACTAGGGTTTATGTTGGGCTAATTATGCCATGGTTAAACTCATCACATATGGGGCTTGGTCATTTGAGAGAAGGATTTTGGTGGATTAATCAGTACAAGCCTTTTCTAGGCTAAGTTTGATGGTCTAAAGGCGCAATCCCATTTATGGAACTAGCTCTAGATCCATTTGGGTGCAAGCTTATATTGAGGTAGTTCTATAGTATTAAGGGCACAAGCCTTTGTTTCACTAATATTAATGTTATTTAGGAACTTTAAGGGGTAAAGGGGATGCTTTAGATCAAGTGTTCATTATTAGGCTACGACTTCTTAGCAAGGGTATCAAAGCTCAGGCACATGACTCTCTTTACACTTAAGCTATTTCAATAGAGTATGTTGATGTCATCTCTTAACATAGGGACACCATTAATGACATGATGTTATTAATATATTGAATTTACCATATTATAACTAGTACATTCATTGCACATTTAAATGATATTATCTAGACACAACCAAATCAAGATCAATTAGATGCGACATTCATCTTCATTAATCAAATTCCAAGTAAATAGAGTACATTATAATAAAAATAGAGTAACTACTTTGCTTAAGCTATTTAACTTCCTAGAGGCTCACAAGTGAGTTTAGGAATATACACTTGAAGCCTTAATGGAATGAATACTACTTCTCATGCTAATGGAATCCATTATATACATAATCAATTATGTATATATTTTCCATATCTAATTTTCTATCCCTACTTCACTAGTTTGATCTTGATTTATAGTACATAAAATCATCTCTTTTTTAAGGTGGAGAGCGCACACTAAGTGATGAGCTAGAGCCTTTATTGATCATTCCACCAGCTCCATTACCTTACACCCTTCACACTACATTCACCATGTATTACCACTCATAGAGTATGTCCTAACAATCTAGGTACTAGTTAACCACCTACCAGTTGACACTAGGTGTGTATTGATTCCTCTAGTAGGTGTCTAGATATCAAAATAATAATCATGCTAAGTGATTGCCTCATGTCGAGATGTTTATAATACTATCACAAATCCATACTTAACAAAATAGGGGCCAAACATGACATAGGAGGAGATATTTATGAAGTGATTTAGATCAGACATATACTTGAAAGATTTGGATTACCATAGAATCAACCAATAATTCTTCATGTAGACAATGAATGAGTAGTGATGATTTTTCTTAATATAGTATTTCATGAACAAACTAAACACATTAAGGTACACATTCATTTCATTCATGAACATGTTCATAACAAAAACATCCAATTCCAATATTACTTGATAGATCAATAATATGTAGATGTTTTCATTAAAGCACTTGCTCAAAAAAAATTCAAGGTATTTAGAGAATCTCTCTCTTGTTCACTTGAGACAATGTTGAATTAAAGGGGGAATATTAGGTTTAGCCTAAGAGATAACTTATTAACCATTTAAAATAAATGTAATTGAATAATTTTTTATTTATCATGGTAGTTAGGATTATTAAATAAGTTTATTTAATCAAACATTCTATAGTTCATTTGTAATATGCTTATCTCTAAGGTTACATAGCTTTTGTAACCAGATAAGATAATGCCTACCCTATTATATATGTTTTTTTGGCATTAATATTTGTATAAATTCATGTTTGTAAACATTTTATCATGGTTATGAAAAAAAAAAAATAATATTTCTCTACAATAGAATGGTTCCAAAATCTACATCCTTGTTGTATTATGTACTAGAATATAATGAAAACTAAATTTGAATAAATATTTAATCTAGCTGATGATTAGCATGTGTGATTGGATCAAATTAATCAAATGAAAAAGGAACCCAATGAACCATGAGGTAATTCATAACTATGTTCAATAAATTCATAAATAAAACCCCTCATAATTTTGTCCCCACTCTAAAAAATTAGAAGTGCATTTTGTTAAATATGGAAAGGGTATCTAAAAGTAATTGAACCTTAGGAACTAGTGGATGAATATATATATGTACCATTTTGGAATTTAATCTTGGATCAAGCTAAGGATATAATTATAAACCTCCAAGGTGAAATTAAAATGACATGAAAATTAAAATCCAAGATGAAGGAGAGCTAACAAAAAATGGTGAGTGGGAAGGATGTGTAAGAATTTACACAAATGTACTTTTTATTGGAACATGAAAGTCTAATCCCATTACTAAAGACTTGGATTTAAAAATTCATGGGGGAGAGACAATGGAATGAAATAGGACATTTAAAATAAGTTATATGTGAAAATAATAAAGGTTATGAAAAAATGTTATCATTGATACCAAAATCCATGATTAGGAATTAAACAACATCTTGGTAGACACTGGAGCAAAAGTAAATATCCTAACCATATATTCATCAAATATAATGGGTATTCCAAAGTTACACATATCAATAAACTTTATTTCCATGGTAAAAACTACTCCCTCAAAGTAATATAGGTCTTGAAAGGAGTAGAGTGGGACATCACAAGATCAAATTTCATCACAAAATTTGAAATATTTTGACTAACAAAGGAATATAATTACCCCACACTACTAGGTAGGTTTGGTGTTATAAAACTAAGTGTATATTAACTTAAATCAATGATATATGAGTTTCAATAATAGGGAATAAATATTGGTGATTTCCCTTGATAATGAGCATAGACTTACATATGTTGAGAGCATTGATATAAACAAAGAAACAAAAAATATCTATAGTCCTAAAAGGTCATATACTAAAAACATGGCATGTGAAATATGGGTCAAATAATCCTACAAGGTCATAGGTAAGAAATTAATAGGGGTACACAAGTTGTACACAAGGTCCATAAGAAGTTGCTTGATAATGTGAAATAAAAAAACAAGAAGAATTCAACAAGTAAAAAAAATTAGGTTGAAATGGGTTCCATGCATGACATAAGTGAATAAGAAGGTATGTTGGATAAGTAAAGGGATATTAAGTAATTTAATAAAGTATGATAGATTAAAGAGTGCTCAAGAATATGTTCATGATTTTGAGGGATGCTTACCACTAGAAAAGAAATTATGACCAATATTGGTTCACACATTACACAACATAGTCGTGTGATGATGGATAACACATGGACAAAAAAAAATATTGGGGTAACACAAAACATCCTATTTACACAAAATTTTAGATAAGTAATTAAAATAGGGGTTTTACACTATATACTTGGGTGATACTGGTCTAGGATAACACCTTAAAATATGTGAGGAAGAGTGGATAAAAAATAAGTTCAAGATTCTTATATTGTTGTGGGTACATGCCTTCTATGGAATGCTAAAATATTAGGCCTGCATTTGGTAAATACTAAGCGAGACACAAAGAGAGATGTGAAATTGGGAAGTGATAAAAGAAGCTTTCACATAGACTATCTGATTCTATGTAGCTAATCCAAAGCTACATGGAATTAAAATAAATGAAGGATACCATTTTTTGAAATTTTGTAAATATGGAAGATAAAGTTAGGGATGTGTATAACTAAGAAGGGTACACAATTGTGCACTTATTATATAATGGAATAGAAAGTGTATCAATTGAGGAGGCACTCATGAGTAGAGATAAGTTAGATAATATCCTTGGAAAAATAATGAAAGTTTTTAGAGTTTTAGAGGATAAATATGCTTAATATGATGACGTTTACCATTTGAATGGGACTATCTCCATGGGCAAAAGCATAATGAAGAGTGTGCATGTTGATGGATACCAATAATACAATTAAACTTTACACACAAAGGATTTAAAATATCAAAATAGAGGAAGAACCACACATATATATGATTGGGGATTATTAGATATACAATGCAATAGCATAATTACCAATTTATTCACCAATCCTTTGGAAAAATGAGTATTAAGTTATGTGAAAGAGTAAGGCTAGTAAAATAGTTTTTGTATAAATTCAACTCTAACTTACACACATGGGTTAATGAGGAAAGTAATAAAATTATAGAAGCAAGCTTTGTTGGCTTAGTACATGATGCCAAAGTAGAATTGGAAGACCAAGTAGAGGAGTTGAATAACCTAATAAAATCACTTTTTTTAAAGAAGAAATGGATGAAAAAGTGTTTGAAAAGTTTGGTGAAGTATAAAATTTCATTAGGAAGAGGATATAAAATAAGCAGGATAAATATGAAGAAATGATATAGGCATGCATGCACAAAAGACAAAAAAGTTCCACAAAGGAATTATTGAGGTAAAGGCATTCAAAGGCACACTAGATACAAAACATGACATGTTTGAAAATTTATTTCAAGAAATAAAGGATGAAACTCAAAATAAGGGGGATATATAATTTATTCAATATAATCAATTTGATTCAAATCATAAAGAGGTAATTTTTTTAAAAATGAACTCCTACAAAGGAGGATTCAACTACTATTTCTCCAATTCTCATTCTTCTATCTTCATCCCCATTTTATAGGTGAGTTGTTAGTACAAATCATACACACACATAACAACTACTAACATTAGACTATGACTAAATAATAGATTAATACAACATTACTCTATGTTATACTAACATAGGAAATTTTATAACATGTTTCCATTAGTATTAACATATATAAAATGGAAATAAGTGGAAATGTAAGAGAACTAGGACATACACAATTTTAAGATTGAAAACATTGGATGGGAACATATCACTAATCCAATAGGTAAACTATGAACTAGGAAAAAAGTTAGGTTCAAATCAGTTATAAATGTAGTGGGAATGACCTCACTATAAATATAATTAGAGATAGGAACACACACAAATACAATATAATAAAAATATAAGTGTATAAGTGAAAACATGTTATCTATAAATATGAACAAATAAACATGGCTCAAGATGAGACCAATTGGACTAAGTCATATCAAATTTTAAAAAATATGAGTAGGGACATACACTCTACTCATTTAAAGTGTGTCTTAGGTCTCCAATGCTCTTATATTCTATTCTTTTGGTTGGATGGGCCTCACTGAGTAGGTACAAATAAATTAGTAGGATTGAGTCCTCATTATGCATTTCATGGATGTTGGCCACATCACTGAGCATCACAAAAGTAATGACTAAACTTGATCATTTCCAACCTATCATTAAAAATAGTATGGTGATCATTACATTTAACACCATCCATGGATATATAGTTAGTTTGTTATAGGTTTCTGAATCATTTATAGTTTGAGCACATCATCATTTCCTTTGATGACTAAAAAACTTTAGCTATGTTATCTTTTGGGTGCATCCTATTTCTACACTATATGAAATTGTAACCTTTGATTTAGGGAAAAAATTGAGATTATGATTAGCCTCGTTTCTCCATTTCCACCACCCTCCTTTACACTTAATAAAATAAGTCAAACTACATGTTCTAGGTTGTGTGTTTGTGATAAAATTATGCTCCCCATAAAAGACACATTACTATTTGATTGAAAATTTAGACTATTTTGGACCCAATTTTAAAAATAACAAATATTAACTATAACCTTATTTAATTTGACAAGTTATTAATGAAAAATTGACACAACTAGACCCTAAAAACATACTATACACATGATCTATTTAAAAAATAAACACTATAAACAAATCTATATTAATAACATATATTAAAAAAACTACTTATAGATTAAACTATAGAAACAAACTACAAAAATAATAAATTATAAAACTAATCAATTAACCAAAAAAACAACTATATCATCAAATTATGACTCTAACCATAGGCTATTTATTATATACCAATCCTTTGAGTCACTCCTATAGGTGATTATTGATAGATGTAGAGTTGAAGGGAATTCAAAATTGGTAGAGTAGGCATGGGGTGAATAGCTATGCAAAAGTGTATTTCTAAAGTCTTGACCAGATAAAAGTGATAGAATTAGACATGGGTTTGAGTAATAATACACAAAAAGGGAAAATTGTAGTAGAGACAATACACATTTATGAAGGTATACATGTTGACAATTAAATAATTACTAGTATTCTAAGGATATATGCTCATGAGCATGCAGGAGAATTTTGAGGGACACATGAAGATTGACAAAGTTGTCTGAAAAAAATAAAAATGCATGAAGGTGCATGCCTGAGTTATCAATCAATAAATTTTATTATAACTATATATTACACAAATTTCTAAGCCATAGGTGCAAAAAAATGTGCATTGGACTATTATCAACTATTTGACATAGCTGATTTGATAGAATTATAGAAGAATAACTATGCACAATACTAATATCAAATTTCTAGTTACATGGAGCTTGATAGTGATGGTGTTAATAACACATATACCATAACCAAAACAAAAACACCTTAATGTCTATGAACATATCTTAATTTTAGAAACAATACCCTAATATAAGTAAAAATATATTAAACTTAAAAAAATGAATTTACACACAAGCTAAATTGATCTTTCTCATAAACAAGGGAAATATGACATAGGTATGCCCCTTAAAAATTATTACACCATCACAAGAATATCTTGATTTGATACCATATTAACTTCATTCTATATAATCAATATTATTTAAATCATATAGAGATACTTAAATATGCTTGAAATCCTACAAAGGAGGAGTTAACCATGAACTTTCATGTTCTCACTCTTCTATCCTAATCCATATTATATATGTGAGTTGTTACTAAAAATCACATACACACACATAAAATTATAACATTAGACTATGACTAAATAATAGATTAATACAACATTAAAATATGTTATACTAAATTAGGTAATTCTCTAACATTTATCCCCTAGTAAAAACATAATTTAAAGGGAAAGAAATGTTACTGTGAGAACTAGGACATATAAAAGTTTGTAATGAGCAATATTAGATGGGAACATATTGTCAATCCAATAGGGGTAGTATGAGATAAGACCCACTCTAAGTTGATATTAATTAAAATTATGTGGGAATGACCTCACTAAAAATATGATCAAGGGATAAAACACACACTAATCCAAGGTCATATAAATAAAAGTGGATATGAATAAACATGCTATCCAAAATTATGAATAGATAAACACCATTCATAATGAGATTATTTGGAACAATCCATATTGAGATTTACCACATAAAAGTAGGTATATACACTCTATTAGTTGAAAATGTGTCTCAGTCCTCTACTTCTCTTGTATTATACTCCTCTAGTTGGATGGGTCTCACCAAGTAGGTACATATAAAATAAAAGGACATAGTCCTCACTGTGCCTTTAATGCATACTATCCACCTCACTAAACATCATGTAAGTAACTATTTCACTTGATCATTACCATCTAATAACAAATAAAAATATGGTAATCATTATAATGAACACCATTCTTGGATTTATATTCAATTTAGTATAGGTTTTTTAATCATATGTAGCTGGATTACATTATCATTATCACTAATGACTAACAACTCTTTATCTATGTAATGTTTTGGGTGAATTTTAGTTTTTCCACTATATCAAACTACAAGGTTAGCAACAAACTCAAGATGGTTATTGGCTTCCTTCCTTCATTTCCTTCATCCTCCTATAAGCTCAAATGACTAGGTCAAACTACATGTACTCAATTATACATTAATGAGGAAATTCTCCCCCTTAAAAATGGACTAACTCATTTCTACTGTATGTTAGGTTATTCTAATTGTGCATCCTTACATAGGGAGACACTTTCCCACATTGATACAAAATTGGTTTATTTAAAATTTAGACTAAAAAATAGACTCTATACCTTATTTAAAAAATAAAAGCTATTAACTATAGCCTTATTGTGATACTATATAATATCTAATAAGAAATAAAAGCATTAGAGAATTGGGTGGGCTTAATCATGTTTTCATTGGATATAGTTTTTTTAGAGGTTTCCTAGTGCAATTTTGACCCTAATTTAATTTTTCTTTGCCTCTACATTTTTTCCCTTTTGATTCTAGGCCTTACATTATCATAACATATTTGTATTTGGATTATTTGATGTTGTTATGGCTTGCCCATTATATTTTCTTTGCTAATATATATCTAGGTTTGTTGGGAGGGCTATGTTTTTGCTCATTTATCTTATTTTAGATCCTTCTACTCTATGCCTCTTCTTGATTAAGCCAGGTTAGGACTCTCCTAGCTATTACCATGTGAGGGTTTATGTTTATTTTAGGTACTTAATTTAAAACACTAGTTGCTAGGGAAGAGTGTGTTGATTTAAAAGTGGTTATAGATCTAAATGAAATTAATATAGATCATTCTCTGTGTAGTTTTGTAGAATTTGTAGGGGTAATAACTACCCAATAGGAAGAAATTAACATTTTAAACTTAGTTGGCATGTTTTTTTGGACCAAATTTATATTTTTACAAAAAATAGGAGTTGTTTGATTTTATTTATAGCTATGGATTGGATCTAGGATAGTTTGGAGAGTTACTACTTTAGTTTTTTATGCACTTGCTAGGCAATATCAAACTCTTTATTATTTTGTCATGACAAGGAATTATTTACCTTTTTTTTATTTTTAGGCTTATAATTATAATTTTGATTGATATAATATAGCATTGAAAGATCCTCTTATGCATTATTTTTTTGGCTTCCTTAATGTAATTATTAGATATCAATATTTTTCTTCTTCCCAAGTTTCTTTAGATATTATTTTAAGCTTGTGCAAACCTAAATTTTTTTGGTTGTTAAAAAAAATTGCTACTTTATTTTTTATTGGATTGGCATTTTTTGGGATTCCCAACTAATATTTCCATAGGCTAAGATGCCTTTGAGTTTCTAGTATCTACCATAGCCAAGGGTTCTTAGATCTAATTTGTATTTCTAAACCATTTTTGGGGATTTATTTTGTTTTTAGTTTTAGATACAAGTTTTCTAGGGGAATAAATCATGGATGTAGAGGTGGATTTAGATCTAAATGAAATCAAGTTAGATCAATTTTATGTTAGGAATAGTAAAGGCATTCCAACCCAAGAATCTGAAGTGTTCAAAATAAAACATCACACAAGGAAGCTACAAATATGATATACAAAAACAAGGCATATCATATATTATTTAGAAATGAAGCATAATAAAGCTTGCTAGTACAAATGAAGGAACTTGCTTATATATGCAAGGATAAATACTAAACTAGCTAAACTGGCCAATGTTAAATAAATCCTCACATAGGATAAACTCACTACAAGATAAAATATCTAGTTAATACACTAAAAAATGTGAGAAAATGCATGAAATGAATACTCTAACACCCCCCTAAGTGAAGCTAGGGTATAACAAAGGTTAAAAAATGTATAGTGGAATATCCATAGTATGAGTCTTCATAACTAGGCCTAATAAGGTACTCATATACAATATGTATCCATGAAATGAATATGGAAGATGATCTCATAAACACTCCCAAGGGAAACTTATGAAACCCCAAGCATTTGATGCAACTCAAGGAAATGAGGTGATAAAAAAGGCTTCATGAAGATGTCTACAACCTACTACTAAGTTAGAATATACTTCAAGCTAAGAACACCATCCTAAATGTGTTAACTAATGAAGTTCATATGTAACTCAATCTGCTTAGTCTACTGATGATCAATTGGGTTGCAATATATGATGGTTGTCATAATAAAGTACAATGGGTGAATCTTGTGTGAATCCAAACATTATCAATAACTGATGAATCCAAAGAACATGCTGACTTACTATAATTACTACCCTGTACTTAGCCTTTGTAGCTGAAAGTATAATTACCTACTTTTTTCATAACCAAGTAATAGGTGAAGAACCAAGACAAAAGATGTATCCATAAGTGGAATGCCTATCATCAAGAGAACTTTCCCAATCTGAATCACTAAATCTAACCAACTGAGTAGAACCCCTAGTGTAGTGTAATCCAAAATGAGTAGTGCCTTGTAGACATCATAAAATCCTCTTAGTAGTTTGTCAATGACTATCATGAGGGTCATGTACAAACCTATATACAAGACCAAATTAAAATGAAATGTCACACAAATTATGTGTCAAATACATAATACTCCCAACCATCTACGTATATAATGTAAGATCAAAAAGTGGACTAGTACAAGAGGCAGTGAAAGTCACTCCAAACTAAAAAGGAGAAGGAATTGGTTTATAATCAGCCATGCCAAATTTCTAAATAAGATCAAAGGTACACTTCTAATGACTTAAATAGATATTTATATCTAAATATGAAATCTATAAACCAAGGAATAAATGTAAAAGGCCAAGATCTGTCATGTTGAATTGTGTTGAAAGTTCCTAATGAATAGTTTGAATCTGAGATAAGGAATTGCCTGTGAGAAGTAAATCATCAACATACAAGACCAAAATAATAATGTCCTCCCCAATATATTATATATACACTGTGAGATCAGAGTGTCAATGAATAAAGATAGTGGAGAGAATAAATTAATCCATCTTCTCATACAAAGAGTGAGGGGCCTATTTGAGACCATAAAGAGACCTCTTAAGTTGAAAAACAAGAGAATAATCATAAAAAACCTAGTAGGTTGCTACATATAGATTTCCTCATGTAAGTATCCATGAAAGAAAGAAATTTTAACATCCATATGATATACTGGCCAACCTTGTGATGCAGTAAGAGAAATTACAAGGTGAACTAAATCCATCTTGGCAATGGGCACAAAATTCTCAGAGTATTCAATACCTTCAACCTACGAGAATCCCTTTGTAAAAATATGTGCCTTATACTTGTTAATGGACCCATCAGTTGTATACTTGGTATAGTAAATCCACTTAAACCTAACCAAATTTCTTCCCTTAGGAAGAGTGACTAAATCCCAAGTGCAATTCTTCAACAATGAAGAATACTCATATGTCATTGTGATGTAAGAACATCAAGCTAGAAAACACTATTTTTGAGTTGTTGTAAAAAAGAGGTAAAATTAGTTAAAATTGAGTTTAAAGGTGTGTGAATGGAATTATTGGTTCCATTTATGTCCTTGGAGTCCATTTGGAGTCATAGAGTTATGTCAAATAGTCTTTAGGTGTTTCCCCTCCAAAATAGGGAATTCAAAAACTCAAATGTTTAAATGGAGTCTAGGAGGGTTAAATGCATGTAAGAGTGAATAAATGATTAAAGTGGAACTAAGGAGTCTAATGATGTAATTTAAGGATTAATTATAATTCATATGTGTGAAATATTAAAGTGGAAGTCATGATTTTGTATGGTCACCATCACCCATACGTTGGGTTAACAAGAAAGAAGTGTTTGCAACTAATTTGATAACCAACATTGAAGTTGGTAAAAATAGAGAATGGTACATGAGTTTTAGAGAGAGAATATTTGGGAGAGGTGGAAGATAATCTCAAATAAATAAAATATGGGAGTCATGAAGGACTGAAAGTATCCTCTCAAGGAAAAGTTGTCAAAGTCTATGTATGGGTTGTTTATGTAAATTGAAGAAGAATCATATGAATAAAGAAGATATTAAGATTCTTTGATGTTATCTCTCTATATTTTTGAAATTTTTAAAATTAATTCTCATGTATTGTATTGATAAATCCATAACTTATGGTACATGTTTCTAATGTGTTTGCTAGATGGTGATTGCAAGGAATATAAGCTCCATGTAAAGAAGAGAGGTTTTGAAGTGATTACATTGGTTTGGTAGGTTGTGAGACATTATGATAATTTTTTTGGATGTAATTAGTGTATAAAAATAAAAATTATGTCTCATTTTGTCTTAATACTAGAGCAAACTAAGTATTTTTATTGATTTTCATTCTCTGCCTTGCACAGTCAAGAAAAAGGCTCTTAGTTAACTATATTTTATAGTTTTTAAATCCTTAATGGATTTAATAAAGACTAATACCTATTGGAAAGTATATAGGATGTAAAAATATAAATTTTGGAGGTGATTTTTCCCTTTTGGATGCTATATAACTCAAGATATTGAATTTTGAATGCTCACAACCTGTGTAGGACTAGTGAAACCCTAAAAGCAGGGTTTTGTCATTTCTAAGAGTTTTAACCCTATAAATTTGACAATTTTTTTTAATAATCCTTTGTTTGAGGTTAAAAGAGTTATGGAAGTATTTTAGGACTGATACTCCATGGATAATTATGTATTTGATTACTGCGGAGTGGAAATATGGCTAAATAGGCCTAAAAGAGGGTTGATTTACAAAGGAAGTACTAGCTAGAAGAAGCGTTAAATCATGAAAATTTTCACATATATCAAGGGGGATAAAATAATATGAAAATTTAATTACATCTTGGTAAAATTTCTTGTCTTATCTCATAAAATATAAATTCTTAAATTAAGGCTACAAGACTTATGAGAGCATGTTGAACCTTAGATGTGGAATTGAAGGGTGGAGGCTATTTGGAAACCTATAAGAGGATAAGGTAGGTAGTTTTTGATAAATTAATACCATCAATACAATGAGAATAAATCCTTGAGACCTATATCAAAAATTAACATTCGAAACCCAAGAAGGTTACCTAGTGGAAAAGCCAGTGAAAGCATATGGAGTTTATGAAAGGACTGACTTGTATGAGATAAAGTATGAGTTATGAAGCATATGATGGAGGTTATTATTAGTGTAAGTTTTTATTTTTACCTATTATTTAATTAGGAAAATTATATATTTGTGCATACATAGAGTTTTCCTACATTTGTGGGATAGGCTAGCTTATGTGGAGATGTGTGTCATAGATGTGTCATAGGTGTCATAAGAATGTCATAAGTAACTCCTTTGACCAACTATTCTGGGTATGGGAGTTACTTCTCTATTCTTAGCACTTTGTCACCACCTTTCATGAAGGAGTTACAGTCTATTCTTGGGGTGCTTTGACCACATTTTGTGGAGGAGTTACTTAAGTGCTCTCCTATATGTATTCTTCACTTTGGCCATCTTATGTTAATGTAATATTGGTTTTTCTCCAAATTGTCTATGCAATTGTCTCTTGTTTGATTTCATTTACTTTAGCATTTTGTGGTATTCACTTGATTCATCTTGTGTAACCATGACTCGTGCATCCTCGTTATTTAGACCTTGGCGAATCCTTTGATATGGTATCAGAGCCACCTCAACTGGTTGTCTATTTTGCTATTGCTTTCATTGAAATCTAGAGCTTTGTTAAGGCATTTTTTAATGAAATTTGAAAATTTTTGGCAGATATTGCTAGTTCTCCATACTCTTGTTCCTTCCATGGCTTGTTTGGTCTCTCCATATACATGCAGGCGAGATTTCACAAGATCCAATAATCTTGTTTCTGTCAATCAGCTTGAATATTTTGTGTTTTAATCATAATTGTAGGTTGTCACATGCATTTTCAATCTTTTGGTAGCTGATTCTACCTTTGCATGCCATTTTTTGGTTGCTGGGGTCATTTTTTCTGACTAAAGGTGTTTGTTTTACATTAGATCTGCATCTTCTGTACCTCAGCAAGAAAAATGCCTTTTGAGTTTTGTTCGCAGCCTAGAAAAACCATCTGGGTATCTTTTAGTTTTTGCATAAATTCTATATACTTTGCAGAAATGTGCTCAGAAAGCTACAGCAGGATCCTCTCTATTGGCAGTTGCAATTTTGAAGGTAGTTTTCAAATGCTCTGTTCTTGCTCATACAGACTCCTTTTCCCATGAATTTTTATTTGATTTTGGCTATTTTTTCATGATCTATGCACTAGTGTAGACTTTTTTTGATTTTGATGCTAAGATTTTTCAAAAATAATAGATTCTCAGTCGTGACATTGCATAGTTCTCATTTTGGAAACTTTGGAGGATCATAACTTTCACATAAGACCTCGTATCAAGATGATTCTTTTTTTGAAGGTGCATGATTTTTTGAGTAAATCACAGTGGTGTTATTTATTTCTTTGGATATTATGCCAAAGTTGTATTTTCAGCATATATGAGGGTTTTGTAATGCATTGAAATCAAGACCACTTAGTATTTCTTGCTAGTGGCAGTTGTAAACGCACTAATATAAAGTGTCAAATCATATTTTTTTGGGGGGTGTTCTTTGATTGAGCAATATTTGAGTTTTTTTAAAGCTTGTATATTCGATTGTTGAAGATGAAGGGTGAGGCCTAGGTTGGCAGGAGGCCAATTTCCCCTCACAAAGACCTCTTTTGGATTCCTCACTCTATGCTGAGTCCAACGAGTGGTTGGAAGGCCACTTTCTCTCTCAAAACAGGCATTTTTAAAATGTTTTAGTGCTATTTTTTATAACACTAGTTTTTGTGAAATTGAATCTTTAATATCTTGCAAACGATAGCTCGGATTCAGGTGCCATTTTTTGAAAAAGTATTTGTATTTCAATTCTCCATAGTTAGGATTGTTATTTGTTAAAAATGCACTAATTTATAAAGTGCCTAAAATTTGGGTCTCTCGGGATGCATTTTCGGCTGAGTCTGACGTCCTGTTTGCTTAAAGTATTGCACTGATTGCTCTAAGACACATTCTTGGCTGAGCCTAACATCTTTTGAGCATGCACTTGCATATTTGGGGGGGGGGCTCAACATTTTAGGGAGGTGTGATTACTTTTCAGCACTTGTAATCTTTGCTTTCATTCTCTTTTTTGCATAATTTTACAACTTGCAATCAACACAACTTCACCTAAATTCAGCTTAAAATAGATTCTTTTCAACTTAAACCCCTAACATCCTTCAACTATCATGAATGAAAGGTTAAAATGTCAATCATTCTTAGAAGCAAAGGGTTATATAGGATCACCATGGGTACCGAAGTAGAACCCAACACTGATGCTGAAAAGGTCAAGTGGTACAACTGTAGTGATGAAGCCTATGGATTACTGAGCTTGTCCATGTCTCCAAAACTTCTCTTCCATTTAGAAACCTCAAAGACTCCCAAAGACATATGGGACACCCTAGAAACCTTATTTGGGAAGCTTTATGAGATGAGAGGCCATGAGCTCAAAAATGAACTCATAAGTCTAAGTCCTAACAATTTTGACACCCTACAGGACTTCTTCACTAAGTTTAAGGCCCTTAGATTGCAATTGAAAGAATGCAAGATAGAGAAGAAAGATGATCAACTCATCCTTTCTATTTTTGCTAAGTTAGGTCTAAGTTATTCAGTCTTTGTCTCCACTTTCCATGCCATGAAAAGTGCCCTTGGCACTACATGGAAAATGCCTTCTTTAGATTCCTTCATTGCCAACTTGACTAGGGAGAAAGATAAGCTAATTCAAATGGGCACAATGAAGTCTACTCAACCCCAAGATTTGATACCTAGAAATGGTAAGGATAAGACTTCAACAAAGGAGAAGAAGAAAAAGAACAAGGACCAGGAGAAGAAGAAAGAAAACCACAATCTTGCCAAAAACAACATTGAGTCTTCCTCCTCCAATACTAAACCTAAGAAGGAGAAGGTTAAGTGTGCCTATTGTAAAAAGACAGGGCATGATGAACACAAATATATGAAAAAACAAATAGATCACCTAACTCATCTTCTAGAAAAGCACAACATAGGTGTTCCTAAGTCCATCAAGCAGAATTCATCTACCCAAGATTCCACTAAGGCAAAAAGCAAGGGTAAGGAGAAAGAAAAGGGCAAGGCCCTTGTAGCTACAACAACTTCTACATCTTCATGGGTCATTGACTCGAGTGCTTCTCACCACATGGGCTCTTCCCTAGTTGAGTTTTCATCTTTAGAGCCTTGTAGCATGACTTCAATTAGTTTGGGTGATGACACATCAGTTTCTATTGTAGGGAGAGGGTCAGTTGAAATGGAAGGAGGAACATTCAATAATGTTCTAAGTGTTCCTTCTATTTCAACCAATCTCCTATCAGTGTACCAAATCACTCACATTGGTCGGGGCATGAGAGTTGAGTTTTCACTAGATTTAGTGGCTATCAAGGAGTTGCATAGTGATACTACAGTGGAAGTGGGTAGGGTAGATCACCAAACAAGGTTATATACCTTCTCACATTTTGCACATGATTCTTCTCCAACAGCATTGCTGACTCATTCAGATGAAGTTAGAAAATTATGGCATGAGCAGTTTGGCCACCTTAACTACCGCTACCTTGAACAACTTTGCAAACATGACATGGTCATTAGCTTGCCTCGTGTCTAAATCTCAAAAGGACTTTGTGAGGGGTGCTCCCTTGGGAAGCATCTCGAAGCAAAATTTGACAAAGGCAAAGCTTGGAGGGCTTCACAACCTTTGGAGTTAGTTCATAGTGATGTATCAGGACCCTTTCTTAAACCATCTTTCACAAGAGCCAAGTACATCCTCACTTTCATTAATGATTTCTCTAGGTACACTTGGATATATTTTCTCAAAAAAAGGTCTGAAGTGTTTGAAAGTTTTCTAGACTTCAAGGCTCTTGTTGAGAAACAGAGTGAGAAATCCATCAAGGTTATTTGAACTGATAATGGAGGGGAGTATGTTAGCAATAGGTTTGAGTAGTTTTACACCACAGAGAGGATTGATTTGTAGCTCACATTCACTTACAGTCCTTCACAGAATGGGTTTGCATAATGCAAAAATAGGTTCTTAAAAGAGATGGGTAGCTGTATGATTCACTCCAAATCCTTAGCACCACAGTACTAGGCTGAAGCCATCAATTGTGCTTGCTACATTCAAAACAAGGTTCCTCACAAAGCTTTGAAAGGGATAACACCCTTTGAAGCTTGGCATAAAACAAAACATGATGTTGAGCACCTTAGGGTTTTCAGATCCCCAGCCATGGCCCGCATACTGAAGAAGAAATGCAAAGCTATGGAACGTCAGTCCAAGCCTTGCATCTTTGTAGGATATCTATATGGTATTAAGGGGTATCACCTTCTAGATCCAATCACTCATGAGTTTTTTAGTGAGAGAAGTATCCATTTTTAGGAGAGTCTTATAGACTCAACACTTGGCACTTCTTCTCCCTCATCAGATCTACTTCTTCATGATGATTCCTCATTAGATTTAGATCAGCCACAACAGGTTCCTAAGCCAGAGACATCTTCTTCTTCTTCAAGTTCAGACAATGAGGACAGTGATGTCATGTCATCCACCTCTAGTTAGTCAAAGGATGAGGAGTTAACACTTGACTCGCCCACTTTCGGGCCACTTTGGGCCAGACAGACACTTGAGAGTGCTGGCACATGGGCAGGAGATCCTGCAGATGATAGATGAACTAGGGGGGATTTTTAGAGAGATCCACATGACTTCTTTGCTTTAATTTTAGATCCACAAACTTTTTGAGAGGCATTGGGGGTACCTGAGTGGGATAGTGCTATGGAGGAAGAACATTTTTCCTTAATCAAAAATCACACTTGGGATTTGACTTCACTTCCTAAGGGAAGGAAGATGGTTCAATGTAGGTGGATATATCAGACCAAGTTTGTAGCAGATGGGTCAGTTAAGTACAAGGTGCGATTGGTTCCCAAGGGTTTCTCATAGGTGGTAGGCATTGACTACTCAAATACATTTACACCCATTGCAAAGATGACTTCTATCTAACTCACCTTAGTTATTGCCACAACACATGGTTGGGATGTGCACCAGATGGATGTGAAGAGTGCCTTTCTTCACGGAGACCTAGAGGAGGAGATCTACATGGAGCAGCCACCAGGATTTGTTCAAGATTATTCCTTAGTATGCAGACTTAGGAAATCTATCTATGGCCTCAAACAGGCCCCTCAAGCATGGTATGCCAAGATGGATTCCTTCCTTCTCACAGTGGGTTTCACTAGGTGCCATTCTGATCCTAATGTCTACTTTTTATGGCAAGATGACTCGCTCTTAATTCTGGTTCTTTATGTTGATGAACTTTTGATCACCAAGAGTTCTTCATTAGTTATTGCAATGGTGAAGGCATCTCTCCAGGATAGATTTGACATGACATACTTGGGTTTGTTGCACTACTTCTTTGGCATCAAGATCTCATAGTCAGATTTAGGGATTTCTCTTACATAGCCTAAGTATGCTCTTGAATTATTAGCTCAGTTTCACATGGCTAATTACAAGCTATCTCCAAATCCATTTCTATCAAGAGTCAAGCTTGAGGTTGATTTTTCTTCACCATTGGTTGATGCCACTCGATATCGACAACTTGTTGGTAGTCTCATCTACTTGACTCACACCAGGCCTGACATATCATATACAGTGGGACTTGTCTCCAAATTTTTGCAAGAAGTTTATGAGCTGCATTAGAAAGCAAATAAGAGGATATTGCATTACATAGAGGGTTCACATAGATACGTGATTCATTACAAATTTGGCATAGAGGTTGACTTGGTTGGATATATAGATTCAGACTGGGCTAGTGATTCACAGACTTGCAAGTCCACTTCTGATTACAATTTTTCTCTAGGTTCTGATCTTATCAGTTGGTCTAGCAAGAAGCAGAATGCTATTGCTATATCATCCATAGAGGTAGAGTATAAGGGAACTATTAATGTAGCTACTGAGGCTATTTGGCTTTAGGGGATACTTTTTGAGTTTGGCATTCCTATCAGGTAGCCCACCATCATTTATTGTGATAACTAGAGTACCATTCAGATTTGTAGGAATCCAGTTCAGCACTAGCAAACCAAGCACATAAAGATTCACATGCATTTCATTCAGGAGCTTATTCATAGTCAGGTCATTGACTTGATATTTTTCCAGTCTTTAGAGTAGGTTGCAAACATCTTCACAAAACCTTTCACTGAGAGCAAGTTCATTCATCTACGAGCTCTTCTTTGGGTACGGTTCACATTTGCAATAGCATCATCTTCGGGGGGCCCACTAGCCTCTTCCTTTCTTTTATGTCTCTCTTTTGGGGGGGGAGTTTTTTTCCTATGGGTTTTCTCCTTTTCTCTATATTATGGGAGATTGCATTTGTACATGGGTACCTCACCAGGCCTATTGCTGGGACCCATTTTATATTTCTACACTGCCCACCTAAGCTGCGCTTATGGGGGGGGTATTAGTGTAGGTTTTCATTTTTCCTATTATTTATTTAAGGAAATTATATATTTGTGCATACATGGAGTTTTCTTATATTCGTGGGATAGTTTAGCTTATGTGGAGATGTGTGTCATAGATGTGTCATAGGTGTCATAAGAATGTCATAAGTAACTCCTTTGACCGGCTATTCTAGGTATGGGAGTTACTTCTCTATTCTTAGCACCTTGTCACAACCTTTCATGAAGGAGTTACATTTTATTCTTAGGGTGCTTTGACCACCTTTTATAGAGGAGTTACTTAAGTGCTCTCCTATATGTTTTCTTCACTTTGGCCATCTTATGTTAATGGAATATTGGCTTTTCTCCAAATTGTCTATGCAATTGTCTTTTGTTTGATTTCATTTACTTTAGCATTTTGTGGTATTCACTTGCTTCATCCTGTGCAACCACGACTCATGCATCCTCATTATTCAAACCTTGGAAAATCCTTCAATAGTTATATCCATTAATAAATTATTATAATGTTACAATAAATAGGTACATATTTCCAAGATACTATAGATCCTAAGAGTTAAAGAGAAATATTGAACTAAAGATGGAATCTTGAAGACCAAATCAAGCAAATCATTGTGACCATTTGGGTTTAGCTTGAGATGGTGATGTATCTGAGACTTATAAAACTATACATATAAATAAAATTTAATCATACCACTCATGTATCCCATGATCTTATGAAAAATACTATGGATCCCTGGAGAATACTTGGCACAAAAGTCCAGTACCTATAGAATTTGCATGATGATGTCGAGTAAGAAGAAGATCTTGTGTGAATGGTGCTACCTAAAAATATGTACTATGTTAACACATAGTAATATTGGAAATATCAATGTGAATAATATCCTCATACTCTATAACCTCCTCAAGAGTATCTTGAACTAGCTCCTCAAAGAATGAATCCTTGAGAGGAGGTGAATAATGGAAAGAAGAAGAAGGCATGAAAGAAGATGAATAGTCATGAGATGTGAAATAGTCATAAAAATATACATGATTTTGAAAATAAACATCATGAGTATCAGGATATAAAATATTATAAGCTTTCTTATCTTCATAATACCCTACAAAAATCAAAAGTTTGTTCTTCTTATCCAATGCTTTATTTTTCTTCTTTGGTACAAATGCCCATGCAAGGCTCCCAAAGACTCAAAAAATGAGACATCAAGATTGGTTCCATAACAAGCCTCCTCCAGAGCCATATTATCAAGTTCTCTATATGGTGTGTGGTTATAAATGTAGTTCACACAATTAACTTCCTCTACCCAATATATAGGAGGTAAATCCCATTAATGCATCATGGAGTTATCCATCTCCTTCAAAGTTTAGTTCTTCCTTTTTTCTAAGCCATTATATTGTAGAGTATGTACAATAGAATGATGGTGAAAAATACCATGGGTCTATAAAAAAATTATAGAACTCTTGACTGAAGTACTCCCCCTCATTATTTCTAAAAAGCTTCTTGATGTAGCTCAATGACTATTTCTCAACCAAAGCCTTAAAGAATTTGAAGTGAGAAAAGACATCACTCTTTTACTTGAGGAAATAAACCCAATTATGCCTCAATAAATTGTCAATGAAGGTAAGTACATAGTTATCTCCATTGAAATAAGGAGTAGGAAAGACAATCAAATCACTATACACAAGCTCAAGTGGTGAAGAAAATCTCATGGATATACCCTTAGGAAATAGATCCTGGTGTTGTTTACCCAAATCACAACTGATGCCAACTCCATCAAGACATGAAAATTTAGGAAGACCCTCTACCATATTTTGAGTGCTCAACTCCTTCAAATATCTATAGTTGAGGTGTCCAAATCTCTCATGCCAAAACTAACTCTCAAAATCTACATGGGAAATAAAACATGTCCCTATAAGAGGATTATCATCAAAACCCTCAAAATAGAAAAGTTGAGAACTATGATCAATAAAAACCTATGAAATGAGTGTGTGTCTCTAATAAAGATCTAACTTCAACACCCTATGGTGTCAAAGTCCTATTTTCCCTAACCAAAATGGTAAATATGATACACTGAAAGTAGATTGGTGGTGATGTCTAAAACATATAATGCACCATTGATGTGGCCACTGTCTAGTCTTATGTCACCCTTCCCCTTAACATGAATGGAGGAATAATATGTAAACTCAATGTTGGAAGTGAAACTCATATAAAGAGATAAAAATGACTCTTTGGTAGAATTCATATGGTGTGAAACACCATAAACTAGAACCCAACTATATGAAATAGGTAACTATGATCTTCCAACAACATTAAGTGCTTTCCCATGCTCATGAAATGGATGAGTAGAGATAGAGATCTTGTGTTTCCTAATGACACCCTCTAATACTTACATTATCTTTAAACACTTAGACTCTTCATGACCAGTCCCTCCATAATAAGAGTAAGATAGGTTAGACTTATTCTTGTATTTAGAAGATGGTTTGGGTTTATATGTAGTATTGTTGGGATTAGGTGCATTTAGGTGGGGTGTTATTATTCTTACCCTTATATTTTCCCTTAGTATTATGTTGTGAGACCACTAATTATTTTTGAGAGGTGAAATACTCAAGGTGAGACAATTTGGATACCTCCTTAGTGAGTCTCTCAAAAAATAACTCAAGATCTAGCATTTTGAATGTAGTACCTAATGCATCCATACTAAATAAAAATGTAGAAGCAAATATTTAGAATGGGCCACTCAAATTAGACAAGATTAATTATACACACTCTTCATCATTTTCATCTTTTCCACTCCCTATCAATTATGTCAACAAATACTTGAACTTAGTGAGGTATTCTACAATAGATGCAAAGTCGTCTAGATTTAGTGAAGTAAGATCCAATTCAATATGCATCATTTTCAAGTGATCTATTTTCCCAAACAAAATATTTAACTTAGTCCACATTTTGAATGGATAATCACACCCACCAAAATGAAATAAAAAACTATCACTCACATATCCCCCTAATCAAGTCCATACATTCTTAAAACTTACATTGGTGCTGAAAATTTTCAAATTCACGTGTGAATTGTGGTTGTGTTTCATTCATTAGAAAACATAATTATTTCAAAGTCTCCATGTGTGGTAATTATGTGTAGTCAAAGGTTCATAATGGTCAACACTAGAAGTATAATCCATGCTAACTAATTACCAAAGAGCAGAAATAATGCAAAGGGTAAACAAAATTGGCATCAAGACACCCCCCTCAAAAGATTCTATTAAAGGACCCCCAAATTTAGCACTTTATAAAAATAGCACATTTTTACAATTTAATGACACCAATGGATATATAATCAAAAAGCATGCACTTTAAAAAAAATATAACTCAAATTTGAGTTACAGTTCAAAAGTTAAAAGTGTTACAATTTCCCATAAAATGGGTCAATACATTAAAAAATTCACTACAAACTGGAATTTGTGACCAAATTAGTAAATAACATAGTCATCCAAAAAATCATTAGAACCAAAATTAAATCATGGAGTTAGAAATGTCAATCGATGTGAAAAAATATCCTCCTAGTTAATGTTATTCTTTCACAAACAAACTATGCTTCTACTTGAGGCAAAAAATCAACTTTGTAAAAGTAAAAAATGAATGGACAACTGGCTTTGATGAGAGAAAAAGAAAAACTACTATTTTTTTCAGCTCCATATCTCTCACAAGTAAATCCAATGCAATAAAATATAAATATTATGTAGATATAATGGCTCACATAAACATTTCCAATGCCTTGTTTGTGGAAAATGATTATTGGTTGATGGAAAATGATGCTTGGCTCATATTATCAACACCTATCTCTTCTTCTAATCATCTCTCTTACTAGAATATTTGAGACAAAAATGAACTGAGTAAAAAAATCCAATGACTTAGTTTATCTTCAAACTTGGTCAATCTTGAAAAAAAAAGATGCCTTAACAAGAAAGGACACCTATTCTAATGTAGCAATCAAGAATAGATCTAAAACAAATAAAAGAAACAAAAAATAAATCCAATGCCTTCTAATTGTCTTGATTTCTATAAAAAAAATTGAGACATAAAAAGGAGAAAAAAAATAATGTAAAAGAATTATATCCTTATCTCTAATACTTCATAATCAAATTTTAATGTCCAGCCTCCAAAGCCTTACCAATGAAAAAAGGATGCTCAACCAATAAAAAGCACCAAGTTCAAAAATTAAATACTTGTTTCAAATTTTAAATTCTCAGATCTAAATAAAATAAGATATTAATAATAAAAAGGAATATCTCAAAATAAAATCTCTAAGATGTATAATGATGCCAAGATTGAGAGTTTTAAAGCAAAAACTTGGGATGCCAAAATAAGATCAGACTTGGGATGCCAAAATTAGATATTTGATCTCAAATTTTTAAAAACTCCACTTGGTTTCTTTACACCTCCTCCCTTACAAATCTTCTTATCACATGGAATTATCTACCTTAGCATATCTTCACATCCTTTCCTCTCCATAGCTTCTTTCACTACCTTAGAAGCAACAAAATCTTCAAAAAATTAAAAAAAAAATTAAAAAGTCAAAAAAGAGGCACCATAGGGCACCAATATTTCCTCTTACACTATTTTGTATGCTTCTTCTCTATGACAAGGGAAGAATCAGTGATAAGAGGGAAGTGGAATAAAATTATCTAAATTATAAGCTAATGGATGGTTTCAACTTCTCCAAGGCTTTGGTAGCATGTTAGGAATGGTAAAGGCATTCCAACCCAAGAATATGAAGTGTTAGCAATAAAACATCGCACAAGGAATCTGCAAATATGATATGTAAAAATAGAGAAAATCATATATTATTCAAAAAATGAAGCATAATAAGGCATGCTAGTACAAAAGAAAGCACTTGCTTATATAGCCAAGGTAAAATAATAAACTATCCAAATTAGCTAATGTGTGATAAATCATCACATAGGACAAACTCATTACGAGATAAAATAACTAGCTAATACACTAACAAATGTGAGAAAATGCATAAAATACATACTTTAATAGTTTAGTGTAGATTTATAGAATCATTATGGGAAAGAATGATCCATCAAGAAGGAAAACAACATTTTCAACTCATCTAACATGTTTTTGGGATGATATTTTACCTTTTTTTAGAAATTCGATTGAGCTTTTATTTTTTTTGTTATACTATAGAAGATATTTATTAAGATTGGCATTGTGTTGGATATGAATTTAATTTGATGATGTGCTAGTTTTTTCAACTTTTTTTGATGGATTTTTAGGTATTTTATATAATGTTATTTGGTTTAAATATGTAGTGATTTGTTTATGTTTTAAGTTACTTCTTGAGGATGTCACTATGTTATTTGTGAGAGAGAAAGAAACATATTTGTTATATTTTTATTTGGATGTGGAATCTCATGATTCAGGGATAAATACTATTATACTCATTGAAAAATGTAGATTTGATTTTTATGGTGAATCCTTTTATTAGAAATGTGCTTAGTGGATGCATAAGTTCTTAGTTGTGGCTTCAAATGTTTTGGGCTAAGAGTTATAGATGTTTTGGGTAATGGATGTGAAAGATTTTGAATTTTTGAGATTTATATGGATGGTTTTATATCACTTTAAATTTATGTTTTGGGAAATTTTGATCTTTTCTATAGAAGAGTTTTGAAAGATAGCTCTCCCTTGATATCTAGGGCATTTTGGTCTTTACTATGGAAGACCTAGTTTTTTTGTTGCAAAAAATACATTTTAGTTTTGTGGTTGTGATTTAGATGAAGAAGAAAGTATTTTCATTGGGATTTTTATGGGAGGATTTAAATCACTCTCCTTGGGAATCCCAAGGTATTTTAACTTTGAAATATGTTTTTATGATGTTTTGAAATATGGCCATTATTTTTAAATAATTTAATAAGCTTTGGTTTTTTCATGCTTGTTTCCCTTGAGTTAATTTGGTATCATATATGATTTTTTTGTAATTAATGAAAGGGTGAGGGACCTAATAACCCTCCATTATTATTATTTATAAAAATTATATATTTATGGAATTTGAAAAGACATTAATAAAAAATTGACACTACTATACGCTAATAACAATCTATACACATGATTTATAAAAAAAGAAACACAATAAATAAAGATATATTAAATATTAAAAAATACCTAGATATCAAACTATACAAACAAACTGTGAAATAATAATCTATAGAATTAACATAATTATATCATCAAATTATGACTATAGTTTTAGTCTATTTGGCATATGTGGATTCTATAACATGAGTACTATACATGGAAATTGATAGATGGAGAGGTGAACATAATTCATAACTAAAAAAGTAGGCACAAGGTGGATAGTTGTGCATAATGTTTTTTACCAAATTATAGTATTCAAGTTGAAAATTAAATCATTACTAATATTATAAGGATAAATCTTCATGGGTCTATAATAAATTTATGTTAGACATAAAAAGATCATTGGAGTTGACTACATAAAAAATGCACATGCATAGTGTTGTATGCATGATGTGTTAATCAACATATTTTATTAGGACTATCTATTGCATAGTTATATGAGTTGTAGGTAAACATGAAAATATGCATTGGACTCTAATCAAATATTTGACAAAAATAATTTAATATAGTTGTGGAAGAATAACTCTACACAAGACTTATATCAAAATTAGTGCATAAAGTCTGAAAGTGATGGTGTTAATAACCCAAATACCATAACATCAATAAAGATACATTAATGTATACAAAGCTATCTTGATTTTGAAAAAACTAAAATAATGTATGAAAGAATATATTAGACTTTATAAATTTAATTTACATAGATGCTAAACCAAGTCATTACATCAACAAGAGACACATAAAATAAGGATATACCTTTATAATTATTACACCATCACATGAATCTCTTACTATAATAAAATATTAAATTCAATCAACATAGTAAATTTTATTCTAATCATAGAGGGATACATATACAATATTAAACTCCTAAAAAGGAGGAGTCAACCACTATCTCTCCTATTCTCACTCTTTTATCCTAATCCTTATCATATATGTGAGTTGTTGCAAAAAATCATGTACATAAAAATTACAAGTACTAAATTTATACTATGACTAAATGATAGATTAATATAATTATAAAATATGTTGTAATAACTTAGGTAAATCCTCAATATGGAACCCACATATAACTCATAAATGAGTTTCAATAAGTGGACAAGAAATACAACTTGATTTAAGATAATCTCACATTTTTGGACAGGTTGAAAGAAAAGGTTGCATAAATGAAGGTAGAGACATAAGTATTTGTATAAAAAATAATGGAGTTCAAGGAAAAATGCAAGAAATTATTCCTAAAGTGAGAGTTGTGCAGAAGAAATATTCAAATGAAGATGATGAAGTACATGAAGAGGATGAAAAAGGAAGGCATGTCTAAGATTTTTGTTTTTGTTTAAGTATGGGGGAATCTTGGTCCCAATAATGTGTATAAGATTAATATAAGTAGCTTTTTACTAAGAAAGATGATTTTATAGGTTACATTAGGTTATGTGAAAGTATTTTAAGAGTATGCATATGGTTTGATGTTTATGCAAATGTTATACAAATATATGCATAGTTTTATATAAAGTGGAAGAAAATGAAAGGCTACACAAAAGTGGAAGAGAATTAATTGTAAATTAAAGTATGATTTATATGATTTTATATGAGTCCAAATGATTTTATTACTAATTCTCATGTGTTATGAATTCTATGGTTTAATTTATAGTTAGGGTTTGAATGATATTTGACGCTCATTTTTTATGTTTTATGTTAATCTTCATAATATTCTTAATGATGGGTTTATCAATGTCTCTTATGTGCTTCAAGTGAGTGATTAGAATAAGGTTTACACAATATGCTGACATACTAGAGTTTTTAAAGTGTTATTGTAGCTATGGTTTGGTTTATTTTTAATGTATCCTAAATTAATAGAATAATTTCCAACCACAACATAGGTATTTAACCAATACTAAACTCAATATCAATATTCCTTTATATATATATATATATATATATATATATATATATATATATATATATGCTTATATATAAATAATTTAGAACAAACATTAAATACAAACAAGCTCACATATCTCAAAATTTTCATTCCAAAATCTCAACTAAACACAATCCATTTTTAGTATCTAATGATTCGAGTAGCATGGTTTAGATTTATATTGGAATACTCAAAGAACTTATGCTATATTTTTATCTAGGCCTCACATTTCACCTAGTGGATATACTTATATAAATAATAAAGGGAAACTGAAATAATTTACATATGTATATGTATAAATATCTACATACATGTACACACAAATACATATGCACACACACACACACACACATAGATATATGTGCATATACTTACACACACATATGTACATATATACATATACATATACATACATACATGCATGCATGTATATACATACATATGTACATATACATACATACATATCGACACATACACACATATCTATCTATCTATACACACATATACATATAAATATATATATGTATATATATATATATATATATATATGTATGTATATGTATGTATATGTATGTATGTATGTATATGTATACACACACACATACATATATATATTTAAAGGATTATACAACTTAGGAACTGATATCTATCAAATATCCCTAGTATCTCTCAATGATATTTATTTCATCTTAGGATATATAATGAATTATTTTGTCTCAAATACAACTCAAGTACAAAAATAAAAAAACTCACCTAAAAATTAAAATGAGTAATAATAATTCCTAAAATTAATCCCCTTAGTATGAACATAATAACATGTGATTTATAAGACTAGATGAAGGCAGAGAGGTACCAATATGATATAGGAGAATAGGGACAATTAATTTATCCCTATATCTCAAAATCCTCTTGATAGCCTACCAATGACGATCATGAGGTTCATTTGAAAAGCTAGATACAAGCTTAACTATAAATAAAATGTTAGGTTGAGTATGGGTCAAATACATAAGACTCCCTACCATCTGCCTATATAATGTACCAATATGAATATGGTGCTTCTTGATATGGAACTAGTCTACTTAGCATCTGAATTTAAGTATTAGAACATTTTTTGGAACACCTTCAGTTTAGTGCTTAATAAGCTAAAAAATAAAGTTAACACAAATAAAGTTAACACAAATATTTTGATTCAAATATATGTTAATACATATATTTTCCTAAATTAAGTTAACTTTATTTGTCTCTTATTATTTGTGTTAACTTTATTTGTGTTAACTAATAAAGTTAACACAAATATTAGCTGATACATAATGATTTATATTTATATGTATATGTGTGTATACACATACACACACATGTGTGTGTGTGTATATACACACATATACATATAAATATATATATGTGTGCATGTATATATATATATATATATATATATATATATATATATGTATGTATGTATGTATATGTATACACACACATACATATATATATTTAAAGGATTATACAACTTAGGAATTGATATCTATCAAATATCCCTAGTATCTCTCAATGATATTTATTTCATCTTAGGATATATAATGAATTATTTTGTCTCAAATACAACTCAAGTACAAAAATAAAAAAACTCACCTAAAAATTAAAATGAGTAATAATAATTCCTAAAATTAATCCCCTTAGTATGAACATAATAACATGTGATTTATAAGACTAGATGAAGGCAGAGAGGTACCAATATGATACAGGAGAATCTAAGGGTTCATGCAATCTTACATCAACCAAAAATAGAGTGGCATGTGTTCATGTATTATTGTTTTCATGTTTATCATTTTTTGACATGGTGAAGATTATCCAAGATAATATTTTTACTCTTGCACTTCAATAACATCAATAACTTTATAGAAGAATTAGTTTTACATAACTACATGGTTATAATCAAGTTGGTTGAGTCCTTTGACCATTGGTACAATCTAGGATGCCACTAAATCTATTAAAGGGTTAAAATGAATAGGTTATGAGGAAAAGGATAAATGGGAATCAATATATTCCTAAACCAAAATATGATTTCATATTTGGATTCCTCTTTAAGATTATTAAAATTAAAAAATATCATCTCAATCTGAGTTCATATGCTCAAGTTATGGCCTTTAGAAGTTTGTAATTTTTCATCATAATGAAACCACCTATATCCATATGCAAATAGTTTCTAAACTAACAACGGTAGTTTTTCCCTAAAAAATAGTGAGAGTTTCATCATAGATGAAGTTAAAACAAAAACAAAAGCTTAAAAAGATGAACAAATGGATCTGGAGTGTTTCTAAGGGGATAAAGAAGGTGAAGAGATATGGTATACGGTATATAAATTTTAGGAAAGATATGAAATAAAGAAAAAGATTGAGCTACATCACTTAAGAGAGTTACAAGTTGAGGAAAAGATAACTCTATAAAATGAGAGAGTTTATGGTGAACCAATCCATGAGAGACTATGTATGGAAGTTAATATTCATGTTTATATTTCAATAATCCTTTAGAGGCATGTGTGTGTGTGTGTGTGTGTGTGTGTGTGTGTGTGTGTGTGTGTGTGTGTGTGTGTGTGTGTGTGTGTGTGTGTGTGTGTGTGTGTGTGTGTGTGTGTATGTGTGTGTGTGTGTGTGTGTGTGTGTGTGTGTGTGTGTGTGTGTGTGCGTGTGTGTGCGTGCGTGCATGCGTGCATGCGTACGTGCGTGTGCGCATGTGCATGCATGAATGCACATGCATATACATGCATGTATACACACATTCACACACAAAGGTGCATGTACATGCACACACATACATGAGTGAGTGATTATGATAATGAGTAAGTGTTCATTATATTTTATTATTCTAAAGATGAATTAAATGAATTTATTTTATTGAACTATGTTAAGTCTAGTAGTGTGCTCAAGTGTGCCTACTGGGGCATGTCCTATTCATACATCACAAAGGTCAAAATAGTCCTTAAGTGGATCCTCTTTATTGTGATTTCACCATTTGGTATCAGATAAATTTATTTCCTTCATGGGATGGGTTTTTAAGGCTCTTATTTGATTCAATTGTAGGATATGCAAGAGAATTCAACTTGAGTTTGTTGAAATTTATGAAATATAATCTTGCATAGGTGAGAGGATAAATTTGTGGAAGGTGTGAGATAAGTAATACAAGTTGAGAGGAAATGAGAGAGGCTCAATTTTGATCCTATCTTAGTTTGTGAAAGATAAAATTTCTTTTTGAAGAGGATATGACACATAAAGGAATAAGATAACTAGAGGCATAAGACTTGGTTGAGATGTTTAAGGAGTCAAATCAAGCTTGGACATGATGGAAGATACATAAAGTTAAGGTGTTGAAATTATAATTTAATAAGGATGAATTTTGGATATGTTGACATCCCTACAAGTAAATTAGATGTGTTGGAGAAAGGGCCAACTAAAAGAGAAAGAGACTGATAAAGATCAAGATGAAGGAAAAAGGTAAGCCCATTATTTTTTTTGGTTTTTGGTGAAGAGAGCCTAAATGAGATCATGAAATGGATAATGGAGTTATAAGTTATTTTTGAAGAGAAATGTGTTGAAGACCCCATAAGGGTAAAGGATATAAGTAAGATATTATGTGTAAGTGTAGTCGAGTAATAGAAAGTTCTCCAAGAGAGGAGACAAGGAAAAGGAAATAATAAAGCAATAAGTTGGGAACATATGGTTTCCAAGATGATGGGTCATGTTGTGCACCCATAAATGTAAGTAGAGTGTATGATTAAGCTTTAATAATTGAGGCTTGAGAGATAATAAAAGAATAACAAGATTTCCAATTAAGGAATATGAAAGGGAAGTTTCCATGTGATAATCTAAGATATATTCCAATTAGTATCAAGGATAAAGATATGAGTTATGAGAAGAAGGTTATATTTAAAGACAAAAAGAAAGTCATGTTTATATGTGAGAATCCCAAATATGATTTTAAGAACAAAAATGAGGAATAATTTTAGGGTTTAGGGTTTATGATAAACCCATAGGGGAAAGAGTCCTCATGAATGAAGATGCAGATGTGATAGTCTTGTCTCTTTTAGAGGGTATAAGGGTTGAGGACAACCAATGAAAGACATAAATCTACATGAAGGAAAATATAGAAATGAAAGAAAAGAGTAGCCATGGGGAGTTACAAGTTTCTATAAAGGAGACAATGGAGATAGATGTAGTGAAAGATAATGTAAGGAGAGTATGGTTGAAGACCATCCATTTTAATGAGAATAAAATAGAAATAAGTATGAGGAGAGGACAACCATGGATGTTGTTGATAATGGGCCTTTGAAAGTATATCATGTGAGTGAAATACATGAGAAGCATGAAATCAGTAGAGAAGAGTTGGAAAACATGTATACAAGGCATAATGAAGAACTTAAAAGAAGTGTTTATGCGAACTCTTGATTCCCTTAACATGTTTTGTCAATGTGCATGTAAAACTATGTTGAATATGGTAACGAATAGAATAAAGTGTGTTTCAATCCAACCTATTCATTTATATGATAATTAAAGTGAATAAGTAGATCAATAGGATGTTATGGCAATGGTGGTTGAAGATTTGGCTAGTAATGATATACCAATATTATAAGATTGTATTCAAGTCATCATGGAGACAAGAGAGACTGAAAAGGTTAAGGTAGAATAATGTTGTCAAGAAGACATAAAATATGTATTTAATTTTCAACAAATAGAGGTGGGAGAGATTAATCTCACAAGAACAAGTGAAACATATTGGCAAGAGGAAGATGAAATTCTCAATAAGATAATGATGGATAGAGAAGGATATGTATCAAATATCTATATTGATAGATAAATAGAGGGGATAATGGTAGATAGAAACATTGAAAACTTCATGACGGATATTGGTTCAATGATCATTTGTACAAGGAGAGATGAATAAGTCCACTCATGTGGCACAAAGGCAAGCAAGGAGATTAAGATGGTGAATTTACTTCTACCAAGAAAATGAGGAATGAAGATGGTGTTGTATATGTGGTAGTATCCAAGATAGGTATTGGTGAAGAGACTCTTATGTGTTAAGGTATGAATTTTTCTCATATGGACAAGGAGAGTGCAAAGTTATTTGCACATGACATGGTTGAAGTGAAGGAAGGAGATAACAATCATCGTAGAGATGATATGAGGAGGATAAAAATAAAATTAGACAAGGATGAGATGAATATGATAAGTTTGTTATCATCCCAAGCATACTAAGAATAGTATGAGGTTATAATGGAGATATATCTGGAAGATAATGTTGTAGTAGGGGTGAAGGGGTTGCATGACATAGTAATGAGGATAAAAAGAGATGAGGAAACAAATATTATCCTAGAGGTAGTATTAAAATCTATGGGTGATAATTTGGATGCCCAAATGTATTTTTAATCCACTAATGTAATATAAGAGATGAGAGGTGAGTTGAGGTGATCCTAGATTTATGTGATTAGTTCAAATCCAATGAAGGCTGAAGCAATGATGATGGTGATGGCATTTGGTGGTGGTGGTCAAATGAAGGTGGGTTTCATCCCATAATAAAACATAAAGATAAGAATATAAGTATTTGGTGGAGGTGGATAGGATATGGTGGGACTAATCCTAAAAATTAGAAAAATAAGAATAGAGGTAAAAAGAGAATAAAGGAATTGAAGATAACAAGGAGCAAGAAGTGGAATAAAAGGTGAGACAATCAGCTAAAGTACTTGGTATGTTTGAAGGGAATGCCATGACCATTATGATTCATGTTCAAAAGAGTGGTTTTACCACTTACCCCATCGATGTGAGTATGAAATCACATTTTAAAAACATCAGTAGTCTAATGAAAGAGCATCCAAGGGTTTGTTTAATCTTACATCACAAAAAAACAAAGTGGAATGTGTTCATGTAATCTTGTTTGCATGTTTGTCATTTTTGGAATGGTAAATATGATATAAGGGATTATAAATACTCCAACACTTTATTATCATCAATAAAATTAAATAAGGATAAGTTTCATATATCTAGATGGCTATAATCAAGTTGATTGAGTCTCTCAACAATTAGTACAATCTAGGATGTCATTGAATGTGTTAAAGGGATAAAAATGTTAGTTTATGGGGGAATGGATAAAAGGTCATAAATAAAGCCAAATATAATTGCTAATTTGAATTAATCTCAAATACTAGTGAAATTTCAAAATAAAATCATCTCAATCAGAGTTTGTATGCTGAAGTTATGGCATCTAAAATATTTGGGTTTTTCACATTAATGAAAATACTAGTTTGCATATAACAATGGTTTTGTAACAAAAGGTAGTTTTTTCCTAAAAATAATGGTAGTTTAATCAAGAATGAATTTATAACAAAAATAAATACCTATAAATATAAATTGATGGATCCAAAATAGTTATAAGGGAATAAGGAAGGTTAAGAGACATGAGAGAAGGCAAAAAAATTCTAAGAACGATATAGAATTGGGTAGAGTGAGCTAAATCACTCAAGAGAGCCCCATGTGGAAGAAAAGAGGTTGGTGGAAGAAAAGATAAATCCAAGAAAAAAAGAGGGATTTGAACCTTCCATGAGATACTATATATGGAAGTTCTTAATCATGTTTATGTTTCAATAAGCCTATAGAGGCATGAGTGAGTGTGTGTGTGTGTGTGTGTGTGTGTGTGTGTGTGTGTGTGTGTGTGTGTGTGTGTGTGTGTGTGTGTGTGTGTGTGTGTGTGTGTGTGTGTGTGTGTGTGTGTGTGTGTGTGTGTGTGTGTGTGTGTGTGTGTGTGTGTGTGTGTGTGTGTGTGTGTGTGTATGTGTGTGTGTGTGTGTGTGTATTATTCTTAAGATGAATTTAATGAAGTTTTTTTAAAAATTATGTAAATTTTGATATTTTGCTCAAACATGTCCATGGGTGGGTGTTTTATCCATGCGTCATAGAGGTAAAGGTAGTCCTTAAATGGACCCCTTCTCTTGCTCTCACATAAAAATTATTCATCAACCTCTCATTGATAAAATATTTGATGGAAACATATCAACCAAATTAGTGTGGGAACTATAATAATGAATTCTACATGTTATCAACCTACAATATTCTATATACAAACATAATAGTTCTCAATGAAGTACACATTTTATGAAACAAGAGTTTTACCACTTATTTTCACACAAAAAAGAAAACAAAAGAAATACTTGCTCTGATATATTAGAAACAACCCATAGTTAGTGGTTGATGATAGGGATTGTTTAACCTCATTCATTTATTACCTCTATCCCCCAATTGATAGTCATCTACTAGATATATTAGTCATCACTTATATATCCTATGTGATTAGTATTTACTTCCAAATAATTATCTTTTTCTTCATCAATAACCATGGAATTATCTTGTAGTTTATCATCAAGTAGATCTTGGTTTGCAATTTACAATCATGTGTCTTGGTTATTTGAAATATTAAAAGATAAATCATTTCTTTGAATCTTTGGAAGTTGATCCCTATTTGAAATAATATTTGGATATTTTTTAATATACGATTTATCCTTCTTGTTTTTACCAAACATTATAATTCCTCTAGATAAATATTCTTAGTTATATTTTCTTCATCTATCTGAGAAGAAATCAAATATTCTAAGCTAGGATTTATTTTAATAAATGTGTAAAAATGTTTGAATAGATGGATAACATGGTATATAATAATATATTTTTTGCATCATCATCATCCACATCAATTTTAATTCTAACTAACTAATTTTAAATGGAACAAAATATACTAATGTGTTTCACCATATATTTGCCTTCCTCTATCTTTAGAGTCTAAACAACTTATGCTCCATGAACATTATTGTGTTTCTTGCTCATGATCCAAATAACGTGTATAAAGTATTCCATATGACATTTGAAGTCTTTGATAGGTATATATTATGAAAAAAAACATGAGATAACCCTATGCTAATAGTTTCTATTGCTATTTGATTGTTGGATTTTGACTTGACCATTTCATTTGCATCTTTCAATTTTAGTAATTTCCCACCAACAATTTCCCATATATATTTTTCAATTAATAATTACTAAGTTCTTACTTGCCAAGTTTGGAAGTATTTTCCCTAATTATTTTTGACAAGAATTACTTTCTGCATTATACCCTCCCCCAAAATTTTGATAGACAAAAAGGATGTTAGTTTATATCGATAATGTGTCTATTATAATAAGATATTTTGAATATGAAAAATGATACTCCCCTGATTGATCTAAATTCTAGACCTAATACTTTGACATAAAATTTAATTAAACAAAGTATGATTTTAGAAACCATCTATTTGAATAGAATTATTATAACTTTTTAACACAATTTAATTAACTTATTGACTAGTCACATACTTAATGTTGTAAAAAAATATTAAACAACCTTTAAAAAAATAAATTAATAAATGACCATTATACATGTAGACACTTCATTTCTACCACTTTGGTGTTGTCATTAATTGTCAAACCAAGTTTTTTCATCAACTAAAAATTCAATACCAATTTTTATGAATATCAGAACTCATCAAGATAACTATCAATTTTATCTTGAATCATGACAACACACCCTAATTCAAAAAATACACCACATCATGATAGAAAAATTAATGACAATATTGTGAATCAATTGCTTAGTTTGATAATGTTACCCTAGTTTAGTTAAATTGAATGATCAATCAAGACATAATAATACAAAGGTGACCACATCATTCCTAATCAAATTTAATAAAAAAATTAACTTTGATTAGATAATTAATAGATATTCCTAATGGCAAAATCCATGGAGTTCATATTTTCCATATTTTCATAAATAAAAAATCATATTTTCCTACTCATTCACCCACTTGGAAATTAAAATATAATAAATTTTCACCCTTTTCCACTATAATTTTAATTCAAAATGAAAGGTGTGCAATCAAGGATAAAAACATATCCCTATGCAAATCACATTAAATCCCAAGCAAAGGGCTTATTTTACACACTCCATGTCATAACATTAAATTATCATCTTCCATTGTAAGACACTTCTCCACCCTTAATCTCCATACAATATCAATTGTCAATTTTATCCCAAAAATATAAAAATAGAAGGGAAATATTCCATTCTAAATAAGTTTTCAAGAGACAACAAAGTGCTTCTAAATATTCATATAAATGCTCAATCATCATCATAGTCCACCATCCAAATCATTAATTTTACAAGGGGAGGTACTACCATATTTACCACACACCTTGTTCATACCTTTACAACCACATCCTTTAAACATCATCTAATCCAAAGAAGAAGATTATTCATCTTGGTAAGATATAAGATATAACATTTGATTGCTTCCTTCCTTGAGATAGCTCTTCTGAGGTATATTGAATGTGAAGTTTTTGTAGTAGTTTGGATGGGATTTTATTTCATATTACAATAAAAATTACATATAGTAATGAATTTAATATTTATATATAAATATGGCATACCTGGTGGGATCTAAAATCCACAATCAACACTGGTATCCCTTTATCCTCTTTTTATTCCAAAATTCAACACCATTTTCTACCAAAATTCCTCATTCCCCCAAAACTCTTCCAAGTTTCCATCCTAGTTTCCTAGTGAAAATGCTCTATATAATCATATAAAATATAAAATTGGATGAATTAAGCATGGATAATAACACCCACCCTATAGGTTCTCTTTATTGCTCACACCACCCTTCTCAGCTAGACTTTCACTGATTCCCAATCACCCATAGCTTCCTAGACTTAGATTTTTGAGACTTAGGCAGCCCTCTTATACCCAAATCCATCCCCTTAGGTCTCATCCTCCTAGGAAAATAGTGCCCAATTTGGCTAGGAGCACCAGAACTTAGGGGTGTCTTATTTATGATGTTATTGTTCAAGTTCACCTCAACCTCAAATGGTTGGATTTTCTTTTTTTTTAAATTTTAAAAGGGGTAAAAACTTTATTAATCAGAAAATCCAAAGTACAACATAGCAACTCCACCAAAAGCTACCAAAAATAGAGAAAACCAAGAAAAACTACAAAACATACCAACAACAACCGTCACTCTCCATCCCCATCTCTGTCCTCTCTAAGAATCTACTCCAACCTCCGACACACCTCATTGGGCAGCAATTCCCATTTGTCCACCTTCATCCCATCATTTTCCTCTGAAGCCCATTTCACTAGGCAATCTGCTGCTCCATTCCATTCCCTGGGAATGTGTGCAAAAGACACAAACTCCATAAGTGCACTAACCTAAAATATCTACTGCACTATTAGGGATAGTTGCTAGCTCACATCAGTAATCCTCCTTTCCAGTAGCATATTGATCAAAATTTGCGAGTCGGCTTTACATTGTACCTTATGCTAGCCTAACTCATAAGCTCTCCTCAAGGCATACAAAACAGTGAGTCCTTCCATCATGTTAACTGCCTGCTCTCCCATATGGACCAAAAAAATAAAAATAACAGATCTAGAGGAGTCTCAACCAATTCCCCCAATCCCTGCTGGGCCAGGATTACCTCTAGAAGATCCATCAGTATTAATTTTTAAAAAGCCTGTGGTGGGTGGCGTCCACTTCCCTTGCCTATGAATTTTTTGCTTACCGCTCCTACCACGTCTAACACAAGCAGAGGCCAGAGAGATATCCTGTAAGCCCAGTCTCTCAACCAGCTCTACATCACCCTTCTTTAGAGGTAAAATGATTTCACTCTTAGCTACCACCGTCTCTTGGACCATACCCACTATTCTGCCCCAAACCTGTTGGAGCACCAATTTCTCTTCCTTAAAAATTCTATGATTTCTCTCCAGCCATACTTGCCACAATAAAAAGATTGGTCCATCATACCAGACCTCCTATAGGAAATGAGCATTAGAGGGTGGTCTACCCAATCTAGACCAGAAATCAACCAGGGAGGAGGCATGCAAGCAACGACATCTCCATGCATCCCACCAGGCGTGCCACAAGTGAAGAGTAAGAGGGCAACTAAAGATTAAGTGTGTCGATTCCTCCTCTACCTCCAAACATAGGACGTAGCATGAAGGCCCAACAAATCCCCTCTTCCTAATGTTCTCCCAAGACAAGTAGCAATTCCAGGCCAACGTCTAGGTAAAACAATTACATTTCAGCCAGGAGAAATTGCTCCAAACCCATTTCCACCATAAAACTTCCCCTCTTCCCTCACATTGCTATGCAATCAATTCCTAATACCTTGCCATGATCATGTATTTCCCTTTAGGATGGGGGGACCAAGCCAGCATATCACACTCTTGAAGTGCACAGTAGCTATGCCCAACCAAGATGTGATTTAGCTCAGTACACTCATTAGCCATACCATTAATCAGCCACTCCTCTGGTACAATCCATCTTGCTTCCATCAACTGGCCCCTAAGGAACAAAATTTTGTAGTCACACACCCTGTTCCACCCAGCCTCACTAAATTTCTATGCTAGATCAATCAAATGAGGATATTGAGCAACCAGAGGGGGAAAGCCATCCCATGAATCATGCGAGAATTGTGCCTCAATCCCTCCTCTACAAATCTAGAAAAGACCTCTCTTAACCAAAGCTGTGCCCTTCTTTCGAGTGGTACAGATCAATGACCTAACTCCAAACAAGCTGTATCTAGGAATATCCTCCCCAGGGACCCCAAAAAAATACATATGGGATAAAATCCTAGCCCACACACGGTCCTATTCCTTGCACCATCTCCAATACAATTTTGCTGCCAGGGCTGTCCCTGCCAGAATAGACTACCACAATCCCAGACCCCCAAAAAATTTTAAACTGCACACCACCTCCCATCTAATCAGGCTCTACTTTGTCGAAGCCAAGTTACCTACCCAAAGAAACAATCTTGCCAAGGAATCAAGTTCCTTGACAAAGCTCACAGGTGCCACCTGAGGCATGCATCTGTAAATAGGAAGCACCTAAACCACTGATTGAATTAGTTGGGCCCAACTAGCAAAGGACAACCACCTATTGGTCCAATGATTCACCTTACCCCTGAACTTGTCTAGAATCCCCTGCCATAATTCCTTAGCCTATCTCCTAGCTGCTATAGGGATCTCTAAGTAAAGAATCAGGAGGCTACCAATTTGAAACCAAAGAATATCAGCCAATTTATGTTGGATGGCCAGAGGGGTGTTAAAGAAGAAAATGGAAGACTTATCCTCATTAATTACCTATCTCGTGGCTACTAGGTAAGCATCCAATCCACTAAAAATATTGGTGGCCTCCCTCATATTAGCCATGCCCATTAGAGCCACATCATCCACAAACTGAAGATGAGAGAGAACCGAAAGGTCACCTCCCCACCTCCATCCTTGAATATCACCTTCCAAGGTTTTCTTCTTGATTAATCACCCCAAACCTTCTGCCAAAAGTAGAAATAGGTAAGGGGATAAGGGATCCCCTTACCACAGTCTGTGCGTGGCCCCAAAGAGGTGAGAGTGCTCCCCATTAACCAAGAAAAAAAATGAAGTCAAGTTCACATAGCGCATTACCCACCTGATCCAAACTTCCTCAAATCCAAAGGCTTCTAGAATCTTCTAAAGAAAGGACCATCAAAACCTGTCATATGCCTTAGACATGTCCAATTTCATAAACATAGCCTTCTCCTGGTATTTGGACATGGAGTGGATAGCCTCAGTTGCCACCACAATACCATCCAGAATCTGACGCCCCTCCATGAAGCCACTTTGCTCTTCTGAGATCAACATACTCAATGACTTCTTCAACCTTTCTACAATTAGCTTAGATATAATTTTATAGACCACGTTGCATAGGGAAATAGGTCAAAACTGATTTAGTCGATCACCCCCTTCCCCCTTAGGAATGAGAGCCCAAAAAGTCAAATTTAGGGCTCTAAGCATTTGCCTGCTACTCTGGGATTATTGAACAATAGCCAAAAAAATCCTCTTTGGCAATTTCCCAAAATTCCTAAAAAAATTCAATCGAAAAACCATCAGGGCTTGGTGCCTTACCTATTTTCATGGTGAAAACAACCTCCTGGAGTTCTTCCATATAAATTGGATGCATCAACTACTCCATCTCCTAAGATACCAGAGTGGGAATATAGGACAATATCTGCTACTCAACATCTGCTTCCCTCCTCCCTTCCTCCTTAAAAAGAGTAGTGAAATACTAAGCTACTTCATTACATATCTCCCTGGTAGATGAGATGGTCTCTCCATTGTCCAAAACCAAAGTGGATATCATGTTCCCATGCTGCCTAGCTTTGACTGAGTTGAAGAAGAATGTTGTATTCTTATCCCCTCCTGCAACCACTCAACCCTTACTTTCTACTTCCAAAATATCTCTTCCCTCAACTCCCATTCCTCCACTACCTGAAGAGCCCTAGCCTCTTCCCTCAGTAAGATTTTAGACAGCCCCTCCTCTCTAATAATTTTATTAATATTATTCAACTCCCTTTGTGCCTCTTTATTTTCCTGAAAGATGTTTCCAAAGCTCAGCGTGTTCCACCTTTTGAGCTGATATTTCATGAACTATAGAAGCTTGGCAAAGATGTACATTGTTGTACCAACAATAGGCCTCCCTAATTGCCACCAATCCAACACTCTTTCAAACAAATCAAGATCCCTGAGCCACATGAGTTGAAACTTAAATGGTGGCATCCTGTGTTTGCAATTAGAAGAAATGTGTAGCTTGATTGGCCAGTGATCCAAGCCTCTCCAGTCAAGGATCATGACCCTTAAGGTCCATAATCTGTCCACCCAGTAACAAGAGGTTAGGAACCTATCAATGCACTCAGCAATACCACTGTCGCCCACTCTCCTATTGTTCCATGTGAACCATCCATTGCATGGTTTAATGTCCACCAAGTTGAGTTCCAAAATATTATCACAAATCAAAAAAGAAGGTTCCAATCTTACCGTACCTCCCCTCTTTTCCATAAGATCCATGATAGCATTAAAATATCTTGCCATAATCCATGGCAAATAAGGAAAATCTCTATGAACCAACTGTATATTATCCCAAACCAAAAGCTTACCTTGGAAATTGGTGGGGGCGTAAATGTTCATAAGAAGAACATACTCCCCCAACTCGATGCATAAGGAGACCAAAGAAAGTGAAGACCTAAAGGCAATCCATGACATCGACTGAACCTTGCGAGGATTCCATAGACAAGCCACTCCACCAGCTAATCCCTACGTCCCAATGCATTGACAAGAACTTTGCCTCCAAATCTGAGGTGTTATTTTCATCATATACTCTACTGAGACCTTAGTTTCTTGTAGGAATAGGATATCCAGACTGTGACTCCTAACTAAATCCCAAATAGCTTTTTGTTTGGGGCCACTGTTCAGGCCCCTCACATTCCAAGAAAGAACAATCATTTTGGTGGAGATAAGAAGTGGGAATTAAGGGTCTTAACCACCTCTGAATTAACTAAATTTTCCCCAATCAACTTTATCCTTTCCATATCCTTCTTCCGTCCCAGCTTAACACTTTTTTCACCAACCCCCTTCTTTCCATCCCTCTGAAGAATTGCTAGGTGAGGATGGCCTTTGCCTTTCTTCTTTGCATCTATCACCCCTGCCAGTGTTGGGGAAACCCCCTCCTCCACATCTTGAACCATATTAGTAATTGGTTCAATAGATTTCTGATCCCCAACCTGCCCATCCAAAATCATGGGTAAAGTTTCTTCCATAGGCAGCATTGCTTGATCCATGAGAGAAATTCCCTTCATCCTGAACCCCCAACCACCTGCCCTACACCAATTAGGCCTGGGAAAATCACCTATTGGCCTAATTCATCCAGCACCTCAAGCCTATTAACTGAATCCTCCTCCTGATGCTCCAATAAGGACCTCTTAAGTCATTTATTTCTTCCTCATGCCTTAACCTGCATAAAATCTTTTGACTCCTTTCCTGCTTCCATTCCAACCTTTTTTCCTTTGTCCACACTAGTAGCACTACTCGATGGAGGTGGGTTAGAAGGCTGCTGATCACCTACTTTTACCTTCGAGCATCTACGTACCAAGTGGCCATACTCGTGACACAAGCAGCATTTGAATGGGAGTGTCTCATAGTCTAGTTGTTGGACCCATGAGTAATCACCCACAGACATCTCCATCACATCCAGTAAAGGCCTACTTAAATCAATTTCCACATAGATTCTTACAAAGGTCATGATTTTCTTACCAAGAGTTTGGGTGGAAGACCCCACCAATTTTCCTAGCATAGAAGCAATCATCTATAGAATGTCCTCTCTATAACATTCTATAGGCATTCTAGGTAGCCTAACCCACACTAGGACTCTATTTGGTAATTCCTTAGTTAGGTTAAAACCAGTGTGCCATGGTTTCACAAAAAGCCTGACTTGGTTATAGAAGTAGGGAACTCCTTCAAACACCCTATTTCTATCAGCCAGGCAAACAAAAGTGATCATGAAAAAATTATTAGCCAACAGCGTGACCTCCATCTCTCCTTCTGGCTCTTATACCCGACGAGCTCAATTCTCCAGGAAAGGCAGGGAGACTCGTAATCCCAAAAGTTTGTAGTAGAGAGAATGCTTGGAAAAATATTCCACATCTTCAGTAATCATATCAAATGGGATTATTAGCTGTCTCTCCTTACAGCGCTCTAGACATCCATTCACCTTTGTGATCCTTGAGCCCCCCACTGATTGAGTGTCAAACAACCCTTTAGTTTGGCTAAGATTAGTGGTTTCCTTCATCTTGGATTCTAGTCCCTACCTATTTATTCCAACCACCTCACTAAAACTCCTATCCATCCTTGCCTGCAACACTTCCTCCAACCCCAGCATCACGCCCCTTCCTAGCCATGCTTGCAAAATGTGCACTCTAGCAATAGGTGCACTTCATACAGCCCCACCCACCCCAGCACTGAGCCCTGTCCTATAAGTGTGCATAGCACACAACTCACAACATAAAGGATAGGAACTGTGCCCTACCCTGTAAGTGCATGCAACACACAACTCACAGCACAAAGGATAGAACACAGTTGAAGAAAGGAAAAAAACACAGCCTCAGCTGTGGCTCCTACCCCCAGCATGCAAAATGCCTCCCTTCCCCTCCCATGTAGAAATGGTCAGACCAAAAAATGAGCTAGGGCACGACTGCCCTAGCTCGGCTCCTCACGCCTGTTCACAACCATTTTTCCAGGATCCAGTCAACCAACTATATTGACTAAGCCTAATTGAGTCAAATGGTTGGATTTTCTTGAATCCTTATCTTTTCCCCTATTGGCTTAATGCAAACTCATCTAACCCATGACCATAAATTTCCATATAAAAGGCCATTCAATGTCCATTTATAAGGGTTGGCACTCATTCACAGGAAAAAAACAAGAATACAAGCAAGTACACTCAAGCACTCTTCCATATTCTCTGCATAAAACCTTCCAAGACCAATTCAAGCCTATTGAAGCACTCACTAATCCCTAGTCATCCAAAGTAAATTCTAATTTTTCATCTAGTTGTATACATAACACAATTACACCAATCACTTCAAATGATATAACTACATTAGCTTGATCCCTCTTCAGAGTATTGGTATGTAGGTAGCGTGCCCACACATGGGGTGTGAAGTGCATCCATCATATCCTTTACACACTAACCCCTCATATTTTTCCTAAGTTTTCTACTCAAGTTCAAGCACCAAGAAATCCTAAGGGTTTTGAAAATTGAATCAGACACATCTCTAGCTTTGTATAGACATAGGCTTCAATATTTCACTACCAGGGTGTCATAAGCCTGCCAAGCACAACCCAAAAAAGCTAGACCACTAGGACAATAACATCAAAAGTGGACAACAACATTGAAAGTGGACTATAACACCAAGTAGTAGGGTGTCCTAAGTTTGGAACTCCTATCTAATCTAGAAATAGAGTTATGGGTCCTATTTATGACAATCTGTTATCCCTACATAGTAATTTCAAGACCCCACATCATCCGTTTTAGCCCAAAATAGGCTAATTTTGAATTTTTAAAACTTCTTAATATTTTTAGAGAAGGTAAAAACATATCTATTTACATAAATTAGCAGGCTAATTGAGACACATTAATTACTAATTTAATTTATCAAAGCTTTATTTGCTTAGGAATTAAACACATAATTCCCAAAAAGAATAAACGATTTGGTGAACCTAACTTAATTTGAATTTTTGCACTAAAACCCTAAAAACCCTAGGGCTAATTATTTATAATTTTTTGAAATATTTTCTTGATTTTTCCTAAGTTTAAAGATCAGAAAACTACAAATTAATTGAAATATTTTTAGTAAATTCACCTAAACCCTAGTCTACATTTACTAGGTCCGATTTGCATACAAACACCTTCAAAACACTAGGAAAAATATACTCTAATTTTAGCAATAGTTTTGTATTTTTATTCAATTTTTTAAATTACTAAACTAATTTTAGAAAAATTCATTCAAAACCCTAGTTCCATCAAATACATTCTTAGTTATTTTCTAGTACTTTTTGCATCATTTTATAAAAAATCCTTAGTTGCATATACTAACTCCTTCTTTACTATTTGAGGTATCACCTTACATTCATACAAAAGTTGTAAAAATGATGTTCTCTAATCTACAAATTTTTCTTACATTTATTGCAAACCATAAAGATTCCATTATCGGTCCTATCATATACACGAATGATGAAGTTTATCATATGTTAGTACAAAGTTTCATTCTATGTATTTCATGCCTAATGTTCATACTAAGGGATGATATTACAACATTCATTGCTAAAATTATACAAGATTTCCATGTGCCTTTTGTATAATCTATATCTCTACTATGGAATAATCTTCAAGTTTCTTATGTTCAACATGTAATTAATATTATGTTACAACTCAAAGCTCAATATGCAGTTAGACATAAACTCATGCTCTCTATGTTTGTACTCCTCTATGTGCCTGTGGCCTATGTGCAAATTTTGTTTATTTCACTTGTATGTGTATGTGTCATTTGAACATGCCTTCCATGCTCATTTCTAGTTTGAGTGACATATGAACATGTCCCTAATTTACATGGCCCCTTTGGCGCATCTAGTATGTTTCTTGCTCCTTACTCCTTGCTTCTTGCTTGTTTGCTTGTTTTATTCCAAATGTGTGGAATGCCATGATCCATATCATGCATTTTATTTTTATTTCTTAGATTCCATGATGGACATCATGCTCTATACCTCTAATTAACAACTAACAATTAACATTTCTAGTTCTAGTTTAGTACTTTGCACATGCTTTCACATTGTTATATCTATCTAGGCATACCCCTGTTGATCTAACAATATCTTAGTACAAACATTTACTATATCTTGAAACATATTGTCGAATATTAAATGCTATATATATATATATATATATATATATATATATATATATAAAGATTAACACACTTACATGACTCTTTTCTTTTGAGAGAAGTTATTTTAGGTTTATCATTCCTACCCTCAGAAGAGGGGGCATAAAACAAGAGCTTTGTCATACAGATAAAACCTCCTATAAATTGAAACACCATCATTTAGAATATTTAACATATAATCTAAAGGTCAAAACGATCAAATCAAAGTAGAAAAATAAGAACGATCTTAGATCAACAGTCAGTTTTCACACTAAAAAATAGAGCCAAAAATGAATAGTAATGATAAAAATAGATAATAGTGCCAAAAATAGGGGTATCCATAGTTTGGAACTCCTATTTAGGTAGAAAAACACTTAGGGTCTCTATAAATAGGCAAAAATTTTAGTTTAGGGATAGGTTTTGCACTTATAGATCCTTCAAATTTAGTAGTTTCAACACAATTTTCTCAGATATAGGGGTTATCATGCAGAACACGATGGTTATCACTTTCAATTTAAATTGGGTAGTTGGAATAAATTATATATCATAATCCATGTTCTAAACATTAGTGATTGGGGGAAATGTGCATATCACATTGATCTTCTTTTGTTTTCAAGTCTAGTTTATTCTAGGCATTCTCAGTAGTTACGTGACTTACTCCATTTGTAGGTGGTTGGCATCAAATTAAAGTTAAAATTTCATACAAGTTTAGATTTTTGAGTGCCCAAGTTCTTGAGTTGGATTTAATATAATCCTAGTACATTAGTTTTAGAGTGGATTTCATACAAGTCTAATCTCCATCTTTCAAAATGGCCAAGAGTGGCCTAGTTTTTAGCACACATTCGGCTATCCACACCATAGTGTCAAATTTACATCACATCATGGGTTCCATGAGCCATCTCATATGACATATATTATATAATGGTATTACTTCATAGGGAAATGATAGAGCCAAAGATCTAGCCTTTATATTCTTGAGCCACCTAGGATTGGACATATTGTCTAGACATCGATTAGCACACACATGATTCATTAACTTCACTTAGTTGGTGACAATGGATCCAAAGGACTAAACTTTGCATTCTTGAGCCAAATTTTAGGGAATTGAGCACTTATATTTGTTCATGGTAATACTATTGATTTAACACATACTTAGCACAATCTAGCATCACAACATGTTTTATATTGGTTTGCATACCCGATGAGGTATATTCATTCCTCTCTCTTCCTTTACTCAACTTTAATATGTTCATATTTTATATATATATCACATATAATAAGAATTGATCTACTTTATGTTTTCATTTTTGTATTCACACTTCACAATGTGCTCTCTCTATGCATATTTAACATCACACAACTTCATGAGCTTCTCCCTTACAGGTAATTTCAGGCATGCTTTTTATTTTTCCTTCATCATAGTATTTCATTTTTATGTATAAATAGAATAAATGGGGGGTAGATGTAATAATATAAAAAATTAAATTGGATGACTTAGGCATGTATAATATCACCCAACCTATATGTCCTCTTTTTCTCACTCAAGCCTTATTAACTAGACTTTCATTTATTCCTAGTCACCCATAGCTTCTTGGACATAGCTTTTTGAGACCTAGGCAACCCTCTCAGACATGGATCTATCCCCATAGGTCTCATCCTCCTAGGATAATATTACCCAATTTGGATAGGAGTGCCAAAACTCAAGGGTGTCCCATTTTTGGTGTTGTTGTCTAAGTTCACTTTATCCTCAAATGGTCAAATTTTATCGAATCCTTATCATTTCCCCTGTCAGCTTAATGCAATCTCATCTAACCCATGATCATAAATTTACCTATAAAAATACATTCAATGTCAATTTGTAAGGGTTATCACTCATTCACAAGAAAAAATCAAGAATACAAGTAAGTACACTCAAGCACTCTTCCCTATTCTCTGCATACAGCCTTCCAAGACTAATTTAAGCCTATTCAAGCACTGATACTAGTCCCTAATCATCCAAATTACATTCTAATTTTTTATCTAGTTACATAAATCACATAATTTCACTAAGAACTTCAAATATAACTAATTAGCTTGATCCCTCTTTGAAATATTTGTATGTAGGCAACGTGCCCACACACAAGGTGTGAAGTGTTTTTAGCACATCCTTTACACACTAACCCCTACTCTCTTTCCCAAGTTTTACACTTAAGTTCAAGCACCAAGATATCTTATGGTTTTTTAATATTGAATCAAACACACATTGAGCTATGCATAAACCTAGGATTCAATATTTCACTACCAAGGTATCACAGGCCTACTAAGCAGAACCTCAAAAAGCTAGACCACCATGACAACAATGCTAGAAGTGTATAACAATATTGGAAGTAGACTATAACACCAAGTAGCATGATGTCCTAAGTTTGGCACTCCTATCTAATCTATAAATAGATTTTTGGGTTGTATTTATGATAGTTTACCATCTCTGCACAGTAATTTCTAGACCTTGCATCATCTATTTTAGCACAAAATAAGCTAAGTTTGATTTCTTTACACTTATTACTATTTTCAGAAAAGGTAAAATACATATCTATTTACACAAATTAGTAATCTAATTGAGACACATTAATTATTGATTTACATTTACTTAGACCTTTATTTACTTAGGAATTAAACACATAAGCCCAAAAAAGAATAAAACACTCTACATAATAGTGAAAATGTGAGTGAAAGCAAAAAAAATGCATTGTGTAGTAGTAGACAAGTCCTCTATTTGTTTGTCTATGTTTGAAGGTATTGGTGAAATCAATCTGCACTTTGGTAAATATGTGGTGTATGGTGGTAGAATCATTTCTATTTTTACTAACTATTTTTTGCATGTTTGGAAAAAATAGGGTTTCTATTAGTGTAAATATGGTTTTGATTAGTAGAATCACTATGCATACTAGTAAAAATGCGATTGGTATTAGTGGAAACATGTTTTTATACTTTCTATTTAATAATTTTATATATTAGTGAAAACATTATTAGTAGTAGTGAAAACATGTTTTATAGTAGTGAAATTTCAAACTTATCAATGAAAATGTTCTTCCTATTTTTTGTTTAGTGTTTTCTATAGAATGGAAGAATCACTCTATAGAATGGCAAAATCATCCTACATAATAGAGAAATTTTAGACAAAGATTTAACCAATTCACTTGGAATACCTACATGCTTCTAAAATATCAAACCTATGACTAATAATCTATTTTTATCTTGTCTAAGACTAAATATTTTCAAACCAACACTCATAAACACTTAATTTTGGTGCTCTAAAATTAATAAACACTTATATTTGGTGCTTAAAATAAACTTATTTATATTTTTTTGAGTTTTGTGTTTTATGTTTATGATATATTATCTATGTTTTCCCCTTGCCTAATTTATGGATCTTGGGTGATAAAAAACACTTCAGTTATCCTTTCCCCAACTTGAAGAAAAATTTACATATCCTCTCTTTTTTCCCTTTGTGGAACCTTGACGATTAGAAACAACCTATTTTTTTTGGTTGCACAAGTTAGATCTTTATCATAAACCATGAGTCCTTAGGGCATGGTGACTGGGATTTCATCCCCCAATATACATATCGATAACATGTTTTGGTAGGGTATATAAAATGGGAAGGAACTATCGCTATTAGCAAAGTAGTTGTGTGTTTTAAGTACACCATGAAGTGAGGAAATTTGATCTAATACAAAGTCCTAGACAAAAATCCCAAATAATAATTTCAAGTGACACTCCATTGGGATCTTATGTTTGGAGTGGATACGAAGGGACAATACCCTCTCCTAAATCTCATAATTTCCCTTTTCTATGGACTTGGGCCCCATCATACCATAAGGTATATAGGGAATGCATCTATTTGACCATGTTTTACCTAGCTTAAGAACATTCAACCACAAATGAATTTTAGTGTAAGGAAAACAACTTTCCTAAAGATCGCTCATCACATATAGATGTATAGTGAGGGTTAGGAGACCATCTTAGTCATCACCTTGTGTGATTAGAATGATGGATTGATCAGATGCATTTTACACCTACTACTAATAGCACATGGATTATTGCTTACGTGCACATTTTTCATTGTTATTTATATCTGTATTATTTTTTAAAATTATACCCTTAAAACTAGTCTAATTACCAAAGCTAAAATGTTTTTGTCAACCACATCAATTTTCCTGAATTAGGTCTACTTTGACCACGTCCAAGTCAAACATAAATATCCAAAGTCAAACCAATTAAACTTTACCAAATCCAAAGTTTTTGAAACAAAAATTCAAGTCAAACTAATTCAAAATTAAAACACTTCAAAAGTCAAAGGTCAAAATTAAAACTTCAACATAAAGTCAAAGGTCAAAATTCAAATTATTTAAAGTCAAATTGTCTAAAGTCGAATTTAAAATAAAAAATTCAAATTTTAAAAACCTAAAGTCAAATATAATTCAAATAAAATTCAACTTAAGTCAAAGTACAACATAAAATTCAAATTTAAAACCAAAACTAAAGTCAATTTAAGTTAAGGTCAAACCAAGTTGAAGTCAACTCTTAAATGAAATTCCAAGTCCAATTTTGATTCAAGTCAAACTAATGTCAAAGATCAAGTGTGAGTTTATTTTAAACCAAGTTGAAATCAAAGGTTCAAGATCTAAGGGTAAGCATATAATATTAGAGTAAGAACATCCAAATACATATTTCAAGACACATATCACACATCATTTTGAAAATAAGTTAAATGTTAAAACACACTTTCTAAGAAAATTTTTGGGCTTGAATATCATATTGAAACTTTATCAAGCATCCTTTTTTATTTAAAAATAACATCAAGACTTAATCAAAGATCCTAAGGTTAAGACATCAAGAAAACATGAATTATCAATTATCAACAATCAATAAGTAAATCATGATAAAAAATTTAAGCATCCTATTTCATGTAAAGAAAATAAAAATCAAGAAAGTTAACTCAAGCATGATTTTAATCTAAAATTTAACTTAAATACAATTAAAAAACAAATCAAAATCAATAAAAAGTTAACTCAAATTTTATTTCTAATCCAAAAGTTAATGAGTGACACATAAGTGATTATCCAATTTTGAAATCAATTAAAAATTAATCCAACATTGATTCAAATATGATGATCATAAACATGCCTCAATATACACAAAGTAGAGTTAATTATAACACTATCTTTAATTAAAACTTATTTCATTTTAACCAAAACTAAGAAGAAGTATGTAAATTACTACATGTTGAGGGATGGGTGGATGCAAATGTTAATGAGTTTTAAACCCACATTTATCCACTTAGATAAGATATGATAATAGCCCATTTTGATTAATGTTTTAAACAAAAAATATGAACTCCTCTTGCATTTACTGGATCTAGGTGCTAAGTTTCTTGTAGGCTATGCCCTAGAAAACATGCAATACCTTATTCATGTACCAAAAAAGGATGTTATGACACAAAAATGAGTCCAAACTTATTTTAGCCATGATAAAAGTCAAGATCACAACACTATTCAAAATCCACATCCAAATCCTGAGTCATCTATAAAAGTGAAAGAAGTCCTTGTAGAAATACCACCTCAAGATATCATTTAGGTTATGATTGAGAAATAAAAAAATGTGATCCAAATGCTTGATAATTTGTGCTATAATTTAAATAGTGGTAAATCCACCAACCAATAACAATAAATCCCAAATATTCAACCACAACAAATCTTGACCAATCAATAACAAGTTATGTCCAACCAATAAATTTTGGCTAATCAATAGCAATTCACATCCAACCTATTAATCCCATCTCATAAACAACAAGTCCTATCCAACTAGTAAATCCCACCTACCCAACAACAAATTCCTATAAATAGGGTGATTATTCCCATTAAACCCACCACTAGGGTGTTTATTCCTACTAAATCCATCTCTAATTTTCCAATCAATCCTAATCCATTAATCAATCCTAATCAACCCTTCACTACACAATAACATGGTTAATATTCATATCAAGACACTCCAAACCCTCAAGAGTGGTAGGTGATGAAGGATGATATTATAGGACTATAAATAGGGAACCAAAGCAAAAAGTTTAAATTTGAGGAACTGTCTTTATCCTTTTGACATGAGCTTTTTACAAGTTCATTTCCCCTCATTTTGAGGCACTAAAATTTCATAAGTATAAATAAAAATGGGATACAAGAGAGAACATAAAATAATTATTCATATGGTGCTTACCAATTGGATACAAAAGATCAAAAATAGCTAGATAAGCCCACAAACATCATGTATCTCAAGTGAATTTAGGCTTGATCCATTAGAGCATTATATATGAGTACCTTGATGCTTGGGGTTAGTTTCACATTATTTCACACCCCTTCCACCCATTTGTATAATTATACCAACCTCATTTTACCATTTTTACCTTATGATGATCTACAGGTACTACATGTTATAATAACTTTCGCATGATTTAAAGGTGACAACATTATTACAATAGGACATCATAAGTTAACATTGATTATTTCACTATCTTTTAGTCCTTACAGAGATTTTTTTAGCCATGTCCTCTTTTCACAAATACATTTCCCTCTTTCCTACCCTGTATTTAGTTGGTTTCCATATCTTTCACACCTTACATTGCTTTCCACATCCACTACTAGGGTTGGTCTTCACTTTTCTAGTTTTCCTTTTTATTTACCTCATGTTTCACTTATACAAATGTTTTCAGGTTTCCTTTGTATATTATTGAAAACCCAAAAATATAAAATCATCAAATAATCCAAAAATTCATATAAAATATGAAATCCTAAATTCCTAAACATTTGAAAATTTAGAAAATCCTAAAAGAGATATAAAGCCATAAATTGTTTGTCCCATTTGTAATCTTATCCAGGTTTTGATTCCACTCTTTGCTCTATTTAGGGAAAAATCATTAGGTACATCAATCTTCATCCTACTCCCATGTGTTTGTACACTTTTTTTGGAGGGTATCTTTCATCTAATCATTGTCATCATAATTAACATCATCAATTTCAATTCCTACCTTCTTGGGTGAACTACATTAGCTTGATTTCCACATGAAATACATAGGTAGTGCTTAGTTACATGGGATATTGTTAGGTGAATATTTTGTCATCAACTAATTGAAGAGAAAATTGTCATATCAGTCACAACATAATGAGATAAATCTCTCCTTTTAGCAAGGGGAGGCTCCCTATAAACTATTATAAACTAAACCTATACTAAATACTAACTAGGGGGTAGAATCACACCATCCATTTCTCTTTTTTTAGAAATGATGTTCACAAAATAGAGAAAAACTCTTGTGTAATAATTGAATCTATTTCTCTTTTTTTAGAAATGATGTTCATAAAACAATATGAAAACTTCTCAGGTGATAACTGGATCCACAAGAAACCCATGAAAGCACAACGTCTTTCGTTGCTTCTCTTATTGGTTAAGTACGTAGGACACCGTAGAATGAAGTATAGCCCAAAGTCTCCACTGCAAACTACAATATAGTATATGATCATAAAGGATAAAAGTAGTCCAAAGCCTTTCCAATATCCTTTGTGCTAAAATGCAAAACACACAATTTAAAGACAATTATGGTAGCACAAAGTCTCCACAGTCAGCTTTAGGACATCTTCCATATTATTTTCACTTGCTCTACTTATTTGATCAAATGAATAAGATTGTATTTAGGAAAAAGACATAAGAACAATTTCTTACATAACACAAGTTATTTCAACACAAAGTTTGAAAGGTCACTTGCTTTCTCATTCACCTGATAAAATATGATTAACAATCTGAGCTCAAAGTCTCAAAAATGCCTTTCAATTTGGGCAAAGTTTTGCTTCTAATAACTGAGAGATCTCTTTCATTCAAAAAGAGAGATTAAAATATATAGCATTCAAAGAAAGACTTTGGCACTTGTTTTCACAAAAATGGCTCATGCTGCATTGAATGCATTGGAAAGAGGAATTTCTATGTAGGGGCCATACTAGAGTAGGTTACCAGACCTGACTTTAGAATTTAACTCATATCAAATGTCTTCTCCAAAGCATGGGTTGCATAATCCTCTAAAAGGCAAGGCCACTCCTCTTTATGATACTTACATGACTATCCACTCATCTTTACTCAAACAAAGAAAAATAAGCCATGCCATTAAATGCTTATGCTCTCTGATATCCACCTGGTGGACTATTCTACCCACTAGAATAACTCTTTCACTGATGCTTTTATATTCTCTATTTGATTCCCTCTTTCCTTGCTATATTTTATCTCTTCCTACTGATCCAAGCTCTTGGGGCTATCTTCTCACCTTCTACTAGCTTCTTTGGCTCCTTTCTTAGCGAATCATTGACTTTGTCCTTGGGTCTACATTATTTGAAAATCAATGGTTATTCCATTATCCTAAATTTGACGGCTGTGGGGATGTCACTGGTCACTTGAACCATTTTGAACCTTGAACCATCTTGAACTTTTGAACTGTTTTGAACCATTTTGAAGTGGAGTTCAATGGTTCGGTGGCATTCATTTCAAATCATTAAACCCCACTGTTGAACCATATATCATTGAACCTTGGCATTGAACCATCCTTATCAATTTTAGGAAATGCCTTTAAGTGTTTTGAATTGTTCCTTGTTCATTTTCTCGACTGAAAAACCCTTTGAAAATGGGTTATTTGCTTTTGCCAAAAAGACTTGGGTAATTGGATAACTTGACTACTTAGAACATTTTAGAGAAAGAAGGAAACCATTTTTTGGCATGCAGGAACAAAATGGTCAACATGTTGACTACAAAAATGAGTGGCTGATTTTGGGGACAACAATAGGCTCCAGTTGGGGAACTTCCATCAGTTGTACTCTAAAACAATCAAAGGGAGTAGAATACAGACTCTAAGTGCCTTCATCCATGACATTGAGACATGGATTCAAGCCACCCAAAAAGAGAAAGATGATTAAAAAAACTAAATGAACAACACAAAAAAATAAAGACTATACAAATGTACAACTGGACTTATCTGATACTTCAAGGATTGAAGTGCTTGAGATGTTGCCCACTGTGACATCCCATCTTGATATCTCAATAAGAAACTATTATTTCCACTGAATTGATGGATGTTGAATGGACCTCTCCACAAGGAATCAATTTTTTTGTGCATTCAATTTGGTTCTCTCCTCTTATCCCATAACAAGACTTGATCTCCAATGTGAAACTCGTGAATCCTTGCTTTCTGGTTGAAAAGTTTCTTCACCTAATTTTGATGTTCATCAATGTGGTCCACTACTATAGTTTGTTGCTCTTCTAACTTAGTCAGACACATGATTATTTTGTCAATAGAATTTTCAAAAGTTGAGTTTTCTACTGCCTTTGCCAACTTTAATTCTAGTAATTCCAAGGTAATAGGTATTTCTATATTTAGACCATACAAAATTTGGAATGGGGACATACCTATTACCCTCTTAGGCATAATCCTATCTACCCATAAAGCATCAAAAAATGCTTTATGTCAAGTCCTCTGATTGTCATCACCCAGTTTCCTGATGATAGTAACTAGATTTTTGTTACTAGATTCTACCTAGCCATTTCCTTGCGAATAATAGTCTAAAGAGTGGGAAAGAATAATTATATGATTGTAGCAAAAGTCATTAATCTCCTAAGAAGAGAAAAATGAGGCATTATCTACTATAATATTGTTTGGAACTTCAAAACGGGAAATGATATTTCCTTCAAGAAATTACACACCACTTCTAAAGTGGCATGCTTGATTGGAATGGCTTTTACCCACTTAGTAAAATAATCTATTGCGGTGAGGATATAGTTATGTCTAGCACTTGAGGTTGGGTTCATGGTGCTAATGAAGTTAATACCCCATTTCTGAAAAGGCTCTTCGATCACCATAGGTTGAGGGGTAATGTGGCCAACTTGGATTTCTCAATAAACTATTGACATAAATCACATCTACATACCCAATTCTATGCATCTTGAAACAAAGTAGGCCAATAATATCTGGCTCTTAGAATTTTATGATCAGTCACAGGTGAGAAAAAATTTCCTCCATAGGCTAAGTTATGGAAGGACTCCAAAAATTTACTTTGTTGTGCTTTATCCATGTAGCGAAGAAATACCCCATCAAGGCTTCTTTTGTACAAGCCATTATCCCACAAAACATAGTTAGCAACTCTCAACTTAACATTTCTCTTTTCTTTGTAAGACAGATGTGTAAGACACTCACCATAAGTAAGAAAATGAGTGATATTAGAATACCACTCATCAGTAGTAGTAACAAAAAGAATTGTTGGCATGTCATCAGTCATTACCTCTTCATGTCCTATTTCTTCTGATACATTTTCAATAATTAATTAATAGAGACCTCTTCCCTACACCAGCTTAGTAGGCTTAATATCAAGATCAAACTATAGAATTTTGGCAATCTAATTTCCCCTTTTTGTACCAAACTCTTGCTGAGTTAAAATAGCCTTCACTGTGGTATCAGGCACTAAAACAATAGTGTGTGAATTCAGGATATAGAACCATAAATATTTTATCACCTTAACCACTACATAATCATGCTTATCCATAATTGAATACTTCAATTCATGATCTTTGAGAGGGTAGATCATAAATGATATGGGAAAATCCAAACCTTCTTTGTCCTGCTGAACCAAAATGGCTAAAAGTGTGTGCTCAAAAGCATAACTCTATACCATGAAGTCTTTGGTATAATATAGAAAAACTAGGATCAGGGCATGAACAATAGCCTTCTTGATATATTTGAATGTTGTTGTGCCTTCTACAGTCTATTGGAAAGTATCTTTATCCTTCATCATGTTGACAATGTGGTGGGTTTTTTTTGCAAATTCTGGGATGAACCTTCGTAGAAAATTCACCTTTCCAAAGAAAGAATGGAATGCAAACTTACTAGTAGGTAGAGTAAGATTTTGGATAGATATGACTCTTTTTGAGTTGTATTTATACCTTCTTGGGATACAATGTGGCTGAGAAGTTTACCTTCTGTAACCCCAAAAACTAACTTCTTAGGATTAAGAGAAAGACCATTTTGCTGACAGCATTCCAACACTTGTTGTAAATGATGCATATGATTAGGACAATGCTTGGAGAAGACAGTTAAGTAATCAAGATATACCATGATGAACTTCCCTAATTCATCTTTGAAGGTAAGGTCTATTGCTCTCTAGAATGTGGGACTAGCATTGATCAAACTAAAAGTCATTCTACGATATGCAAATGTGCCCTAAGGTGTAGTGAAAGTGGTTTTGTGTTGATCTACTTCATCAACTTCTACTTGATTATACCTAGAAAAACCATCTAACATTGATAACATCTCCAAGCCAGTTACTATTTGCAACACTTGATCCATGATAGATAGAGGGTAGTTGTCCTTTAGAGAAGACTGATTGAGATTCCTAAAATCCACACATATATGAATTTCTCCATTATTTTTCCTTACAATAACTATGTTGGAAATCTAAGTGGAATAGTAAATTGGAAAAATTATTCTGGCATTCAACATCTTCTGGATCTCTGAAAGGATAGTACCTGATAGCTTGGGATTGTACTGCCTTTGCTTCTACTTGTGAGGTAATGACCTAGTCTTGAGAGGAATTTCATGTCAAATTTATTTAGGCTAAAAGGATTTTAGGTCATCGTAGGAATATGCCAAAACATCAATGTAATAGTGAAGAAGAGTGATGAATTTGAGATTTTTGTCGGTAGTGCAACATTTCCCAATGTTGAACTCAGATTTACATGATCAAACTCTTTAGATGAACTTGAATCCATTGGTTGTTGCTTGATACACCTCTCATGCTTATCAAATGTTTTCTCAAGAGAAACCAAACCTTTTGGGATTTTATTCCCTTTGAGTTGAAGAAACTCTTCTCTAGTTTGTGAACTTGTTTTAGGAACTGATTCCCATGCTGGAGAGGTACTACCTTCAAAATAGAGCTCCTCAAAACTGTCCATATTTTCCAAAAAAGTGACAATTTGATTATCACCATTAAACACCAACCAATGGTTGGTATTATCATGTACACTTGATTGAAAGACCAAATCAATAGTGTACTTGTTCCCTTTGAAATATTTATGAGGAACCATGAGGGTTGCATAGACAACCAATGAATCTGCATGATCATTAAACTCTCTGGGCACCACAAAAATACTGAAAGCATCAAAACTTTCAATATAATCCCATACAAGATTATGATAATGTCACAATCTTTCATTTTTGGTTTGATACATATTTCTTACCTGACAAACCACCAATTTAGCATCTCCTTGGGCATGAAGAATCTTAACACCTTTAGCATGAGCAGCTTTCAATCTGAGCAATAAAGATTCATACTCGGTGGTGTTGTTGGTATTGTTGAACTGCAACTTCTATGAAAAGGGGAAAATATCTCGTTATGGAGATATCAAAACAATTCTAGCTCTAGAACTGGTAGAAGAGCAGCTGCCATAAAATTTTAGAATCCAGACATCATTAAAATATGATCTTCTTAAAGATTTCTCTTCGCTAGGGAGGGAAGATCCTTTTTCACCTAAACTTTGCTCAACCAATTCTTTTGATTTTATGTCTGAATTCTTTGAATTGTCATCCAATGAACTTTCGTCTGACGAAATAGAAACATCTTCAGTAAACAGAAAGTAATTACCCATTCTTGAGGATTTAAACAAAATTTGAGCTTCAGGGTTTGACGTTTGGGTGACAATATATTTTAACTCCTTAGGAAGAAAATTTTACATGATGCCCTTAATAGGTATCCTTGCTTCAGATAGGTCCATATTCAAATCTCCACCTACATCCTTACAAAAATTACATCTGAGCAGAATGACATAGGAAGCTGGAACATCAGCCACTAAGACTGTCATCTTAATCCTCTTATCTGGAAAAGCTGCAAATGCAAATTGGGCATTTTTGATTTGACCCAAAAGTGGCACTTGCTTATTTTCCATGGAGAAACATCTCCCAAAATTTTTAGTTAACGTAGGACCAAGAGAGTCTTCTACCTTGGTGGGCATAACATTGTTAGAGGCTCTAGAGTCTATTATACAATTGCTCAACCTATGACCATTAATCAAAAGGGAAACATAGAAAGGTTCTATTTTCCCAGGGGAAATAAGAGGAGTAATGACAAGGTTATTTTATGTGGCTTTGTTCTTTGGGAGATCATGAGTCACTTTTGAAAAATCTTATCTTGTAGGGATAATTTTTCTTTTGATGCATTCAGTCAACCTATCCAACTGCTCAGGGTTGGCTTGTAAGTATTCAAACTCATACATTTGGATATTGGTCTTCCTAGTATGATAAATTATGTCAAATAACTAAAATGAAATATAAATAGAGGAAGGAAGTCCATCATTCTAGGTTTTATTGGGTGTGGGAATGGTCTGAGAAATAGAAGCAGAAGGTACATGGTTATTTGAGGTACTTACTTTCTTATTGATCACCGAGTCCTTTGATTGGAAAGGTAGTGAAGTCCCCCATTTAGCAATTGAAATTACTAGCTAAGGTTTTCCTCCTATTTTTTCCTTATCAGCTTGTTGAGTTGACTAGTTTTGGGACCTAGTAAAAATAGTGTATAATCCATCAAACACTTCTCCCTTTCTTCTAGCTTCATCTTGGTAATTCAAAAAACCAATGTTGGAGTTGCCAGCTAATTCTTCTTCTCCTTCTACAAAGAGATTAGCATCATCTTCTTGGTCCAACTCAGGTTAGAAAGAGAAATCATATTTAGCTTCATGATAACCAATTGCTAAGTTAGTTAGTGCTGCTTCAATGGCAAGCTTCCCTTATGTGGGAGGAAGGTGATTGGGTTGCCCTTGATTCCTGGCATCATTACTTTGATATGAATGGTTAGGGAATGTCTTCCTTGGTATATCCTGATAAGAAGGAGTAGACATTCTTTGGGCCATTTTCCTTTTCAAAGCTAACAACTCATTTGCTAACTTTTGCACCATGGGATCAGTGGTGATTGTAGAAGAATTTTTAGTAGGTGAAATTTTGTTATTTCTATTAGGATCTCTTCTTATCTTACCTACAAGGATAAGATCATCTTTGACCTCAGTAGCCAAAATCTGAGTTGCAAAAATATCTATATGGCCAGCCTGCCTCAACATAAAACACACTTTGGGAAGTTGAGAATTGATGAAGAAGCACTTAAGATTTTTCAGTGTTGGCTGAGTAATTGTAGGAATCCTATTCCTCAGCTTATCGAATTTAGCAATGAAGTCTCGCATAGGATCATGAGGCTCCTTCTTCATTTGCATAAGCTAAGCCAACAAGGCATGTGCATCTTTTGTGGGTTTGAACCTAGCCTCAAACATGGCCTTGAGAGTGTTTCAATCAGTTATTTTCTAAGCTTGAAGATGATAAAACTAATCTACGGCAGTGCCTTGCAATGTTTTTACAAATAGTCTTACCGTTATATCTTCATATTCAATGCCTATCACACCATAGGCTATGTAAAAAGCTGCAATATGCTCATCAAGATGAACTTTCTCATCACCATAGAACCTGGGAAAATTCTTTCTTGAAATATGAGGTAGTTCATGTAAAGGTGGGGTTAGATTTAGGGGGCCAAAGGTATTAACCCAAGGGCCTTGGGCTGCCATGATATGACAATTGAAAAGAGGGATAACAAACCTTTGTAGAGTATGTATAGACAAAGCTCTACTAGCAAAAGAAAGAGAAGCTTCACCTAGTATTGGAGACTTGACGTTGGTAGGAGGAAAACTCTTAGTTCGCTAGAGGTGAGCTTGTGGAGGAGAAATATCAAAATGATATTATTGCATAAACTTGAATATAGGATCAACAATACCTTGAGCTCTCTAGCTTCACGTATATCATGGATCTGCTAGAGTGTAGAATGGAAAAGAACTAGAATTGTTTCAACTTGAAGCGTGAGGCTTCAACTTATACATTCTTCCCTAGTGGAGTCACCAAAAAGCTGTTGGGTGAATATTTTGTCATTAATTAATTAAAGACAAAATTGCTATATCAGTCACAACATAATGAGATAAATCTCTCCTCTCAGCAAGGGGAGGCTCCCTATAAAACTATTATAAACTAAACATATACTAAATACTAATTGGGGGTAGAATCACACCATCCATTTCTCTTTTTTCAAAAATGATGTTCACAAAATAGAGGAAAACTCATGTGTAATAACTGAATCCATTTCTCTTTTTTTAGAAATGATGTTCATAAAATAACAAGAAAACTTCGCGGGTGATGATTGGATCCACAAGAAATCCACGAAAGCACAAAGTCTTTCATTGCTTCTCTTACTGATTAAGTATGTAGGACACCATAGAATGAAGTATAGCCCAAAGTCTCCCCTGAAAACTACAACAGAGTATATGATCACAAAGGATAAAATTAGTTCAAAGCCTTTCCAATATCCTTTTTTCTAAAATGCAAAATACACAAGCTAAAGACAATTATGGTAGCACAAAGTCTCCACAATCAGCTTCAGGACATCTTCTAGATTATTTTCACTTGCTCTGCTTATTTGATCAAATGGATAAGACTATATTTAGGAAAAAGACATAAGAAAAATTTCCCAAATAACACAAGTTATTTCAACACAAAGTTTGAAAGGTCACTTGCTTTCTCATTCACTTAATAAAATATGATTAACAATCTAAGCTCAAAGTCTCAAAAATGCCATTCAATTTGGGTAGAGTTTTGCTTTTAATAACTGAGAGATTTCCTTCATTCAAAATGAGAGATTACAATATATAGCATCTAAAGAAAAACTTTGGCACATGTTTTCACAAAATGGCCCATGCTGCATTGAATGCATTGGAAAGAGGAAGTTTTGTGTAGGGGCCATGTTGGAGTAGGTTACCAATCCTAACTTTGGTATATAACTCATATTAGATGTCTTCACCAAAGCATGGGTTTCTTGATCCTCTAAAAGGCAAGGTTGCTCCTCTTTATGATACTTATATGACTTTCCACTTGTATTTACTCAAATAAAGAAAAATAGGCCATGTCATTAAATGCTTGTACTCTCTGATATCCACCTGGTGGACTGTTCCACCCACTGGAATAACTCTTCCACTAACGCTTATAGATTCTATGTTTGATTCCCTCTTTCCTTGCTATATTTTGTCTCTTCATGTTGATGTGTTCCCTTTGATATATGTGATGTGTGATTTAATTATCTGATGTTTAATAGATGTAGATGTTGAGGCAATTTTTATGTATTTTTCATTTATTTTCAATGTTATGATAGGATTTTATTTGATGTGTAGCATGATACAAAATTTTGATGTTTTAACAATTGATTTTATTGTATATGCTCATTTGTATGATGTGATCATGTTAGCATATTGTGATGATTTAGGTTTGATGAAACCATGTTGTCATTTTGATTTATCATGTTATCACACTTAGTCATTATTATGATAGTAGAATCAAGGGGATTGTTTTTAGCACACTTCCATATAGCATTTACAACCTAATTTTTAATTTTGAAATTGTCATGATGTACCATAATTATAAAATAAATCATGTTAACATATTTTATAATTACATATGAACTAGCTCAAATTCAAGTGTTTGATAATGCTAGTCATGATATATAATATCATGAAAACTTTGTTGACACATATGCACTGAGCTAAGACTCAATCACTAAAAATAAACAAACACTCACACATACACAACATCAATAAATAATAAAAATACACCATTGTATGCATGTTTGTCCTCAAGTCTGCATTATTTGAAAATCAATAGTCATTCCATTATCCTAAATTTGATGTCTACGGGGATGTCACCAGTCGCTTGAACCATTTTGAACCTTGAACCATCTTAAACCTTTGAACCATTTTGAACCTTTGAACCATTTTGAAGTAGAGTTTAATGGTTCAATATTTCAATAGTTCAATGGTTCGACGATGTTCATTTCAAATCATTGAAACCCACTATTAAACCATACATCATTGAACCTCAGTGTTGAACCATCTTTATCAATTTTAGGAAATGCCTTCAAGTGTTTTAAATTGTTCCTTGTTCATTTTCCTGACTAAAAAACCCTTTGAAAATGAGAAATTTCCTTTTGCTGAAAAGACTTGGGTAATTGGATAACTTGACTGCTCAGAACATTTTTGAGAAGGAAGGAAACTATTTTTTGGCCTGTAAGACCAAAATGGTTAACATATTGACTACAAATATGAGTGGCTGATTTTGAGGACAATAGATATCTAAGGTTAGTTCAAACACATCACTTCCCATCTTCTAATTCCCCCTTTTTTTGTATCTTGACCTTGGTATTATTTGATAATTCATGACAATCCTTTTTTATACCTAATTCATGTTTGCAACTTTGGATCACCTACACTTGTTTCAACTTAAGTGAAAAGTACAAATGAGATTTTTTAACTACATGCATACAATGGTGTATTTTTATTATTTATTGATGTTGTGTATGTGTGAGTGTTTGTTTATTTTTAGTGATTGAGTCTTAGCTCAGTGCATATGTGTCAACAAAGTTTTCATGATATTATATATCATGACTAGCATTATTGAACGCTTGAATTTGAGCTAGTTCATATGTAATTATAAAATATGTTAACATGATTTATTTTATAATTATGGTACATCATGACAATTTCAAAATTAAAAATTAGGTTGTAAATGCTATATGGAAGTGTGCTGAAAACAATCCCCTTGATTCTACTATCATAATAATGACTAAGTGTGATAGCATGATAAATCAAAATGACAACATGGTTTCATCAAACCTAAATCATCACAATATGCTAACATGATCACATAATACAAATGAGCATATACAATAAAATCAATTGTTAAAACATCAAAATTTTGTATCATGCTACACATCAAATAAAATCCTATCATAACATGAAAAATAAATGAAAAATACATAAAAATTGCCTCAACATCTACATCTATCAAACATCAGATAATTAAATCACACATCACATATATCAAAGGGAACACATCAACATGAACATCATATCAACATACATCAAATGTGCATAATTAAAAAATGAATTTACATATATAAAAACACTCTCTATACATCATACATATGTATATACATCTCATATATAAAAAACTATGGAGCTACATGTACATAATCATATCTCACTAGTCCTTTAGGAAGAGGACTCCTCCTAAGTGATTTAGGCCTAGTGTTTTAATGATAATAACTCTACTTGGTGATGTGGGAGGTATCATCTATGATGGTACCATAAATTTTATCTATAGACCTGAATGTACTACTAGCCTATGAGAAGTTGATTTCTAGTGTGTCATAGAAGATTGACCAAATATCTAGCTACTATACTCATGAAATGAGGGTGACTTATGGATTTATGGCACTGCACTTTCATATAATCATTTATAGTATCCTACCTCATCTTTGGCCCACATCTTATCTTAAAAATCCTTGGATAGACCCTACTATGTAGCTATATATTGACTAAAAACTTACTCTTCATGAGGTCTATGAGTATTGGCATGGGTTTTTTCCTACTCTACTATCAATGTGGCCACCTCTATGTCTCTTGATACTAAGTGTGCCTAGATAAAAATCATCTGAGTAACCTCTAACCTAAAAATTTACATATATATGTACCGATATATATCATATATATGTATAATAGTAGTTTCACCCTATGCCTTTATTAACTAAGACTTTAGTATATCCACTAATTACTCTAAACCAGGTATCTCAAACACCTTGGATATAATATCTACATACTATCTATCAATCATGGTCTATTCCTTAGTTGAAATAGTAGATGAAGATGGTCTAATACCATCATTAGTCCCCACTCCCATCTATATTATGGTAATTATATGAAATAAGTCACACATGATGGTGGCATAATTTGTATGTACTATCATATGTCTAGGGAACAAATTGGCATACTCTAGAGTTTCTAAGATCAAACACACATGCAATCTTCCCCATACATCATCTTCTTATACTATAATCATATTTTTAGCCTCTATCATGTCCCCCATCCCCTCATATATTTATTTTAACACCCCATTCATCACTAATAGACGTGTGCCTATCCTCCATCTCCATCTCCATATCCATCCCCATCTTTGTCTCTCTACACTCTCACTAGTCTCCTTCATGCATGATTATACCATCATCATCATGGATAATCTTTTACCACTACTTTAACATGTTGCCTAAGGTCTTATTATACTATTGGGTGTGATATATTGAATCTAATGGGCATGCATTGCACCCACCAAGTCCAATAATCACTCATGACAATTGCATCTACAACCCCACCTATTTAAGCCCAAGGAACTTATGGTGCCATAACCGAACTAGTGATAATCTCTATTCTAGGTACTAGTGGATTATACTTGGTGATATTTTGAGTCATATGTATAAAATAATGTGGTCCATCAAGAAAATAGTGTTACATACCAAACTACCCCTACACTTAGTTAGGGTGATATATATCAATGATAAAACCATGACGACCAATGATATAATAGACAATGGTCATAAACTTTGTATAATTGATATCCTCAATTCACCTAAACTATGTCTAGAAAATGGTATCTAAATTAGCTCCTATTTTATTAAATCATCAATAGATTAGTGATAAATATTAAGGTATCTTTAGTGTCCTCACCACCATCTTATGATAATATACAACCCATATGCTAAGGGATCATCCTATTATTGATGTCTCCTCTATGCTAAAATATGTTCAACAACAATATTCTCCCATGACCATATTTAAAGAATGGTCAATGACTCAATGATCTATTTATATCGATATACTACCATATATAGATCTCTATACAAATATACAAATAGTAAAGGGACCCATGTGAATATAGATATATCATCATATGTATATCTGAGAACCCCTCAAAATCCATATGGAAGTATAAACCACTATTTTCAAGAAAAAATATGTCACTAAAAATTGACTTGAGGATTAAGGGCTCTCTATTTATTGCTTGATTTACTTCTAATGCATCAATATCCTTTAGTTTGTATCATAATATGACATATGTGATCTCGGCCAAACTATCAAACATAGAAAATAATCCCTATGATAACTAATGTAAAGATATTTGATAGAGGGTGATCCATAGGATCCTCTAAACATCTTCCAATGTTACAGTGACCTCCCCTATCGGTAGCTACAAAGAATTGTCTATGAATGTTACCACTTAGCCAACATAGTGAGTAGGGATAAATATAATCAGATCATATGAACCTATATCATATGAAATACTCCCATGGATATAGGAACTAAATTTTAATTATTTATCACCTTAGTATCGAACACCTAGAAGATATGTAACATGGTTGTACCCTCCATTTCTAAGACCCTCTCACTGTTGAAAAGCTCATATTCACTAGATTTTTATGCCAAGTTCTTATCTCTTAGTCTAACCACTATTATTATGATGACTAGGCATTCTATAATGTAAAAAATTCTATAAACCTTATCATTATCGTTATATGTAATTTTTGGACCAATACTCATTTTATAGTTTCCTAGACACTTACATCCTAGCTAAATGTCTATGTCGATGCTAGTGTCCCCTTTCAAACTAAGTGTCCAATGCCAAAAAGACATCTAATTATAAAATGAAACACATTCAAAAGTTTAGAATAATTTCTATAATGTGAGATATTTTCAAAATGAATTGGTTTATATTCAAAATCAACCCTCATTCATTCCCCATCTAATGACCTAAAAAATATCGAGAACTCACAAGGCAACTTACCAAAAACACTTAATCATGAATTAAAGTGAGTAAAGCTACCCAATTCATCCCTATTTGCATATTAGGCATAGGATAAGTATCCCCATAGGTCTGAGGTACTGAAGGATCATCCCATGAGCTATATTTTCCAAATTATAAGTTAGGTCACTTTATACACTTACTTATCACACATTTCATCCTCATGCACACACAAACCAACATGTAGGGGAGAACTACATAAGTCTGAGGTACTATTTAGAGTATTGGATATGTATACAGTTCCCATTGATAAAGGGGTCCTTAAGGAAACTCTACACCATGTTACCACTAACCCATTTTTCCCATAGTCAGTAAAAGGGTGAAGAATCTAGGGTTTGATCATTTGACAAATAATAATAACCTATGCACATAATATGTACACATTAGAAGAAAGGAAACATAAAAACCAAAAGGTTCTAGGTAATCTAACCTAAATCTAATCATTATTATATACTAGACATCTATGTCCAACTCAAACATTATAATTGATGTAATTGTTAGGATCGAATTTAAGCATCTGAGCCATATAGTGTAAAATTAAAAAATGAATGACTACTCTAAAATCCTGAACCAATTCACTTCCAACCCATTTCATCCTAGATCTTTATATACATAGTATAATAGCTAAGTACTCTTGTTTTCAATTCATTATAATATCAATCAATATCTATAGTTTCTATTTTTAGCAAAATCTTATTATTATAAATTTAGGGTATTATTTATTTGAGTTTGTAAATTAATTAGCATGCTATAGATTTGTTTATCACCCTTGTGCTTATTCATTTCTATATTATTAATCTTATTGTGCTTGAGAAGTGAAACATATATAATACTTCCAAAGGTTCACAATAAATACATCCTTCAAGTCAACCAAGGCACAAATATATAAATATTACTGCTAATATTGATGGGGTCTATTTTCAACATCTTAAGTTTGATAGAAACAATTGGGATATAATTTATATCACTACATTTTTTCAATAATTGGGATGTAATACAACTAAAGTAACATACTGTCTACTTATGTCATAATATCATGGGTAAATCCACCTACCAATAACATGTGGATAATAGGTGGTCCCCATGATCATATGGATATTATATCAAGACCCACATTTGACATTAAAATTTGGATAACATTAGTTTTCTGATTGGAATTCAATATTGAATACTATAGATATGTTTATCACCTTTAATGTTAGGGATAGGTAGATTTTCCTATACCATAATGGATATTGCCATCCCCTTATCGACAAATTCTATAAAACTATTACATAGAAACATTAAGGAGGTGACAACGTGTTTCTATAAGCAAAGATTAAAAAATGTCTCAAGTGATCTCACACTTTTTTATGATGAAGACTTATTCGATTAATACTTTCAAATATTTCAAAAATACCAAAAAAATAAAAAAAAACTCAAAAATCTAAACAATACATTTCCATACCTTATTATCTCCTTGACATATATTTTGATGGTTCCATGTTGGTAGACAACATATAATTTCTTTCTATATGCACACATATGTTTTACACATATTTTAAGTGTGATACAAGCATACCCAAACACATGATATATGCACATATGGATATTGGTCCTTCTCTCTATCAATTCATCAGTACATTGGGGCATCCACTTATTTGATAATGATATACCTAGGTTACATTATTATATGATAGTTTACATGATCATGCTTGATCTTATATACTTACACATTCCATTATCCATGCTTAGATCTTTCACAATGTACTTGATATGTTATGTACTTAATTTGTTTTGCTAACATATATATCTAAGAAATAATATGATATGCTTATGTCAGTTGATTATGATTCCATGCTTTCCTTTTTTTCAATTCCTTGAGTGTGTTCCTTGATTTATATTATCTTGCATTATATTCCTTATTTGAGTAGTTGAACATGCTCCATTTGTTGTGGCCCCCATGCCTATGTTTGCCTATTGTGATATTTGAATATGTATTAGTTTTTTGTAAGTGGAAATTTGAACATGTATTTTTATACCTTGTGGAAATGTGACTAAGTCATGTCCCTTTTATTGTGTAATATTTGAACATGACCCTTGTATGAGGACTCCTTGGACCATTACCTTTTGTATTGATTTTGAGTGCTCTTGTGTGTATGCTTGATTTTTTTGTTAAACTTGTATTTTTACTCTCTAGACATTTCCATGATTCACATAATGCATATTAGGCCTCGATGAAATGACATACTATGTTCCTCATTAATATATCAACCTAGACATGCTACTCCTATATAATACATGATTCATACACATATTATATAATTATCTTAAATCCTTTTGAGGTTAATTAATTACAATTTTATACTTCCACTCACCTCAAAAGAGGTGAATATTAGTGGGGGCATGTCATAGAGGCATGGATTCTAAAATTTCATAATTTAAGATTATAGTGGGGGAATGCTATTAGAATATGTTCTCCACACATCAATTCTTAGATTCTATAGGTTTAGTGGGGGCATATCATGGGAAGATGTCTTCCACACTTGTAAAATCTAAAAATTCATCAAATTTCATAGGTATATGATTTATATACACATTTTTGGAAGCATTATATAAATTAGTATCATTATTATACCTAAGTTTCATCTTGAGACATATATGAGGTGCATATTCCATGTAAAGAACACCTTAAATTAAAAAATCAAATCAACTATCAGATTTAAAATAATACTATAAACTGTTATCATACCCAAAATGGAATTATAAGGAATTTATTGAACCAATATACTACAGTAGTTGGTACACATTTTGGAAAGGTTGAGGCGATTAAATCACTCAATCTTACCAATTTTATAAGTTAGACTTGATTGAATAATCTAGCTTCACTAGATATATAGTGTGATTTGATTGGATCACTCACATTCATAAGGTTATAAGTATGACTGGGTTGTATGGTTACAATATGATAAATGGTTGTATGGAAATTAAACTTTTAACAAGGTTGGTAGCATGTTGCCCTCCAATATCTCCCTCTATATATGCATTTACATGTTTCTAGTTGTCTTAATCTTAGCTCCAAGGCTTCACAATGAAGAATATCTTCAAATCAAATTACCAAAAGGTAATATGGTTTCATTGATACATAGGTGTACTCATAACTTTGATCTCTTTAGTTTAAATAATTTCAATTCCAAATTATATTAATTGATTATATGCTATAACATGATCTTGGTTGCAGGTCAGCCACCACCAAAACACTTAAATTGGACTTACATAAAGTCAAGGTGTGTTATAAACACCCAAGCTTGAATTCCTTTTACTTTAAACTAGAAATTTCATTACTATATTAAGGTTTGGGGGAATGTAGAAACTAAATCTGAATTATATAGAACCTTAGTCTTTTACACTTGGAAAACACATATCATGGTTGTACCCTTACTTTATAATATATTGAGGCTATTGAAAGGCCCATGTTCACTATCTCTTTGTGACAAATTGATTATTTATTAGTACAACCACTATTATTATAATGACTAGGAATTATATACTATGAAAAATTATATAAGCCTAATCATTATCATTATCTTCAAGTTTTGGACATATACTAATTTACCAACTTCTTTGACACTTATGTCCCTGCCAAATGCCTGCATTGATGCTAGTGTCCCCTTTCAAACTAAGTGTCTAGTGCACAAAAGTCATATAATTTGTAAATGAGGCATATCATAAAGGTCATCTTAAGTTCTTTAATGCAAGATATTTTCAAAATGTATTAGTATATATAAAAGATCAACCCTCATTCTGTAGACACCAAAATCATGTCTATTCTTTGGTCATCCTCCCCCTTGGTCCCCTTGGTCCACTTCTAAACATTCCTAACCCACACACTTATTAATTTAAAATAAATTAACTATTTTAAATTAATAACACCTCCCTTGACACATCACCCTTGGATTCCTCACCCTTGGATACCCTCATTCATTACCCTATGACTAATCATTCCAACTCTCTCACTAATCCCCACACCAATTAAACCTGCCTTTGACCTTTTAACCACGACCACTGAACTCGACATGGGCAAAATGCTAAAAATAGCCTTTTTACCTAACCTCCACCCACCGATGTCGGTCAACCTTTGACTGATGTCGGTGGGATCGCTGACATCGATTTCTTAAAATAGGCTCAAAGGTGAATTCTCAACCTCCTGGCCAGACCTAGATTCACAGACCCAAAATTTGACCTCTATCTCTCTCTCTGTTCTAGATGCACACCAAGCATCACAGGGTACAAGGACTCTGCATCAGTCACTCCACCCCTGATTGAAATATTGCAGGAAGTCTTCTACATCAGCCCCATCAGCAACAGGGTTCTACACTTTTGGTTCTCTGTCAAAGAGCTAAGTATCCCTCTTTTATTTCATTTCATTATTTAGAATGTATCAGTAATTGGTTCTCTAGTTACTACTTCTAAATAACATTATCAACTAGACCCAGCTATCAACCAAACCAGCCTTGACTTTCTTCTTGGAGAGGCTGAGAGGCCTTTCCCATATCTTTACCCCTTTTTGACAACCTATCCTCTACCCTTTGTCCCTCCTAAGACCCTATTTATTGCCCTGCTAACCTGCATAGACTCTCAGACTACCACAGACCATCTTGTCAACACATACAATAACCACAAACTTGTCCAAGGCCATTGCCCTGTCCAACATCAACCATTTCCCCTATCGATGTCGGTAGACTAACTGACGTCAGCAACTTGAACAATCAGTGCTGGTAGAACAACCGACGTTGGTGACTATGACAGACTGATAGCAGAAATAGGTACGCATTAGCTAATTTCCTCTTTGCTAGTCATTTGTCATTTCTTTATTTCTAACACTTTTACTTATTAATAGTGGACTGTCATCCCTCAAGGAAGTCTTTGCACTTTTGGGACCGAGCATATCGCTTGGCAGTCCACCTTATCTCTATCTAACAATCTCTATGTTTGAGTCTCTTTCTGCTACAAGTGTCATCCTCCACAGCCAAAGAGGAGCTCCTTCAGTCGTCTGACAACGGTGTGCAAACTTCATCTGAGTATCATCTAACCCCTAACCATTACTTTAGTTTCTTTCTTCTTCTGAATGTGAAAAGCGAAAATAGTTAGAAACATTCTGGCATGCCCGGTGGGACCCTGGGAGTTTTCCTTGGGTTCATATTTTTTATTCTAACAACAAACTTTTCATATAGGTGCATTAGATCTCCTCTTGCATCCTTTTCTTCTATCTCTTCCGAAAAGACACCATTAGCAAAGTTAAAAAGAATCCTTCTTTTTCTTTCTTTCTTGCATCTTAGAGTAGTGAAATACATACTCTTAACCTTTTCCTCACTTGTTTGCATCCAAACACACATTTCAATTTGGGCTCAAAATCTATTACATCTCATTTTTGCCTAAATGCATACTTAGATTGCACATCTAGTAATTAAAACCGCATTATGAATAAATCTTAGTGCACTTATGTTACATGACCAAACCACTATCACAAATCAAACATCTAAACATACCTGAGACAAGGTTTGACTAGGATTTCATCACCTAGCAGATACCTTACCCTTCCTAGTAATCCCACTTGGACTTCACTACCAAGGGGAGAGCCCACTCTATTCTCTAGCAGAGTATAAACTCTAGGGGAAGTATATACTGGCTAAGCGACCCAGCTTATCTCTGGGTTCGTGAAGTGAGGGGAGCTTGCTCCTTAGCACTAGGCCATGTACGAAACCTAATACAGACTTTGAGCACCAAAACTAACCCAAAACCAACTTTAGACTGCTTCTTCTAGGACCCGTTTTAAAAACCAACTTCCCAAACACACTCTTCTAAGGCATAAGCTAACAAGACTCTAAAACTTATTCTTAGGAATTAACGTTTAGGGGTTTGCTTGTCTTCATCTATTTTTCTATCTCTATCTAGTTTTTTGAGCTGGTGAGGTCACATTCTGAGCTCCAAGAACAACTTAGACTTTCTTCTTTCTTCATAAAACTTTCAGTGTTCTAAAATTTTTGGAAATACACAGTAACTGACATCGATTTTTACATCGACATTGGCAACTATTTCACTGACATTAGTTATCTGACCAACATCGGCAATTTACTTCACTGACATTGGTTTTTATACTGACGTCGGTCACTATCCAAAAATCTTTCTTCTCAAAATATCAAGCTAAAAACCCAACTTTTTGGCTGTCAAAAACACCAACTCTAGTTTTTTGAGGCTGAAACATACAGTTTTCAGAACCTAAACCCCCCTTTTTGCCTTGGATGGTTTTGACATGTAGTCAAACCAAAACTCTTGTTAACCACGCAAGGCAACAGCCACTTCTACCTTCTCCCTCCATAACAAGTCCTCTAATGGAGTATCATTCAGAGACTGAATGAACTCCTATCCAACCAACCCCGACTCAATCCCCTATTGTTCCTGAAGGGGACCAAGACTTTGAAAGGTTCCTTGACCTCAATGTGAAGGCCCTTCAGCACTATCTCATGAGAAGTCAAATGTGAGACTCTTTAGGCAACCCAGTTTATGGGATGCCAACTTCCTTAGTTGAGACGGCAGTCGTATCAACTGCCTCCATAATTCAACCCATAGACACCCAAGCCATTGCCTCAACCCCCAACCCGACCATGACCAATCTTCAAAGTGTGGCTTCTCCTTCTATTTCTGGGCCTACTTCCATTGGGGTTTCGGTACCCCCTCAACCGCAAACTATTCAACAAAGTTTGACACCATTCCAAAACCTAGTTGTCTCCATCCCACCTACTCTTACACCTATCAACACCAAGGTGGCTACTTGTCCTTCAACAAGTGTTTCCGCCACTCAACCACCTTTAGCGACATCAAGCCAAGTTGTGCCTCCTAGCTTCATGACACAACCACCCTTGGCTTCAACATCAGTCCCTAGGACTAGTTACCAATATGTTGCACCTATACAAGCACAACCAACTACATCATACGCCCCTCCTAGCACCTTCCAAGTGCCTTACAATCTAGGGGGCACCCCACCCACAAATCTGTCAATCGATGTAATCAAGATATTGATGGACAAGATGTCTAATCTTGAGATATCCATTTCGGGTTCAAGCAATGTTCTCTCATATGAACAAATCTATAATGAACCCATTCATCCTTCAGTCCCAATTTGACCGTACCCTAGTTAGTGGGAACTTCCCAACTTTACTCACTTTCAGAGTAAGGAGGACCCACAGCAACATCTACGAGCATTTAGACATGCTTGTTATCTTATAACACATGATGATGCATTATTGCTACGCACATTTCCCATGTCGCTTTCTAGAGCTACCCTCAATTGGTATAGTTCTATTACCAGTCACTCTCTTTTTACATTCACCCAGCTAGCTCAACTTTTCCTTGACCACTTTTCGATCAATATCACCAAAAAGGTCTCCATCATGGACTTATACTCTATCAGATAGTTTGACAATGAATCAATAGCTGATTTTGTTGCTCATTGGAGAGGCTTAATCAACCAACTCTCCTTTTCTTTACCTCATCTAGAGCTCATCGAGCTCTTTTCACAGGCATGTGCCAAACACATTTCATCTACCTTACGGGTCCAAACATTCCACACATTTGATGAAGCTTTCACCATGGCTAGAAAGCTTGAACTCCGCGTGGTCAAAGAAAACAAGGTCACATTGCGCAGTAAAAATACTAATACAAAATCCAATGACCCTTCTTCATCCAAATCTACTTCCTCCCACTCCAATCCTAAGGGGTCAACAAATGCTATGGTCTTTAGATCACTATCCTCTACAATAACTAACCAATCCGAACCTTCCACATCACAAAGCATCACCAAACAATTCCAAAAATGGTATATAAAGCGTCAATACACTCCAATTAGAGAGTCATACGCTTCCGTGTTGGAAAAACTCATCAAGCAGGGGGTCCTCAATCTCCCTCAAATTTGACCACCCCAATTTGACCCCTTAAAACCTATCCCTGCATGGTACAGGGAAAACGACTTCTATCATTATCACCGTGTCAAAGGCCATGACATAAACAACTGCAAGACCTTCAAAAACATTGTCCAAGACATGATAGATAAAGGTGATCTTATTTTGGATAACCCAAATGCGCTGCCTAACCAAAACATAGACATCTTTAGACAGGCTTTTTCTAACCATCCCCCTAGCCAAAACAACATGCAGACCATGGCCAATGACTCCCAAGAGCATAATATATGCATAGTCAACACAGTCTCACCTCTTATGCCTAACCAACCTCTCTCACAGTCTAAAGAGGTTAGCCCACCCATTGGTCCTTCACAGGTAGAAGATCCCTCTTCTCCTATTTGTCTATCATGGGTAAAAGAATCTTCTTCTCCCATTTATCCTCCATCCAACCCCCTTTCACATGTAAGAGAGGCTATTTTGACCTCTCTCATATTGGAGGATGCCTTGATGATACCAACACTGGTAGCCTCGCCCTCATCCTTCCTATCATCAATGGAGGACCTTGCCTTTCCTACTCCTCAACCACAAGTAGAAGACACAATCATCCCTACCCTCTATCCTCTTGAGGATTCACAATCTCCAATCCCTTCTCCGCTGAAAGAGGAACTCGCCACCTCACCTACTTCAATCGAAGAAGATTTGTTGAGGGTAGACTTGAACCTTACCCCCCACAATAGTAGTCCTCACACCCAACCAAATAAGGCTACTAAACCACATCGGAGAACTTTTCTCCCCCCATCACCATTGCTCTCTATTTTGGGCCCACACCCATCCACCTTAATAGGAGTCCTTCCTACTCCGACACCCAAAAAAAACAAATCACCTCCATTATGACCAACACCTAACAAAAACATACCTCCTTTAAAACATCCAATGCCTCCTACCATGAAAGTGCCATCTACACATCTGGCCACACTGCCAAACAAAAAGATGGTATGAAACACTCCCTCAACAGCTTCTAAATAGAAGTTGTCAACTTTTACTGCAACACAATGTGTAGACTCATTAGCAAGTTCTTATACCTTGCTATTACGCCAATTGTTACAATCCTCTAACATCACTCTTTTGCCTATTAAGCCATACCAACCTCTCAGACCAAAACCATCTTGGTTCGAAGACACTAAAATTTGCCTATATCATCGCACACCTGGACATGACACTGAAAATTATTGTGCCCTTAAGGTTGCCATTCGCCATTATATGGACAAAGACACCTTTCTTGTTGGGGATACTATCAACAAATATCCAACACTGTCTCATGCCTCCCAACCCTCTTCACCATCACACTCATCAACTCTCGGATCAAAACCATCTTAGTTCGATGACACTAAATTTTGTGCATATCATCGCACACCTGGACATGATACTGAGCATTGCTGTGCTTTTAAAGCTATCATTCGTCAACACTTCAAAAAGGACACCCTTCTCACTAAGGATCCTCTTGACCACCCTTTCAACAAACCATTGACACCATCCCATGCCTCTCAAACCTCATCACCTAAATCGGGATCTCAACGCAAGACTGTGGTTCCTCTATCACCTTCAACCCCTTTGTTTGAAATCAACACCATCAATGTGGCCAACAGGTCACAAACCATGAAGGATAAATGGAAAGAGAAGCTTTCTCTCCCTTAAACATATCCATTTGTCAAGCCTCCTCAACCATCAAAACCCAAGATTTCAATTTTGAGCACATCTCGACCATCTTTTTCGAAGCCAATTCATGACCCCATGGTGAAACCACTTCACCAAACTTGTGTGAAGACATATTTGTATGACTTCATACAAAGCTCTCCACAACATCATCAAGCCTTGATCAAAGCCTTATAGGTAGTGAAGGTCCAACTTGAAGACTCCCAACCACTAGCTACCTTAGTCCAATCATTACCAACCATTGCCTCTATCACCATCCTTAATTCTGAGATTCCAAACTCCAACCTAGAAGATCAGGATCTCACCCTCTTAAACTAAGCCTATCAAACAAAAAGCTTCACAGGATACATCCTCGCATCACACTCCTTGTCAAAGAGGAGCTTCATTGTATTCCATCTGTCTCATTTATCTAACCCTTTGATTATCTGTAATGGGTGCCAAATCTTGTTCCTGTCAAAAATAACTGGGGGAATTTGACTCTATCCTGACTATCACAACCTCGACTAAGCATCGATTAAGCCTCGACTGAGCATCAACCCAGCCTCAACCAAGCATCAACCAAGCCTCAACCAAGCCTCGACCAAGCCTTGACCAAATATCAATCAACCAATCATCGCCCAAACATCAATCAACCAAGCATTGACTAGACATCAACCAACCAAGTATCGACCAAACACCAACCAACTTCTTAATCATCACCAACACATGACCATTATGGAAAAAAGTAAACGAGGCAAGCTTGCTCCTAATTGGCTCTGACCTTACATCATAACACACAAATATGGACGAGGGACTTATCGTCTATCTTCTCTTGAAGGCCAAACAGAACCTGAGCCTCTTAATTCCTTGCATCTGTGACCACTCTACTGTTAATCAAGTACTCATTCACTTGATATTTAACTTGAGCTCGTCCCTTGAGCAACCCCTATTATTTTAATCCTCATTCCTTTCAACCCTATTCCCCTAAGCAAACCCTATGTAACCCTTTTATAAAGTATGAATGCTTTGTCCTAATAAAAGGGAGCCCTTAAACTTCTATAGTCTTGTCCCTGACTAAAAATTCTATCAAAAATAAATTGGGATATCAAATAAAATATCAAAAGGTCATAAACTCTAAATATAGACTGCTCCCTCAAAGGACAACTACATCATCATTGCTGTAATTAAATAGACTGCTCCCTCAAAGGACAACTATTCAAAGCTCTCAAAAATATATAAAGTAAAATATAGACCACTCCCTCGAAGGATGGCTATGCCTAAAAATCTTGCTACGAACAACACTCTCTCAGAAGCTTCTTGCATTGATCAGCTTCACATATGACAACAAAATGACATCCCCATGTAGACTTCCCGCATTGATCAGTCTACCAAAAAAAAGTGTCATGGACTTGACTTATAGTCGTTCTCAGGGTCTCCTATAAAAAGGGGCAAAGTTATCCCTACTAAAAAGGGGTTACCCTATCCTAACATATCACATCACCTACTCAAGGGACTTTGAGCTCATTTTAATGTCAAAGTGATTTGATTACTTCTCTAACACAACTAATGATCAATGACGTAATGCATGAATGGGGATTTTGTTTCTAAGAAAACCCCCTACCTATGCTATCATTATGGTCCTTGTCAATGAAAGAGCAACACGCCTTTCACTTTTTATGCATCTTCGTCACATACAACCAATCCAAATACAACCAAATCATTTGCCAACCAAACCAAACCAACCCAAACCTTTTTCGACCACTACCATAGCCTATTCACACTAGTTTCTATGGAAACCAATACACATGGAAACTATTGACCACACAATTTATGTCAAGCATAAACCATTACTTGCTGAAGCATAAATAATCTCATTTCATTTTTAGCATACATCCATCACTGATATAGACACTTCCTAGGGATGAAAGACCACTTAACAAATGTTACAGAATACACCATTACATAATATGGAAAAGGCTGTAACATCATCATACCCTCATCATTTATAACCTGACCAAACCAACCTATCAACTAGTTTGAACTACATTGGTCTGAGGCCCTTCAAACAAGGGCTATGTAGGCATCACTTAGATGACATGACATCTTCTAGGGTTAGCTCAGCCACATCCATTTGTTCATCTATCTGATGGACAAACCATATTACCTTTGACCATGACTTAACCTAGTCCAAACCAACCTATCAAGCAGCCTGAACTACATTGGTTTGAGGCCCTTCAAATAGGGGCTATGTAGGCAGCAATCAGATGACATGATGCCTTCTAGGGTTAGCTCAGCCACATCTGTTTATTCATCTATCTGATGGACAAACCATATTACCTTTTAACCATGACTTAACCTCATCCAACCCACATCCATAACTGACCCTCTTCCTCCCTTTTAGGGAGAACTACATTGGCCTGAGGCCCTTCAAACAAGGGCTATTTAAGCAACAATCAGTTGACATGGGGTCTTCTGAGGTTAGCTCAACCATTCCTTCATCCATCCATCTAATGGACCAACTACCTAGTCCAACCCACATCCACAACCAACCCTCATAATAGAAGTCATTTTTGACTCCTCATAGGGCACACTTGAGATCACTTATATCTCAACCCCACTCGACCAACAACCTTGGAGATCACGACTATCTCCTCAGACCATGACCATTTTTGAGACAACTTTGCCTTAGTTGTTTTGATTGCATATATGCTACCTCATGAATGGTTAGCAAAATTGTCTGCACACCATATTACGACCCTCACAAGTATTGGATCATGAGCAAGTTGATCCCCACTACTTGTGACATTTTTGTGTTTTTTAAGAGCACTTCCTAAGCCCGAGATTCTTGGAACACGACGACCATTGGAGCTACAGCTTGGATCGAATAATCTAATCAGCTACGACTAAATGTTGGGGACTGGTTATTTTGATTTTAGCACTCCTCGACCTTTGACTACGACAATTTGACCTGACCATCACGTGAAGTGGTATTGACGCAATCTCAACTATTACAGGGTTCACACTCAAACTTCACCATATCCATCCACTGTCTATCAAATCGACACCCAATTTTAGGTTCCCTTCCCTTGACTTTTGCTTTGAAGGGGAATACCTCATCCCATAATCAGGGCAACCTACATTAATTTTGTCTTGCAGTTCATTAGAACAACCAATAGGGCAAAAACTACCTCATCCCATACCTAGGGTAATTTACTCCTATTGTTGTCTTGTAGTTCATCAAGAACAACCAACAAGACAAAAAGGGGCAAATGTAGACACCAAAATCATGTCTATTCTTTGGTCATCCTCCCCCTTGGTCCCCTTGGTCCACTTCTAAACATTCCTAACCCACACACTTATTAATTTAAAATAAATTAACTATTTTAAATTAATAACACCTCCCTTGACACATCACCCTTGGATTCCTCACCCTTGGATACCCTTAATCATTACCCTATGACTAATCATTCCAACTCTCTCACTAATCCCCATACCTATTAAACCCACCTTCGACCATTTAACCATGACCACTGAACTCGACACATGCAAAATGCTAAAAATAGCCTTTTTACTCGACCTCCACCTGCCGATGTCGGTCAACCTTTGGCCGATGTCAGCGGGATCACCGACATTGGTTTCTTAAAATAGGCTCGAAGGCAAATTCTTGACCCCCTGGCCAGACCCAGAATCACAGACCCAGAATTTGACCTACCTCTCTCTCTCTCTCTCTCTCTCTCTCTCTCTCTCTCTCTCTCTCTCTCTCTTCTAGATGCACACCAATCATCATAGGGTACAAGGACTCTGCATCAGTCACTCCAACCCTGATTGAAATATTGTAGGAAGTCTTCTACATCAGCCCCATCATCAACATGGTTCTACACTTCTGGTTTTCTATCAAAGAGCTAAGTATCCCTCTTTTATTTCATTTCATTATTTAGAATGTATCAGTAATTGGTTCTCTAGTTACTACTTCTAAATAACATTATCAACCAAACCCAGCTATCAACCAAACCAGCCCTAATTTTCTTCTCATAGAGGCTAAGAGGCCTTCCCCATATCTTTACCCCTTTTTGAAAACCTATCCTCTACCCTTTGTCCCTCCTAAGACCCTATTTATTGCCCTGCTAACCTGCACAGACTCTCATACTACCACAGACCATCCCGTCAACCACAGACAATAACCAAAAACTCATCCAAGGCCATTTCCCTATCTGACATCGACCATTTCCCCTACCGACATCAGCAGACTAACCGATGTCGGCAACCTGAACAACTAGCACCGATAGAACAACCAACGTTGGTGACTGTGACAGACTGACAGCAGAAACAAGTACGCATTAGCTAATTTCCTCTTTGCTAGTCATTTGTCATTTCTTTATTTTTGACACTTTTACTTATTAATAGTGGAGTGTCATCCCTCAAGGAAGTCTTTGCGCTTTTGGGACCGAGCATATCGCTTGGCAATCCACCTTATCTCTATCTAATAATCTTTGTGTTTGAGTCTCTTTCTTCTACAGGTGTCATCCTCCATAGCCAAAGAGGAGTTCCTTCAGTCATTTGACAACGGTGTGCAAACTTCATCTAGGTATCATCTAACCCCTGACCATTACTTTAGTTTCTTTCATCTTCTGAATGTGAAAAGCGAAAACAGTTAGAAACACATTCATTCATCACCTATTAACCTAGAAAATACCAGGAACTCACAAAGAAACTTATCAAAAGTACTCAACTAAGAGTTAAAGTGATATACATTTACCTATTCATACCCATTTCCATATCAAGCATCAGAGCAACATCTCCATAGGTTTGAAGTACTAAAGGAGCATCCCATGAGCCACATTTGACAAGTTACAAGCTAAGTCACTCTATGTAATTGTTTATTACACATTGTATCCTCATGCACACACAAACCAACACATATGGGATAACTACATAATTATGAGGCCCTCGAAAAGTATTGGATATGTAGGCAAAAATCATTGATAGAGGGATCCTTATAGAACTAAACATTATGTTCCCGTTAGCCCATTTTTTACATAATTATTCCAAAGGTAAGGAATCTAAGGTTTGATCATTTGACAAAGAATGATAGCCCATGATTATGATTTGTACACATCAAAATAAATGTGACATAAAACCCACAAAGATCTATTTGGTCGTATATATAATCATTATTCCATAATTGACACCTACATCTAACTTAAACACTAGAACTAAAATAACTATCTGGATATGATGCAAGTGTCTAAGGCCATAAAGTATATAATTCTAGAATCTAAAAATTGTTATAGAATCCTGATCCAATTCTCTTCCAACTTGTTTCAGCCTATATTTGCATATACATAGTAAACCAACTAAGTAATTTTGTTTGTAATTCATTTTAATTCAATCAATATATGTAATTTTTATTTTTAACATATTTTAGTGTTATAAATTTTGAACATTTTTTTATCTAAGTTTGCAAGTTAATTGGCATGTGATAAATTTTTTTATCACACTTGTGGTTATTCATTTCTATTTTATTAAACCTATAGTACCCTTATAAAAAAATAAAATCAAGGTTAAAAAAAATAGTTAGTAGGCCCATGACCTCATCCATAGAGATCCATGGCACACTCAGTACACATGACCACCACTCCCATACTATGACAACTGGTACCTGCTCATACAATTAAGTCATGTTAGCACACTTAATAATTTTATATCAATAAAAAAATCATATACACATCCTAGAACCATATTTTCATCATAATTTTTTTAATAATCATCTAATGCAATATAATCAAACCTCAAATTAGACATGCACATAATCAAAATCAGTCGGCTCATCAATATTTGTAATTTTGCCATTGTCTAGAATGTTTTCACTATTATAGAGGGTGATTTATCCACTATGTAGGTAGATTTTATAAATATAAAACATGCCATTAATTTTTTCCATTATCTAGCACATTTTCACCACTCTAACCATGTTTTCTCCATTTGGCAAGACATTTTCACCATTTTGGCAAATTTTACCTTAAAATTGTGATTTTTCCATTTAGATGATATTGAACCTATTTGATGATTTCACTAAAAAATCAATTATTTTGCTATTATGACCTATAATTTCATCATTTTCCTATATTTCACTACATAAAACATGATTTATCCATTTAAATAATGATTTCACCATTCTAGGCCATGTTTTTGCTATTGCATAGGTGATTTCACCGCTATGAAATATTTATTTTGTGGTAAATTTTCTACATGTTTACTTTTTACTATAATTTATGACACTTAAGGATAATTTTTTCAAAAATAAAATTCACTTACTAGAAAGCCACTCCCTTGTGGTCATTTATACTCTGTCATACGCTCTCTAAGATGTATATGGTAAGGGATACTAGCCATAATAACTATAATACTCATGCACAAAATATAGAGCTCAATAACTCAAAGGTTAGATGGTAAAAATGAATTGTTTTCACCCATAAAGGATCTATTTTTAGCTCTAATCTCAATTTTTTACCCCCTGATGCATCTAGTTTTCTCACAAGAGGCCTATTTTTGGCTCATTTCACCATCTTTCATCCCATTTACATCCATTTATTTCATTTCCTAACCTCTTCAACAATGGTACATATTATTTATTTCCTTTCAAGGGTACATACATTACATTTATTTTCTATTAACTCCCTTGAGGGGGCATCCTAGGCATATGATTTTTGCTTGGGGCACCCTGGTGAGCCCATTTTCAATGGTTTTTTGTGGATAATTATCAATTTCAACCATGTCATTTGGGAATGCCCATTTTATTTTTATTCTATCATTTTTTTAAAATACATTACTTAGTTAAGTATCTTGTAAGACCATTTTAAAGAGGGACCAAATTTAGACACTTCATTTATACCACTTCAGTGTCATCATTAATTGTTGAACCAAGTCTTCACACCAACAATAAATTCAAGACAAAATATTTTAAATATCATAAAGGATCAAGATAACTATCATTTTAATCCCAAGAAATGACAACACACCCATAATTCAAAAATCACATTGCATAATGACATCAAAATTAATGACAATATTCCAAATCAATTGGTTGCTTTGATAATGCTACCATGGTTAAATTAAATTGAATGATTAATCAAGAGGGAATATTACAAAGGTGACCACATCATTATTAATCACATTTATTTATAAAATTGACTTTTATTATCTAACTAATATCTTCCTAATGGGAAAATCCATGGAATTTGGATTTTCCCTATTTTCATTTAAAAAAATCATAATTTTTGACATCATCCACCCACTTGGAAATTAAAAAATATTAAAGTTTCACCCTTATCCAATGCAAATTTAATTCAAAAAGGAAGGTATGTAATAAAGGTAAAAAACAAATCCCTATGAAAATAATATTAAATCCCAAGTAAAGGACTTGCCTTACACATTCCATTTCATAATATTAAATTCTCATCTTCTATTTTAGGACCGATTCTCCACCCTTGATCTCCATCCAATATCAATCATAATAATTGATGTTAAAAATATATATAGGAAAGGGACACCTTCCATTCTAAATAAGTTGTCAAGAGACAATGAAGTGTTGCTAAATATTACTACAAAGCTTCAATCATCATCATAGTCCATCATAAAAATCATCAATTGTATAGGGAAGGTATTGCCATATTAACCATGCACCTTTTGCATGCCTTTGAAACCACATCCTCTGAGAAACATCTAATCCAAATAAGAATCTTATTCGTATTTGTAAGATATAAAGGTATAACAATTAATTGCTTCCTTCCTTGAGATAAGTAGTCTAAGGTATATTAGTTGTGAAGTTGGTTTAGTAGCTTGCATGCGATTTTATTTTATATCACACTAACAATTACATATACTAAATAATTTAATCTTAATATATACATTAAATATCAAACTCTATAACATTAAATAAAAAATAACCAAACCTAAATAACTGATGATTATTAGGATATTGTAAATGAAATGTTCATTACACTTATTACCTTTGACATCAAATAAATAAAGAAAATGAAAACATAAACATATAAAAAAATTATAAACAAATAAATATTTGATACTGAGGTATAATATACTACACTCAGACTTGGAAGGATGCACTCAAACCTGGCAAGTTACACAAAGTCTTGATAAGACTATATGATATTTAGAAGGAGGATTAAAGAATATGGTAGTTACCTTAGATTGTCATATTTGGAATACCATGAATAAGGAAAGAGTGTATGGTAGAGTATAGGTATAAATGTGTGACAAACTTGGGTAGAAATGATGTCATAAAAGAAAATCTTAGTACACCATTCAATGCTCTACAAAAGTATTAAATTGCATTTGTGGTTGGGTGTTGATAAATGACCATATCACACTTTTGATACACATTTCACATCAAGAAAACCTCATAAATTTTTTTAATATATCCAAAGAGGCTTCAAGCCTAACTTTTTTCTCCCATGGAACTCTCATGATACATTTCTAACTGTGCAGATACCAAATATTTAATTTGGTAGAGTTAAATACACAAGATATAACAATAAAACTCATCATTTTATTCATTCTCATGAATTACATTTAGATATAAGGAGGATTATATAACTTAAGAGTTAATATTTATCGAATATCCCTTCAATCTCATAAATTATCTACTAAAATCTCCTCAGTATCTCTAAATGAGATTTATTCCATATTATAATATCTATCAAGTTGTTTTGTCTCAATTACAAATCATATACACAAACAAACAAACTCACTTAAAAATTAATTTGAGTACTAGCAATTCCTAACACACACACGTGCACATGCATACACATGCATACACACATTTATTATTATTATTATTATTATTATTATTATTATTATTATTATTATTATTATTATTATTATTCTCATTTTAATGTACATACTAAGATATCGTCATACATAACACAAAGGAAAAAAAAGTGCTTAGGATTCCCCCTAGGAAGGTTAAGCAACAAAAAATAGTATCCTATCTAAAATGTTCACTTATAACATATAGGAGACATTCAAGTGTGCATTAGGCAAGGGTAATGACACAAACATAAATTTAGAATCAATAAAAAATTCCATCTATAATATAATACAACACTCACCATAACATGTATCTAAATCCTGAATTTTATTTAAAAGGTGATGTACATGCCTACCAAGGTTTGCATAAGCATCTTATCACATATGAACATCTACATATTTTTATGTTTAATTGTATAACATTAAAAATAGTTTCATTTCTCAATATTTATATAGCTTTGAGTCATTTTATTAAGTGATTGTATCAATAACAAATGAATGGAAGAGGTCTAAAATAAAATAATTCAATAACACACACACACACACACACACAAACACACACATAGACACACACACACACACACACACACACACACACACACACACACACACACACACACACACACACACACACACACACACACACACACACACACACACACAAACTAATAGTGTAATGTACACACTAATATATAGTCATACATAACACAAATAAATAAAAAAGTGCTTAGGACTCCCTCTAAGAATGTTAAGGATAAACAATAGTTAGACAAAGAGTATCTTATCCAAAATATCCACTTAAAACCATATAATAGACATCCAAGTGTGCATTAAGAAAGGCCAATGATCAAACTTGAAAATAGAATCAATAAGAAATACCATCTATAATATAATACAACACTCACCATAAATTGTATATATAATCTTGAATTTTAGTTAAAAGGTGATGTATATATAAATCAATGTTTACATAAGCATCTTATCACACATGAGCATCTACACATTTTTCTCTTTATTTGTACATCATTAAAAACCTTATCATTCCTTAATCTTTATATAAATTTTAGTCATTTTTTTAAGCAATTTATTACATCAATATTTGGGCCACTCAATTATAGGATGCTAAATATTTATGAGATCAAATTGTCACATATCCCATCTATATGCAAGGTGACTATCATCAATATTCCCACTACTAGAGTCCAATCTTTGTGGTTGTGCTTAGCTGGATCTCTCACTCTCACAACTTTGACTCAGATAATTAACTAATGAACTCAATGTAAACCATTATGAACTCTTTTTATTATATAAATACTATTGAAACAAATCCATAAACCCTTGATTTATGTGCATAAACTAGACTAATCATGCTACCTTTATGTTATGAAGAAATATAATTGAAATAATAATCATTAATTACTTACTGATCACAATAATAATATACACCTCTTTTTATGTTATCTAAAATGAAATAATAAAAAAACCTTAATTAAGAAATCCAACCCTAATTAATTCTGAACTATATAACTAATTAAAGATCAATCTAGGTGTCGCTTATAGGTTGAAACCACCCTATCTTATCTTTATAAATATACTTTATTTCTTTTAATCCAAAAAAAACTAAAAAAGGTTAGGATTAGATAATGATTAAATGTGTAGGATTATTACATAGTCAATGTTATCTGAGTTAAAACCACCATGTTATGTTAGAATACACCATAAAGTGGGTTTGATAGAAAATAGAACAAGCTTGCCTAGATCATGCAATGGTGTAGTATTTATGCTTATGATTTGGTTTGTTGGATGTTGATAATGTCATGTTTTTTTAATCCTTTAAGATTAAAATGGATATTGAACATGGGTTTTTCATAGTGGGTTTCAAATTTCATTTTTATTTAATAGTTCAACATGCATAGCATAGAGTTTGGTCATGTATTCATTGTTGGGACATTTTTGTTAATAAGTTTTATGGAATAAAATTTATGTGTATAGTCATCTCTATCATTGTGTGACACCCATAAAATTATGATTACTAAGGTTATGGAATGGAGAGAATAATATTTATCTTTCATTTATTAATTCTTAATATTTAGTTAGCCAAACATTATTGGAATGAATTGGTGTGACCCTTCCCAATTATCGATGTGACTCTTCCTAATTATGGGTATATATAGTTGAACATGGAACTCCATAATCATCCTAAGTTTAATTTCATTATTTATTCTAATTAGTTGAGGTTTCCCCCTTGAAGTGGATTATATTTTATTGTTTCTTCTATTATTATAAATAAATATCCTAACAAGTGGTATCAAAGCATTGATTATAGCAAATAAATCTTTTTCCACTATATCTCTTCAACCTTAGTGAATTTTTAAAAAATTATTTTAATGAAGTTGGAAAATAAATCTAGGAGCATATGATTTTATTTTGTTTTGGTGATCATTATTTCACAAGTTATTATGAGTTTATGATTTTTCATAAAACTACTCTTGAGACTACAATTTTAGAAACTTTTATGATTTGTTTATATTTTCATAAAGCATATAAAATTTGAGCCATGTTCCTTCCTTTGTATTTTGAGATTTAAGGAATTTTTCATTCTAAAATTCAAAGGTTAAAGTTGGTTAAAAATGGAACATATGATCCTGATACAACACATGTTTTAATTGTTTATGGTTACCACTCTATCAGAATACTTTTCTCTAAGAATTGAGAGTAAATATAGAGGTATAAACAAAACCAAATTAGTATCTATGAATTTTGGAATGGATTCATTTTATTACACCATTGATCCCAATGATTCCATTTATTAAAATTGAAGGAAATATACTTGAAGGATGTGAAAAAGTGGTCAATTTTATTGAGGATAACTAGTTTTCCCCATTTTCAACATATTTGAGTGAGGGTTTAAACATGTTTAAATAGGATCTAATTTTTTAAATTAAATCCCTAATTAATCCACATCCTACCACCCTAGAGGGCACAATAAAGTAAACATAGGACACTAGATCTAAGGGCTAAAATTACACTTACCAAAGATGGACATCTAAAAAATTTATGGTTTGGATGCAACCTCCTAGATAAGTCTAATGGAATAATATTTTAAGATTTAAAATATACCAGAGAATGCAAAGGTTTACATAGACTCACTACATCTAGAATCTAAACCTTATCAATATTCCCTGTGGATAATGAGTGACAAGAAAGGATAGGTGCCTAGTTCGGATGAATTTAATTATGCCTATAAGTATCATTAGCAGAGTTTTTTTTTTTTAAAAAAAATACTGCCCATAAGCCTCTTCAAGGTTTGTAGAATAAATAAAATTTAATCAAGAAAGGCATTACAGATAAATGGTGCTTATTAAATAATTTTTTTAACTTTAAAATATAAAAATGAATCATAATTTTAATGGAAAACATATTTTCTGTGCCACCAATTGCAAAGTAAATTTCAGCATTTAAAACATATTTCAATCTGATTCTTTCATAAACAATTAACAATGATTGTGATGAATCTTATGTTAAAGATGAATTTAGGGACATATATTATCATTTGAAGATAAATATAGTAATTATTAAATAAAAAATTATTTACAAATTTATTTTGATTATTGGTAAAGGGGGATTTTGAAAGGGGATAACAGAGTAAAATATAAGATATTTAGAGTTTAAAAGAGACACCTCTTCCATCAGTGACCAAAACAAGTTGCAAACACATTCTAAACTAGCTATAAACTTACAACAAAGTAGAAATGAAACTTATAAGGAGATAATTATTCCTTGAACCATATCCTTCTATGAGCAGAGTATTATATTCAATGATTCATACTCCATACTATGACCTTTCCTCTTATTAATAAAATTAATCTAATCTACATATTTATGTTGATATTCATTCACATATCAGAATGAGCCCTATTTTTTCTACTTGTTCGATGATTTGAATTTAAATTTAAAGAATGAATAAAATAAAATTTATATGTTATTAATACATGGTGTACTTTGGTGTGGCCAAAATTCAAGGCTTGATGGTCACCGATGGGGGTGTGTTGGGCACTAGAAACTAAATGGAAAATACACAAGGATGAAAAATTAATTGATTTCATTAACGATATTTTTTTGATTTACATCGATGGTAAGTCTATGGAAAATATATTATTATTTTTTGGGCACAATGATCAGACACAACCCATCCAAGAATACTATTTATAAATCACAATCATCCTCTGATACTAAAATGATATTTGAACCTAGGTGGTGCTTGAATCAACCAATACTTTACCAACTCACCCACATCTCATCGATGATTTAATCCTTTTTTAATAATAAGGGTGTTTAATATTTTAAATACAAGTGAAGAAAAAATATAACCAATTATATTTCTTTCTTTAAATGGTGAAACCTTTAAAAACTTAAATCTAAGACTATAAATTTATAGAAGGGCTCAAGGGATTTAAAAGGACGAGCTATGGAAAATAATGAATTGTTAGGATTTAATCCATTTGAATGAAAGAGCCAAAGGCTCAAATGTGCAAAAGCATAGAATTTGGTCAATATCAATAACATGTTATTATTCACCTGAACATTAAAAATATATAAGAATGGTCGTATAATCATTCACTCTATAATTAGGTCAATTTTTCTAAAAACTAGCCATTAACAACTAATACACTCCTAAAATCACTCCTCACAATATCAATATGTGATTTGTTTTAACAAATCACTTATATTAATAATACTAACATATTTATGTTCACACTAATATAATTTCAAACTAGATTTTCCTAACATTCCCTCCCATAGGTTGACCTTACAGATGTCAGTTTCAATCAATAATGCATACAATGCCAACATGAGATTAATTTTAGTGAAAATCCCATTTTATTGAAATCTCTCTTTCAAGGCTTATTTGATGACTTATGACTAAGAGTCAACAAGATATATACAATACACAAAAAGACAAAAGACTAAATAAAATGACACAAAATAAGAAAAAGAAATGACAATGGACTATTGTCGACAAATAATACTTTAAAATAACCAACCACTTATTTTTAACAAAAATAAAAAATATTCCTAAAAGCTTAATATATAAAATAAAATCTATGGACCCAAAAAAAGACTCATTTAATAAAAAAACAATATCAATTTATTGACGACACATTTAGATAGACCCACACTTAAAAAAAAAATGACTCTCTTAAATATATAAACAAATATAAAATTACACTAATAAACTGAACTTAAAGAACTAAAAAATAATAAATATTATTAACTAATTAAAAAATTCTAAAATATACCACAATATTAAATTAAAACATAAAAAACTAATTTTAAAAACAAAAACACAAAAAAATGAATCACATTCTAAAAAATCATAACCTAAACCATGAATCATTATAAAACACTTTAAATTGAAAAAGTAAACCAGAAAATAAACAAACAAGAATTAAAAACAAACCATAATAAAAAAACTTACCACTCGAATATTCTTAAATAAAACTAAAAAAATAAAAGTCAAATCTTAAAAACAATCGATCAAACCTAAAAATCATACCAAAACTATGAAAATAAAACAAAACCTAAACTTATCATACTTTTCCATTGACATTGGTAGTGTAGAGATAGATGATAAAGTTTAGGATATGCCATGGCTGAGGAGAGGCCATTATTTTATGGATTTAAAATGCCTAGTGTTGAGCATCAATGATTTAAGGACACAATTAGATCTTGAGAAGGCTGAGACACCTTTTTTTTGTACCATTCATCAATAGAAAAATAGAAGTAATAGATCACATTAAACTAAGAGAAGATGAAGTGAGGAAAGCTCACCATTTGGAGTGATCTATTACTATATAGAGTGATGAGAGGAGGTTGTAGTAGGCCCAAACAACATAAGTTGAGTAGAGGATGGGTTATAGAACTTGGTGGTGAGATAGTCTACATATAGTTGTGGATCTGAGGAGGATGCTTGCACAATAGGTATATAAGATATTTTAAGGCTAAACCAATGCTATCATGTAGAGTTACCAGAGATACATGTGAAGGGTGTTGATGTAGTACCATGGGAGGATGGATTGAAGCTGTAGATATATGTCTCTATTATTCTTCCACAAATCATTTAATATTATACAAAACATTCAAACCCTAATGAAAACTTACTACATATGTATGGCTCTATATAAATATATTTTGTATTTTTTTCTTTTCAAATACATTTATCTTTTTTTCTTAGGATATATATGGATTTTTTTTAATTTTCAAAAATTACCAGACACTGATGAGAACAAATTAAAAATAAATATACAGGGCCATTCATACAAATTCAATATTAAAAAAGGACATATATAATTTCTTTAGCTATGTTCATTGAAATTGATTTTGAAAAAGCTTATGACTGCATAGAATGGCCATTCATACTAGCCATACTTTGAGTGTTACACTTTGGGCCCATCTTCATCCAAACTATCTAGATGCTTTTTATAGATGCCTCCGATGTCTTTTCTATTAATGGAGTCACCTCTAATAAGTTTGGATTGTTCTACTCCATTTGTCAAGGGTGATTTTTGGCTCTTGCCTTGTATGTGCCTATAGCTAAGGATTTTGGATATCCTCTTAGCAATGCACAAGCTAGGGGCCTTGTTAAGGAAATTTATCTCCCTGCAAATGCTATGAACCTACAAGAAGATATGCAATTGCTTAATGGTCACTTTATAGATGATTCCTTCCTTACTCTCATTGAGTATAAGTCTAATGTGGACAATGCCTTACAGTGTCTCGATACCTTCTACTTGGCCTCTGGCTCCAACATCTAATGGCAAAAAACTTGTTATCGTAGACAATATTACCTCCCTCTACTAGTGTGAACTAGTAAATACAGTTAGAATTAGATCCAACATGATGAAATATTCAAATTTATTAGCATCCCCTTTGATTTTGATGCTTCACCACCTTTGTTATGGCAATATGTTATTGACAGAGTTACTAAGAAACTAGAATATAGGGTGACCAAGTCTCCTTTGTTAGTAGGAAAATTTAAAATCTACTCAAAAATTCTTATGACCACCCATGTGGACTACTCTTTATATTGGGTTCCTTATAATAAATCTTACCAAAAGTTGGATAAATTGCTTAGATATTTCCTTTAGGCCAATTGCCCCCAAAGTAAAGGATTCCATAAGGTAGCCTGGGAATATTGTTGGATCACGTGTGATGCCAAAGGGATGGGGCTCATTAACATATCTAGACAAAGAAGTGCCTTATGAACCTAATGGATTGTTTAAGCCATTAAGGGCCAAGAATCTTGGAAGGTGTTGCTTAGACATTGCATCTATTTAGGATTGTTTAAGGGCAAGAAATCCTAAAAAGGACTCAACTTCCCCAATTTGATTTTCATTAAGTATCCCATCCAAATCATAGGGTCATTTATGGATAAAAACATCTACAAGGCATGGGAAAATATTAAACCATGGATTTTATAAAATGGTTTAGGATTTTGTTATGGGTTATTTGTTAACACCCACTCAATCTGGCATTCTCCCATTTTCAATCTCAATGAAGGACCCCTGATAGAGGTCCCTTAGATCAATGCTCTCATGATTTTTGAAGGGAAACTCATACTATCCAAGATATCTACTAAAGTCAATCTCACTCTTGGCTATCTTGGGAAGAGGTGAAATACAAATTTTGGTTGGCCAATACAGATCAAGAATCCTACCAAGAGATACTTAATGTTGTTTCACCCTCAATGCTCCAAAAACTCATAGTCTACTACACTCATCCATGGTGGAAAGACTGGAAGTGGTATGTGGAGACCCCTTTTTTAATTACACTCCTTGGCTTGGCTATGATTGGCTCATCCCCCATTTGCCTATGGTGGACAAAATTAATGCCCATTAAGGGATGCATTCATTTGTTACTACATGGATCTTCCACTTCAATAATGTCTTGGGGGATTGTGTGGAACCCAATCTTTCTCATTTTTCTTCGGTATATTACACTAAGGCTTACCTATTGGTAGAAGGCTAGTCTAGCAAGGAGTTCCCTTTCCTACTTGCCATTTTTTGGCCACCTTAAGATGATTTCTCATCTTTTTTGGTAATATTCCAAAGATCAAAGGGTTTGGAATTAGATCCATGATTTATTTACGCCTTTCCATCTTGAATTATTTCTTTGGAAACACAACCTCTTTGGAGATAAATCCATGATGCCCTTTAAATATTCATAAGTCTGGCATATTTTTAGAGTGGAGATTATCTTCTAGATTTGGAAAGAAAGAAATAATTCTATGTTTAATAATGATTCTAATGATTGTAATATCTATATTTTAATCACATCCTCTATCATCTCCAATGTTTTTTTGTAGATTCAAGTTCAAGATAATAAAGTGGCTATGGAGCTTGGGCACCTTCAGGATCACCTCTATTACTGGGGAGATGCTCCTTATGTAATGGCTCAAGTTCTACCATCTTTACCTAGGGATCCTAGACTGAAGGATATAATTCATCTATTGCCTCATGGTAGGAATTGTCATATCCATTCCCATCACCACTCTCATAGCAACATCCCATACTAACACATGACCCCTCCTAGGCAGCAACAAGGGTGGCAACCATCATCTCCTTCCCTAGCTAGGTAGGATGGCTAAGACACTCCTCCTCATATTCTATGCTTAGATGCTTGGGGGAACCACCTGGAGGCTAATTGAACATGCTAGACAAGTTACTTATAATTTATCTAGCCATTTCACCCACTCAGACATAGGAAGAAGAAGATGATAGGGACACTTCTCAAGCTACTGGTTTGGAGCCTATTCTAGATGGTAATGACTTACCAAGCTCAGGTTGGGGTCCTAATGATATGGATCATCCACCTTTTGGCCTTGCTCTTACTTCTTAATGTTACCTTTTATTATTACGTTGTGACTTATTCCAATTTTTCCTAATTATTAGTGGTGCTTTTATTTTTGGCTCTTAATCTTTTCCTAATGTGATTACATAGTGTTCTCTCATACTACCTATATTTTTTAGTGAATTATTTTTACATTTTTGTTCAGTTAATATATGGATATATTTCATAAAAAAAAAGTTGAAACATGCATGTGAATATACAAAGGGGGAATTTTATTTCAATGCGATAAGCCAATTTAATATCATTCTAAATATTGTCATATTTATTATAAGAGAATACTAGGTTTATAAGGTGTGTGTGTGTGTGTGTGTGTGTGTGTGTGTGTGTGTGTGTGTGTGTGTGTGTGTGTGTGTGTGTGTGTGTGTGTGTGTGTGTGTGTGTGTGTGTGTGTGTGTGTGTGTGTGTGTGTGTGTGTGTGTGTGTGTGTGTGTGTGTGTGTGTGTGTGTGTGTGTGTGTGTGTGTGTGTGTGTGTGTGTGTGCGTGCGTGCGCGCGTGCGTGCGTGCGTGCATGTGCGCACACGCTCAAACTATGAAAAATGGGAATGTATCACTAGCTTGGAAATAAACAATTGTTCATAACACCCATAAGCCTCTTTAGTTTTTACAGGAACAAATAAAATTTAAACAATAAAGACATTAAAAGTAAATGATTTTTATTCAAAGAATATTTTAAATTTTTAAAATATAAAAATTGAAGAATAGATGTAGTTGAAAACATCTTTTCTATGCCACAAATTTCAAAGTAAAATTTAGCATTAGAAACATATTTAAATCATGATTCTTTCATAATTGATAAACAATGCTTATGGGGATGCTTATGTTTAATATGTATATTTTAGGGAGATATACTATCATTTAAATTTAAATATAGTAAATATTGAAGATAATTAATTTCTACTTTAAAGTTGAGGTACTCTATATAATTATGTTGATAAATGTCTACATATTAGAATGAGCCCTCTATTTTCTAATTGATGAAAAATACACATTTAAAGTTGGAGGATAAATATGATCATATTTCATTACTATTTCCATAAGTAAACTTTAGTGAGGTTATGTTGTAGGGCCTGAGGGTCACAGGTGGTAGTGTATTAGCCTTTGCTTACTAATTTACAAACACACAAGGATAAAAGGTTAATAATATTCACTAATGACATTTATTGTAATTTATATTAACCAAAAGGCTAAAGATTTTTTTTTGGTAATCTACAAATTAAAACATTAATTTTAATTATTTAGTGTGATAGTTATATATGCATATACTAAATATAGTGAATATAATGACTACAAGATAGGTTAAGATCGAATATATTTCTCTACATGAATGCAATGAGATTATTTTTTAAGTCTAAGTTTAATTTCTAATATGGATAATTTATTATTTTGGAAATAAAGTTTGTCGTGGAAATATTTTATGCATGCATGTTTGTATCCTTGTGGTGAAACTAACTCTAGGTGAATAGACCAATGATTAATGTGAAACACTTGTGATGTGGGGTAAGATTGAATAAAATTTCCTACATGAGTGGGGCATGAATATTTTTCACGTGTAGGTTTTATTACTGGTATAGATATAATTTTTGTCTTTTGAAACATGGTTGATGGTGGAAAATGTATGTGGTTTGGTGTTTTCATCCTCGTGGTAGAAAGTGTGGGTTTGAAAATATGGCAGCTATAAATATGGAAATGATTTGGTTTGTTGGTTGTTGATAATGTAGTATTATTTTTATCCTTGAAGATGACAATGGAGATTAAAAATGGGGTTTTCAATAGTGGGCTTCAAATGTCACTTAAATTTAATATATCAACATGGATAGCCTAGAGTTTGGTCATGTAGTCATTATTAGATCATTTTTATTAGGTTTATGATAGAAAATTTCTATGCATAATTGTCTCTATTATTTTGGTGAAAAAGATAAACTATTTTTTGTTATGATTTGGTGTGCTGGCCATTTGTAATGATGTATTTTTTGTTCTTTAAGATGACAATGGAGATTGAATTATGGATTTAGATAAGGGTTTCATGTTGTTGTGGGTTTGAAACATAATGTAATTTTGATAGCTTAATATGCATAGATAAGAGTGTGTACATGTAGTCATTCTCAAGTCTTTCTTTATTTATTTAAAAGGTATGTAACATAAAACATATGTGTAAAGTTATGTCTTTTATTATGGTGGTTTTGTTTTTCTATTTTTTAATTTTTGAACAAAGAAATATCTATTTTTCTTACTCGGTGTGGTACCGAAGGTTAGTTTTTTGATATATCTATTCAAATAGACCATGGACTCAATAATAAACCATTGTGAGTTGGGTTAAATTCAAATCAATTTCTCTACATAGTTGAAACAAGATTATTTTTTATATTTATGTTTTATCACTAACATTGATACACATTATTTTTTGGTTAACAATGATAATATAAAAAGAATAATGAAGTAGAGAATAAAAGAATGATTTTTTTAACAATGTTGATCTAAAAATTAAATATTAAAAAAAATAATTTTCTTGACTAGTTATTTCATTTTGAATGTCTCATTTATATTTTTTTGTGGATTGTATTTGTAAATAAGTTGGAAAAATAAAAAATTTAAAACAATAAGATGAAAATTTGTAATTTAATTTTTGGATAGAGATTTTTATATAAAAGTTAAATGTAAATTTATTAATTTATTTATGTCCTGATTCAAATGGTGTTCTACCCATGTATCACTCCCTACATTTCCAATTCGCTTGATAACTATGTACTCAACGTTTTCCCCATATTTACTTTGCTGTTTAATTTTTTTAATAAAAAGGGTGTGTAATATTTTAAATAAAATTTAATAATAACATACATTCAACTATATATCCTTCTCTAAATGTTGAAACCCTTGAAAACATGAAGTTAAGACTCTAAAGTTACATGAGGGCTCAAGAGATATGGAAGGATGAAATGTAGAAACTAATGAATCCATGAGAAAGGTAGGTTTTTTTGTACATACTAATTGTTTTTAGTAGATATTTATGTTCCTATTATATATGCAATGATGTAAAGGTTCATTTAATGTGTCATTTACCAAAACTAATGGTAGTAACTACATAATAAATTTGATAATTTAAGGGTATGTACACGGAATTGGGGGGAAATTCCATGGACATACCATATAACGTGCACATGTTATTCACATTATGGTTTAGTAATTATTGAGACATAATGTGTATGCATTATGGTAATATGTATGCTTTAATATAATGTGTATGCATTATTATAATGCATACACATTACCTATATATATTTTTTAAAACCCAAAGTTGAATATTTCCATTTCATAGTTTTCCAACTCTTAAGTACTATTCCATGTTTGAATTTCTCCTACAAATACCTCAAAACCTGTTATAAGTCCATTACAAATCTTGACACATTTATAAATTCATAATGATGCCATGTAGACGAGGCAAGTGATCAAAACCTATACCTATTAACCTTGTATTTTACTAATTTTTTATTTTTAACATTGTTTAATTTGTAAATTATTTGTTTTAACAGACCAATCCACTGTAAAAGACCATAACCATCCTTTTAATCTTCCACCTGACCTTGTTAATCCTTTGGCTAGCCATCCACTTGACCTTCCTCATCCTCTAGCTAACCCTCCACATAACCCTCCTAATCCTCTCTCTAACCCTTGACCTAACCCTCCTAACCCTCATATTCCTCTACCTAACGCTTCTAAAATTATACAAGATCCCTCAGGTAGTTAAGAGGATCTATCTTCACACATTGTGGGAAAAAAATTGAAATTAATAAAGTAATCAAGAGAATGAGGGATCCCACATCCACCAACACCCACTTGTACCTATCTAGAAAATAACCTAGAGTCAATATTGTGTCAAGTTAACTCGATAATAAGTCAAATTAATAAATGGACATTATATCAAGATAATTGTAGGGCTTATTTTGATAAAAAATTATCAGCATGTGAGGTAAAAAATAAAGAAATACCAAAAGTGTCCATTTGTGTGTTATTCATTGATCTAACTACCAATTTACCATTTTCATTAACTACTAAACATTTCCCAATCCATAGTTGCCAACACAATTTGATCAAAGCCAATTTTTGGGACCAATGGTTGATGATTTTTTATTATCCACTGTGTAAAAATCATGAGGTCCCATTGTATTTTTTAAGGAAAATATATTGTGAGTTTATCCTCAATGAGATTCAAAATGAGTTTTATTATGACAAGTTTTAGGGTCGAGGAAAATGCTCTATGTAGGATCAACCAGGTGCACAAATCAACTTATAAGGATCCCTATCCAAAAGTCACTTCATCTTAAGATCCCCTTTATGGTGAATGAGGTTATGGAGATTGACACTCTATGTGCACTTAGTATGCTTACTAATACACTCATTCAACACATGGGTAGGCTTTTTATGATTGATGTTGGAGATATTGCACCTAATGTGCGTACCTAAACCCATCTGTGTAGATCTTGTGGAACTATATGCATTAGAACTTTTAATGATGATGATGATGATGATGATGGTGGTGGTGGTGGTGGTGGTGGTGGTGGTGGTGGTTCAAAGGGGTTGGATGATATAATTTTGAGTGAAGATTTTTTGACACACACATTCAGTGTGTATTCATCAACCACTACATGGATACATGTAGATTTTATATAAATGTCATGTCAAATGTAAGCTATATTTACAAATTTAAAATAGAAAAATTAATTTAAATAAGAAAATTAATAATATATATGTAATTTTTTATGTTTGAGGAGGAGATGGTGCCTTCATATTCACAGTCCATATTTTCAAGATTCGATCTTATGCAACCATTATTTACATATACAGAGCTAGTTAATGTCCCATCCACTGCTGCATTTGCCTATGTTAGAATGAAACCTTTTACTTATACAAAGTTAAATTTTTGAGTTAATTTTACACTTGGATTAATAAAGGTGAAATAAATTCCATATATCTTTGATACTTTATAGAAAACTAAGTGAGACCTTATTTATTTAGTTGATGTCTTGAGTAGACACTCCATCACTATGAGTGGAAATAGATACTAGCCCATCCACTACTACATATTCTTGTGTTAGCATGACACCTTTTAATTATATAGAGGTACAATTTTGAGTTAATCTTACACTCTTGGTTTAATAAAGGAGAAAAAATTGCCATATATATTTGATACTTTATAGAAAACTAAGCGAGACATTGTTTGTTCAGTTGATGTCTAGACACTCCTCCATCACTTCTGGTGGAGATAGACATAGACATTATTGCATCAATGTTATCCACATAATCTCTCACATAGGTACATATTAACTTAAAATTTTGAATTATAATATATATATATATATATATTACTACATACTTGCCCAAAAACTATAACTTATGTGAATATATTATATATAAAGGGTTGTCCCATGACATATGATAGTCCCATTCAGATGATTATTAAGGAAAATTCTCATGTTTCTTCCTCATTTCAGATACCTATTTGTGCAATTCAACCTACTATTGACCCAATCGAACATCAAAATCAGGTTGAGTAGGACCATGAGATTATAATAAGTGCATGTTTAAATGTTTTTTATTCTATTTTAAAATTAATTTATTAACTTTGTTGCATGTGTCTTATGTTAATTTTATAATAATTCTTACTTTTGAATAAGTTCAACTGCAAGTGAACTATGAGTATAAGACCCACAGTTTGACCTTGGAGCAATCCAATGCATTTTAGGGATTTTCATCTACCAGCAGGACATCCCAGGGAGGGTCTTCTTTGAGGAAGACAAAGATATGGATCTATTTGAAGATTAACTCATGTCTTACATGATGTAATTTTTTGTATCCCTATATGACAATGTATGATTTTTTGTATGCCTATATGGAAATCTATGTATTATTGCCATTTTACATGTGCCTATATGGCATTCACCTGACATTTTATTATGTTTTTATTTTTTAAGGATTTATGTTTTTTATTATTATATTATAAAACTAATTTATGATAAATGTGGTTTTTTTGACCTTCATTACCAATAATTAAGTTTAATGTTTGACCATTGATCCACATTTGATAATTTTAAGTGTCTAAAGCACCTATGATGCCATTGAGTCTATCCAAAGTGCCCCTAATAATATAGGGACCTTATTTTAGTGTTCTCTAAATAATATGCACATGTTCTCTTGTTCTTTATTTTTCAATTTAACTCATTTGACACCAATTTTGGCACACCAATACAGTCCTAATCAAAATCAATTATTTATAATTATACAAGCATTTCAGTTCATTTAGTGCAAAGAATCACTAAAAAACACACTAATCATTTGAAGATAACTTTTAAAAAATCACAAAAATTCTAGAGTGATGGGTTTTGTTATCCCTTAATTTAATCAACTTCATGGTTGATATCATATCAAACCAAGGCTAGTTTCCAATGACTATCTGCAATAAGATGTAATGGTGATGAGCTAACAATTATGTTATGGGTTTTATTTCTGAATGATCATATACCTCTAAATTTTTAATCTACTCATCTATCTTTAATATATCTAATTACTTGAAGGAAAGACACTTGTATAATCTAAAAGTACACACTTGATTAAAATGAAACACTTTTTTACAATAAAGAAACTTATACCTAAACACACTTGCTTGTAATAAAAGTTGTTAATCTAAGGAATGTGTTTAAATCTAATTGCATCATTAAATTTAGTTGATAATGAAATGATCTTAAAACTTAATCTAGGATTTCAAAATTGAATTTACTTGTTAATGAAATGTTTTCACAAATGAAATCAATGCTAGGAAAAATAGTTGGAATACAAATGTACACACATAAATATAAATAATCGTATAGGTTAACAATTCATGCTTGTAACATAAACACTCTTATCAAAGTTTAAATTAATAATGAAATGAAAAACATAAATAACAAATAAATCCTATATTCCTCAGGTGAGTGGGCCCTTTCTCTCTGTTGGATCAGGATGAAATCAACTCATAATTACAAGAATTGGGAAAGATACATTAATTCATGAAAAAGTTACAAATCGAAACTATATTTGATATCTCTAATTATCAGAGTACATCTCCTGATAATAATCACTTATTTCCCCTGGGATAGTAAGAACATGCTAATTTATTCTAAAATACCTTCTAACTCCTATACCAAATTACATATAAAAAAAAATGTAACTAGATCACAACGGTGATCAAACAAACTTACAAAAATAGAGAGATACGTTACAACTACCCATGTTTCAAGGAAGAAAACTATAACGGTAGGCAATGTAATTACATATAATTTTATTCAATTGGTTACATTAGTTTGTATTTACATCAATATATATATATATATATATATATATATATATATATATATATGGTAACCCAAAACCTCATGTAGATACAATGGTGTTGTCTCTAATATTCTAAAACTAGTACTATAAATATAATGCCTATAGAAAGTAGGTGTATACATAACTATGGAAAATATATTTAGACATATTTGGCATACTGATGATGCATCAAAAATATCTTAGATAAATGTTATAATACTGATACATATTTTTTGATAGTTTTATGAGCTTCATGGTTTACTCACAAGACACTTGGAGTACTCTGGAACTTAACTTTCAAAGTCTAGGGCTTCATTGATAAACTCCACATCTTTACTGATAAACTTTGAAGCTTCACTATAGGATTTTCTCTTGCTCCAATCTCATATCCAATGGTTTATTTACTTCACCAAAATATTCTAGCATTTAATTATAGTCCATGATCCTTATTTTACATGCAAAACTTGAGGACTAACCATGCCAATTGTTAGAACATAGTGGTAAGAATGAGAACATAGACTCACACAAACTAATATATAAGTACATATCTTCTAATTTTAGGCTAGCCATAAGTCTTAAGTTCATTTAATAATCAACCCATGAAGGTAGTTTAATAGGTGTATCATAGCTGATATGTAGATATAATGAGTCAAATAATGGACTTATCATAGAGAGATAAAAAAATCATAATATAATTGATTGTTTTGCAAAGATAAAATTTCTTATGGTATATTTTTAACACTGACATAAGGTTTATATATATCTTAAATTACTTTCATTTATGCGATTTAATGATTATATGGTGTTGTAGAGGCCTACTAACCCTCAACACACACCTCTAGAACTCACTTTATTTAACATAAGATTCATTCATTGTGACCATTCTAGGGAAATGAGAAGAATTTATGTTTTATTATATACAAGTCTCTCAATACATAAATAAAATCCATTAATACCATATATACACAATCATAAATTTATTTCAATGAATGACTATAACATGTTTGAAGTAACCCTAATGTTATGTAGATGTCTGAAGCATCCATTACACATTGTACATTTGGATTTGTCAATTAATTTCAAAATTTTGGGTGAGATCATTGCCACTATTGAGAAAACATTTCAAAATTCAAATTCAAACAATCATCATTGGGTTTTGATTTTTTCAAGATAAGTACTAACACCCTATGTGAAAGAGGGAACACTATAATTTACTAACACCCTATGTGAAAGTCATGTGATAGTGGGAATAATATAATTGGACATATTATATGAAAAATATTCTAATGAGATTTTTCACTATGAATTTTATTGCAAAATATCTATCACCAATTAATGAAACTAGGTCCACACCCTTAAAATAATTTGCTTGCAAAAAATGACTTTGATTTCTCTAATTGCTTAACTATTCAGGTCACTATCAGTACTCTATATATGGCCTCTAATAGATATTCTTATCATTGCTTATAGATCCACTATTATTGGTACTTAGAGACCAATGAGACTTATCCTCATATCATGTTAATTTTAGCTCATCATGACTATTACTCTTTCTTAACTCATCTATCACACTCATTTATACTCTTACATAGATTTTCAATGCATTCATAAGGATCAGATGTATAGATATGAACCTTTTTATTTATACTAAACAATAATTATATTAACCCATATAGGTTTTAAAATCCCTAGATTTTTAGATCAGACATATAGAGGTTCTTTGAAACATGGAACCCACTTGATCATAAGAATATGGTCTTAAAAAATGTACACATCAAATTGTAGACCTTCTCTCTCAATAATTTTCCTTTTAAAGTTAATTTATCTTCATTACATCTATCTTAGGTTTTATACAGTTTCATGAGACCTGATATCTTCTCAAAATTTATTCTTAGAGTGGTCTATGTAACCTTCCTAACACCTTTAGAGGAAGGTCAACAACATTCTCTCACTTCACCAATAGTATAATTGATCTCATGAAAACCCTTAAACATAGTTTTGATGGACTATGTATGACTATATCATATCATTACCATGTGTATGATAGGAAAATGACACATGTTTACATGACTCTCATGTCCAAATCCACCCCAAAAATACATTTTCATTACTGTTTAGGAGGGCATAAACACTGACAATAAATGTTATCAAAGTTCAACCTATTATTCAAGAACTCAATTTATGGTCCTTATTTGATGCAAATTGGAACTAAAAAAACATATGGATGGGAAAATAACATCTAGGACCATGTTATTATCCTCACATCATGCTTATTCGACAAACACACCACCCATTATAGCCTCAAGAATGCCCTTCCCAATCCAAGTAAAATATAGAATTTTAACCTAACTTCAGACATGCATAGAATGAAAATTATAATTCATTTAGAAGAACCATAATATACCTCCAATATGTGTCTAAAAACACTTATTTTACCTTGGATCACTTTGGGTGAAACTTGAAGAGAAATTTGTGGCATAAGTTACAGTAATGGGTCATAAAATCTAACTTTTTGGTAGTGAAGAGATAACTTCTCAAGCTCTAACATGCATTTTGACCTCTAGGAGTCATAGGTTAAAATATATCACTTGGATAAAATTTATATAGGTTAATGACACATTTTTACATGTTCTTAATGTCCAAGTCCAACTATAAATACATTTTCACTACTATTAAGGAGAGTAGAAACATTAATAGCAAATATTGTCAAAGTTTGAGTTGTTGATCAAAAATTCCATTTTCGGTGCTTATTAATATTAAAATATAACTTAAAACACATATATATTGGTGGATAAGGTATAGGACCACATTATTGGCCTCTTTTCATTCCTGATCGACAAACCCACTGCCCATTTTGGCCTCAAGAATGCCCTTCCCAATACAAGGAAATGCATAATTTTAGCCTAACTTCAGACATGCATAGAACATAAAATATAATTTGTTTTTATGAACCATAAGATAATTATTTTTCATGTATAAAAAGTCTTATTACACCCTAGTTAACTTTGGATTAACCTTTGAGATAAATGTGTGGCATAAGTTATCGTAACAGGTCCTAAATTGTAACTTTTTGGCAGTGAAGAGATACCTTTTTGAGCTCCAATAGGCATTTTTACCCCTGGCACCCCAAGTGAAAATTTATCACATAGATCATGTATATATAGGTTAATTACATGTGTTTCTATGCACTTGATGTCTAATTCCACCTGAAAATACATTTTTACCATTGTTCAAGTGGGTGGAAACACTAAAAATATATGTTGTCAAAGTTCAAGTTGTTATTTGAGAACTCCCTTTACGGTGATTTTTCATTGAAAAATAGAACTATCAACACATATATATGGGTCTATAATATCTAAGACCATGTTATTCACCTCATGTCATGATTGGTTAACAAACCCACTACCCATTATGGCCTTAAGAATGCCCTTCACAATACAAGAAAAATGTAGAATTTTAGCCTAACTTCATACAAGAATATAATGAAAACTACAATTCATTTATATGAACCATAATATCCCTCATTTATGTGTCTAAACAATCTTATTGAACCTTGGATAACTTTTATGAACCTTCAAGATCAATTTGTGGCATAATTTATAGTAACAGGTCCTAAAATGTAAGTTTTTGTCATGTAAGAGATAACTTCTCAAGCTTTAACATGGATTTTTACCTCTAGGACCCCCAAGTGAAAATATATCACTTGTATCATATCTAGATAGGTTAATGACATGTTTCCATTATCCTGACATCCAAGTCCACTTGGAAATATATTTCACTACTATTTAGGAGGGCAAAAACACTGATAATAAATGTTGTCAAAGTTGAAACTATTATCTGAGAACTCCATTTATGGTGATTATTCACTATAAATTGGAAATTAAAACACATTTATATGGGTGGATAACATATAGGACCACATTCTTGACCTCTCATCATGCTCGGTTGACAAACCTACCATCTATTTTGGCCTCAAGAATGCCGTTATGAATAAAAGAAATGCATAATTTTAGCCTAAATTTAGACATGTATAGAAAAATAAATATAATTCATTTATATGAACCATAAAACCCATCCTATTAATTTATAAAAACTTATGTTCACCCTAGAAAACTTTGGATGAACCTTCGAGAGTAATTCATGGCATAAGTTACAATAATAGGTCCTAAAATCCAACTGTTTGGTAGTGTAAAGACAAATTCATGAGCTCTAATATAAATTTTTACCTCTAGAACCCAAAAGTGAAAATATATCACTTGGATCATGTTTATGTAGGAAAATGACATGTGTTTCCATGACCTTGATGTCTAAGTCCACTTAGAAATACATTTTCGCTATTGTTAAGGAGGGCAAAAAAATTAATAATAATTTTTGTGAAAGTTTGAGATTTTATTCAAGAGATTCATTTATAATACTAATTAAATACAAACTATCACTTACAACACATTTGTATAGGTTGATAACGTCTAGGACCATGTTCTTTGCCTCTCATCATTCCTGGTTGACAAACTCACCACCCATTCTGATGTGAATTACAAAGTACTCATCCCAGAGCATACCAAGTTTGGAATATATTAAAGATGATCAAGACATAATGTAGATCATATATTGAGATTCATACTAATCCCTATGACCTTTCAATTTGTCAAAACCTACAGGGATGGCCTACAAGATGGTTTGTCATGTATACGAGCTCATATGAAGAGGTCTATAGTCAATTGAAAATAGATCACATGATATAATCAAGTTTAGGTCCTTGGAATAATGGAGAGATATTTGATATGCCAAAATAATAATATAAATAAGTTATCACCATGAAAATGGTGAAATGATCAATCACAAGCCTATACACAAGGTGAAAAAGTGAAAGTTGTTAACATGTTTGTGCATGGTTGGATATCTTGAGTATTTAGAAGTACTCCAATGTGATTCATACAATTTTTAATGTCATATTAAATTAATAAAACAAGAATAATATATATAAAAATAGATATTTCATGTCATTTAGGCCTTCAAAGTTAATTCCATCGCCCAAATGCATGCACACAACCATAAAAAGGGATTGCATGCACGAGATTATATGATTATGCTGAATTTTATTGATTAGACCTACCCATCCAATGATTATAGCTTGTATATGGGGTTATAATAGAAATAGAAAAAAATAATGAGATCTTGAGACCCAACAGACTCAAGATACAAAAAGTTTCTAAATTGGCTTGCTTGTTGCCATGTAGATCCTAGTTTGCACAAAAGGGCCATAATTTGGATTTTATAGGTCCAAATGAATTGAAATTTGGATAAAAGTTATTAATTTTTAAAATAAAATAAAATGTTATAATGAATTTAATATACCTTAGGATAGATATAACATAAGAACACTGGCTTACACATGCAAAACTGAAGGAAAATCAAACCTAGAGAGGACCAAAAGTACTATGAGTCAAGTTATATTTCTCAAAATGATCTAAAATTTTATTTTAAAGTGATTTATAATGTTTTAAATATGTTTTATATGCTATAAAAACTTACAATACAATCAAAATTAGTTTCTACATGACTGTTCACAAACATGGCCTTGTTTCTAGGCCTAAATGAGCTAGGTTGAGTAGCAAGTAATAATTTTGTGAAGGTATTGGATATTATAATAGACATGAAAGATGTAAAAAAGTATCCCAATGTTTTTTATAGGTTTCAATATTATTCTCATCTTATATATCCATTCTTACTCTTCATCCACCTCCAAATAGGCCTAACAAACTAGTGGCCTAGTGAACCTTCTTGCAAGCAAAGTGATAATAACACAAGGTGAGAGTTTGGCATGATTCAAGATATGAATTATATTTTTTTAATAGATATAACATGTTTATAATAATAACCATAATCTATACACTATCCACATTGGCTACACCAATGAGGTGGATTGGTGTAGTCAAGAATCAAGAGGAACTAGTTTGCCTCTCCAAGAGGTATCTAATTTGAGTTTTTTTTAATTATATTTTGAGATGTAATAAAAATTTAAAATATTATTACAATTTATTTCCATGTTAAAGGTATAATAATGTACATAAGTGGGGATCACGTGCGGAATCTAGCCCGATCGGCCAAGTACTTTCGTTGAGGCTTTGTTGGTCCCGGGGTCTAGTCCCCGCCCCCCATGGTACCAGTATTAGGCGGGTCTAACCAGTGCCACCGGTCACGTTAAAAGTTTTACCAAGATTTTTTTAAAAAAAAGTACATAAGTGGGGATCCTACATTCAAAATCATGCAATACATGAAGATACAAGTGAATAAAATGAGAGAGTGACATCTTTGGAGTTGATAATAAATTACATGTAGGTAATATGGAATAAATGCTAAATGGGGAGATAGTTATACCTTGATATCCTAAGAAATAAGATTTAAATATTGTAAAAAATGCTACCCCTATGCATTTTAATAAAATAGTCATTTAATGGAGTCAAAGAAGCATTGAAGGTCTTTCAAACTACCCTATAATAATGGAACAACTTCATGATAGTTGAAAACATGTTTGTTGAAGAAGAAGTGAAGAATTTAAGATAAATATTTAGTTAGTTAATATCTAAATGAATTCAAGGATACTACCATCCCCAGATATATGTCAACTCATGAAGGCATTTGACCACATCAAACACTTCAAGCAACCATGATGCTCCTTCTATGCCTTCATTAATTCAAGGCAACCTCATTTTAAGGATAAATGAGAAGTAATTTTATCAACATTATCTTAGCTTCAATAATATGAAATTATTTACTAAAAATACCATCCACATGAATGTGGAAGTTTATATGGCACCACTAACCTAAGAAAAATTATTAGTAAGTAATTATTAATAAAATTTATATGTAATATCTATATAATTAAAAAACATTTGGTAAAATTGATTATATCTACATTTCAAAAGTCAAAATATCTAAACATATAATTCCATAAAACCACTAAGATCTACTCTAATCTTGATAGTAGCAAGAATAACTCCGTGGTTTGACTCACAAACTTTTCATAGTTTCCTATTTAATGGCCTTCCATGATATTTTTTCAATTGAATATTCATTGCAAGAACCAAATTTGAATAGTATAGTATCTTCCTATGTGTTTTAAAGACTTAAAACAACCATATATCTATTTTTTTTTATTGGATATCATTGAAGCCAAGTTCTAGTGACTACCATAAACCCAATAGGATACTCAATGTCTAATCCATCTATGACTATGGAAGTCAATTTTTTATTTTCTTATACACATTGACATAAGTAGTAATTTAGACCCTCTTCATTGACCTTGTCTACAATAACTACAAAAAATGCTCTATATCACAATTTTTTTAACGACACTATATGAAGATAGATAATGACATTAAATATTACATAATAAATAATATTCTACATAGCTGCACTAGATCAAATATATGGTCAAAGTCATGTGATGATGCCATATTTGTAAATTATAATGCTCATGAAACTTGATATGTGTTGATTGGAATTAGAGGTCTATAACTCCATTTATCCACCCACTCTTGTAACTCACACTCATTCTAAATAGAGTCCAGCATGCTAAACATAAACATGCCAAGCGTATCATATGAATAGTCTAAGAGCCTACATTTGAGCTATGAAATGAGTGGAGCTCACTTGAACCCATTACAATCATAAAATATTCATATTTTTCCAAGTTTTATTTCTCCATTAACTAGAAATATTTATGACCAATATAATTTGGCTGAGCACCAAGGCACATTTTCTCATTACACCATTCAACCAGCTTTGTACATTAGTTAAATGAACATCCTTATCAAATTTCAACTCTTCCCTTACAATAGCGATTTTTACACATGCTATAGCATTGTTATGCTCCCATTTTCAATGGTTAACCTTAGTGAAACTCAAAATATATTCTACATCAATGGTAACATTCATCTTGATCAACCAATAAAACATCTATACATTCTTGAGCTGCGATGTGCAATTATTTAACCAAATGTAATGCTAATTAAAATGAATGTTTCTCTCCATCAATTGTCCATATACATTCTCAAAAAAATTGTGTACATACTTTAACAATGTGATTAGTCATCAAAAATATATAAATGGTACTCCATTAATAGTTTTTTCAATCTTCCTTGGTACTATTATGTGCATGCATAAATGTTATATGCATGAATATGACAACTTGCGATGAGTTGTAATATTGTGACTAAACTTCCATTTGTGGTCTGAATGTGTAATTTTCAGCAATGTCCACTACTGAAATAATTAAACCAAGTGGGAATGTGTCTTGCTTATCTTGAAATTTTCATCCAACCATATAGCCTTGTGTATGTGCCTGTCATACTCATAAAACATTTTCTCTCTGAATTTGACTATAAATTCTGAAACGGGTATGTATTTTGTAACAAGCTAACACCTTTTAGATTATTTTACATATTCTAATTAATGATTCACACATTTATATTTTCTCAAACCAACTAATTCATATGCAACTAAAATTGCTTCATCTTCATGGATACAATTTTTTAGTTTTGGCAATCCATTACAAATGCTTAAATTTTCATTCAAACATGCTTTTTTATAAAAGAACTATCCATATGGTCTTTCACAAAAAATTGTTGGAGTAAATTCCCTATATGATTATAGCATAACTTCTAAGCCACATTCATGAAAAATATTGTTAGTATACAAAGTAAAATGAATATGGTGTAAAACATCATAGTGCATTGCAAACTCAACATATTTCCTACAACAAGTGATTCATGTGTGATTTATTTTTAAATAAGAAGGTTTGGCCATCTCAAAATATCTTTGAATAATTAGAATTTGTGGATTATTTTATAAAAACTTAGAGTATAATTATGTTTAAGTCATATCCAAGAAATGTTTCAAATGTAGTTCACGACTATGAGAACCAACTCTTGTTTTGACTACATCTATTGCATTGGGTGAAACTCTAATATTGTCTTTTTAAAATTGTGCAAGTGACTCTTTTAGAGCATCTACTATAGCTTTGTCCTTTCTTGAAATTTGACCAGAGAGTGCCTATATCTCATTAGTATTGGGATCATTAAGCTTTTTGTGTCTTGAAATTGCTTTCATTAATGTTTTTATGTTTATATCAAGTGTTAAGATTATTTTTGAAATCAAGTGTTTTTTCCCTGTTTGACTACTTAATGCATAAGTTGTGATTATACGTTATGCAATATTACAGTCTTTTTTGTGTGATTTAAGGCCTACAATATGGTATGCATCATGCAAATTATTAACAATTTCTACATTTTCATCATTTATATTAGATGTTCTTATCCATAATTTGTACATTCTAGGTCTCATCTTGATTAATTTCATGAATAAAATAAATAATTGACATATTTTATTAGTAGTAATCAAATTATGAAATAACTATCCCAAATTTTCTAAACCAAGCTTATTGAATGGTAGTTAGAAATTTTGTTAGGCATTAGTTTTAAAATATTTTCATCGATTTCAATTAAGTACTTACCTTTTCTATGCATAATTCTTGGAGGTGTTGTTATTGGTGGGGATTGTTTTTAGGTTTTTTTAAAAACCATCATTAAATTCATTGATTAATGGTGGGATGACATTTTCTTCATTTCCTCTTTCATCATTATATGCTTCCATGAATTTTTATTCATTGCTAATTTCATCATTGTTTCTTTCCTTGAAAATTTATTCATTGATCAGGGGTAAGGCATCATGCATATAGTCATCATCAACAAAATTAAAAATACTATACTTTTAATGTGAGCTTCCAACATTATCTAATGCACTATTGTCAATTTCATCATTATTCAATTGAGTATGCTAATTGCATCATTATTGAATTGATTATTTTCAATTTTATCATTATTCAATTCATTATTGTTAATTGCATCATTCTTTACAAAATTTGGTTCATCAAAGATAGTTTTTGTACCTTTCTCTAAATGAAGTGCTGGCATTCATACCTTATTTTTTCTCTCAACTCTTGTATTTTATCAAGTGTTTTGTTTTTCAAAAAAAATCTCTTTCTTGAACATAATTTGTCTTCCATTAGAAAATTGATAGATTTTCAAAGGTGAGGTCCCAAAAATCACTTGATAGCTCTTGTTCCCAAGTTACAAGTACTATAGAAACACATAAAGAATGTCTGTGGGAATAGATTTATCAAATTGGGTAAGAACATTCCTTTGAAAAGTAAGTTTTTGTCTATAAAAATGATAATGTGTACTTGTTATGGTATAACACATATTCATTATTAATTTGAATCCAAAATCCAAGCCTTTTAGCTCAAAAATGGCATAGATACCTGACCCAAAGGCTTGGACCTATCAATCTATATCTAAGTCTAAGAGCTTTGATATAAAATAACAAATTTAAACTTCCACCATCAAATACACTAGAAATTTCAGTAAAAAAATTAGAAAAATGATCACCATGATGATGAGCATGCTTTCCTCTTTTCAAATATATATATATATATATATATATATATATATATATATATATATATATATATATATATATATATATATATATATATAGTTTTGTTAGGCCACCACATGCCACAATATACATGCCTATACATGTTAATATAATCTATTTTTTGTTCATACAAGTGCAAAACAAATTATATGGTCATATACTAGGCCTAATTCTACACACATTCAAAAATAAAAATAATACATATTCATTTTTTTGAGGTGGTTAGAGGGGCACATGATTGACTATCCATTTTTTTATTAGTTTTCAAGATCTATTTGCTTACAAAATTAATAAAAAATATTGATTAATAAAATATAAAAACATATAGGTCACAAATTAGAATATCTTATATAAATATTCACCAAAGGGTTTCAAACAATATTAAATGATGCTAAAAAAATGGTGGGATACACAACTGTCCATCCAATTTATCTTCTTAAAAAAACAAGAGTTCCTATTCATATTTTATATGTTTGATTTAGTTATACTTAATATATTTTTTTAAAAAATAGTGTTTTGGAAACTATACTTAAAGTGATACAATTAATTTTCTTGTAGGATATTCAAATTTTTAGTGTAGTTTTCTAAAATTTTAGGAAAATCATGTCCATGAGTGGCTCATTTTTGTCCCAAAACTTTGTGAACTTACCCTTAGATGAGAAATATAGGATAATATCTCAACAAATTAAAAAATAATGACCTTGAAAACCTATATAAAAGTTTTTTTTAGAAGAAGAATGTATTGGCACTTAGGGCTAAATTTGACATTTTAGATGAGAATGTAAAATAAGGCTTTGAAAAAACAATCATAACTTTGAAAACCTATTAATAAGTTTTATTTTTACAAGAGCATATTGGGTGGCCATAAAGAAGAAAGAATATCATGTTAATTGTATTCATTATTTATATTATAAGTTAGAAAGTTGTAAAGAACATAATTATAATATGTGATATCTAAATCTAAACCCATTTAGTTTGAGGTATCGAATTGATTATGTTATCCAAAGAGAATAACTCACCTTGATTTGATGTTGATTTTGACCAAAAAATGTCTACTTATTTTCCCCAAAACTTCCTTCTAATGAATAAATAAGGATATTACAAGAAAATAATTAAAAACTTATAGTCATGTACACAAATTTATGAGAAGAATAAATGTAATGATACTACCTACACAAACTTATGTCTATGCATGTCAAAAAATAAGAAGTAAATGGAATTTCAAAACACCAATAGCATGAAGAAAATATCTAAAAACCATTTTTAATCTGCATTGTCATAAAAAAAAAACATACTATATTACGAATGATGAAAAAAATAAAATCATAACCAGAAATCCTTTTTAGATTTATGGCTCTAACCTTTGTAAACTCATGATTGGTTTCTTAATGATAGATAAAACCATTCTTAATGTTCTAAATGTACAAAAAAGTTTCACATAAAACCTAAGAAGAGTCATAAACATTCATAGTCCTTTTTATATAAGAAGCCAATGATTATGTGCCATTAAACAACATAGTAATATAAAAAAATGAAGGCACAACTATTTATTTTTTTATTCAAAGGACATATCTTACCTTATAGTTTAAAAACAAGGCTTTGTCAAGAATGAAATCATGACCTTGTAAAATTTTATATAATTCTATAACATAAAGAAATGTATTAATTTTTAAAAAATTAACATTATTATCACAAACAAAACTAAGATAAACAAATTTATGATCAATGCATTCATGCAAAGAAATTGATTGAAGCTTAACTTAACTCAAAATTATTGCATGCCAACTTTCTATCTTATACATGCCAAACTATCAAAATGGATTGTAAAAATCTCTCTCTCTCTCTCTCTCACACACACACACACACACACACACACACACACACACACACACAAACACACACACACACACACACACACACACACACACACACACACACACACACACACACACACACACACACACACACACACACACACACACACACACACACACACACACACACACACACACACGATTATTTCAATAATACATTAATGGTAATATTATTTTGCTTTGTGACACGCATAAAAAATGCATCCTTTGCATATGCACTAAAATCTAAATTATAAAAATTAATGACATTAAACACATCATAAAATTATTCATGGAATAGACTTTCTATCATGAAAAAATTACTTGTGATGCCACTTGTATTTATTGACAATTAACCAATCCATATATATCATTTGGTGTCTGATGGACCAATACATCCTTATCAATAGATTTTTTTACCTGTGACATGGGCCAATCGGTCTAATCTACATGTAATTAACAAGGATAAGTGGTTTTATACACATCAAGATAAAAACATAATATAATGTTTCAAACCCACAACCTATTTTTACATAAACTTTAAGAAGAGTCATAAACCTTTCACAAAGCTTACTTTACACAATGCCATGATTCCATGTTGATAAAAAAATATAACACTATAAAAAATTAAGACAATGAAAATCAATTTTTTCAAGGGATAGAGATTACCTATATTTGATTCTAACCTACACCACCTTGTAGTCACAAAAATAGGGTTTGACAAGAAGAAATCATGACATTTTAGACCTGTATATAAGTTTATGAAATGAATAAACCTATTTATTAAAAACAAAAATTGACATCAGTGAGAGGAAAAAGTTGATACAGACATATTATTCTTCCCACAATCATACAAAGATAGATTAAATTTTAACTCAAATCACAATGAGAGGATAGTGAGCCTTCCACTAATTGAGATGGATAAAGTTTTAAGACATGGATGATTAAGGTATCCTATTATTGTGAAATTTTACATTTCATGACAACACCCCCATTTGGACTCTCATAATCAATTAGATGTGTTTTAATGATAGGGATGGTATTTTTTAATACAATGGGACATCAACTTCGTAGCCCAATAGATAACGCTTTGGTCCAATATTAAAATATACCTATCTTTTGAGCTTCCAAATGATGTGTTGAATATATATCAACAATCTCTCTTTCAAAAAGATAAGGTGAATGTTTTTATTGGAGCCTAAGGTATGTAAATATTTCATAGTTTTTTCCTCCCATTATGTCATTGTAAGATTTTTGTTATCATTGAAAGCATGCAAGAAATGGAAATAGAATCAAGGATAAAACTTGCAATATAAGGTATGAAGACTAATCTTTCATATAATATGTGAGAAATATTTTTAGGGTCAAATAGAATAAAGGATTAAATATCACTATTACATTATTTACATGTGGAAATAAAATAAGTCCAAGAGGAATCATTTAATTTCAATCAAATCAAGTGGATCCCAACTTCTATCAACAAAGCTATCAGACCCCAATAGATGTGTAAACATAACCCTTGGATCTTGTGAATCCTGCTAACACAACCCTCATATCTTGACAAGTGTGTTTTCACAACCCTCAGAACCTGATGATCGTGCTAATAACACCCTCAGATTCCAACATTCCTTTAATAAATCCTCTCAAGCTCCAACAATCCCATTTTTAACTTTTCAAAAAATAAGATTTTTAGCTGAAAACTTCTAGAATTTCATCTTCATCAGGGGCAATGCAGTGTATGTTTTTCAACAAATTAGGAGGATTTCATCAAATATCAACTCAATAAACATGTTATCTTCACAAATAATTGGATTACATCAAATGTCAACTTTAGGGACCCCAATAGAATAAGGCATATATACAAATTTTGGGCTAATATATCTTATAGTTTTATGGTAAATAATAAATGTAGTGTATAAAATAGATTATGGTTAGAGAATTCATGATAGTTGAATACCTCAAGTAGTTACCTTTATAAATTTAATATAGTGTCTATAGCTAGTCCTGATAATGGCTAAGTACTATTATGTTGAGAATAGAGAAGTCAAGAATTCATTTGAACTTATTAGCACCAGAGTTAGAATTTAAGGTAAAATAAAAATTATCTAAAAGTTATATATTTTTATCCCAATGTAGAGACCAAATCTGAGAGATGAATTTTGACTATAAACACTCGGTATAAAAACTTTATCTCGACCTACTAACTTAAGGCGGGAGAATTACAGATGTGCTTGTAAATAGGGAAGAACATAACAATATTGAAATTAGAGGGGTTTGAATATGACACCCTTACAATAATAAGGGTTATAATATGACACCCCTATAAGAATAAGGGTCAAAATCTACCACCCTAACAAGCAAAAATTGCCAAATCATGGACCGATCTCCCTCAGGTCATAACATTTCCATCCAAACTCCATTTTCAATCTCATTAAATGTGTTATAAAGGTAATTTGATGAATAATATTTTATATTAGGGAAATATGGTACAAATAATTCATATTTAAATTCAAAAATAAAGGAAGATAATCAAATTTGTAAAAGCAAGGTGGAATTCCAGATGTGTCCAAGCAGGGTCTAAGCTCCCTTGGACCATAACTTTCACGTACAAAATCTGATTTGGATTTCGTTCAATACATTGGAAAGATAATTTGATGAATAAAATTATTAATCAAATATAAATTGTGAAACTATTTCATTTTTAACTTAAAAAATCAAGGGAGATAATCACAATTTCATAAATAGGGTAAAGTTAGTAGTTTTCAAGTTATGCAAAATTGTCAAGTCACTTTTGCAAGTTGTGCAAATTGGCCTCTACAATTTTTGAAGTTTTGAAAGAAAAAAAATCACCTTTTAAGGTTTAAAGTTGTGTAAAAATATCAACACACTTTTTTTAGGTTTCAAGTTGTGCAAAAACATCAATGCACATTTACATGTTTCATGTTGTGCAAAAACATCAACATACTTTTACAAGTCGTGCGAATTTGTCATTGCACTTTTGCAAGTTGTGAAAAATTTTCAATGCATTTTTTAAAGTTTTAATCTATGTATGTTTTATAATATGATTTGTAAATCCCATAAAAATATATAAAATGTGGTTACATGGCATAACCACCCATTTTAATCTATAAATAGATGTTTAGGTCTCACTTGTAAGGGTTAGCAAGTTCAGGTTCAAATTTTGGTAGTATTTGGAGTTCTGGTCTTGGTTTTGGAGTTCAACTATATTTAAATTTTAACAATATGATAATTTATAGTTATATGGAAAGGAGTATGTGTGTAAATCCATAGGAGAATCAATAAATAAATTATTTACAAGACTTTATTCTGTGAGTTTTTTTGAATGATGATATGCATGAGTATGTCAGTTCACTTTGATTATTGTTATTCAATTTTTATAAAATAGTATTGTTATATAGTCAATAAACTTGATGTTTTTAATGTAGATAGTTCTATTGAATCTACATGATGAACTTTACCGTCGTGAAACCTTGGTGAAATTAAGAATAGGATTTTATGCCCATTTTTATTAGGAAATATGAGGTTATTGTGTATCCTTATTTGAAATGTTATCTATTCTCATTTATGTATGTATTATGATCGTATGTTCATGATATGTCTTTCCCATCTCATTTTCATGAAAAAGGTTTCTCATGTTGCAATTTTCAATCTTGGACCATTCTAGCAAGCCTCTGTGTTTAGTTAGCAGGAGTTGTCTACTATCTTTCCTGGGATCATTTTAGTAGCTTTTGTGTTTAATTGGAAATAATAATCTAGTTACCCCTTCCTCCTTTCCTTTCTCATTTTACCCTCTTTCACATCATTCCCTTTACTTTTTATATCATTTCTATACTTTCTGGCTAAAAGTAAGAAACCCCCACATAAAATAGTTTTATTTTAAATAACAGTGAATAGATTTTTCCCTACTTTTATTTTATGGTTTTAAATAAATGTGTATCTACCTACTAATAAGAGAGGGAAATTGTCCTCATGTTGTTGGCTAATGTGAGAACTTTGTCCCCACACTATTGATTAGAAGTACACACTTGTTTCCTTGAAAAAAGTTTCATCCAACAATTTTTGGTGTCTCAACTGAGGATTGAGGTGATTTATGCACACAATTTTAAGACATTTTAAATAACGTCTCATAGAATGGAGATTGGAAACACCATTGAGAAAAAGTACCTAGTGCCTACATCTTTTTTATTAAAGAAATGGCATTGGGTCACCCCAACCCAAATGTTCCTTATGCCCCATGGGGAAAACATTTTGGGCTATTAGATTTCTCCCAATACAATTAGTTACCATTAGGATCAAAGTATAGCTTTCTAAATATTTATAAATAAAATGGTCAAGATACAAATAACTATATCCTAGCCTTCACAGTGTCCTATAACATTTTGGGAGTTATGCATGGAGATGTAATTGTTAGGTTTTTTATTGAAACTCTCATTGGGCCTACAATTGAGTGGATTTAACAACTAAAAGATGAATGCATTATGAATTAGGACTCCCTTAAAAATAAGTTCCTAGACAAATTCAAATCAGTTGTGGATGTGTGTTCATTATTATCATATTTATTTCAAATTTAAAAGCAAGATGATGAGTACTTGAGAGAATTTTTAGTCCACTTCAATAAGTTATTGAGATTGATTCCTAAGGTGGATTAACCAGGTCCCAAAAGTTAAATTTGTGTCTTCATTGGTTCTATTCACCCAATGATCAAGTTCATCTTGATGAAGAACAAGGTAAATGACTTTGAATCCATGCAACATGAATTTATCAAAATTGAAGATGATATATTTCTATCTAGAATATTTAAGAAAAAAATTCAAAACATGATACACCTGCCAGTAATAATGATGAAGTGCTGGACCCTGATATAACTAGGAGCACTCAATATTTAGAAAATAGACTTTGATGGCATGTTATTGATAAAACATTTCATAATTCTAACAAAGAAAAGGAGAAAGTACTTACTATTACATATTATTGTTTCAATATCAAAATTATGGAAGAAGGTGACCAATTGGAAGAAAAAATGATAGATTAGACAACATATGAAGAATTTGACTTCCTGCTTAGTGAAAAAGTAAAAGATTTTCCTACTTCACAAGATTGATCAAACCTTGTAGTCTTGGGAGAAAATGAGTTATTTTAAGATAAAATGATTAAATCAAAAATAGAAAGGTGTAATAATGCAAAGTATGATTCTATAATTTATGAAGGAGAAGATAATATATATCCAATTTTTAGCAAAGCAAAAGATACCTATTGTATCAAGATATAAGACTCAGTGGTTAAAAGTGAATATTCTACTGGCATTTTATTTCCATGCCCCTTATAGAAGAGTTATTTGAAGGATTTAAATCTGAAGTATTCAATTATGTATAGATTGAAAGTCATAACCATGCTAAGGATGAAATAAAATAAGATGTGAATGTAGAGTAAAATGAATGGTGCTTGATTTTCATTTCAAGTGAAATGGAAATTGTCTAGGTAGAAGAAATTGATGAAGATGATTATGATGAATTCATATTTGTAGTAGTAAAAAATGTGGAAAATAATATTTTCACTCAATTCATTATATAATATATCCCTATTATTATTCCAACTTAGAAAGAAACACACGACACACTTTTATCTGATTCAAATCCTATATCTGGTACAAATACAACTGAAGTCATTCATGAATATATTTAAGATGTTCAATACAAATCAATAATAATCATAAAATATTGAAAAATTCACAATGATTTCATCCCAAAACCGAAATATATTGTTGATCTATATACCCATGATCATCTATGTGTGAACGATAATTGTAAGTCCATCTTCCCGCCTACTTACTCACTTTGTTGAATGTGTTTGAGTCTCATAAGTCAAACCCAATATTTTGAAATGGTAGGTATTTATCCTAGTTAGTGAATATTTTTGTATAGTCTTCTCATTTTATTTTGTTCCCTATAAATATTTCTACTTTTCCTATTTTAGAATGTTTCCTTTTCATATTTTTATTTTGGTATGTTTGTGTGTGTTGTTTTTCAATAAATACAAATTTTATGTTGTTCATTCCTCTCCATGTATTGGTAATTCTACATACACTTGTTCATAACTATGATCTCTACTTGGGAACTATTAGTTAGACATCTTTGATCTCATGCCAATTCTATAGTGCAAAATTTTCTTCAATTTTTGAAATAACATGGAAAACGAGCCTTCAAATCATTTTAGTTAAGTGGGTCTCCAAGAAAAAACATTTGATAGTGTATTTAAAAGATAGATTTTGTAGTTATAATAATGAATTTTCATGAGTAGGGGATATATTCTGATAACACATGTTCATTTATCATACAATTGTGACAGGTGAACTAGTTGTCAGTTGGTCATATCATAATATTTCAATTTATAGAGTAGGGAATCTAGATCAACAATGCATCTTAATTTCTTAGATGATTGAGATAGGAGAAATAGATATTAGTTGGTTAGATTATGATACAAATTTGTGTTATATAATTTTTTTTAAGAATCTATGATAGTAATTCACTAGTCATCTAGGATTATTGAGTTATCATGCATTCCCTTTGTAAATGTAATCCCATAGTCAAAGATAGTTATTTTTATAAAATTTTATATTTCATGATAACACCCCAAATTTCACTCTCATAAGAAATTAAAGGTGTTTTAATTCTATAGATCGTAAATTTGTTTTATAATGAGACATCAACTTCATATCCCAATAGACAAGGCTTGGGTTGAATACTAAAGTCTACCTATCCTTCGAACTTCTAAATGATGTGTTGAATACATCTCGACAATCTGTGTTTCAACAAGAGAAGTTGAATGTTTTGATTGCATCCTAAGGTATGGAAATATTTAAAGTTATTACGTCCCATTATGTCATTAAAATATTCTTGTTATCATCGAAAGTATGATAGAAAAGGAAATAGAATCAAGGATACAACTTGAAATATAAAGTTTGAAGACTAATATTTCATATAATATCCAAGTCATCTTTTTAGGGTCAAAGAGAATAGAAGCTTTGATATATTATTTAATCACTTGAATTTAGATATAAAATAAGTCCATGAGGAATCATATAATTTCAATAAAACCTAATTGATCTCAACTTCTGTCAATAGACTTATCAAACCCTGATAGGTGTGTAAAATAACCCCTATGTCTTATGAAGCCTACCAATGTAAACCTAGGATCATAACAAGTGTGATTTCACAACCCTTAAAAAATTGATGGTCTTGACAATAATTTCCTCATAGTCTAGTCCTCCTTCAGTAAATCCTCTAGGACTCCAACATCCCTATTTGTAACTTTTCAAAAATTAAGATTTTTAACTAAAAATTTTAGAATTTCATCTTCATTAGGGGAAATAAAGTACAATTTTTTCATCTAAATATGAGGATTTCATAAAATATCAACTCAATCATCTTATTCTCCACACAAACAATTGTGCATTAGATGTCAACTTCATGTGCCCCAAAATAAGAAGGCATATATACAAACTTTGGGCTCATAGATATTGAAATGCTTTGGTAAAAAATAAATGTATTGTATAAAATGGATTATTGTCAGAGCATTCATTATAGTGGACTACATCAAGTAGTTATCTTTCTAACTTCAATGTGGTGTCCAGAACTAGTCCTAACAATGGCTAAGTACTATGATGTAGAGAAGAGAGAAGTCAAGAATTAATTTGACCTTATCAACACCAGAGTTAAAACTTAAGGTAAAGTCAAAATTATCCAAAATTTATTGATTTTTATCCCAATGCAGATAATAAATTTGAGAGATGAATTTTGACTATAAATGATTGGTATAAAAACTTCATCTTGACCTACTAAATTAAGGTGGGAGAATTACATATGTGATTAAAAATAGGGCAGAACCTAATTCCCTTATAAGTAGAAGGGTCCAAATATGAAACCCCTACAAGCATAAGGGTTAGAATCTGATACCCCTACAAGTAGAAGGATCATAATCTGCCACCCTAACAAGTAAAAATTGCCAAAATAGGGTCCAATCTACCTCGAGTTGTAACTTTTACATATGAACTCCATTTTCAATCTCGTTTAATGCACTAGAAAGGTAATTTGAGGAATACAATTTTATCTTAAGGAAACATAGTATAAAAAAATTGTATTTAACTTCAAAAATAAAAGTGGAGAATCATAGTTGTAAAAGCAAGGCAAAATTCTAGATGTGTCCAAGCAGGGTCAATGCTCCTTTGGGCCATAACTTTCACATCCAAACTTTTATTTGGATATCGTTCAATGTGTTGGAAATATAATTTAATGAAAACCATTTTTCATAAAATATAAATGGTGAAAATATTTCATTTTAAACTTCAAAAATCAAGGGAGAGAATCACAGTTGTAGAAACAGGGTGAAGTTTACAGTTTTCAAGTTGTACAAAATTATCAAGTCACTTTTACATGTTGTGAAAATTGGCCATTGCAATTTTTCAAGTTGTCAAAAAACACCAATGCAATTTTTTAAGTTTCAAGTTGTGAAAAAACAACAATGCACAATTTTAGGTTTCAAGTTGTGTAAAAACATCAATGCACTTTTGTAAGTTTCAAGTTGTGTAAAAACATCAATACACTTTTTCAAGTTGTACAAATTGGTCATTACACTTTTGAAAGTTGTACATTTTTTTTAATGATTTTTTTCAATTTTCAATTTTTAAATATTTTATAATGTGATTTTTAAATCCCTTAAAAACATAGAAAAGGTGGTTACATAGCATAACTACCCATTGTAATTTATAAACAGATGTGTATGACTCATTTTTAAGGGTCATCAAATTCTAGTTTGAATTCTAGTTTTGTTTTGAGTTTTTGTCTTGGTTCTAGAGTTGATATATGTTGAATTTTTGACAGTATGAGAATTTATAGTGAGATGGTAAGGATTATGTATGTACAAGCCTATGGAGAATCAATAAATAAATGATTTACAAGACTTTGTGTTGTGAGTTTTTATAAATGATGATGTACATGAGTATGCCGGTTCACTTTGATTCTTTTTCTTTAATTTTGATAAAATTCTATTGTTAGATAGTCAATGAACTTAAAGTTTTTAGTGTAGAAAGTTATGTTGAATATACATTATAAAATTTTCCATCATAAAACCTTGGTGATATTAAGAATAGGATTTTATGCCCATTTTTATCAATAAATATTAGGTTATTATGTATCCTTATTTGAAATGTTATCCAATCTCCTCAGTATATGTTTTCTGATCATATGTTCATGATAAGTATTTCTCATCTTGTTTTCATAAAAAAGGCTTCCCATGTTACAATTTTCAATCTTGGGCCATTCTATTCAAACTATGTGTTTAGCTACTTGGAGTTGTCCTTTGTCTTTCTTGGGATCATTTTAGTTGCTTCTATGTTTAATTGGCTAGAAAAATCCCTTCCCCCTTCCTCCTTTATTTTCTCATTTCCCCCCTCTTTTCCATCATTCCATTCATTTCCATTCTATCTCCTTTCTGTACTTTCTAGTTAAAAGTATAAAACCCCTACATAAAATAGTTTTGTTGTAAATAAATGTGAATATAAAAATTTTCCTACTTTCCTTTTTTGGTTTTAAATAAATGTAACTCCACCTGATGATAGGAGAGAGACTTTGTCCCCATGTTATTGATTGATGTGAGGACACTATCCCCACACAATTGACTTAAAGTCCACATTTATCTCGCTGACAAAAAATTTAGCCAACATATCCTACAAAAAAATATACATTCAAAAGGTTCTAAGGTATAGTGCCTATCTAGGCAATAAAATTATCCACCCATGTGTAACTAGGGTCTAGGTTTATGAGGTGGAGAGACACTTATTAAACAACTCTTACTTTGATCAAGGTTGTAATCTAAATCATGCTTTAGTGGGTACCTCTAAGTCTAATCATATTGATCACTTGCATCATGTTGAACGTGAGCATCAAATTTTAAGATCAAATAATGGTTTTTTTTAATGATGCATTAGAAGCATTTTATGGTTAAGATAAAGGAAAATTTGAACCTAATATATCTTCACATTAATCTTTAGATGGGAAACATTTTCAGAACGTTATATATGGATGTGTACTTGATCCTAAGATTAAATTTTTTAATGAACATAACTTAAATATTATCTAGGTAAAGCTTTAGAATTACATTTATAAATGGAGTTTGAGTAGGATAGATAAATTATTTCAATAGCATATTTAAAAAATCCAATCTATATACAAGTTCATCACATACGATAAATGGTCTAATATTACGTTGAAAATGAACTTGACTGAGGATTTCATAGTAAGAAATTTTTCTATATGTATTTTATCATGTTAGAGAATATGCTTCAATACAAACTGTGTCAAAAAATTATGGTCAAGGTAAGTATAATATAAGGATAGAAGCATAAAAACTTATGTTTAATTTGAGTAATTTATATATGTAATTATGTTCTCTTTGATTTTTTTATAGTATTATGTTATTGTGTGGCATGAAATCATTGGTTTCTTGTTAAAAAAAAATGTTGAAATCCATTGCTACTTGATGCAAATGCTATTGGCAAGCCACAGGTTTCCTATTAGTCAGATGGACTAACCTTATTTTTGGTCAAATAAATTTTAGGAGTATCTCCAACTAATATGTTTTCCATGCCAATTTGTTTCTATTCCTTAAGATGCAAAGAATGTCTATTTCTTTTGTTTTGTACTATTTTGTTTTATTAGTTTGTTTTAAAATGAATAAATGTTTAAATTAACATATTCATATTGTTCAATATTTTGGAAACCATTATCATGTGGTCATGAAATAAACTATACCTTAAAATTATGTTTAATATCATCTCTATTTCCTTGATCTTATGGATTGTGATTGTTGGTAGGTATGCATAAATTGGGCTCACTAATTAAAAATAGATTCACTGATAAATAATATGTTTTAATAAGAAAATGTAACATAATAATATACAAAATAATGCATAGGACCCAAACCCTATTTTCATATCAACTGAGAGCCTCAAATATAGACGTTGTGCAACTGGTCATGCCTTAATGTTGATGGAGGTGATGACAATGGCTAGGAAGTGATAGATTGTAGGTTTTAGAACCACTTATGCTACATCATTTTCTATATTTGACCAGGTTTAGCCTTTAACCCCTACTAAAGATAAGCAATCTATCATTTTTGATGAGAAGGCACTGGAGGTGATCATCAGCAAGGAAGAGTGGCCTTATTCAAATGCAATGATTTTTAAGTTTAATGGCTTTTGGGCTACCCTCCCTAAACTCTATGGATGGATCACAGGTCACTAGAAAACATTATTAGAAGGTAAGATCGAAATCAGACCTTGTGCTAGAGGTATTTTCATAGTGATTTTTGACTATGCTAAAAATAAATAATTTCTTTTTAATGATTAATTTTGGGCTTGGGAGGAGAAGCATATACTGTTGGCTAAACTCTAGTATCTTGATTTCAACCCCCATACTATGGCTATGGCTTCCAAACATATCTCTTTAGTTTTGGGACCATACTATTTTTAAAGCAATAAGCAATTATGTTGGTGAATTTTGACATGAATATCCCATCACATAAGAAATGGGCCATTCAAATTATACCTGAATCTTGGTTAATGTTGATGTTACTAAAGAGTTTCCAATTCAAGTGGATCTAATTGTGAGGAATAAAACTTGGGTTTAACATATTGAATACAAAGGCTTACTTTTTAGATGCCACAAATGTTTTTATACTAGTCATTTGGTCAATGATTGTCCAAGCATTAAGATAAAGAAAGGAAATACTTAGTGGAAGGATATGAGTTTAGAACATATAATAGTGGAAGATGTTGTTGAAAGTGAAGTGTTAAATATGGTCCCATAAACCCCTATGGAAAATGCTCCCTATTAGGAGATGACAGGTAAGGAACCTTAAAATAATACTACATGTAAATCTTTTGAAGGTTTGATGGATGGGACTCCATTAAAGTCCAATTAAAAGGTGAAGGCTTGTTATCTAGGGTTCCATTGTTGAATCATAAACCAGGTGATGCTTTTGAACTCTCCATTCCTCTCTTGACTGATTCAGGGGAAGAAGGTGAATGGGTGATGGTGAGTAATAAAAGGAAAAAAAAAGGAAACAAGGAGTTAGAACCATTGAATATGACCCTTAGATAATAAAATGAAAATGGTATTGAAGTGTCTTAATTGTTTTTTGTCTTTTCATCGTTTTGTGGTTGTTGCTATTATTTTACGGTTGTTGTTGTTATATTAGGTTGCTTTTTAATCTTATTTTACAACTATTATTGTATTATCTGATTTTTTATGACCATACCTATTTGTCTCTTGTAAAGGGTATGGCCCCTCTTTAAAACACACATGCACGCACACACACACATGGATAATTTTTGTTATTACTCAAAATATATTTTGTTTTGATCTTTTTTAATTAAAATTTAGGATATTAGGACAATACCCCCAATTTCGGTCCTCAAGGTATTGGAGGTACAATGAAGACTAGGACAATTTAAAATTTCAGCATAAAACATTGACTCCATTGTCCAATGGACAACGCTTAGGTAAAATGCTTCAATGATCCATTATGGATGCTAATGTGAATTTAGAGAACAATATAAATATTGTAACGAATGTATTCACATCTATAACCGTTAGGTAAAATCGTAAAAGGCATAAACAATTAGATGCGAGAGATATCAAAATTAGTCATTAAAAATTATAGTCTTTTCTACTTGCACGGTCAGGACCCACCAATTATTCACCATGATCTGAAGCGTGATAACATTTTTATGAATAGAAGGTTTCACAAGTTGAGTCTAGATTCGGAACAAAAAGATATCATGAACTGAAACTTTCAGTGCAGATTGGCACTGGGAACTTTAGTCTATGTTTAGAAAGATTTACAAAAGCATCGGAGATTTAACAATGAATATTTTCAGATCGTTTTGTCGTGGCAATTTCACAACTCACAAATGATTCTAGAAAGTGACCTTTTTGGTGTTCGGCAATGGAAAGCATGTTACTATGAGCCTAAATCTATGGGAGGTTGAGGCGACAATTCTTCAATATCATAACCGGAAGCTTTCTCGACAATTAGAAGCTCAAAAAAGTGTCATGCCTTGGAGAGCAAGTTCCATCAAGTGAAAGAAAACTTGTAGTGGTGACACACTTATAGAGGTAAACAGAGTTTGGAAACAACTTGTGGATGACTTATAATTGCTCGCAATACGTGCTGGAGGCTCCACAAATGGAGTTAAGGTCTTTGGAAGATGGCAAGAGTCCATCATGTCCTCCTGAGGTGACCCTTTTGTGCAGGCTTTCGGAAGCCAATGACTCACAAAGAAGTGCTAAAAAAAAAAACACTTCCACTAATGAGGTAGAAAATGCGCCTATGATAGGGCATGCATCCATAATGAACATAATGTAAATTTTCATAAAAGTAATTGATTCTCATCGTGCAAAGGTCGGGAGTTGTCCTGAATTATGAAGGCTGACTGAAGATGAGGCTGGAAAACAATTCTAAAGAAATGATGCCAACCTAAAGGAGAAAGTTACGAATTTTCAGGTTGCAATGGATGCACTTAACTTGAGTCATACGAATTATGCCAACGAAGTTTGGACTCTGTGGGACATCCAATCAAAGGATCATTCTGAGATAAAGCGTTTGACAGGTGAGTTGGACGACTAGGCCATGGCAGACCTCTAGGAAAGTAAGTGCAAACATACAAGCTTGAAATCATAGATGGGTGCATTACTTGGAGCAACTCTTCTAGGGTTGCATTTTAGGGAATAAGAATGACCCACGAGGCAAGTCGGGACAGACGTCGAGAAAATTGCGAATGACTGAAGTAGCATTGTAAGAATTGAAGACCTTAGCGACAAATTGAATAGCTGAGCTCCATGATGCAAATCAATAAAAGTTGAAGATATCACAACAGATGGAAAATATGCAATATTATTTAAACAATAAAAAACTTGTTTTGTCATATAGACCTTATCTTACCTTGAAGAAATAAGGTTATAAAACTGAAGTGGATCAGTATCAGTCTATGATAAAACGAAATCAGTGTTAATCGGGCATTTTCCTATGATTAAGTCTTAAATGCCATCGAATGTCAGGTTATTTTAGCCAATAAGGTCAAAAGCATTTACTGCATTTTGTGAATTTTCCCTCGATTAGGTCGAGAAGTATTAAAAGTGATTGTATGCGATGGATATCGGGCCAAAAGACCGAGTCAGGTCTTCAAAGCAACAAAAAGGATATCGATCAACGTTAATCGGGGAACAATGTCTCATTAGGTCCAGAAACTTAAAAGAAGTATCAATGTCATATAAGAGGCACGTAGTATTGGTCTAAATAACCGGCACGTAGTATTGGTCTAAATAACCGGAATAGTTGAAACAAAACTGTTCAAATCATCCTAAAAAAATAACAACTAAACAACAAACTATTAAAACTCTCTCAAAACATTGATAGCTTCAGCTATGATCCATTTGTATTATTGTCTTTTCGGGTTCTTAAGGTCATATTCATTGGTTATGACTCTTTCTTTCCTATGCCTCTCCTTCTATTGCTCACAACCGTCTAATTGCCTTCTTCCCTTGAATATGAAAATATGGGAATGTAGACTTCAAGCGCATCAACTAGTTTGTAATTATTTAATGAGACTATGGCTAACATATGATCACTAGAAACCAAAGTATTACTTTTAATTTTTGAAATTGAATTTGCCTTCATCAAGGCTCCATCTAACTCAGGATTCTTGTCTACCATATGACCTAGGGATCTAACCTCTTCCTCTATAGTATTACCAATGATCTGATCTATCTCCACGAATTTCAAATCTACTAGGTTCTCTTCCTTCTCTATAGTCTTTTCATCTTCACTCTCAGAATATTCAATACCTTCCACTGTAAGATGATTTGGAAGGGCATTCTTCCACTATGAATTTCCCATCTTCCCCCCCCCCCCCCCCAAAAAAAAATGTTGGCATGAAACAACCAATTTGTCTTGTAGCAAAACATCACTTACATTTGAAACATAACCCTTCATAGTCAAGGATTTGACACTAGGTATGAATCTGAACTTTCATATCAATATTTGTAGGAAGCTCATAAGACATGTCCATGCAAATAAAAATTCTTGAAAAAATGGTACAAATAAATCAACTTATGGATTTATCCACTACCAACATTTCCCCCAGGTCCTTGCCTATCATAGAGAGGTTGGATGTGGACCAAAACTGAATAGGGAGATATGGAAGGCAAATCCAAACATGCCCAATGTTAAAATATCTAGCCATGGTGTTGAAGGCAGGGAACCATGACTTCATCAAGAGGAGAGTTATCCATGTAGCAAATCTACTTTTGCATGAGCCTATTCACATCTTCATGTAGGTTAAGAATAGCTATGAAGAAACCCCTAATGCATGGGTAGATCTCTAAATTCCCCTTCATTGTCAATCTCCAAACCTCTAAATCCAGGGATGAAGAACTATAAGGCTTGGCCAAAACTAATTAAATCTAAAAATAATTACCCTTATAGAAAACTAGTATTCATCCTCTCACATTTTATCAAGCACCTTTTACTTAAAATAAATAGATTTACAAGATTTAGTAGGGATTAAAGGTTATTCAACCTGAAGGAAACTATAGCCTTAAAGGACTTAACTCTCCTCCTCTGTTCCAACCTTGTCTCACCAAATACATTTGGAGTTGTTAACATAGGGTCTTCTCCCAACTGCCAAATCCTCTTCTTGACAACTGACTATGATCATAGTAAAGTCCCCTCTATTTTCAAACCCTTTTAACATGCTAGAGATATTTGCTAGTTGATGCACCTATTTTTGGCTTTCACCGAGCTTGTCCATCATTCTTCCTAATAATCCTTTCAAACTTCCTTGGAGATTGAGTATCCAAAACAAACCTAATTGAAGTGACACTCCATATAAACTAGGTTTCATGGACAACAACATCCTCATTCTCCAAATTTTCTATTTGAATTGGCAACAACCCTCATGACCAAAACCATAGCCTTTTCTTTAGGGTCCTTGTGCTTAGTATTAACAATTATTAGAAATAGAGATTTGTTCCTCCCCTAATCATTTCTTCCATTCAATAAATCATCATTAAAAATAATAGTTGCCACCATTATATAAACTCTATTGTTAATGATACTAAAAACCCTGGCATTTCCTTTCATCATTTTTTACAATTTATTTCATCTAATGTTATAAATATTAATTCATCGAGAATTAGTCAGATGTTCTAAAGTGCAAGTTTTAAAGTGATTAAAATTCCAAACCCAAGTTGATCTAGGTAAAGTCAGAGTTAAGTCAAGCCAAAAAAGTAATTATGTAACTGTGTAAGGAGAAAATGCTTATATAAAAGATGACTTCCATTGTAATATGCTTCATAATTTTTTGTTCTTTTCCCATTAGGAAATACTATTTTAACTATTTATGTTTGTTCATTATCAAGGATTTTTTGAATTCAATACAAAAAATTGTAAGATGAATGGATTGTTTCATGGAATTTTATTGTTTGTTATATGTAAAATTTGTATTTCGATTTATGAATAAAGAAACCCAATAAAACCTACATTTTGTTGATTATGTGTAAACCACTGGATTTGAAAACTTTGTGTTGGAAAATCTATAGGATAGACTTTATGATATATTATGCTTAATCTAGTTTGATGAAATAATTTGAAATTTTATGTATTCTTTCTTATCATTTATTTGGTGTTGTCACTTATAATGCAAAGATAAATATTCCAAACTGAGACTTTTTGATGCCAAACAAAACTATGTCTGAAAGGAGGAAAATAAAGCTTTGCATTCATTTCTAATGAGAAATATAGAGATTTTCCATATAAGTTTCTCTCATGAAATGCCTCTAGTGATGTGCCTCATTTACTTATTTAAATTTTGTCTTTCTTGCCTTTTTAAATATGTAGGTTTCCATTGTTATAAGCCATCTAGGTAGTTTTATATTTTTATTCCATTTGAGGTTACCCCTTCTCCCTTCTTTATCCATTCTTAGATTTCTTCTTTTTTCCGTTTTCTACACTTTTTCATACTTTCTTATTGAAAGTACCGAAATCTCCAAAAAAAACTCCAGCATAAGATGGTAGAACCCCTCTTAAACCTAGAGTAAAATCACTAGAAAATTATATATGAAATGCCATAGTTTTTATATCAAATCTAATTGGTCGAGTCACATAAGTAATCCAAAAAGCATGATGACATAAAATATTACCAATATATCTATTAATAACTTCTAAGGCTAAGACAATATAATCATCAAAGTGCATGCTTCTATACAAACACCTCAAACCTAAAACAAAATCATAACCAAAAATTTCTTGGAGGTTTATGAATATCACCTTTGCATACCAAGACTTTTTTTACATTGATCATAAAGACAACTATCCAAAGTAAATTTCCAATGCAAACTTTATTCCATAAATAAAAACATTTCATCTATTTAGTAATACAAATTACACACATAATATACTCTTGGTACATTTATGAAAAGAAAATTATTCAAGATTAAGCCACCTCACAATTGTTACATGCCTAATCGTCTATCTAAGTGTAAAAATCTATCAAAAATCCATTCTTTTTTTTAGCATTTAAAAAACCAATTGAGTGTTTTTTTGTGTAAAAATCCAAAAATACAATAGCTTTGCTCCATCCTTGTCATCCACTAAAAATCACAGTGAATGTCATTAATTAATTTTATTGACATGTATTCATTTTTTTCTATCACCTATTTAATGACTTTAAAATCTACCTATCTTCCTTGTGGTCACCAAACAGCCAATGCATCCTCACAAGCCATTAAAATACCAAGCCTTTTTTATCCCATTGAAAAATGAATTTTCAAACGTCTTCTCATATATGATGATCTTATATATAAAGTATAATTTTTCCATATCATTAATGGTAGTATCAATTTGGATTAATAACACATTAAAATAATAATAAATCTTTACATACACATTAAAATATAAGTAAAAAAAATAGTAGCACCAAGCACATCAAATAAATATCTATAGAACAAACTTTCTATTGTAACATTTATAGC